>OZ007593.1:173169530-174384530 GCA_963931845.1 Maratus michaelseni | reverse complement strand
CTACTAGTAGAATCCTGCATCGGGTTAGGGAACTGCCCATGACCCGACTCGACCCGAGTCGGGGCAGGTTAGTTTTTAAAAAAATTACCTGGGGCTAGCTTATAAAAAACTCAACTCGTGGGTAATGTAGGTACTGACTTGTTTCTTTGAAAGCCGGGTTGACTACAACTGTTTCAGTTTCGGGTTGAGTTTGATTCTTGCGTGTCTGGCTCGGGTTAACCGGTTTTTTCAAAAAAACTGTCCAGAATATTGTTTCAGATTAGAATCCTGTATCGGGTCGGGTAAACCGATTTTACCTGAACCCGAATAGACCAGCGATTCGGGTTGGAGCTAATCTTTTTGTTGTGGTTGCTGTTGGATTCGGGTCGGGTTGACTGTAATTGTTTCGGGTTGAATTTTGATACTTTTGCGTCGTGTTCGGGTTAGTCTGATTCTGCAATAAAACTCTAACGTTGCTGTTTCAAATGAAAAACTAAATATTTAAATAAGAAAGTCTTTTTACATGTTTATTTCCCTACATAAAAGGTAGAATTGATATTAGAAAAATGATTGTAGATTATTTTTTCATAATTGTATTAAACTACAGATCTTTTTTTTTTTTTTTTTTTTTTTGGGGGGGGGGGGGGGGAGTCGGATTAAGGTAGAAGTATTTCGAATTTCAGGTAGGCAAAAAAAAATTTCGTTAAAATTTAATTTCTGCAGGGGAAAATATTTTGATTTTCGGAGTTGAGTCAGGTAACCAATTTTATGCCCACCACTCGACAGTCGGGTGGTGGTTAGTTTTTAAAAAATTACTCGAGGTTAGTGTTTTTAAAATAAACGACTTGTCGGTTAGGTTGGCGCTAAACCGATCCGAACGAGATAAAAAAAATCCATTGAACAGTAGCCCGATCCAAACCCTACAAAATAAACTCTTCGTCTCGCAACCCGACCCGAACTTGAAATTTGAAGTTAGCCCGAAAGCCGACCCGAACCAGACAAATAAAAATCCATCCATACGTAACCCGATCAGAACTCGACAAAATAATTTTCGTCGTCACGCAACCCGATCTGAACCAGAAAATTGATGTTAACCCGAAACCCGACAAAAAAAAATCCATTGAACCATTCCCAATCCGAATCCGACAAAATAAATTCCTTCGTGTCACAACCCGATCCAAACCAGAAAAATCAAGTTAACCCGAAACCCGACCCGAGCCAAACAAAGAAGTACAACGAACCGTAGCCCAATCCGAACCCTAAAAATAAATTCCTTCGTCTCGCAACCCGACTCGAACCTGAAAATTGAAGCTAACCCGAAACCCGAACCAAATATTCTGAATATATGAGTTCTGAAAATATAAGTTAGCCGAAACCCGATCCGAACCCAACAAAATTAATCCATCGGACCGTAACCCGATCACAACCCGACAAAATAAATTCCTTCGTCTCGCAAACCTACACGAACCAGAAAATTGAAGTTAACCCGAAGGCCGAACCGAACCAAACAAATAAAGATCCATCGATATCGATACGTAATCTGATCGGAACCTGACAAAATAATTTTCTGTTTTTAGGTTTCGAGTTAAATTAAATTTTCAGGTTCAGATCGGTTTTGGGGTTAACTTAAATTTTCTGGTTCATCTCGGGTTGTGAGACGAAGGGATTTATTTTTTCGGGTTCGCATTGGGTTACGGTTCGATGGATTTTTTTGTCGGGTTTGGGTCGAGTTTCGAGTTAGCTTCAATTTTCAGGTTCGGGTCGGGTTGCAAGATGACGGAAATTATTGTGTCAGGTTCGGATCGGAATAAGGATCCATGGATTTTTTTTTGTCTGGTTCCGGTCGGGTTTCGGATTAACTTCAATTTTCTGGTTTTGATCGGGTTCCGTGATGACGAAAATTATTTTGTCGGGTTTGGATCGGATTACGTATCGATCGATTCGTATTTGTTTGGTTCGGGTCGGCTTTTGGGTTAATTTCAATTTTCAGGTTCGGATCGGGTTGCGAGACGAAAAAAAATATTTTGTCGCGTTCGGATTGGATTACGGTCCGATGGATTAATTTTGTCGGGTTCGGTCGGGTTTCGGGCTTACTTAAATTTTCAGATTTGGTCGGGTTTCGGATTAGCATAAATTTTCGGGTTCGGTCGGGTTTCGGGTTAACTTCAATTTTCAGGTGCGAGTCGGGTTGCGAGACGAAAGAATTTATTTTGCCGGGTTCGGATTGGGTTACGATCCAAAGGATTTATTTTGTCGAGTTCGGGTAGGGTTTCGGGCTAATTTAAATTTTCAGTTTTGGGTTGGGTTTCGGGTTAGCATAAATTTCAGATTCGGTCGGGTTTCGGGTTAACTTCAATTTTCATGTTCGAGTCGGGCTGCGAGACGAAAGAATTTATTTTCTCGGGTTCGGATTGGGCTATGATTCATTGGATTTCTTTACCTGGTTCCGGAGGAGTTTCAGATTAACTTTAATTTTCTGGTTTGGATCGGGTTGTGACGCGAAGGAACTTATTTTGTCAGGTTTGGATTGGGTTACGGTACGTTGTATTTTTTGTCTGGATTGGGTCGGGTTTCGGGTTAACTTGAATTTTCTGGTTTGGATCGGGTTATGACACGAAGGAATTTATTTTGTCGGGTTCGGATCGGGTTACAGTTCGATGGATTTTTTTGTCGGGTTTGAGGTTAACTTCAATTTTCTGGTTCGGATCGGGTTGCGTGACGACGAAAATTATTTTTTCGAGTTCGGATCGGGTTACGTATCGATGGAATTTTTATTTGTATGGTTCGAGTCGGCTTTCGGATTAACTTGAATTTTGAAGTTCGGGTTAACTTCAATTTTCAAGTTCGGGTCGGGTTCCAAGACAAAGAAGTTTATTTTGTCGTGTTCGGATCGGGTTACTGTTCAATGGATTTTTTTTGTCTGGTTTGGGTCGGTTTCGGGGAGATGGTAATTTTTTGTCGGGTTTGTGTGTGTGTGCGTCGTGTTTCGGGTTAACTTAAATTTTCATGTTTGCGGCGGGTTTCGGGTTAACTTAAATTTTTTTGATTTGGATTGGGCTGTGACACGAAGGAATTTATTTTTTCGGGTTCGGATCGGGTTAAGTATCGATGGATTTTTATCTGTCTGGTTTCGGTCGGCTTTCGGGTCAACTTCAATTTTTCTGTTCGGGTTGGGTTGCGAGATGAAGAAATTTATTTTGTCGGGTTGGGATCGGGTTACTGTTCAACGGATTTTTTTAATCTGAATCGGGTCATGGTACGATGGTAATTTTCTGTTGGGTTTGTGTCGGGGTTTCGGGTTAACTTAAATTTTTAGGTTCTGGTCGGATTTCGGGTTAACTTGAAATTTCAGCTTCGGATCAGGTTGCGTTGCGACGGATTTTATTTTGTCGGGTTCGGATCGGGTTACGGTTCGATGGATTTTCTTTGTCGGGTTCTGGTCGGACTTCGAGTTAACTTCAATTTTCAGGTTCTGGTCGGGTTGCATGACGACGGAAATTATTTTGTCGTGTTCGAATCGGGTTATTGTTCGATGGACATTTTTTCCTGCTTCGGGTCGGGTTTCGGGTTAATTTCGATTTTTAGGTTCGTCTCGGGTTGCGACACGAAGGAATGTATTTTTTGGGTTCGGATCGAGTTACGGTTCGATGGATATTTTATGTTTTGTTCGTGTTGGGTTACTGGTTAACTTCGACTTTTAATGTTCGGGTCGGGTTGCGACATGAAGGAATTTCTTTTGTCGGGTTCGGATCGGGTTACGGTTCGATGGATTTTTTGTCGGGTTCTCCTCGGGTTTCGGGATAACTTCAGTTTTCTGGTTCGGGTCGGGTTGGGACTCGAAGGTATTAATTTTTCCCTTTAATATCGGGTTACGGTTCGATGGAATTTTTCTGTCTGGTTCGGGTCGACTTCGAATGGGTTGGGTTGAGTTGGGTTGATTTATGACGGCCAATTATCAACACGAGGGATATAGGCCCAGGGGGGAGTGCCCTCCGTGGGGGTCTTTTTAAGGGATCGTAACAGGTATTTACGCAAGGTTCGAAGAAAACCACGGAAAACTCCGAACGGTTAGGTCGACGAGCGCGACAGGGGTTTGAACCCAGCACCTCCCGTCTACCACCTTCGAGAGCAGAACCTCTCAGCCACTGGTGGGGCCGAGTTCGAATGGAATTTTCAGGTTAGAGTTGGGTACAACACCATATATTGACAAAGAGCTGGTCATTTTCTAAATAGGCATGGCCATTTTTCAATTAGCCTAACGCTATCTAGACTCTTTGCAATAAGCCTAAACATTATCAGGCTGATTAAGAAATAAATGACCATATTCAAATTAGCCTAGAGCTGTCTAGGTTCTTTGCAATAGGCCGGAAAAATAGCAGGCTGATTGGGAAAAGGGAGATGATTCTTCAATTAGACCGGCTCTTTGCAAAGAGCCGGATTTCCCAATTAGCCTACAACATATATATATATATTACCAAGTTGGCCCCTATTGGGGAGACCCCCCCCCCCGTCGGGCAAATCTTGGCGCCGCCCTTGTTCCTGGTATCTTTGAAATTTAAATTTTCGAAAGTAGGGGGGGGGGGGCAAGTTAACGTAACTGAATGAATCTCCTCTTCAACAATCAGAATGGATGATGCAAAAAAGAAAAATTCAGCGTGTGTTACACTCGCAATCTCTAACGAAGCAGAAACCACAAAAACAAATAATAAAACCAAAACACTCTCCCTTGAAAAATTCTGTGTTTCCAAGTTCAGTCTTAATAGTGGCTACTCGTGAAAAGCGCGGCTTAGTGGTACAAACTAGATTTTCAGTTCGAGATTATACTTGATTATACTAAGATTATATAGATTACAATTGATTACATGTGATTACATTATGATTTCTTCGATTACCACCGATTATATGTGATGACGTGATTAAGAATTGATTACAGTACGATTACACTGATTACAGAAGGGATTGTACGAGATTACACTCAATTGAGAGACCCCTTGGTAGAGGCTGTTCGCCACAGTAGAAAATATCTTCCTCCATGCTGCGCGTGTGCAACTGCATAGTGACTTTGGATGCTTTGCTCCGGACCACATGCATGTTTGGAAGCTTTAGCAACAAAACCATGTGCTATATGTTTCGTATTATTGATAGATAATGAAGCGATCACGAGAATCAACAAGTAATGAAACTACAATTGTTAAACAATCGCGTTTAACCAATTTTTTTCAAGTGATAGATTTGATAAACAAACTGATTCTGTTCCAAAAATCAATTTTTAACAATTAAACTTCCAAAGACTACTTGATATATCACTTATAATAATTAATATTACAAATATGAAAGAAATGATACTGTGAGTTGAATATTTTAAAAACTAAATAAAATAATTTAAAAATAAAACTGTAGAACTGATGTTTGACGCCACTGATTTGCAGATTTACTAGTTTCATGATTACTATAACTTTCATTAATATTACGTTATTTATTTATTATTTTTTTTTTTGTCAGAAGTGAATAAGCAAACATTTAAGACAGAAAATAGATTTTTAATAGTTTCTGTAACTTATTGTTTTTATTTAAAATGTGGAGGGGTTAAGTCCTATGAGCCCCACTTTGATTGTCCCTTAAACAACATTTTCTGCTTCCTGACTGGTTTGTTAGCCAGATTATAAAATATGCAAGGCAGGGTTATACACATTTAACTAAAAAAAAAAATTAACCACATAAAATAACTTGTCTACATGGGAAGTCCATTAATGGAAAATGACTAATTAACCATCCCAGTAATGGACACCTCTTAAAACCTTAAAAATAAATGGAATTTTATAAATGGCTATTAGTATATAAAATGCAAAGTTTTCTATTACTAGCAAATTAAAAAGTTGCGAATTTTGCAAGAAAATACAGAATATATAAATTTACTAAATGAAGAATTTACTCTTAGCATATTCATTTAAGATTTTCACTGAAAAACAATAGAATTTGAAAACATTATTTTCTGCTTCCTGATTGGTTTGATTAAGAGTGTCAACAATAATGCAAGATTATAAAATATACAAAGGGAGTTATCAAAAAAATAATAAAAGTTAAATTTTTATTGGTTAGTTTTTTTATAAACCAAACACATTGAAAGGTGTCCATTACTGGCACATATATACCCTATTATAGGCCTTGAAGTTGAAGTGCATTACATATTTGTACTTTTGAAAGTGTTTAGAGAATTTTTTAATGATTATTATTTGTACTTTACATCAGCACTTCCATTTTTTTAATATCTATATTTATTTTACATAATTTTACTTTTTTATGCAAGAAAATTTTATGTCATGTCATGTGTCACATAAATTTAATTAAAAAGATTAATTTATGTTTACTATTATTAACTTATACTGTAATTTTACTTTATAAATTTGTCATCGATAGTAACTGGCTCCTAGATTTTTGAGCTGGCTCCTAGATTTTCAAGAAATTTTTGCACCCCTGCCATATACCCTCTTCTCAAATACACTATAGCATATGCTTTTTAGAGTATACCCTCTGCCTAAAGCGTATGCCCTTTGGGTTTTTTTACTAATACTTCACTAGCTGCAGAATGAAAATTTTCAGCGTATAATCATTAGAGATAGATCGAAACAGGTTTTTAAGACCGAAACCGAAAGTGTAAAAATATATTTAAAAACTGATTAATACATGCATAACTGCATATAATTATTAATTACAAATAATAATAATTACATTACTAATTAATTTATTAATTATACATGTATTGAACCACATTTCTAACAAACAAACGTACATATATATGCACCTTTTATGCTCCCATATGTGCAATTTTTTACAAACAGGAGTGTCATTTGGGAAGGTTTGGGAGGTGGGGGGGTTCAGTTTCCTCCTCAAAGAATGTGATAAGAATGTATGATTCATTATAGGTTAGTTTAAGTAAAGGGCACAAAAGCTAAAATAATTTGTTTAATTTGACTAAAAAAGGAAAATTGGCATTAAGACAACATTTTAAGCCTAGAAATTATTAATTAATAAACTTTATTTTCCATTTCAGTATTCTCAAAGTGAGACATGTTTAACATTATTTTGTACTTTAGCTAATTTTAAATATATATGTAAGGATAAAAATGTAACAGTTGTCAATTTTCTTTTAGGATGTGCACAATAAGGTCAATCTTTGCTCATTTACCGCACCCCCCCCCCCAAAAAAAAAAAGGTTTGCCACAAACCTGCCTCCCTAGGAAAGCATTGAAATGGCTCCGCTGTTGGAAAATTTTAACTCTGGTGCTAAGTTGACTCTCTGTGCCGCTTACCAAATCTATTTATTTTCATATAAAATAAAACGCAATTAATTTATCAACAAGACAGAAATTGTTTCCAACTATACGAATTTCATCTAATAAAAAGATATTTTAAGTATACATACCTCGATATATCTTTTGTAATAAATTTCGTAAATCTTCAGAGTTTTAACAACACCTTCCTCATAAAGCATTCGAAGCAATCTGGAGTTTCAAAGTAAAAATTTCTATCACTGATAAGTTTGCAGCTTTTAAAGATCACGTGATAAGCGTCTTTTAAGTTTAGTCATATATGCATTGCTTGCTTTATAATTTACGCTCGCATCATAAATCAGTCATGACCAGGGCTTGACAAATGCGGTCGCCACTGGCGACCAACTTTTTTTTATCTGGCGACTAACTTTTTTAATCTTACTTTTTTTGTTTCATTTATTTATTTATTTTTTACAAAAATTGAACTAAAAAATGAGCACAAACGACATTTTCTCTAAAGCGAAGTTAAAAAGGCATTTTCCATTTCATGCACATAAAACGACATTCTTTTCCGCTCTAGTCGGCTAGTCATGTGATTAGAATGTGAGGAGAGGGGGTGGGGCGGTTCAATAACAAATAGTCTTATGTGGCTTCTAAAAATTGGATGCAATGATAAAAAATGCTTACTTTTTTGTATGTTTCAAATCAGATTTTTGTGTTCAGAATTAAAACTTTTAATCTATTACATTCATTTTAAAAGAATAATAACATATAAGTGATTATAAGTAACTCATTCGAAGTAAATCCATAAAACTTAATTAAAATTTCAAGAATAATTCATTTTAATAAAAATATGTATTATTTTTTTTTAAATATTTTTTCCCGGCTTAAAATGCTTGGCGCCTCGCGTCTGTTTGCACCACACGCGTTGGACATTGCCGTCTTTTCTTTTTTTTTTTTATTCTTATCGTAGATCGTTGGATCAAAATAAACCTCAGCCGGCTGCTGATTTCGATTTAATCCAGCGCGAGAAAATATATTTTTTTCTTTCCTTTTTAGCTACGAAAACAAACGTTTACGTAAATAACTCGTAATATTACGCGTTAATAGCCCTCGAGTTTGCGAACACCACAACGTTTAATTAAATTTCTTGTAAGATATCTCATTATTCTCATTATAGATGCTGCAAAGTTACAAAATATTAAGAAATAAATTTGAAATTATATTCACACACACAAACAAACAAACAACAACAGAAAAAATTAACTTATATTTAATTTGGCAAAACTATTGCAAATGTCATTAAATGCAAATTTTGAAATAATTAAATCAGAATTATTTGACTTTTTTATTTTGATAGGCTAAATAGGCATAAAATCGTTTTCCGGCTTCACTATTTTATAGATGCCCTCTCATCTGATATAGATTTTGTAGCACTCAACTATTTGAACATTTGAAGCATACGGCAATCAGCATTTCCCGAACATGTCGGTTAATTCAGAGTTTACAATATTTCCTTTATTATTATTTTTTTCACAAATATATAACTTTGATAAGTTTCCTTAGAAAACTTAGTTATTATGCACTATTATAAACTATGTAACTAATAATTCTAAACTATGTTTGTTATTATTTTTTCTGACTTAATTCCTAAGCAAACGTTTGTACTTTTTAGAAATCAATAAAAAGGAAGGGGGGGGGGGTGTTAATTTTTTTTTACTGGCGACTAGAATTTATACCTGGCTACCAGATTTTTTCAAATTTGTAAAGCCCTGGTCATGACGGATAATGATAAACAGTGGAGTTCACAGCAATAAACAGTGCCTTATTTTAGCCGATACTACTCATATCAATGAGTAAAGTTGAAAATTTCCGAAAGAAGAACGAGATTTTGAAATATAGATAATTTCGGTCAGGCCAAAATTTTGGGAGCAGTTTCGCCGAAAACGAATATTTGGTAAAACTCCGATTTTGCGCCGAAACCGAAATTTCGGTCGATCTCTAATAATTATACTAGTGAAATATAAGTGATGATGACAATAAGTAAATAAAAAGCTGACAGTTCACCTGTTTCAAAAGAGTTGCAACCTTTACTTTTTTTTTCTGAATATTCCATGCTCTTAAGGATTCTAAAGTTATGTTTTTATATGATAAAAAACATTAGAAAAATCAAGGGTGTATTTTGCATTTTAAAATTATTTTTGTGTCTAGTCAAAAGCTAAAACCACTTGTATTTAAATTGGCTATAACTCATTAGAATAACTTTGTTTTATGCTAATAATGAAAAACGCTGCAAAATGAAAAATTTCAGTATATTAACTAATGCAAAAGTCAATGTTTGCATCGGCAAAAGGTTGCTAATTCTGAGTATGTGCAGATAGGATGCGCGCCTATTGAAGTACTTATTTGCAGTCTTTAAACAAATACTACAATTTAGTATTTGTGCAATACTGAAAAAAGCCCCCAAAACTAAGTTGAATTTTTGAACAGTTTCATTTGGATTTTTAAAACAGAATTTCATTTGGTGGCCTTGGCAATTTTCCCAGGGGGGGGGGGGGGGGGCTCAAAAATTTTCAGGGAGTGCTGAGCCCCCCCTGGCACCCCCCTAGCTACGGCCCTGCTGTTGGTCTAACACAGAATTATAGAATTCCAGTTTTACGTTTCTTCTATAACTGAAAATAATTTAATCCCTGTGACTGATCCCTTTGCCCTTTCCTTTCCTAGAATTCATAGCTTACTGCAGTAGAAAATGTAAGATATGTTATTATACCTTATTTCTAAGCTAAACAGTCATCTACTGTTAAGTAAGCATAATTGATTGCTGAAATTGGCTGAGGGCTGGATAACACTAACAATTGATAGCTTCGTACTTTTAGTTATGCGATTACTTTGCATCTTGTAACTGTTTTATAATCATTAATATAGTATAGTGTGAAACACAAGTTGGGATAAAATATCAGTACAGAGAGCTTTAGGATACATTGATACATAAGAAAAATGGCTGGCAAAAAGAAAGATCCAATGTGGTTTTATTTTACAAGAGAAAAAAAAAATCAGGAAAATGTGTGAAAGCAATATGTAAACCATGTAGTGTAGAAATGGTGGAGATTGTGACAAAAATTAAAAAAAAAACACAAAGAAACTTACAGTCTATGGGATAAAGATAACAGTGAATCTGAATCTGTTGAAATGAGGTTGGTTTTTTGCCTTTCAAAAATGTATTTTGGAAATATATTTTTATATTTTCCAAAATGTATTTTTATCAGCACAGTGACAAAAAGTGGAAAAACAGAAGTTGATCAAGATTGTAATTTAAATCACTGATTTTAATCTGTTAAAATTATGATTTAAACATTGAAATAATCTAATTTAAATAAAATCCTTAAAACCCTGTTTTAAAATATACTAGCAGTTTTTACCAGTGGTAAAAATTATGGCAAAAAAATATTTTTGCCGGAACAATTTTTTCCACTTAAGCAAAAATTGGCCAACTCTGGTTAAAATACACATATATTTAGCATTCTTTGCTGCATTTATTATGTGATTAGATATTATGTATATTATTGAAGTAATACCTTAATGAAAAATGTAATATTAACTAGAAATTATACACACAAGACACATAGGTATAATCTATAACAATTTAATAGTAGAAAAATACGATAGTAAATCTGAATTTGCTTGCAACAATCTTTTTTTTTTTTTTTTTTTTTTTAAATTTTTATCTAGGAACTTTAATAAAATTAATAGAAATGTGTAAATTTATGCAGAGAAAATGAATAAATACATGCACAGTACACAAAAAATATTAATAAAAAAAAATCTTATTTAAATAAAAAAAATCCGATTTAAATCAAATAAATCGGATTTTTTTGATTTTTTAAAAAAAATCATGATTTTTATCAACCCTGTTTGTAACTAAATATGCTTCCATTTCAAATCCTAGATGTGAACATCAAGTTATACCATGCTTGTGGTAATGTATCAAGCAATGCATATGTCAAACTGGCTCTGTATGGCACATTTTTCTGAAAAGATTCTGGTTAATTGGTTTTCGGATGAACGGTTCAATACTGTGATAAGTTTAAAAGCAAAGTAATATAATTTTATAGTGAAAAATTTTTTTGATTTTGAAAGAAAGTAACATATTACAGTCGTACAGAAAATTCAGATTATCTGAATTCCACTCATTGTAATTGACAAATATCTAAATCGATACAAGGAATTATAAATAATTTTAATATACACAATTTGTTGTACCTTTTTAATTAAACAAAAGCAATTTTAGATAATTATTTAACTGAACATTCACAAATACAGGATATTTTCTCCTGATTGTGTCGTACTATTACATTTAAAAGCTGCTTATTCGGATAAAACAGGGTAGCTACAGATTCTGGAAATCAGGGAAAAGTCAAGTAATTTTGTCTATATGCAATTTTTTTTTTCTTTCACTAGATTAAGTCATTGACAAACAGGTGACATTTAAGCCAATAATCGTACGCAATAAAGAAAAGTAAAATATATATAATTTTTAAAAGATGCACATGAGTTTTTTCAGATGTCCTCATTTTGTGTACATAGTGATTCTATTGAAAGCAATTTACCCATTTTTGAAAAATTTATGATACATTATCATAAGCTGACCAGGTGACCAGCTTAATCCAATTAGCTATCCCGTCAGATACAGATATGTCTTAGAATTGAACATTCTTCAGAAAATGGGGAAATTTTTTGGTTGCCATATAGTCATCATTGGCCACTATATGAAGTTGTTGGACTTAATTTTGAGTTCGGATTTATGAAACTGAACCAGTACTTTATGAATATTGTGTGATTTTTATGTTTCTCTCTTGTTTTTTCTCCCAAATGAACTATTAGCAAGCTTTATAAGTGTGTTATACGAGGAAGCAGCATACATTAAAAAATACCGTATGTGTATCGTCAAATCATGGAAATCTGATAAAGGTAGTGGGGGGAAAAATCAGGCAACTTTTTTGCAATTTCTGTAGCCCTTTTGTAAAAATTTACTGTTTACAAAATAAATACACAATAAAAAAATTAAAAAAAGACGTTCTCCAAAAATTTTAAAAACTAATTCACGTAGAGTATTTGTCATTAGCTAGAATAGAAACAAGTAATATAAAAACTTTTTATAAGTCAATTCCTACTTAGGTCAAATAGAAATTTTTTTCCAGCGATCTACACGCTTTGCCACTGACGGTATTTATTCCTAAATTTATATCCTGCTAAATATCTTACATAAGAGAAATTTTTGAAATTTATTAAAAATTAAATAAAAAAAGCTAAAATACCAAAAATTAATAGCTCGAAAAGTATTTCTCACAAAATTGTTAGACAAACTGCGTTAGAAAGTTAAAAAAATTGCATTTTTCTTGATATAAATTTAAAATCTAATGATTATGCCGTTTTTCGAATATTGAATTTCAAAAATTACCAAATTTCACAATAAAGTGCCATAGCGATATTACAGTTAACGATAATACAGTTTTTTTAAATATTAATTAATTAATTAAATTTTATTATTTAATTTTAGTTTTATACTTCATTTCTGTTCAAAAGTATAGACTCACTCCACATTTATAGTCTCCTTCGCCCGCAAGCTGCCTGATCTTCGTCCGTGAACAGCCCCATTATCTTTTTACGTGTGAAGGTGAGACTATAAATATGATTTGAAAAAACTGTATTAACATCCATTGTCATCCAGTACAAGTTTAAAAAAATGTATTTGAACTTGAGTGGATGAATAGAAAATATTTTATTAACGATTGAAAATTTGAACAAGATATATAAATATATAGAGAGTGTGAGCTAATAGTAGGAATTGAAAAAAGCAAATGCTTAATGTGGTCTAAGACAAAAATTTACTTTTTTAAACACTTACCAATATTGTAAAGATTCAGTTCGTCTGGCGATCTGTCTGTTCATGCTCTATAAGCGATAATTGCTGGAAGTGCATTTTCAGTTATGGTATGCATTTTTAAATTTAACTAATTTTTTGCATATTACTTGGTACCTGAAAATTCTATAGATCATATACAGGGCTGCACAAGAATTTGGGTGTATTTCTGTTTATTGATGGAAATTGATACAAGGGAATTTTCAACTGCATTATGTATTTCCTGACAACTGAATTTCCGCATAATATGTAGTACAAATCTATAGATCATATACAGGAATTCACAAAAAATTCCCACAAGAATTTCAGGAGTAGAACTCGTTCTAAAATTCCTAAACTTTAAAAAAAATCCTGAAATGTTCTAAAATATGGTAGTTTGTATTAAAATTCCTGAAATGTTTTTAGTTTTGTGTATAGCGGCATTTGAAATCGCCAAATTGAACAATCAAAATACCAAACTTATAGCCATACGCAACAAAATATTTATGCTGATCATAAGCACAATGCATACGCAATTCCAAGTGCTTTCGCTTTCGGCGCATGTCTTTTGTGTTATGGTTAATGTGTTGTAATTGACATCAATCTAGGCAGAATCTGGTGTGCTACAATGAATTGATTGGTCAATTTTCTGGAACAAATGCAGAATTTTCTCATGATGAACGTGCAGTAGGTAGAAAAAGAGATGCCAGGTGAGCAGTCGAGGTCAGAGTGTACGCTCACAAGCAAGGAGGATTCAAAATATGGAATTGCTTCAAGTAAATGATGTCACTTGAAGTTTTTTCTACCCCCTCCCCCTCCCCCTCCCCCTTCTGCATCCGCGATATTTAGCCGCATCTTGCACTGTCTGCCGCATCTGCTATCGGTAAAAGTCAAATATGGCAGCCTCAGGAGAGGGGGGGGGGGAAACTCATTTTTTCGCTTCAAACCTTTCCACTGTGGAGGATTTTTATGTCTACTCCTCTTATCATAATCCCATGCTAATGGGTCATGCATACCTGCAAAGAAAGAACTTTCATATTTCTGGTAGAATTTACAGATTTGATAGTTGTAAATTGCAACTAGCAACAAGTACTCTTTGATCTTATTCGATATCGTATCTTTTGTGGAATAGATTATGCAATTGCAACACCGAAAGATTTGCGATTTTCAATATAATTGAGAAACATTTGCGATTGGTCCCAAAATATAAATTTTGAAGATTTTTGTAAAAAAAAAAGTCACAATTTGTGTTGATCATTAAAGCAAAAATCAAGATTTTTTTTTTTTTTTTTTTTTTTTTTTTTTTTTTTTTTGCATTTTGGTCAAAAGATACTGGTAAAAATTCCCTTTTTTTTAAGTGTATACTTTTAAAACAAAAACAAGTAATATAAAAAAAAAAACAAGTTGGAAATTGTACGTCAAACGTTACAAACAATTGCGTTCGTACGCACGTTTTAGAATTAAATTCATGATATCCAGTGCGTAGAACGGGTTAAACAGCTAGTTAAGTATATATTTTATGACACTGTTCATACAAATATCTTAACTAGTTATATAAATATTCAGATATATATGTATCAGCTAGTTATATAAATATTCAGATCTTGATGATTTTTAATTCTGTGAAATGAATTATATCGTCTGCAGATTAATTTCTGTCATAAAATAAGCATCTCGGTCGCTTGACGATTTAACATCCATCGGAAGCTCCTATAACAAAAAAGCACCGATTTAAAAAAAAAAAATCAAATTTCTTAATAAATATTTTTATTAATATCTCCTAAAGTTTTGATTCGATTTTGATAAAATTTGAAATGTCTCGACAAATTTATGCAAAGATAATATATTTTAAATTGCAAACCATTTGGTTGGGTAGTTTTTGCGTTGTTATATGCGGACAGACAGACAGACGGACGGACAGACGGACGGACCAAACGACGACTATAGGTGCTACGTATTTATATAATTACGAACGCACCTAAAAATTAAGTCAATTCCTACTTAGGTCAAAAAGAAAATTTTTTCCAGCGATCTACACGCATCGCCACTGCTGGTATTTATTTCTAAATTTATATCCTGCTAAATATCTTATATAAGAAATTTTTGAAATGTATTAAAAATTAAATACAAAATAAATAGCTAAAATACCAAAAATTAATAGTAGCTCAAAAAGTATTTCTCACGAAGTTGTTAGACAAACTGTGTTAGAAATGTAAAAAATTGTATTTTAAATTTCAAATCTAATGATTATGCCGATTTTCAAATATTGAATTAAAAAAATTACCATACTTCACAATGAAGTACCATAGTGAAACTTCACGCGTAAAAAGATAATGGGGCTGTTCACGGACGAAGATCAGGTGGTGCGCGGGCGAAGGAGACTAAAATATGGAGTGAGTCTGTATTTTTGAACAAAAATGAAATGAAGTGAGTCTATAATTTTGAACAGAAATGAAATATAAAACTAAAATTAATTAATTTAATTTAATTAATGAATTAATATTTGAAAAACTGTATTAACATCAAGTGTCATCCACTACAAGTTTAAAAAAATGTATTTGAACGTGAGTGGATGAATAAAAAGTATTTTATTAACGATTGAAAATTTGAACAAGATTTATAAATATATAGATGGTGTGAGCTAATAGTGAGAATTAAAAAAAAAAAAAAAAAAATGTATGTATAGTGTACTATTCATGATAAAAAAAAAAGAAAAAAAAAGCTGTATTGAACATGGGACTTAGGAGGTATTTCAGTTAGTAAGCCATATAAATGTGTCCTGAAATATCACCTAGGACCAGTACTACACCTGGAATTCACAAAAGAATTTGAATTCTTTTCCGGCTCTGGATGGTAATTACTGAAATTGGGTTTTTTAATATGTTATGCGTTTTCCAAATTGTTTACTTAGATATCATCTTCCACCTTATTAAACGCGGATGTTTTGTTAGAGTATTCTGAATGTGTTGGAAAGTGTTTCATAATCTATGCTTGAGACATGGTTTTTCTTTCTTGTTTTATTTATAAATATATTTTATATAAATATTTCTTTTTCAAATGTAAATTCTTTAAAAATAATTATAACTCTTTTTGCATACTTTTTTTTTTCATTTTTGAATACAGAAAAGAATAAATATTAATTTGTTTTCGTGATTTACTAAAATATTTATTTAAAAAGTCTTTTTAGGGTTTCATTTATCTCGCGAAACGCTATTACTCCTGCTCCGTTGTCTGTCCGTCACAGAGCCGTTCTCAGAACCTATATAACTTACAGAGTTGAAACTTTGTGTATAGATAACTGAATACCAGCTGTGAAACTCAAAATATTAAAATTTAAAAAAATCTTATTATTTTAATAGAGATAAAAAACCAAAATTCTAACAGGCTTTTCCTATTAAATTTAAATATTTTTCGTTATAGCAGTTGCCAACAATTAAAAATCCACAATAAAATTCTTTCTACAATAATTAATTTTCTATTGAAAGATTTCCACGTGAAAAATGAAAATGAAATAAAAAGTTTCACCAATTTGAAAAAAAGATTAATATGACGTCATATGGGTAATAAAACGGAAATTTTCAAACATTTCTCAATAATACAAGGAGTATGAGTATGTGTAAATACAGAAAGCAGCTTAATAGGACGCCATTAGAGAATAAAAAAGAAAATTAATCTGACGTCTTGACGTATTACTGCTTATTTTATTGTTTATTACTGTTAATTTTACGGTATAATACTGGCAGCTGGGATGCCAGTATTGTACTGTAAAATCAACACTTTTTTTTTCGCAGTGAATATGCTTGAAATAGTCTCACATCATTAAAATAAACTGCAAACGATTTTTCCCCATAGAACATAATGTATCTAAATTCTTTTGAGTGTCCCTGTCAACAAACTATAAATGCTACATACTTCATTTTCTATACCGAACATGCCATGGTAAGCCTCAATAACATATATCAATTGCATAGCAATCCGAGTGAGTATATTTACGCGAGTTAGAACGCAGACGGACAGACAAACCGAGTTTATAAATATAAACACTTTTCAACTATGTTGGACAATGTTAAAAATGGAAGTTTCCTGATCATTATTATGGAGATGCATTTATGTTTTTATCCAAAAGAAAAAAAAAATCGCACTAGCGGTCCGCGAGATTAATTATGAATTGAATGGTCCGTGAGGTCAGAAAGGTTGGTGATCTCTGCTCTAGATAGACTGGGTCCGAGGAGGTGGAATGAATGCCAGTTTTTTTTTATACGTCATGAAGTTTCCGTGCATGAGAGAGTTAATAATTTTCTCTTTGATCTAAATAAGGAAAAAGGATAATTTCCAGACTAATTGCGAAGATATTGAGTCAGTCGTCCGTATCTTTTCCACTTGACCGTTAAATTCACATCAGATTAATTATATGAAGACTCGAATGACTTTTTCCGCAACAGATCCAACACAGGAAAAGTTTCAGACGCGACGTATTCCATTTTCATAGTGAATTCGGGTTAACTTCTAAGGCAGAGAGGATGTGTTTTTCTGAAATTTTCTTGTAGGAGTGAGCCAGCTTCGAAGTATTGTAAGTTTATTTTCCTTTATTTTTAACCGAGTTTAACTAAGCGGATTATATCATCAGAGGCGTCATTTCAAAAATATCTTTGGGAAGGGGCTAAGTTTTCTTTTGAGGGGTGAGGGTGACAAAAGTTTTAATTTTCTTGTAAACAGCTGAGAATCAATTAATACAGTTTTATCCTCAAACGTATTTTCAAAATTGGCAAAATTACTCAGTAAAGATAAATATGTCTCACATTGATAATGGTGCAACAGCAAGCCTTTAGGAAATATTGATAAATAATTTCTGTCTAACGTTTTTATCTAACTCTGATATCTCTATTTTAATGAAATCTGACATGTTATTTTAGCTTTTGTGGAACTTCTGATTTTATTATTATTTTTTAATGTCTGACAACTGACACATTCTGAAATTTCAAACCCGTTGCGAGGGCAACTGTCCACCTAGCCTCCCCCAAATGGTTGCCCCTGTATACAATTCGTTTTTACTTTCCAACATGTTTGAAAATTGTTTATGAATTTGGTTTATCTGTCCGAATTCGAACTCGCATAAATTTAGCCAGTTTGCTGATATATGTTGTTATTGAGAATCATTATGGCATGTTCGGTATTGAAAATGAAGTGTGTAGCGTTGATGGTTCGGTTATAGGAACACACAAAACATTTCGTTTAGAGTACTGTCCATGAACGATAATTGCTGGAAGTGCGTTTTCAGTTGTGGTATGCGTTTTTTAAATTTAACTAATTTTTAGCTCACAGGCTATCAAAGCCTGAAAGCTAATGTGCCCGCCCGTTCTGTATGTATGTATGTACGTACGTACGTACGTAACGCGATAACTCTTGATAGAAATATCCGTTTTGCTTCAAATTTTGTTTATAGGTTCATTGTGACAAGGCGCTTCCCTGATTTCTTTTGGGGGTTCATTGGTTAACCCGTCAGCACACGCGCTTCTTCCCATTATGTTACTACACGCGCAGGATAAATTTTACCCCAATGGGTTTTCTTGTGTCAATTTCCCCCCGGTTTGATTATAAACAAAAATTTATACTTTGAAATAAACTGTAAATCAATAAAGAACATAATTTAACTTAAAATAAGGTTATTTTATATTTAAAGCAAAAAATAAAAAATCTAGCACTAACATTTTTTTTTTTTTTTTTTTTGCATATCATTACATACAGAGCTTTTACAATCCAAATTCAGCCATAAAAATACAAAAAATTATAAAACTGATATGTAGAAACGGTATGTGCAAGAGTTGTTAATGTTTAAAAGAAAAATTATATTATTCGCACACTATATTTTTTACATTAACATTTTCCTATCATTATGGGTTACGTTACAGCACGCGTGGGGTAAATTTCTTCCCACGTGACATTTTTATAACAAAAGAATGGAAAATCTCACAACCAGAGGTAAATTCTTTTCGACCACATCTTGATATCTTTCAGCTTGAAAGGTACTATAAAGCTCAGAATGATCACGAACGATTTTCGCACATTTTTAAGTAATACTTGTGAGCTGGGGTAGATTTTATCCCAGCGCGTGTGCTGACGGGTTAAGTATAAAGGGGGGAACGGGGGGCTAATCCCCCTTAATTTAGATAAATGGGCTTTTCATACTGGTGGAAAGTATTCACCACCTTGTTTTTTTGTGTTACACACTTAGAAATGTATATGTAAATATTGAGTGTTCTTCTTTTTTTTAAATTCTATAATTAGTAAATATTTCTCTTTGCATTTATATATAATTATTTAGACATCAGAGCGGTACAATGGGTGTTATAAATTTAGCTAACAAAGTGACGGACATTTTTATGAGCGCTGTCTGACGAAAAAGTACACTGGAACCATGTTGTGAAGTTTTTATGACTGTAAATTTATGAGGGTGTCAGTCACACTTCGTGTGTGGTACTTTGAGTTCGAAGCTAGAGGACTCAGGGTAGACACAAGCGTCTGGGGAGAGAACGACTGCTAATGGTACGACTTAGAAAATTTCGGCTTCTGATTAACTCGTTTCTGCGCATGCGTCAGCAGAGGCGAAAAGGGAAAAAATGCTTTGATTTCTTCCCTCCTTTTCGTTGTGTATTTGTTTATGAGGTGTTTGAAAAAGTTAAGTGAAGTACATTTCAGCGTTTATGTGATTTAAACTTTAAGCTTTTATGCGATATAAACTCAGTGAGCAATGCAAAAACATCAAATGGTTTTAAAAGTTTATATATACGTATATATATATTCTGGTTGTATGGTTAGCGCTCTTTAACACAAATGACAAATAAAAACAACACTAAACATGGACAAGATTGGAAGACAATTAGTAAACAGTTATTTGCATTTTGTTATAATCTGCTTTATTTACGGAGCTCTTCTGAAATATTATTAAATACAAAATTTTAAGTGTTATAAATGACTGAATCTGTAAAAAAATATAAATAAATAAATAAATAATATGTATATGTGTTGAGCTATTTATAATTTATTTTGAGAATTTAAAAGTTTTAAAAAAGAGATACATTTCCATTAGCATCAGTTAAGTAATAAATTGTTACCAGTAATCAGAAATAAAAGGATTTCGAGGTTAACCCCCCCCCCCCCAAGAGCATTTAAAAACTGATTAAATGTATACAAAACTCCTTGTGATAAAATTACAATATGATGTGTAAAAACGATGGTGAAGAAAAACATAAGAAGCATAAAATGTTTACCATTCATTTGTTTCAAGACCTCATAATAGGAACCTCTATTTCAACATAAAATTAAAGACAAAATGAGAAGCAATAGTAGCAAAATAATACATTTATGTTACTGCTACTGTTCTTTCTTATGTTTTTCTTTGAAAATTGAAGACGATTCTCTTTTATGAACCTTTTAACACCTAAATGCTAAATTTGTAATGTTGTGTGTACTTTTCATTACGTCAGTCTTATATTTACTAAACACTGTTTTATGGGCATGCAACACAACAAAATTGTTCATCTAATGAATAACAATCACAAACCCTCCCAGATGAAGATTCTGGCTGCACTACTGAGTCAGATACTTAAGAAACTTATTGAATAATTTAATTGAATTTAAAGTGATTTCTCTCTATTGTGATGAATAGTTCACATTTTCTTCTTTTTATATTATGTACTTTTAGAGGGGATTAAAAAGAAATTTTATCTTTAAAATTATTAATCATAAAAGTCAACACAGATAAAAATGCCTGTTATGAATGCATTTTTTTTCTTTTTTTTTTCTCTTGTCTGTAAAAGATTTAACTGTAACTAATGTGTTTAAATGGATTAACATAAATTGATGTCTTAAATAATCTAAATTGATGTTTTAACTGTAATGTAACTGTTAGAGCATATTTTAATTCAGTTGGAAAAATTAGGCTCCAAAATAGAGAATATCCATGGTCAAAGTTATAATAATGGAGCAAATATAAAAAGGATCGAATTGAGATGTGCAAAGCACATTTTAAAACGGAAATTATAAAATATATTTTCCTTTGCCCTGTTGATGCTATTCATTGAATTTAGTTATAAATAATGCTAAAAAACAGTTCATTTTTTTTTTCTAAAAATTTTTTTTAATGTCTGTTTTTACACTGGATACTCAGAGTTACACCAGCACATAACTTCTTTAACTTTAAAACATATTAATATGATTTGATAAGGAAGTTGAGTTTACACTCTCTAAAGCTTCTCATGTATGATTTACCCACTGTACATGGACCATTAGGCGTTAATCAAAATTTCTTAGACAGGTTAAGAGAAATTCGGGGAGTATAATAAATCACTAGATAAGAAAACAACAAAATTTGTTTACGTATAAGTACTATGACATAAAATTTTTATAAAACCTAATCTAGTGTTATAAATTTTAGGAAACCTGAACACCAGATTATATTACAATTTTAGACTGTCACTATCCTTTTACAAACTTTCGCATTAAAGGCTTACAACATATCTCGATTTTCAAAAAACAAGTTATGAGCAACGTGAAAATAAATTTGAGCTTTGTAAGAACTAAGACAAAGTTGCATCGTTTGCTAAGGAAGAAATAGATATTGACATTATCTATTTCTACTATTTCATTCTATTTCAACCTATTAAAAACAAAAACTTATTATTATTATTTTTTTAATTATTTATTTACATATAAAAGAGTTTTTCCTCATATGTTTCATGAGTTCTGACGCATAATCAATGCACAGTCCAAACTACTGAACATAGAAGAATGAAAATTGGGGAGCAAATACTTCTTTTGACATAAGCATGAAGATTGACATAAGACAGGATTTTTGAAAATTCCCCACCCTAAGAGGGTTAAAAAGGGAGTCAACATTTTTAGAACACCTCACCATATCTCATCAGCCATTTTAGGTAGAAGCATGAAATTTCAGAAAATAAATCTACAGAAAAAAATAATCAAATACAGTAGACTCCCTTAAATCCGCTTAGCTTAAAACCGGAGGTTATGCAGATTTTAGAATTTTGTGGATTTCTGGTCACTGTTTTGTTTACATTTTTAAACAATAATTTGAATGTAATAATGCATTCGAAATTATAATGAATACTTACAATAAAGTAAAATAGTTAAGTAAAATAAAAAAAAATTAAGAAAATTTAAAAAAACGTTTAAATTTTTAAAAGTAAAGGTCAAATAAATAATGGATGCATAACTAAATATGTATAATCATGAGAAATTTTTTCTTGAATTATTCAGTAAAACTCGCCTAATAAATGTACACTAATAATTCACATCAAAATCTTAAAATAACAAAGTTTTCTTTCATGTTTAGCTGTACTTAACGAAAAAAGCTTGATCAATACATAAATTATTGGGTAAAAATATTGCTATCGCCACTGATATCAGCACTATCTAGAATTTTTTCAGAAATAAATTTATACATTCTTCATGAGAAAACATGAGTTGAATCATATCAAACAGAATTACATATTAAAATGTGTACAGAATGATATAAAAAAAACTTACAGTTAAGATGTAGGTGTCAAATTTAAGTTTCATTGTTTACATCGGAAACGATGTGTGGATTTTAGGGTGGCAGATTTGTGGGAGTCTACTGTATGTATTCCAGTGATTTTACAAAATCCTTCCCTAAGGGGATTAAAAGGGGGGTCAAAAATTTTAGGACATTTCACCATATCTCTGCAGTAGTTTTAGGTAGAAGCGTAAAATTCAAGATAACAAATCTATTAAGAAAATAGTTAAACACAGGTAGTTCAGTGAATTTAGAACTATTCTGTCGCCAAAATCAACTTTGAACTGGATAATGTAAGATTGTACGAATAAGACGACAGATATATAAGACAACAATTTATTTGGTTAAAGTTTTTTTTTTTTTTTTTTTTTTCATTTTTACTAGATATATTTTGTTTGATTCAAGATTCTTTAATAGAAACCAACCGGCGTAGCAGGCAAAGGCTGCTAGTATTGTATATTGTGTCAGAATTCTATCACTAATTGATTTAAACAATTAAATGATCTTATATTTTAGAAGTTTTGTATGATATCTCTTGTAGGGATGGGCATTTCAACTTATTTTGCAATGCTGACACACTTGATGACTTGAAATAAAAATGTATGAGTGTTTCAGGAGAAAATATATAAATTTTCAGCCGAGGAGAAAGCTAAAATTTCAAGACGAGTGGCCATAACTTGGATGATTGATTATTATAATCTATATATATTTAAAATTCAATGTGGATCTGGTAAGACAATTTCAGCTGATCTGAGTATGCACAATGAGCATTTTAGGGTGTTATTCTGTTGAGTATAGTGAGAAACCAGTTTTGAATTTTCACATATTATTAGGCTTTTGATAAATCGGTTCAATAGTATATATATATATATATATATATATTCAGTAGAAAAAGTTATGGAAATTTTTTTTCTTAATTATTATTACAAAATTTTTTACCACCCTTAATATTTTCTTTAATTACCGTAAAATCCCGATTGTAAGACCCCCCCCCCCTTTTTCAAAATAAAAAAAAGATTAAATTCGGGAGGGGGCTTATAATCGGGATTTGAAAAAAAAACATTTAAAACCCTGTTTTTAGGTGCGTTCGTAATTATATAAATACGTAGCACCTATAGTCGTCGTTTGGTCCGTCCGTCTGTCCGTCCGTCTGTCTGTCTGTCCGTCCGTCTGTCTGTCTGTCCGCATATAACAACGCAAAAACTACCCAACCAAATGGTTTGCAATTTGAAATATATTATCTTTGCATAAATTTGTCGAGACATTTCAAATTTTATCAAAATCGAATCAAAACTTTAGGAGATATTAATAAAAATATTTATTAAGAAATTTGATTTTTTTTTAAATCGGTGCTTTTTTGTTATATGAGCTTCCGATGGATGTTAAATCGTCAAGCGACCGAGATACTTATTTTATTACAGAAATTAATCTGCAGACGATATAATTCATTTCACAGAATTAAAAATCATCAAGATCTTAATATTTATATAACTAGCTGATACATATATATCTGAATATTTATATAACTAGTTAAGATATTTGTATGAACAGTGTCATAAAATATATACTTAACTAGCTTTTTAACCCGTTCTACGCACGGGATATCATGAATTTAATTCTAAAACGTGCGTACGAACGCACCTCGTTTGTAACGTTTGACGTACAATTTCCAACTTGTTATTATTAATTTAGAAGTAAAAAAAGGGCGAGAATCTTCCGTATTTCGGCAGAAAAAAAAATAAATTCCCAACCCTAAATTCCTGCCGCCCCCCCCCCCCTTCCAAAAAAAAAATAAATAAATAAAATAAAATAAATAAAAATTAAAAAAAAATATTTTTAAATATTTTTCTTTATTTCTTATTTTATTGTAACAATAGCTAATCAATCATCTAAATCTGCTCTCAAAATTACTGTTCCCCCCCCCCCCCTCTGGTACCAAAAATGCATAGTTTAACCTTTATAACTTTTTAATTTTAAACTTAATTCAGACTTATTAAATACTCTATATTAAAAATAAATAAATCCAACCTACCACCTAAATTAACCCCTCTTCCTAAAATCTCGGCTTCTCTCCCCCTGCTCCCCAACCTTATCTCCTGAAGATCCTCCCCCTCCAAATGCATCTCGTAAAATTTAAAATCTGTAAAATAAAAAAAAAAGGACGATAATCTTCCGTATTTCGGCAGATTAAAATATAAATAAATTAAAAATAAATTCCCCATCCTAAAATCCTGCCCCCCCCCCCCCCAAAAAAAAAAAAATAAATAAATAAAATAATAATAATAATAATAATAATTACAAAATAAAATAAAAAAAATGTAAATCATTTTTTTTTCTTATTTTATTGTAACAATAAATAATCAATAATCTAAATCTGATCTGAAAATTAGTTTCCCCCCTTTGCCCCCCTCTGGTACCACACACTTGTGGTGAGTAATCTCATCCATCGTTGACGAAAGCAAACACACAAAAATCAGAATACAGAATTATAAAAATTTCTCAAAATAATTTAAAACATGTGCTGCACAATGCACGAATATTGAAGTCACGGAGAAAGAACCTGGAGGGGAAACTAGAATAGGCGAGGATATCGAAAATGCAAGTCATATTTTTTTAACGAAAGAGGGCGCTGTAAAATTTGGCGGCTGCCTTTAAACAGAATGTCATTAGATTACATGTTAAATTCCGAAAGTATTTTACTCGATTATTTTTAATTATAGCAATTATATGTCATAAATATAAGATGGGATATAAATGTTTTATTCCGGGATGTAGATCGGGCTATGATGATGAGATAAACAAAAGAAAAATCGAAGATTTTTTTTTTTTTAAATATGTTTAGAGCTCCAAAGATGAGTGCTTTTTATTATACTTTAATTTAAAGTTATATGCATGTAATCATTTTTAAACTAAGAAATTTTTATTCTAGTATATCGATCTTAGTGTATATGATTTTAAAATGTTATACTTAATGAATGCTAATGTCTGTGGCTAATTGACATGGCCATTTAAATTGTCTTATAGAGTGCTATTTGTTTGGCTGTAATCTGAAGCTGTTTTTATTTGAATAATACTTTTAATCTCTAAAAATTATACGTCCATTCCGTATTTCTTCGCAGTACAATATCCGTGATATTAATTTTTAAATGACTACTATTCAGATGCTTCTGTCAGGATGAACTCTTATTTAAAGAGTTATAAAAAGCAATCGAAACGCCAAATATCTATTAAAATATACGCATGGTGTGAAGAAAACTTTATTTAATGAAATTTCTACTTGTTTGACTTTTTTAAAGTTCAAATTTTCAATCAAAAACATTTAAAAAATGAATGCTTTTCGCATTGAAAAGCATTGCAGAAGCAGATTAGGATAGCCTTCAGTTTACCGTGGCGCCATCTATAAGGAGAAAAACTGTATTGTAAAATTTCAACGTTACTTTCCCCTCCATCTATCTTCCTCCGTGATTGAAGCAATATGAATAATACAAACACCCGGACCCGGCTGTGTTGCCAGCTTACCATTTTGTAAAGTGTTTTCCCTTTTCTTCCCAATTTTCCTTAGGCTTGTAGCTACTCACGCATGCGTAGAACATACTTAATCCGAAGCAAAATTTTTCTAAGTCGTACCATTAGAAGTCGTTCTCTCCCCAGACGCTTGTAGGGTAGACCCATAGGCGCCTGGCTAATTTAGGGGGCCAGATAGCTTGTGGTCATTGGCTGGATAGTTCTCCTATGAGCAGCGAAGGTAGGTGTGGACACACTGGGCCATTTAGGCACAAGGTCGTAAAAAAGTCAAGTAGAGTGGGAGGTGCCATAACCGACTGGTAAAAAGCCAGAACTTGGAGAAAAAGACAGTCTATAAAAAAATGTGAACGAGTGCGGTTGAAAAGATGCAGAAGTGCTATAGTTGGAAAATAATATGAGAGTGTGCTGCAGATAATTCCTGTACAAAATATGCTACCGGGCTTGTCGATGAGGGTATGCCCATAAGGAGTCACTTACCCTAGCCTGCATCAGTGTCCGACCTGGGACCAGTGAATCCCCTAATAACTGGAGTTGAGTCTGTCTTTTAACGACTCAGGTATGATGTTTTCTTATATAAGTACCAACCTAATTGTGTTTGTACCGCTCGAATTTAATTGTAATTTTTGTTCGGCAGGAGAACTTGATCATATAGTAATTAAGAATGTTTAATGTTTAAAGTAAATTGTAAAGAAAAAAAAGGATTGATTTATATATCCTTACTATGTTTTTTTGATATGTCTATTTTTTTAATGTAAATAAAGTAATTGTTTTTTTAGTTTGAAAAAATGTGGTCTTAATTTAGTGTTTGCATAATTAATTTTAAAAACCTAAATATTTCTCTAGAATTTTCTTAACTTTAATCTTAGAAAGTTTTTTTACTTAAAATTATCTGTATGGTTATTTTGGTAAGTGTCTTATGGAACTCTATACACTCCATTCCCAAAACCAAACTGCCATATATTAGATACTCTACACACAACGCAACAATTAATTTTTTCTTTAGATAAATAATTCTCTAGTATCTAGTTAGGCAACGATCACGGAGTCTTCTGCAATTTGAAGCCCCTATAGATAATTAATGAGTGATGGTAAAGGTGCACCCCACACCTGATTTTCTTTATGTATGATGATAAACTTTTAATTGACAGGTGTAACTGGCCTTTAGTAGGATCTGTCGGTAAATCACCAGCACATGCCGAATTATCAGATTTGCTTCAAATTTTGTTTATAAGTTCATTGTGATAAAGTGCTTCCCTGATTAGTTTTGGGGGTTCGTTGGTTAAGCATAAAGTGGGAGACGGGGGCTGATTCTCCCCCTTAATATAGATAATTGGGTTTTTCAGACAGAATTATCCGATGTGCTTCAAATTTTGTATATAGGTTTATTGTGATAAGACGCTTCTCTGATTAGTTTTGGAGAGTTCATTGGTTAAGTATAAGAGGGGGGGGGGAAGGCTAATTCCCTCTTAATTTATTGTCGGTTTCTTTATTTTTCGAGGGGCATTATTCTTTGAAATAAGAGTATAATATACAATTAGTGTGAATAGCCTGTGAGCTTAATGCCTCAGTAATAAATGGGCACTTTTCTTTTTATTTGTATGTTACATGGTATGTAAAAAATATATAGTTTGCATACAGGGCTGTACAAAAGAATTCGAGTACATTTACGTTTATTGACGGAAATTGCTGAAAGTGAATTTGAAACTGTGTTATGCGTTTCCGAACTAAACTAAATTTTAGCGTAATATGTAGTATAAATACAAATCGATAGATCATATACAGGGATTGAATTATTTTCCGACTATAAATGATAATTGACGAAGTTGGGTTTTTGAATGAGTTATGCGTTTTTGAAATTGCTTACTTAGATATCATCGTTCATCTTGTTAAAAGGGGAAGTTTTGTTACAGTATTCTGAATGTGTCGGAAAGTGTTTCATAATCTAGGCTTGAGGCATGATTTTTCTGTCTTGTTTTTCTTCTTTTTAACAATTTCCAACATAGTTGAAAAATGTTTATGAATTCGGTTTGTCTGTCCGTGCTCTAACTTGCGTAAATGTGTTCTTATTGCCATGTAATTGATATATGTTATTGAAGTTTACCACAGCATGCCCGCCATTGAAAATGAAGTACGTAGCATTTATAGTTCGTCTACAGAGACACTTAAAAGAATTCCGTTACATTATGGTCTATGGGGAAAATTCGCTTGCAATGTTTTTTAACGATGCTACACTATTTCAAATATATTGAAATTGATATACATGACTGAGGTGCACTATAAGAAGTTTACTATAGAATAATATGGTGGGCGTAACATTCAGCGTTCATTTACAGCAGGCATGTCAAGCTCGTTTAGCGCCGCGGGCCAAATTATGCATTATATACTAATTTTCGAGCCACATAAAAAAAAGCAGATAATATTATTACCATTGCACAGAATAGAATTTGTAAGTATAAATCACAGCCATGTGTTAAAGAAATATTCATGCAAAGTTCCAAACTTATTATTATACATAGTTTGTTTTATTTTATTTTTTGAAAAAAAAAAAAATTCTCCAAATTACTTTTTACCGAACAAATTTATAAAATTTAATTGATTTTTTTGTAATGTTATTTGTTTTAAAAATTGATTGTACTACTAATCTTGATCTAGCAAAGTCATAGCTGTCAATCCTCCGCGTTTTCTTCAAATTAAAAATAAAAATAAACATATTTTGAATCAGAAAATGTATTTAATAAAATATGTCTTGCATCTATGCGCTACTTATATTTCTTTTCATTTATGAAATGTATTTTCAGGTTCAAATTATGTTTATTTGATTTGAAAAATAACAAAACTACGAATGTTACCACATTCTGAAGAGAAATATTCTTCTTATTTAATGACAGAATAAATAAGACAAATATTACTATTCAAAAATAGTGGTAGCATTCTGAATTAACTGACAACTAAATTAAACACAGGTAAAATACGAAAGGCTTCATGGGCAACAATAAATTATCTGCGGGCCAATTGTGACCCACGGGCCACGTGTTTGATATGCCTGATTTACAGGGGCACACAAAACAATTCGGTTACAGTATACTGTCTATTAGCGATAATTTCTGGAAGTGCGTTTTCAGTTGTGAACTAAATTTTAGCATGCAGAATATATACAAATCTATAGATCATATACAGAGCTTCACAAACGAATTAGAATACTTTTTCTAATTATAGACGCTAATTATTGAAATTGGGTCTTTAAATGGGTTATGCATTTTCTATATTGTTTAATTAGATCGCTTTACCTCACGCCTTAATCCCAACAGTATCAACAGATCTTCAACTTCAAAATAGGCACCACTACATCTTCGCTACAAACCATGGCTCGTTTCTTCAATATCTCAATAAATTCAGCAAGGTATCGTCACCTAAGACGTCTTGGAGGTGTGAGTTCGTAACGCTATATATCACAGAGTATTAAAATTCTCAAGATCAATATTAACTACTGTCTATTGTTCATCAAATAAAGAGAGAAAAAGAAATCGCTTAGCTTATCTTGCAGGTTATTTATCCAATAGAAATATTATCAAATGATGTATCCTTCACATATGAGAGTGGTCATCAGCATAAATGAATATATCCTTTTGAGATTTAAATAGCTGAAAGAAACTTGTTTATTATATTAGTTTCAATGAAATAATTAAATGGAGTTCTGGAACTTAAATATTAAACTTATATATATTATCTGGATTAATTTACAATTATTTGAACAGTTAACAATTTAAGATACATTTTTGTGGTTTTATCTGGAGACCTTACTCCTGCGTCTTTACAGCATGGATTTTTGAAATACACTAAATCATAATCATTAAATCTGAAAAGTTCCAAATGATGTTGCAAATGTTCTTTGAAATAATCAATGTCACTATTGCATATTTCACAAGTGATTGGTATTTCCAAATTAGTCATTAAATAGTCATTACATAAAGTTGATTATTTCACATATCATATTTAATGTTTAAATAAAGTGTCTTTAAGTTCGATAATAAGTTTATAATAATGTGATCACAAACATTAAAACATATTTCACTTTTATTAGATGAGAGATGAAAATAATAAGATTGTAATTGCCTATTACGTCACGTCTTGAAAGTTGAGAGGGTAAAGTTGGGTAACGAGTTTTAACAGATGTAACGATGAAAGAAATTATAGTTGGGTTTTTCTCTGTGCACTTTCACTTTCTTCTTTTTATTTATCTTGAGTAGAAAATCATTAAGTTTATTCGAATGAATGGATTAGTATCGAACAAGATGCACCTGTGGGAAAAGAGGTACCTCCTTACATTATATTCTAGATTGTACCCTCACTGCCCACCCCACCATCACATTAGAAAGCCATCACAAATGAATCTGTTGGCCTGGTTTGCCTACGTGTTGAGAAAACCAAAACTGCTTCAAAAAATAACAGATTGTATGTTTCTGCTAGAACGCAATCAATACTTATTCATGCTGCCTCCATTGGATTTAGTGGAGGTTGAGGAGGAAGTGGACTTTTGATATGCATAAGGACCTTTACACACTACATAAACTCTAACCTTAACAATTTGGTTATTCTTAATGGCATCATACAGTGTTATTTAGTATTTTTAGCATAATTTATCATTGTTTACTCTAGTATTATTATTCATTCATTATTGTTCATTTAGTACTTCCCTTATCCATTATTATTATTTACTTCAACATCTTACAGTATTATTACATGGTTGCATTATTGCTCAGTATCACATTGTAGTATTTAGTACTGCTCAGTAAGATTGGTAAATTGTATTTTCAGAATTTGTATTTTTTGAATTTGCATTTCAGCATTACATAGTATAATTATTGCTCAACATCACAAAGTATAATTTAATAATGCTCAGTATAGTTAGGTAAACAAACCTGCTGGGCAGGGCTAGTTGAGCTTAAGCCGACAGGTAGGCTTCCCGCCCTGTTTGACCTTGACCTTGTTTAATTAGATATCTTCATTCATTTTATTAAACGGTGAAGTTTCGTTACAGTATTTGGAATGTGTTGGAAAGTGTTTTATAATATATGAATGACGTGTGATTTTTCTTTCTTGTTTTTCTTTTTAAGTATATGTCCACGCATAATTTTATAACGGATGCTCCAAATTTGATAATTCTTTTTTAGGGTTTCGTTCATCTCACGAAACCCTATTCGTCTCGCTTCTCTGTCTGTCTGTCACAGAGTCCGTTCTCGGAAACTGTATAAGTTAGAGACTTGAAATTTTGTGTACTTACAGCCAAGGCCTGATTAACGCACAGGCCAACTAGGCCGTGGCCTTGGGCCCACTGCTCATGGGGCCCCAAAAAATGAATAAAATGATTAAAAAAAGTTTCTTAAAAATGAAGTTTTCTGACAAAACAAAACAAAAAGATTTTACTTAACTTGGCAACTGTATCATAATATTTAATAATATTCTCGAAAAAATTTCTAGCTACTATTTTAATTTGAGGGGCCCCAAAAAGTTGCTGAGCCTTGGGCCCCAGGTGAGCTTAATCGGCCTCTGCTTACAGCTGAATACCTACTGTTGCACTGGAAATCATAAAATTTTGAAAATGTCTTCATTAACGCAAGATATTAATTAAAACCCTTAAATCCTACTCATTAATGGGAAAAAATATTCAACTAAAGCGTAGAATTTAATCAAACCGAAAAGAAAATTCATTCTGAAACTCCAGAAGGGGGGAAGAGTTGCCATAGTCACAGCATTGCAATGGCGATAACAGATTGGACGTTTTCAAAGACACCCCTATCTCATAAACTATTCTACCTAGGAACGTGAAATTTAGAAGTTTTCCAGAAAACTGCGAAGCGTTAGACCAGAGGTTAGTGACCCACGTGATCAAACACGTGATATCATCAGGTAACTAACTTGGCGATATTTTTGTCTTGGCTAGCGAATAAGCAAATTGGCACGTCGTTGGCGTAATACATTATAATCGCTCTGCTGCTATTGCTTTATGCTTTTGCTCCTTGCTTGTGTAGCACTCTATTAGCTAGCTTTTTTATTATCTTGTACTTATATTTGATCAAAGGACACACACGCAAAAAAAGAAAAAAAAATAATTACTCCCACTAGAAGTGTAAATATCAATTACAAAAAAAAAAAAAAAAAAAAAAAAAACTGGAAATTTAATGACAGTGACACATATAAATTTTTCAATCTTAACAATTATTCACGTGAAATAAAAGCTATATTAAATTCTGGGATTCTTTATTCTTAACCAATTGCGTGTCTTTAAATTCTTGGATAAAGACTTGAGCGCCAATCGTGTCTCCGCACTCTTATAAAGGTGCTCTACTTAAAAAAGGAGATTGGGCATTCGGCTAAACTTATTTTAACTCAATGGCTGGATCAGTAGTTGTAACTGTAAACCGGTATTTTTACATGTGTTTATTTACATTTTCGCCGCGAACGTGGTATCAATTTGTTTAAAAAGTGAAATCTGTGGGAATTTAGATTTTCTAAATAGGTATTTTTTTTGTTTTTTGGATTTTATATTTTCTTTTCTTGTTTAAAGGAATGATACAGTTTTTAAGTCGCAAGATTGTTACCTGTTAAGTCTTCATATATGTGTTCTTGTATATAAGAGATTTATGATTTGCTTTTAAGTTAGAATGTAATGGATATCCGGTGAACACACTGTATCTAGCAAAAATGTTGAATAATTGGAAGTAGCGGAATATATTATTGTCCTGCACAACATCCCGCCTGTAATTATATATACTAGGAAAAATAAATAAATGTATAGAATAATATAATGTTGATTCATCACAAGGTTTCGCACTAGGGGAAAAATAACGGGGAACTTCAGATTCTTATAAAAAATTTTAGAGATGTATGTTCAGATAGTGGAGTTACTTTAAATGGAAATCTTTAAAATATTGCGAGAGTCGCACTCTAAGCCAAATTCTGCGTATCTCGCTTACAGGGACATTCAAAGGAATTCTGTTACATTATGGTCTATAGGGAAAAATCGTTTGTGGTTCATTTAATTAGATGATAACTAAAGTAGCGAAGTAGTGACTATTTTTGAAAAGTAGTTTCAGGGTAGTCACAGACCTGGAAAACATGGAAATATCAGGGAATTTTGTTAACCTGGAAATATCAGGGAAATTCAAACTAAACCTGGAAATTCATTGAAAGAAATGTTGGAACAGATGTGTTACACTCACGCTAAAATGTAAACAAAAGGTTGGCGCGATTTCCAAGACTGCGCCAAACGAATAACTTAATACAATGGCTAGGTTGCCATTAAAGTTAAAAATCCCCTAAATTTGGCGACTTTTTCTTTTTTTTAACCGATTAATTTTTTTTTTTTTTAGCGTGAGTGTAAAGCATCTAAGCTGAAATGTTAATTTCCATTATGATTGTGGTAATCTGGAAGAAAAAAAATAATCTCAGTCTGTGCCTGAAACCAGCTTGGACTCTATTTTCATACCAGTCTTTGGGCTCAGCCTCATGGTAAAAATTTTATTTATACAAAAATGGAAAAAAAAGAAAAGAAAAAGAACTTGTTATTTGAGAAACAAGAATATGGCCTAAGTTTCTTACAGTGTTTTACAATCCTTTAAAAACTGAAAGTAAACTGAATTGATAATAATGTGATATAAAGAGAAATATTCTTTCTGATTTTGAAGCCTTTTGCACAGTCACTGTTAGTAACATAAAGAAGCCATGGGATATTTCTCTTCTGTTTGAAGTCCTTTGTTTATTGGAAAACAGAATTAATGTCTTTCTGCCATAGTTGTACAATGATATTTTAGCAGAATGAAAACAGTGACTTTTACAGATTTTTGCCAGTGGTTAGAAATAAAAAAACATATTTGCCACTGTAAATGATTTTCAGGAACATGAAAATTGAGGCTTTTAAATGAAAATATTAATCTTGAAACAATTTTAAAATGTTATATTGTATTAATAAATTTCTGTTGTGTACTTTCAATATTCGTCTGTCAAAAAAAAAAAAATCTGAACTTATTTCTAGGATGAAAATGAATGATTGTATTTTCCTTGTACAAATCTTTAATTGGTGAAACTTGATATGTCAGAATCCTCGAATAAGCGAGCTTCCCGATTTGGTGGTTTTTTTTACGCACGCCAAGGAACGACGCGTGCCAACCGAGAAATCGGCAACCTTCAAATTCTACCCAATCAGAACACGTGCTTTTTGGCAGACGACTTATTATTTACACACTTCGTCAAGCAAATTCTTTCACAAAGTAAACCGTGAACGTAGCATTGATTTTATTTCGTTTTCAAAATATTTACAAAGTTTTAGTAAATTTTACCACCACATTTTTTGATTTTTACATACTTTTACCAATATTTTCCTTCAGATATTTCAATTTTTACAAAATTTTACCAATATTTTCCTTCAGATATTTCAATTTTTACAAAATTTTACCGATATTTTCCTTCAGATATTTCAATTTTTATAAACTTTTATCAATTTTTTCATTCGGATATTTCCATTTTTACAATTTTTTAGCTATTTTTTCCGCCTGATGTTTCCATTTAAAAAACTATTTAGGTATATTTCCCTCCGTATTTTTCCATTTTTCAAATTTTGACCAATTTTTCTCTTCGAATTTTTCTATTTTTACAAATTTTTAACTATTTATTCCTCCGGATATTTGTATTTTTACAAATTTTTTCCTCCGGATTTTTCCATTTAAAAAAAAGTTCTACCCTATTTTTTCCTCCAGATTTTTCAATTTTAACCTATTTTTTCATTCGGATTTTTCAATTTTAACCTATTTTTTCATTCGGATTTTTCATTTTTACAAGTTTTTAGCTATTTTTCATCTGTATTTTCCATTTTTACAAATTTTTAGATAATTTTTCTCTGGATTTTTCCATTTTTACAAATTTTTAGCTATTTTTTCCTCTGCATTTTCCCAAATTTTAGCTATGTTTATATATATATATTTTTTCATTTTTATAAATATTTAGCTATGTTTTTACTTTTTTTTTTCATTTTTATAAATATTTAGCGATGTTTTTCCTTTTTTTTTTTCATTTTATAAATATTTAGCTATGTTTTTACTTTTTTTTTCATTTTTATAAATTTTTAGCTATGTAAATTCCTTTGTTTTTTTTTTTCATTTTTTCAAATTTTTAGCTATTTTTTCTTCCGGATTTTTCCACTTTTAAAAATTTTTAGCTACTTTTCCCTCCGGATTTTTCCGCTTTTAGAAATTTTTAGCTACTTTTTCCTCTGAATTTTTCAATTTTTAAAAATTTTTAGCTACTTTATCCTCCGAATTTTTCAATTTAAACAATTTTTAGGTACTTTTTCCTCCCGATTTTTCAATTAAAAAAAATTTTTAGCTACTTTTTCTTCTGGATTTTTCAATTTTTAAAAACTTTTAGCAATTTTTTCTTTAAATTTCTGAATTTAAAAAAAATATATCTATTTTTTTTCATATGGATTTTATATTTTTTTTCAAATTTTTAGCTATTTTTTCCGCCGGATTTTACCATTTTTACAAATTTTTAACTATTTTTTTCCCTCCGGATTTTTCAATATTTTTAATTTTCTTTCTTCTGTATTTTTCATTTTGATAAATTTTTAACTATTCTTTCCTCATCATATTTCCATTTTTACAAATTGTTAGCTACTTTTCCTCCAGATTTTACAATTTTCACACATTTTTACCTATTTTTGCCACCATATTTTCCCATTTTCCAATTTTTTTGCTATGTTTTCGTCCGAATTTTCCCATTTTAAACTATTTTTTCCCACCGGATTTTTCCATTTTTTTATGAATTTTTAACTATTTTTTCCTCCAGATTTCTCTATTAAAAAAAATTTTTAGTTATCTTTTCCCTCTAGATTTTTCAATTTTTACAAATTTTTAGCTATTTTTTCCGCCGGATACTTCATTTTTACAAATTTCGGCTATTTTTTCCTCCGGATATTTCCATTTTTACATACTTTTATAAATTTTTTTCTATTTTTACATATTTACAGCTTTTTTCTTCCAGATGTATCCATTTTTACAAATTTTATCTATTTTTTTTCTATGAATTTTTTTGAAATATTTATCAAGTTTTATAATTTATTACCTTTTAACAATTAAAAAATTTCTAGTAAAATATGGCTTAAACTTTGAAAATTGTCACAAAACAGAATAAAATCAACGTTTACTTCATGAAAGAAATTCTCATAAAAACTGTAAATAGTCAATTCTCTACATCAGAGCACACATGTTATAATTGGGGAAAATTTCGATATTCCTCATTTTTCTAAGGCATGAAATACATACAAGACGCGGTTGTCCATGCTTCGCGTCCATTAACCGAAAAAAAACATCATTGGACGCATGAAACTCGCTGTACAGCAATCTCTAGAATGCATGAAATTCATTCAAGCCGCGGTCAGCAACTTGTGTATGTACGCTTCGCGTACATTAACCGAAAAAAACATCACTGGACGCATGAAACTCACTGTAGAGCAATCTCTAGAATGCATGAAATTCATTCAAGCCGCGGTCAGTAACTTGTTTATTTACACTTCGCGTACATTAACCGAAAAAAAAAACATCACTGGACGCATGAAACTTGCTGTATAGCAATCTCTAGAATGCATGAAATTCATTCAAGCCGCGGTCAGTAACTTGTGTATGTACGCTTCGTGTACATTAACTGAAAAAAACCTCACTGGACGCATGAAACTCGCTGTACAGCAATCTCTAGAATGCATGAAATTCATTCAAGCCGCGGTCAGTAACTTGTGTTTGTACGCTTTGCGTACATTAACCGAAAAAAAACATCACTGGACGCATGAAACTCGCTGTAGAGCAATCTTTAGAATGCATGAAATTCATTCAAACCACGGTCAGTAACTTGTGTATGTATGCTTTGCGTACATTAACCGAGAAAAAACATCACTGGACGCATGAAACTCGCTGTACAGCAATCTCTAGAATGCATGAAACTCATTCAAGCCGCGGTCAGTAACTTGTGTATGTACGCTTCGCGTACGCTAAACGAAAAAAAAAATCACTGGGTGCATGAAACTCGCTGTACAGCAATCTCTAGAATGCATGAAATTCATTCAAGCCGCGGTCAGTAACTTGTGTATGTACGCTTCGCGTACATTAACCGAAAAAAAACATCACTGGACGCATGAAACTTGCTGTAGAGCAATCTCTAGAATGCATGAAATTCATTCAAGCCGCGGTCAGTAACTTGTGTATGTACGCTTTGCGTACATTAACCGAAAAAAAAACATCGTTGGACGCATGAAACGCGCTGTATAGCAATCTCTAGAATGCACGAAATTCATTCAAGCCGCGGTCGGTAACTTGTGTTTGTACGCTTTGCGTACATTAACCGAAAAAAAAACATCACTGAATGCATGAAACTCGCTGTAGAGCAATCTCTAGAATGCATGAAATTCATTCAAGCCACGGTCAGTAACTTGTGTTCGTAAGCTTCGCGTACATTAACCGAAAAAAAATATCACTGGACGCATGAAATTCGCTGTACAGCAATCTCTAGAATGCATGAAATTCATTCAAGCTGCGGTCAGTAACTTGTATATGTACGCTTCGCGTACATTAACCGAAAAAAACATCACTGGACGCATGAAACTCGCTGTGCAGCAATCTCTAGAATGCATGAAATTCATTCAATCCGCGGTCAGTAACTTGTGTATTTCGCGTACATTAACCGAAAAAAAAGCATCACTGGACGCATGAAACTCGCTGTACAACAATCTCTAGAATGCATGAAATTCATTCAAGCCGCAGTCAGTAACTTGTGTATGTACACTTCGCGTACATTAACCGAAAAAAAAAAACATCACTGGACGCATGAAACTCGCTGTAGAGCAATCTCTAAAATGCATGAAATTCATTCAAGCCGCGGTCAGTAACTTGTGTATGTACGCTTCGCATACATTAACCGAAAAAACATCGTTGGACGCATGAAACGCACTGTATAGTAATCTCTAAAATGCACGAAATTCATTCAAGCCACGGTCAGTAACTTGTGTATGTAAGCTTTGGGTACATTAACCAAAAACAAACATCACTGGATGCATGAAACTCGGTTCATACGGTGCTTGAAAGTCCTTGAATTTTTAAGACTAGGAAAAAGGTCCTTGAAAGTGCTTGAATTTGTTTATATTTTAATGAAGGTGCTTAATTTTCATAATTTTTTTTATAGGTGCTAAATTTTTCTTATTCAGATATTCGAAATAAAATATAATTGCAAGCTTTAAAAAAAAAAAAAAAATATTTGTTTCGAGATAGTTTTCTTTTCAGGAGTTCAAAGTATGAGCATTTGTCGCTTAGAGGGAACTCTATAGGATTAAGTTAACAAAAGAAAAATGAAAAGAAGGGTAACTTGTTGCTACTACCGACAGCAAGATCGGAAATTTTGTTCTTATCTTTCTTCCTTCGTACGTTCTGTTTCTTCAATATTGCTATAGCGTTAAACCTGTGCTGCCATTTTTTGGCGCTGATTTAACAAAGTTAATTCGGTCATGCTTACTGAATTACAAAATTCTTAAGGATGGTGAAATAAAAAATGTAACAGTTTCGAAATTTTCTCAGTTTGAATTCAAAACTGATATGTTGAATTCCATTGCTAAAATAGAAACTGGATTCACTGGGGAAAAATTGCTCAAAAATCTTAACAGAACAGAAATCTGTGAAAGAAAGTGACGTTATTGCTCTGAAGCAAGAAATAAGGGACTTCATTTGTGCAATGATGAAAAAAATGATCGAAAAAAGCCCAATAAATTATAGTATTGTACGCAATTCATCTTGTTTGAATCCTGGTAAAATTGCACGGAACAAAAAAAACTGCATTTCACTAATGAAATCCATCATAAATGCCTTCCAAGAAAATGGTTGGATCCCAAAAGATGACTGTGAAACCACTCTTCTGGATTATCCAGATTTCCTTGAAACAACAAACTTATCAGTTTTCATGAACTTTAATGAATCGACAGATTAGATGATTTTTTTATGATCATATGTGTGTTAAAGGACATGTTAAAGCCTTCCATGTGACCAAACTTGTGTTGCTTTTGTCCCATGGACAAGCTTCTGTCGAGAGAGGATTCTCTATTAGCAAAAATATGGAAGTGGAAAACCTAAAAGAACATTCTTATATTTCTTTAAGAATTATAAATGATCATATAGAGTATTGTGGTGACGTGCTTAAAGTACCTATAACAAAAGAGCTACTTTCGTCTGCATCCAGTGGTAGACAAAGGTACATGATGTACCTGAAAGATCAGCAAAAAGAGAAGGAAAAATGTCTCACTGAGAACAAGAAAAGAAAGCTTGAAGATGGTTTAGATGACTTAAAGAAAAAGAAAAAATGTTTGGAAGTTGACATCAAAGAACTTCTGGATTCAGCGGATGAGTTGTCTTTGAAGGCAGTCTACAAAGAAAATAACTTTCTGCATAAAAGTCAAACAGTCTGAGAAAAAACATAAAAGAAAAACAGGCTGAAGTTAAAATTTTAGATGAAAAAATAGAAGAGGCAGTTAAAAAGCTTAAAGGCTGAAAAGTATTTAAAATGCAGTAAATTATTCATGCTGAAACATGCAAATTTTTTTTTGTATGTGTGTGTTTTAATATACCTTTTTGTAAAATGATTTAGTGGATGTTTTCAAATTAAGGTAAAGTATGAAAAATTGTTTAGTTTTTATTTTATTTAAAATTGTGTGTATCATAGCAGTGCAGAATTATCAAGTGTCTAGTGTTAGCACAGATAACTTTCAAAGTATACTGCAAAAGTATTTTCTGTATTTTTCGGAGACTTTCTCATAACATTTCACATTTAAGACTTCGCTACTATATGTTATCTATGGCATTCACCTGAAAACATATGAAAATGAATTTTTTTTTTCCTTTATATATTTGCATTATACAAACATAGTATTTTGTAACGTTAAAATTTTCATTGCTGAAAAGGTGCTTGAATTTTGGGTAAGGTGCGTGAATTTTATCATGTAAAGAGAGTATGAACCCTGTATCTAGATTGCGTGAAATTCATACAGAGGAAAAAAAGTAGAAACTAGTAAAAACGAAAAATGCGAATGAAAAAATAGGTTAAAATTGAAAAATTCGTATGAAAAAATAGCAAAAAAATTTGTAAAAATAGAAATATCCCCAGAGGAATAAATAGTTAAAAATTTGTAAAAATACAAAAATCCTGAGGGAAAAATGACTAAAAATTTGTAAAAATCCGTAGGAAAATATAGCTAAATATTTTTTAAATGGAAACATCCGGAGGAAAAAATAGCTTAAAATTTGTAAAAATAGAAAAATTAGGAGGGAAAAATGGCTTAAAATTTTAAAAATAGAAAAATCCGGAGGTAAAAGTAGCTAAATATTTTTTAAAATACAAACATCTGGAGGAAAAAATAGCTTAACATTTGTAAAACTGGAAAAATCCGAACGAAAAAATTGCTAAAGTGTGTAAAAATTTAAATATCTGAATGAAAATATTGGTAAAAGTATGTAAAAATCGAAAAATATGGCCGTAAAATTTATTAAAACTTATATTTTATTTCGTTTTATGAATATTTACAATCTTCCTTTGAAAACCTATCGCTGTCCAATTAATTCAGCCCTTATTCCATGTGCTTCTCTTCTTTGGGCCTAGTAATTTGAGCAAAAACCGGCTTCATACTCCAAGACGTTTTTACGGCATGCTGTATCCAGGGATCATTCTAGAGAGTTTCAGAAGGGCGGCCTACCCTCATGCCCTTTTTAGATAAAATCCCACCCTCCTTGCCCTTTTTCCAGGTAGAATTCTACCCTCCTTGCTCTTTCTCCAGGTAGAATTCTACCCTCTTTTTATTCCTGGGTAGAATCCTACCTTGTTTGCATTGTACTTTCAAAAATTCTTTACTTATCTTTTATTTTTAGAATGCTAGTATGGTACATCAGGAGTATTCCTCTTTCCCTCTTTATTTCTCTGATAAAAATGTCCTGGTATGTCTAATCTTTGACTTTGAGCGATTCATTTTTTCCATTGAACAAGACATAAAGGGTAACTAAGGGTAATTGATTAATTTCACCTTGTCTAGTGAAATATAGTATTAGATCAGGCATTCTTTCCTTTGACCACATGATAAAAGACATAAGTTCTATAAAAAAATTGAGAAGTAGCTTTAGAACTTTTATTTTGTAGCTTTTTCAAAACCAGATTTGCTAAAACTGGGAAAAAGTTATCTGGTGAATAAAAGTTTTAGAGAGAGAAGTTTTTGAATAACGTAGAGAAAGGGGGAAATGACTGTGAATATAGTAAACAATTTTGCAATAAAAATCAAGAACAAGTTTCGTTTTGCTATTTTTAATACTTTTCAAACGGTGAAGTTATGGAAATTAGAAATGTTATTGGATTTTTTAAATTAAGGAGTACTTTAAGCTGTTGCCAGACTTCCCTCCCCACCAGTATATTGGTATATGCACTTATTACAAAAATGCCCTTTCTATGAAATGATGTGCCCTTTTCAACAAAATTGCCCTTATTATGTAATGTGTATCCTGCCCTTTTTTATGTTCTAGAATGATCCCTGCTGTATCTGTAGCTACTTCCGAACTCTATAAATCCAACATTACGGCATATAAGAAACCAACCAACCCGACCAAACAGTTTATTTACCCATACACCAATCAAATTTCCACATCAAATGTGTGTAGCGGCCTCTGAACTCTATGAATCCAACATTACCGCACACAATAAACCAACCAAACAACCCGACCGAGGGATTTAATTTACTCGTAAACCAGTCAAATTTCTACATCAAACAACGTAGACGTGGAAAAAGTGTAAGACACGAACTAGTAGCAAGAAAACCTCATTTATCACCTCGCGAAATCCAACACTGCCAACTTTCTCGCTTATTCGAGGATTCAACCCTTGATATGAGAGTTCATTCTCAGATAATGGAAAATTTTATGTTCTTTTAAAAATATGAATTAATCAAGTCAACTATGAATGTTTGGTTTTTGTGACCATCTGTGTTTTAGCACTCACTACATTATGTACTTTAAATATGAAAAAAAAAAAATCAATATCTAAAAAAATTGTGAAGTTGTAAATGCCAAGGCTTGTCCCAAACTTCAAATTTATTAATTAAACCCTCATTTTTAAGATTTGGAAAGCTTTAGAGTAAATGCAATGATTATGTGAGTATATTTCCTGTCTCAATTTTTTACACATCTGATAGTTTATGGAAAACAGAAAACATTACAATTAATTATCCCGTTCTTGTCTATTACCTTGTCGACCACGTTCCATAAAAAAAAAAATGAGTGCCAAAATATAATGTCAAATAAACACATTTAAGAATGTTGCCAGTTGCCATTCTAAATTTTTATACGTAAGAATATTAAGGAAATTCGAGTTTAAGTCATCACTGAAGAATAGGGTGCTTTAGAAATTTCAAACAGATTTGATTAATTTAAGACATTGCATAGCAAAAATTTAGCATTCATAATGTAACGCCAATTATTCTAAACATTCTTTTGCCCCAAATCGCCTGAACGAAAGTCAAAATTTGCAGTAATTATTCCGGAAGCCAAAAATGTCTAATGCCATTCAAAATAGTGACAAAATAATCATCCTATCTATGCATTATATGCCATATAAACACAGTTAAACATGAATCTAAGTGTTGATATGCTGTTTGTCCATGTTTCTTATTTCATCATTTAGCTGAGCCCCAAAGGCGTTCGATATTTTGTGTATGTGCACCAGTACTATCTAGATCTACAAAATTATAAAGATTTTGTGAATCCTGCAGTATTTAATTTAGTCAGTTTTATAAGCCTGCCATGAATCTGAAAAAATAAGAACCATCTTCTATGTATTCTTTTATTTCGCCCATCAATTCTGTTTGAACTTTTACTATAAAACATATGAATCAGTGTCTCAGAATAATCCTCCAAGCAACCATTGCTGAGGAAGAATTTGACTTGCTTGATTTCTTTTTGCTTTTACAAGAAACTTTTATCAATATATATAATTGTTTTTGACACTCCAATTTTTTCAGATTTTCTTGTTAGAAGGTTAGATCTACAAACTTCTCTAAAATAATTATTCCAATCAATAACTATACAATGACTTAAATCCAATTGCTTTTTTTCTCCATTTTATTGATGTTGATTTATCAGACCAGGTATAAATGAACCTTAATGCAGTTACAAATGTTAATTTGGAGCCATCCAACCAGCTTCCTTTTCTAATGGATATTCTTTTATCGCAGTTTTCACATTAGACCGTCACTGTTTATCAGTTTGTAGATAGTCTCATATCATGCCCATCAATACACACTTTTTTCATGGCAGAATTCCATATTTTTGAAAATAGGTTATTGCCCCATTTTCTTTAGATGGCTGATCACAGATCTGTTTAATTTTTTCTCAAAATGCAGGAGATAGCATGGAAATAGAAGTTAACTAATATCGTTCATTAGAAACACTAAACTGACTTATCCTCAATATACACAAAAATGGAATATGTACATCACGTGCTGGCTTTGTATTTAAAATCAAAGATTATTTTACCCTTTCATTATTTTGGAGTTAAATCCAACAGTTCTTAATAAAAAATTTTAAATTGTCATTTTGGCTTATGGATAAATGTTTGTGGCATCAGTTAAAATTGATAGATTCTACGCATCGGAATATTTTTGCAATGTTTTTCTGTTTGATATCCTTGTTTAATGACAATTGTTATTTTAATTAACGAAAGATCTAAAAAATTACTAAAACATCATTAAAAATACAGAGAAAACATCGAATTAAAAATCTCTTGATGACATAATAAACATGTGTAAACTCTTTTTTTTTTTTCCATATGAAAAGTGCTCGACGGGATAATAGACAAGTACCAGTTATACTTATTTGAAGTTCGTCTCTATTGTCATTCCGTGATGCACAGTAATTTTTTATTCAGCTCCCCACTAGATGTTGTTTTGATACGACAGTATTCTTACCTATTACAAGATCGAACAAGCAGTAATGTCTATTTTTGATTAACTATGCAACAACTTGTAGTGTGATTTTTTTATTTTTTTATTTTTTTAAATATAAAATTTTACTAAGTATTGACTGTATGCATTAGAGTAAGGTTGTAAAAGAAATTATCTATGAAAATTTAATTATTTTAACGCTAACCTGGAAATTTGAATCCAACCTGGAAATATCAGGGAATTTTAACATAAGATATTTGTGACCACCCTGTAGTTTGTAGTCGCTACTTTTTAAAACAAGTAGTTGTAGTTAACTACATTTTTAATAAAGTAGTTGTGGCTCGCTACAAACAAAAAGTAGTTTTTCCGATCCCTGATCATATCCAACGTGGGTTTTAGCATTTAAATGTCATAAAATGCACGCTGCTTATTTTCTATAATAAAGAAATAAATAAAATAATGTAAAAATTCAATCTATAAAATCTGACAAGTACACACTTTTATATTACAATACAAATGTTCTTACGTTTGTATGGCACAGAGTGGAGTAATATGATCCATACATAGTGTGTATTTGTCACTCTTTTGGCATGTGTATTTAGTTTTTCTGTCCTTGTTGCATGGATACAGTGACATTTTGTCATCTTAAACTGTAAAAGAAAACTAAATGCTGAAATCAACACGTTAAAATTGGCTGACTCGAGAAGTTGCACGGGTATCTCACATCCATTGAATACAATTGCAAAAAAAAAAAAAAAAAAACTTTTTGGAATTTCCGTAGGAATTCTACCCTTTCAAGAGGATGACCTTCAACTCAGCTACATGGGGTTTGACCCATTTCCCCAAAGAAAGGTGTTGTGAGATAAGTAAGGATGAATGCAGCTGCGGGTATGACATACTCAGCACGCTTGCTCCTGGGTTAAAATAATAAATGTAACTTCAAAAGCAGTTTTAGATTTTGTATATTTTTTCTGCTTATCTTTTAATAAATCATGCAAAAGTGAAATATTTATGACATTGTATGCAACTTAAAAAAATTGACATTTAAAAATGAAGGTTTATAGAACAAAACTAATGGAGTTGCCATTAATTATACTGAAACACACATTTTTTTTTTCTGTGTCTAAAGTCCAATTGCATGTGCATGAGTTTGTGCACCTAAGCCTGGAACATGAAATTTCCTGAAGGTGTTAAATTTTTTTTATAAGATTTAATATTTTTATGAAAATACTTAAATATGTAAAATCTAAAAATTTCACAACTTCTAATTTATTTATTTATTTTTTTTTTTTACTATAACAAATCTATCATTTAAACATTGGAGAAACCAATGGTACTTTAGCTAAGCTCATTTCAAATTCCGAAATGAACTTGAAAAAGTCTCATTGCCTTTAGTGGAACAAGGAGTTATAGAAGAGAGATGCATGAAAAAATGCATTCATAAATTAAATTAATTGTTATAGTAAAATAAATAAATAAATAGAAGTTATTGAATTTTTAGATTTTACATATTTAAGTATTTTTATAAAAATATTAAATGTTATAAAAAAATTTAACACCTTCAGGAAATTTCATTTTTAAGGCTTAGGTGCACAAACTCATGCACATGCAATTGGACTTTAGACACAGAAAAAAAAAAAGTGTGTTTCAGTATAATTAACTAGCCGCCACTGGCGACCAGTTTGGTCTCCCTTAAATGTATGTTAAACATTGTAACACGTTACTTTCATTCCTAATTTAAATTTTTTCCTTAATCCTTCTCCAAATCGGAAGATTCTAACAGACATGTCAAGAATTTTTGCAATCACGGTAGCATTTCGCATATATATATATATATATATATATATATATTTGTTATGTATTTCATTTTTCTTAACAAAAGCTGTTTATCCATTTAAGCATTTATGCTTCATGCCCGTTTGCGTATCAATTGCAATATGTTCGCTAATGCAGAGATTCTTAAACATATTACCGTAAAATACCGTTAATCCGCCCTTCCCGATTAAGCGCCCCCCCCCCCACTTTGTAAACAAGTTGGAAAATTCAAAAAATCCTGAGAAAGCGCCTTCCCCCAAAAGAAATTTCCCTGTGCACATCAAGATCAACACTAAAAGTTTTATCTCCCGACGAATCAGAAAGGCGTGACGATTCTTTGATATATCGCAAACATGTACAAACACATTGTCGATCTGAAAAAGCAACATAACCAAACATTAGTTTTGCTGTAAATTTACCGCCATGGCGATATGAAGGTAATAAAAATATCGATAGTGAAAGTTCCTCATGAAATAAGTTAAAAAAATGTGTATTTGATGCTGTGTGGAAAATATTTTGATTAAAAAAGAATCTATTTATTTTATTAAAGAATTTATAGTAGTATTTAACATTATTATGAAAACCAATCACAAAAAAAATATATCGATTGATTGATCAGATCAATCGATTTGTCGATACACAATCGAACTTGTTGCGTAATTTGTGCTATCTTTGTGGTAGTAATGTTTTTTGTTTTAATTATCTGGCAACACTACCAATTCGTTCTATATTTTCTCAATTTTTGTGATTTGTATTATTTATTTAAAATTTATAGATACGAAATCATGATTTAAAAAAAAATGGTTATTTAATCTTCCTAACTTACAACAGATGGCGACACCACATAAAATGTTACTAGTTCTCAAAATTACTTCAGGACATTTTCAACTGCAATTTCTCAGTGTGTTTTAATTATTTTAAATTATTAAGTTCCTTTTATTTTTCTGTTACCATATTAATGACAGATATTAGTGTTATTATTTATCTAAATGCATTCCAGTTTCAAAGCTTCTGAAATCCAGAATTTTCTATAATCTGAAATCGTCATTAAATGTGATTTATACTGTTTTTCTATTTTGTCTATCATTTTTTTTTCAAAATGATTTTCTTTTGTTACTTTATTAAAATAATTCATGCTTTGCGATGATCAGCCATTAGCATCTCCCCCCCTCCCTCCCACCACCCATAAATATCATATACTACAGTTTTAATACCGTGTAAGCGCCCCCCCCCCTGCTTATTTTACGATTTTCCGTCGTGTTTAGGGGGCGGATTAACGGAATTTTACGGTAAGTAATTTTCCGTAATTGGGTCCATTGCCAACTGACGTATTTTAGTTAATATGATTTGATGCAATGAAATCTATTTTGTGAAAGTCTTTAATGATATCCACATTTACACTGAACTATATTGTTGCTAATATTTTATTTCATTTCTCGCTAACTTTGGCTGTAGACTCGATTACGGAAGATTAGAAAATCTATCATTATTCTCATCTAAAACATCTTGAATAATGTGCCATAAACGCCATCAATATGATTTTATGTGTTTTATAAATGTATATGAAATTATTTTTTGTATTATTTTACTTTGATTTTATATTATTTGCCCTTTTTAATGATGGGTCCTTTTGGGTACAGTTGTCGCAGACGCACTGGATATCATTTTGGCGATATAATTATTGGCTGAATAAATTAACCTTTGTGTGTGTTTTATAATAAAATTTTGTGTTTTTAAATATAAAATAAACTATTTCATAATAAAATAAAAAAATCATGCTGTTTTAGCAATCTCTAATAGATGCCTGAAAATGGGGTTTCTCGCCAAAATGGCGCAAAACAAAAATTGTGCCAATCCCGGTGCGCCTGCGACAGCTGTTAGAATTTAAAATACATGCCGTTCACACTTTTAGTTTAAAATAGAAAATAGAAATAATATCATAAATCAAAACATTTGATTTCAAAATCAAAGTATCGTTTCTAATCTGCACACGTGAAAAATAAAAGCTGGTATTGGCGATTTTAAAAATGTTATTGGCGAGATTTGTGCCCAAATAACATAAAAGTACATAAAAATATCATTATTTCATAAATGTATATTAAATTATTGTCTTGAATGCGATTAGTCATTAACAATGGTAAATATGTTTGGCGATTAACAATCATTTTCGGTGATATCTCTTGCAGCCACGTATAATACATAAATACCAAATTAACTGGTCATTTCAAAATTTGATTCATTAAATATTATTACATGAGTTGTATTTGTTTACATTCAATTTACGTCAAGAAAAGATTTGGAAGGAAGTTGAGTTGTATAAGCACTTCATCAAACGGAATTATGGTAAACTTTAATTTTCTCACAGGTTCTGGTGCGAATTATTTTTTTGACACCAGGCAGCGATCCAAAAAATCATTCACGGAAAACTTACTTTACAAACGATTATCTCCATGGTTTAATATTTTATCCCTTCATGACGAATGAATCTTTTTTTTTTGTTTGTTTACTTTCATGGATAGAGAATTTGAACTGCAAAGCTAATTTCAACTGAAGTTATTGCAGAATTTATACATAATTGAACCTAAGACATCTCTCAAAAATTAATTTATTTTGAACGATCTTTCTAAAAATGTAACTTTTATGCAGTTTTATTCGAAAAATAATTTTGAATAAAAATGGCCGCCTGGCATATGAAAAAGTGATGCGGGCATTCCGGAACTGTTGATGACAGTCACATGACTTACGGTTTTATTATAGAGATGATAACTTTTTAAATACTCTGTATGATAATATTTACATTGTATTATTAGAGTGATAAAATAAGCTATTGTAAAAAAGTTTAATACCTTCTGAAAATTTTGTATCCAGGTTGGTCTTATAGTAAAATTAATGGAGATATTTGAAACATTATTTATGTTCATTTTAGTACTTTTCCAATATAGGGGCCTTGGCAAAATAGAGAAAATGGCCTTTGTGAGATAAGGAAATTACGAAATATATTTTCTATAAACCTATTCACTATTTCATATACACAAACAATTTTTTCAATATTTGTACAATTTATTTAAAATAAAGAAGTCATTTATCTATTTTTATGTACAAACTAAACCAAAAATAAAACATGTATAAAAAACAATATAATATAAATAAAATGTTTTTATATACAGTAGAGGATCTTTATAATGCAATTCTATATAACAATTCTCTATATAACACACAACTTCTCAGATGTAAACAATGAATTTTCAGTTAAGAAATACCTGAATTCCCACATTATAAATAATTGCTATTCTCTAGAGGACTAAATTTGATACATTAGTTTAAATTTATCTCCTTAATTCATAGCTAATTACTGAAAAAATTGCTATGATTTGATGCAGGTATGTTTAGACAATGTTTATAAAGTAAATTTAACAATGTGTGGAATGATCTATATTATTATGCAAAAAATTATAATCTGCACAACTCCTGGTAATAAAGAATGCAATATAAAGACACTCTAATGTATTTTGGCATGTTTCACACATATTTGGCCATGTTTTACAAGCTAAATTAAATGATGTGTGAAATGTGATCTATATAATGCAAAATTCTATATAACGCACAACCTCGTGTTTTCAGGTTTGCGTTAAAAGTTCATTAGGTTTGTTTTCATAGCTGTTTACAGGGATCTGTTTAGGAAGAAATTTGGTCCTGGTTATATACAACTTCAAAAAAATTTTCATTTCAAAACAGGAAACTGAAACAAGACCCTTCACAAAATTTTTCATCTCAAAACAGGATCCTTCACAGAATTTTTCATCGCAAAACTTTTCACCTTTAAACAGGGCTCTTCTCAAAATTCTTTGTCTTAAAAATAGGCCTTTCACAAAATTTTTCATCTCTAAACTGATCCTTTCACAAGTTTAGTCATTTAAAAGCAAATTTGACACGTCATTTTTACACATATAAAGAAAATATATGTATTTTACACCCAGTAGCAGAATTTTCTGTGTTAATCTGCAGTAAACCAAAATTTATCTGGGATCCAAAAATGCCAGACAAAGCTTACTATCATAAGAAATACAGTAACTCATAAAATAAGCAAAATTTGTATTTATAAAGTAAGCATAAGAAGAAAATTCAATAAATCTAGAGACAAAAAAGAAATTTTAACAATTTTTCATAGCCCAAAATTTTGTTTTGAGCTGTTAGATTGATCTGCAAAGACTAAAATAATCTGCAGCACTGCTGCCATGCTGCACTGTTTCTGCTACTGGGATTTTACTTATATATATATATATATATATATATATACATATATATCTTCCTAAAAGTGCATAAAAAGGAACCTGAATGTAATAATAATTTCAAATTCAAAATATTAATACTGGAATTTTCACTAAAAAGCTGTTCACAATTTCACGAAAACAGGACCCTGGGAGAAAAATCTGGACAGACCCCTGGCTTATAGCATTTGGCAACAAATCTCATTTTCTGAGGCCTTAATTCCACCAAGCTTTAAAAAATACCCTCCAAGGCAATTGCTTAGTGGAAAAGTACCTTAATTTTTACATTAAAGTATTTATATTAGAGTACCCATGGTAAAATAAGCCATTATGAAAATGTTTAGTACCCTCTAGACCAATGTTTCTCAACCTGTGTGCCGCGAGAGATTGTCAAATGTGCCAAGAGGGTTTTTGACAAATAATTAAAATTGCATAGTGTCGGATCAACGATGCATTTTCTATTTATCATGTGCTACCTTCCCTCTTCACTCCTTGTTTTGGCTTTCTGTCAAAAATTTGTATCCTACAATCAGCTTGAAAGCTATTAAAATTCATCTGCCTTTTGCATCTTCAAGGCTCTGCGAATTTGGATTTTCAGCATTGACAGAAATAAAGTCCAAAAAGCAAGAAAGACTTTTAAAAATTGACGATGAAATGCTTACTTGTCTGTCGACTTTGGAACCTCGTTTCAATTTAATTTGTTCTACAAAACAGGCTCAGCCCTCTCATTGAATAAATTTTGTAAGTAAATATATATTTTTTCTTTTGTGTGTGTGTTATACAACTTATGCATTCTTTGGTACTTTTTGGTTAGCCGGTTTTATATATACATAAATATCTATCGATGTATATAACACTGGTGCCCGGCTAACCGAAAAGTTCCCATTTTTTATATTCAGGTGTGCCGCAAATAATTTCAGATATTTTTAGTGTGCCGTCAACTAAGAAAGGTTGAGAAACACTGCTCTAGACATTTTGTGTCATAGATACAGACTCATAAAATAATTAAACCTTGGGCACAGGATAAATGTGCATTTCAGTAATTGGGACTTTTGAAACACCTTTTATGTTAATTTTTACATTGTAGCATTTATATTAGATTACTTATTTATTACTGGTTTATTTAATATTTATTTTTATGCTACAGCGATAGGTACTCTTAATCATGGCAGAACTTGTCCATCTACGTCTGGAGCATGGCCTTGCTGAGTTGGAAGAAATGGAAAGAGTTGGGCTTTTCAGCCGAGCAGAAATTAAGTAAAAGAAAATTAATTCATATTTAATTTAAATATTCTTTCAGTGTATTTCTTTACTTATGTAGCTCTTTATATTTCAAAGTTGTATTAATAATTCCATGCTGTGACTTCTGTTTAGAAGACTCATGTTTGTAAATAGGTTTTGATTTTTATAACTGTTTGATTCTTGTGACCAAAGTTTAGCATTTTTTATGCAAAATCAGTCATACATTCAGCCATATATAGACTTTCATAACAGTAGTATTTAATTCTAAGTAAAATTCAAATATTTTATTGAATGTTAAATAATTTCAAGGCAACTTTCATAAATCCATTTTGTAATTGATTCACTGTCTGTATCTTGTTTTTTTTTTCCCCATCTGTTTTTTAATATTTATTAATAAACAAGTTATTTTTTTCCTTTTTACTAGTTAACAAAACCTACAAGAAAATTTTACCACCCATTTTCAAAAATGTGATTGCAATGCAGATAGTTTTTTAAGCATAACTCAAAAACTACTTAGTGGAATGAGCTGTAATTTTGGATTTTCATATTTCAAGCTTCTAGAAATCTATTTCTTTTAAAAACATTATAGGCTATAATTCATATATATATATTTTTTTCAAGAATATATATTTTCGATATATTATTAATAGTAATTGGAACCTATGTTTTTTTTTTTTTTTTTAACAAAATCAATTTCTAGAAGCTTCAAATATGTAAATCCAAAATTACAGGTCATTCCACCAAGTTATTATTATTATTATTTTTTTTTGAGTTCTGCTTAAAAACTATCCATAATGCAATCTTGTTCTGCAATGGTTTTAAATGAATTTATCTAACATTAAGAGTTCGAAACTTTTAACCTTCATAATTCCTAAACTGCTTGACTGAATGACTTCCCATTTGGTAAAGGTAAAATTAAGGAAATATGATGTCAAAATTAGGTGTTTGTATTGAAAATTTTAGAGTTTGATACAACTTCAGTATGAAGACAACCCATTAAGGCTTATTTTTGTAACAAATTGAAAGAAGACTTAATTTCTAGTCAAATGGATATTTCTGTTTTTTTTTCTGCAACAATTTTATTATTCAAATATGTGGTTCATTTTTAGGGTTTCTTTCATCTCATAAAACCCTATTCATCTCACTTCTCTCTCTGTCTGTCTGTCTGTCCATCACAGTGTTCATACTTGGAAACTATAAGTTAGACACTTGAAATTTTGTCAACTTACAGCTACAGCTGAATACCCCTGTCATGCGACAAATCATAAAATTTTGAATACGATGGAAATTCGTAACAGAGATATTAATTAAAAACTCGTTAAAGAAACTTAAAAAGTACATTCTCACTTATATCCCTACCCTGTGTTGTAAGCAGGGCTATGGAGTCGGAGTCAGAGTCACTAAAAAACAAGCCGACTCAGACTCCGACTCCAGCTTCTTTTTTAGACAGTTTGAAGTGAAATTAAACCAATTCTATGTAATTTTAAATTTATAAACTGAATTATTATTTTTAATTTTGGACTAGATATACCAGGCAACCCAGTTTAAACAGACTCAATGTACTGTACAGCATATATGAAAACTGTTTTTAATTGAAACCTCTAGTTGGTATTTTATATTTAGTATATAGTGTTTTATCTCGTTTTTTTTAGTTTGCGGAACTTGAGGTAATGCGAAAATTGGAAATATCTGCTATTTTTGGAGTTTACAGAACCCAAAATATCATTGTAATAGAAACCTTTTTCCTTTTTTTTTCTTATTTTCCCTCAGATTCTTCGTGTCTGTGGGACCAGGAGTAACGCCGAAATTGTAAATTTTCTCTTCCCTTTTATTCGGGTTCTTGAGACCCCAAATGATGCGTAAATTGTAACATTTTCGCCTGCTATTTTTTGGGTCTGCAGGAATGGATATAAAACCAAAATTAAACATATTTTGCCCATATTTTGGTATAATATATATTTGATATTGCCCCATATTTGGCATAAAATATGTTGGTTATTGTCTTAAAATGACATACCAACATAATAAATGCTGTTTGGATTCAATCGATAGATCTTTGTGTGTGTTGTTCAAAGTAAATTTTGGAGATTTATTAGATTTCAACTGTTTTTTTCTATCTAAATAGCTTCAAATTTAACTTTTCAATTGCAATTTACATGCATATAAATATTTTACGTACAGTTTTTGCACACTTTTGACGTAATTAAATTTTACCATATGTAAAATTTAATGCACATTGTGTTTTTGTGTGATTGTACATATATTTGGGAGGAGGAAGGGTTCACATGTTCAAAATATTTTCAATCTTGACCAGAGCCAATTAGTGCAGGGGCAGAGTTCCACACACATTTTATAAGAGTATTTTTGCCTTATTTAAAAAAAAAATCTGCATTTAAAAAAGGTGAAACTTTTTATACTAATATACCAATACTGTTGGAAGTTTGTCGCTGCAGTAATAATATGCTTCAAGGTTAAACAGAAAGGTTGCAGTGTTGCCAGTTTTTTTTTTTTTTTTTTAATTCTGATTGCTTGATTGCTGCTACTTTTTTTAAATAGTAATATTTCCTTTATTTAATGGCAAATTTAATAAAGCGACTATTACTGTTTCAAAACAAATGACAGCAATGAAGTAATCTGAATAATAGGAATTAACAGGCAATACTAGTACTTTAGCTGTCCCGGAGTCGGAGTCGGTTCCTTTAAAATTTCAGGAGTCGGAGTCGATCATTTTTGCCACCGACTCCGCAGCCCTGGTTGCAAGACTACCTAGATATCTTCTTTCCCCGCGACCTCGAGACAAACTATCAATTTCCCCTCAAAGTAATAAAAACCACAATCAATTAGCAGTATTTCGTGCTCTATAAAATGATTTAAAATATTGCATTTACCAATTTGAAATTTACACATCTATGCATAGATTTGAATGCTGAATACAAATATCTAATTATTATAAAAATAGGATGCTAACTACCAAATATATTAATTAAAAATTATTATTTTTTCAAGTGAAAAATGATTTTTTTAAACACATGTGCAGCTTACAGAAAATCGATACCAGTCAGTATGGAACAAAGATTTTAACCACAGATAAAATTTCCGGTACTGGCAAATTTTAAGGTATATATATAACTTTTTAAAACTATATAAGATACGGATTTGAAATTTGGTATTTATACGCAAAACCACATGCCGATTAAGATTTTTCCAAAAATCAACCTGTAACTTTTTATTTTACAAAAAAAAAATTATTTGCTTCTTTTACTTTTGGATGTGAAAGATAATAAATGAATAAACAATGCTGATGATAATTAAATACCTCACTCATAAATTTTAATGCATGTTCAACTTTTTAAAACTCTATAAGATAAGGATTTGAAAATTGGTATATATACGCAAAATCATGTTCTATTTAAGAAATTTAAAAAAATCGACAAATAAATTTTTATTTTATAAATAACCTGTTTTTTTTTTTTTTATGGAAAATGAAATTTATTTGGATTTATTAATTAAAGGATAAAGTGTTTTGAAAGGAATATTAAACGTAACCCTTTGTGCGGTCTTTAATCACACTTACCCTTTTTTTTTTCTTGCTGATTGTGCATTACATTGCGATAAATAATACTGACTATCAGTAGTTAATTACTTACAAATATTCTTTTGCATGATTCATGAAATATTCATGCCAACTTTTATAATTATAATATATCTAACACATTCATTTGCTATTTTGTACTGTCTACTTATAGATAAACTAAAACATCTACAATCCTATAAAAAAACACAAAGGCTTGTGATGCCCAGACTTGTGTAAAACCAAAAACTTTCTGCACACGTAAATATTGAGTCAAAAACTTTCTGCAAATTAATTTAATGTTTAATAAAATTACGTGTTATATTATTTTGACGATATAAATTAAAAACATTAACTTAAAATAATTACCATTTAAAATTAATTAATATTAATTAAAGAATAATTATTTTGGTTAAAAATAATAATAAAGCTAAAAATCCATAATAGGAAGCGCTGAATTCTTATCAATTATTTTGTCAATGCATTTAGAAACAACCCAATCCTTAATACAGGGTCATTCAGAATTCCCTCCGGGGTTTCGAAACGTTATAGTAAAAAAACGAAGATGAATATGAAAAAAAGAAACATGAAATTATTCCGAAACTATTCAAGTTTTACTTACATACATTACAGGTGTTCTATGTGTGAACCCTTGGTCACACGGCATAATCCATGCGATAGTCCAGTTCCTGCCATACTCCATTTCTTTAAACCTGAATCAGTGGTGTCAGTTCAACGGGCCTTTCGTAATAAATATCGAAAACAGGGACCAACTGACAAAACAATTCATGTGTGGTACCGGAAATTTAAAGAAACGGAGTATGGCAGGAACTGGACTATCGCATGGATGTATGCCGTGTGACCAAGGGTTCACACATAGAACACCTGTAATGTATGTAAGTAAAACTTGTATAGTTTCGGAATAATTTCATATGTTTCTTTTTTTCATATTCGTCTTCGTTTTTTTACTATAACGTTTCGAAACCCCGGAGGGAATTATGAATGACCCTGTATTTTGACCTCTTCGCAATCGTCTGTAATGTCACAACAATGTTTTGCATCTTTAAATTTTAAATTGTGCGCACACAGTAAATATTTTTGCACAAAAAAGGATTATTTGCGTAAAAAGGGAATATTCAGGGATGAGATTGACAAAAAAGCTGAAAACTGTGCGAACGACGTTTGAGCACTAACTTATGAATTTCAAGCGCAACAAATATAATTGCAATTAAAAAAATATATATTTTTAAATAAAATATATAACATCAATTTAGCTTTGAGTACATTAAAAAGAAACGTACATTTATTAACAAAAATTAGGTAGAAATTATTTACTTAAATAAAAAGTCTATTTTACCAAGATACAGCACATTAATAAAACCTTTCAATCAGGGGCGCCATTTCAGAACTTTCTTGGGGGGGGCAAAGTTTTTTTTAAGGTGGTGGCATACCCCCCTCCCCCTCCCCCGCAACCTCTCCGAACGAGAAGCGTTTACTGAATCATATATACAGAGACAGCAATACTTTTAATACGGAATCTCAAGTGACCTCTGAAAAATTCCGTTTAAGACAGGTTTTCGTCTTAGCAAGTAGAATTTTAAAATATTATGAAAGTTTTCAGTTATAGACAAGTACCGTTTTTTTCAGGTATTCTTTAAGACTGTTAAAACCTTCTTTCTATAAAGCACTTCTGAAGAGCATAGGTGTATTACAGTGAAACGTGTCTAAACGAAACGTGTCTATAACATAATTCTTTCTCAAACGGACAAAAAAAATCAAGTTTCGACGAAAAAAACGCAATACAATTATACTTGCTAAGATGGAGATCTGTCTAAAATGGAGATTTTTTACAGTCCTTTTCAACTCTATTTTTGCAGGTTTTACTACAGGGGCACCTTTTCATGAGTTTCTTGGGGAGGGAGGGGGGGGGGGACAAAGTTTTTTTTAAAGACAGGGTTTGAAATATCGTGCAGGATTGCCCAAATCGTGCGCAAAATAGAAATAGGCCCCACAATAAAAAATGCAGTGTGAGATTTTGCCTGCTTATCTTAACTTCTTTCACAAACATTTGATACTTCTGCGAATATATTTTTAATTTCAGTGGTAGTCCGCGAATTTTCTTCTTTTTTTTTTACGCAAATGCAATTTGTCAACCGATCGCGGTAAGCATCGCGAATTTTACGCATTGGAATTAGAAAAAATAGTTAATTTGGCAAAATTGGTCGCTGAAAAAATCGTTAATTTTTTAAAACGACCGTGGAAAAATATTGAGAATTTCGCCAAAGATCACTGAAACAAATAGACATGTTTGTCAATCGAACGCGGAAAAAATCGCGAATTTAATATAACTAATGCGGAAAAATATCGCGAAATTCGTCAAAAGATTGAACAACAATAAATAAAATCGCTAATTTAGTCAAACAGTCGCGCAAAAAAGGGGAATTTCGTCAAAGATCATGCAAAAAAATCTACTTTTGCCACTCGGCTGCAGAAAATGACTTCCGAATTTCAACAAACGATCGTAGAAAAGAGTCGCGAATTGCGTCAAAAGATCGCAAAAACAAATAGCGAATTTCGTCGACCAATTGCCAAAAAAAAAAAAAAACGTGAATTTTGACAAATGGTGGAAAAAAATTAGTCAACGATCGGAATTTCGTCAAAGATTGTGCAAAAAAATAGCAATTTTTGTCAGTTAGTTGCGGAAAAAGACTCCCGAATGTTAACAAACGATCGTAGAAAAGAGTAGCGAATTACGTCAAAAGATCGCAAAAACAAATAGCAAATTTCGTCGATCAGTTGTCAAAACAAAAAAAAATCATAAATTTCGACAAATGGTGGAAAAAAATTTGTCAACGATCGGAATTTCGTCAAAGATTGTGCAGAATAATAGCAATTTTTGTCAGTTGGTTGCGGAAAAAGACTCCCGAATGTCAACAAACGATCGTAGAAAAGAGTCTCGAATTTCGCCAACAGATGGCGAAAACAAGCAGCGAATTTCGTCGATCGGTTGAAAAAAAATGTCGCGAATTTAGACAAAGGATTGAAAAATCAATTCCGTCAGTGATTCACAGAAAATAGCGAAATTTAGAAAATTATCACCAAAAAAAAATAATCACCAAAAAAGTCGTGAAATTCAATCGGTCACGAGATAATCACCACACGAACACCATCAAGAAGTTACGAAATTTGCAAATGTTGTAATCCATAGGTATAAGAAAATTTCCATTAATGGTTTTCTGTCAGTAAAAATTGAAATAATGGCAGAAAATGATGTCCGAAAACGATGTCCGCAGTCATTTTCTGCCTTCCTCTTCAGACTATGATCTAAATTCCATACAATTCAGAAATCTGCAAAACCCTTGGTCTCAGGTCCCTTGTTCCTGCATTGGGTGGGGCTAGGGCTCCTTTAATACATAGGTATATATAGGAGCCTTAGGTGGGGCAACACGATCCAATCAGCAGTACGGATCGAGCCGAGTTGACGCGGCTTATTTTCGCTGCGGGTCAGGTTGATTTGGAACATTTGACTACGGTTTGGCATAGATGTCCCAGTGGACTATTTTTTATTCTATTAGTACAACTTTTTCAAATCTGTCATACACTTATATTAGGATATTTTCAAGAGAAATCTGTCACAAGGATTTTTTTTGGAAATTGTAGAACGATTAATGCAAAATTAGTAGTCAATCCTCACCCGTTATCAAAGGGTTAATTGTTTCGGATTCAAGTTGGGTTTTCACTATTTTGAGTTGGGTTCGTGTTGCCTGAGTTTTCAAAGAAATACTAAATACTTTCAGATGAAAAAAAAATAATTTTTCTACATAAAAGATAAAATTGTTATTAAAGATATAATTGTAGTCTACACTTTTCCAAATGATATTGAAATATGGATTAATTTTCTTTCATTTCGGGCGGGGTTGCGGTCAATTAAATTTTTTTGGACGTTTCCGGGTTTACTGGAAATTAGTTCTGCATCGGCTACCCGAAATGCATTTCGTTTTGGGTTTGGTTGATTCATTTTTTTTTTTTTTTTTTTTTTTTTTTTTTTTTTCGGGTCGAGTAAACTTTATACGCTTCGGGTTATGCTTTGACTCTTTCGAATCGAGTTCGAGATGAATCGATTAAACAAAAGGAGGTTCTGAATAATTTTCAAATGAAAAACTATAGATATTAATGGGTGTATATATGTGTTATTTTTTGCACATAAGCGGTAAACTTGTAGATTACTTTTCCACAAATGTATTAAAATATACATTCATTTTCTTTCACTTCGGGGGTTCAAATATGAATATTTCGTATTCGGCTTGAAGTCTATCGGATTAAAGTCAGGATTCGGGTCGGTTACAACCAAATCTGGACAGGACTCTAGTGTCAGGCTGTGAAGATTTTTAAGAGCATACTGTATATATAATATCATTTAATAAAGCAAATGATTTAATAGCATTATAACGATTGGAGTAAATATAATGTGACACTAATAAAACAAAATTAACAAATCATATAAATAGGAAATTGAATATACACCCACCCCCCTGCCCCCGAAAAAAAATAAAAAATTTCCCCTTAAATTTTTGGCTAAAGAGAAAATTTATCACTAAAATTCTAGCCTTGGGGATAACGAGTTTTCTTTTAATACTGCTGTACACAGCTCAGAAGCAATTCATATATTTTTTTTCTCGCATATATTTCTAAAACTAGCCAAAATACTCATTAATAATAAATGTCCCACTTAAAGAATGTCGCAATAGCAAGGCTTTAGAAAACATTTCAATGTTTAAGGCGGAGGGGGGGGGGATCTAAATCTACAATTAGATTTTTAAAAAAACATCAATTTCGGAAAGGTAGTTTTAGCCCCCTGGGTTCCTTCCTTCCCAGTCAACATATTCAGTTTTGTGGGGAAGGATATATCAACAGTTTACATTTGTATTTATAAAAGAGATATAGTTAAGATTATTTTCAAAGAGTGAAAATACTCTTTGACCTTATTTGAAGGAGTAAATTTAGCTTTAAAGATTGCCAGTGCCGAAAAAAAAAAAATTGTGTTTTCAAGAAAGAAGGTGGGAAGGAGGAGAAACATATTATTCTAAATTGTACTTTTTAACATATTCAGTCATAAAATGTGGATATCAAGTAGGGGTGCACAACCTTTATAAGAGGTAGACCAGTCACAAAAATGACTGGATTGTTGAGAGCCAAAATCCGTAGTGTGGACAAAATTTTGTTTTGGGGAAATAAGAGGAGGATCGGCCTAAAAGTTCATAAAAATGCTAATTTTAAAAATAGGGTTAGCCCCCTATACTCAACCACCTCCTTAGTCAGCATAACCCAATTCAGTTGGCAAGGATGGAAAAAATTTACAATATTTGCAGTTTTTCCCTAGTCATTGACGAAATTCATGATTTTTATGCGCCCGTTCGGCAAAATTTACAATTTTTTCGCGCCCGATCAGCGAAATTTGTGATTTTTTCGCACACGATCGGTGAAATTTATGATTTTTTTCGCACCCGATCGGCGAAATTTACGATTTATATGCACCCTACCGGCAAAATTCGCGATTTATACGCACCCGATCGGCAAAATTAGCGATCTTTACGTGCTCGATCGGCAAAATTTACGATTTTTACGCGTCCGATCGGCAAAATTTATAATTTATACGCACCCGATCAGTAAAATTCATGTTTTTTACTCGCCCGATTGGCGATATTAGAGATTTTTACGCACACGATCGGCGAAATTTACGATTTATACGCACCCGATCGGCAAAATTCACGATTTATACGCATCCGATCGGCAAAATTCGCGATTTATACGCACCCAATCGGCAAAATTCGCGATTTTTATGGACCCGATTGGCAAATTTTGCGACTTTTAAGGGCCCGATCGGCAAAATTCGCAATTTTTGCGCGTCCAATCGGCGAAATTTGACAAAATTCGCGACTTTTTCGCGTCCGATCGGCGAAATTGATTCCCGAGCCACCAGTAAACTCATCGCGGGCCACAGGTTTTTCATCCCTAGTCTAGCCTGTGAAAACTGATAAATTTTCTGAAATTTCAGATTTCTTGGGGGGGGCGGTTGCCCCCAGCCCCCCCGAAATGGCGCCCCTGCTTTCAATGGCATGAATATTTTTTTAATTGAAAGTTTGAAAAATTGTCAGACACTTTTCTTGAAAGAGCAAATCAAGTATATGTTAATAATTGCAACCACCTTAAATAAATGATAGAACAGCCCTTTTTTAAATAAAAAATAAATTTTTAAGGAATTATAGATTTTTTTAAGAACATTATCAGTGCCACCAATTAGTCAGTGCTGTAGTTATTCAGATTCTAGGTCATTTTTACCAGTCAGCTTGAAGCTAGTTTTTGGATTTTTTAATATTAGATTTTTAGTAATAGATTTTTTTTTAATTTAATCTGTTTTGGTATCATAGCGAATTTTCTACATTACTAAAAGAAATTTGGTTTCATTCTTTTAACCCAATGCAGTAAATTCTGACGAAATTCGCTTACTTTCAATGATCCTTTGACAAAATTTGCTTATTTTCAGCGATCCTTTGACAAAATTCTCTTATTTTTTCGATTTTTTTTGACGAAATTCGCTTATTTTCGGCGATCTTTTGGCGAAAATCGCGTTTTTACGACGATCTTTTGGCTAAATTCGCGTTTTCTACGGCGATCTTTTGGCTAAATTCGCGTTTTCTACGGCGATTTTTTGGCTAAATTCGCGTTTTTACGGCGATCTTTTGGCTAAATTCGCGTTTTTACGGCGATCTTTTGGCGAAACTCGCGTTTTCACGACGATCTTTTGGCTAAATTCGCGTTTTCTACGGCGATCTTTTGGTTAAATTCGCGTTTTTACGGCGATCTTTTGGCTAAATTTGCGTTTTTACGGCGATCTTTTGGCTAAATTCGCGTTTTTACGGCGATCTTTTGGCTAAATTCGCGTTTTTTACGGCGATCCTTTGGCTAAATTCACGTTTTTCAGCGATCCTTTGACAAGATTTGTGTTTCTTCAGCGATCTTTTGGCGATTTTCACACGATCATTTGAAGAAATTCGCGTTTTTCAGCGATCCTTTGAAAAAATTTGTGGGTTTTTTTTCGCGATCTTAGGGCAAATTTCGCGTTTTTTCGGAAAATCCAAAAATTGAAAATGACAAAAAAACGAAAAACCCCGGAGCCGCGGAAAATTTTCTACAAAATTCGGAACTTTGCAGAAATTTTTTTAGTATTAAAAAAAAAAAAAAAAAAAAAAAAATATTTTTTTTTTTTTTTTTTTCCTAAAAAATTTTTTGCAAAGTTCCGAATTTTGCAGAAAGTTTTCCGCGCACGGCGTGCGCGCGTGCGTCTATATTATACAACTCTGGTGATGCCCAACCTGTTTTCTTGACGATGGGCCTTGAGTTGCAATATATGGCTTCCTAGTCAAATGGTTAGCCAGATGCAAAACTTCCCATGTTTAGTTCTTAAGCATGTTTGGTATTCCTTTTAGGTTTTATTATGGACTACGAAGGGATAAAAGATATGATAAACCTTGCCAGAGTTCAGAGGTAAACCTTAGTCATGTTGCGTGGCATCACATTCATGTGTTAAGTATTGAGCTACCAAGCATCACTTTTATAGATAAAGAGAAAAATTAGCAATCCTTACTGGTCCACAGGGTGACTAAAATGAAAAACAAAAGCTTCTGCCCAGGGTTGGCAAGTTTTTGACGCATGACGGTTTTTACCGGTTTTAACCATGGTTTTTACCGTCATGTCAAAAACCTCCGTGTCAAAAATGTCAAAAACTGTCAAAAACCCATTTTTTAGTAGTTTGTTTTTACATTTTTTTTTTCATTCTATCTTTAATATTAAGTTGTTTTACATAAAATATTCAGAATCAAAAAGACTCTAAAGTATATTTATCCATCCAAGAAAAAAAATAAAGAATTGCATTAGAATAAGGCATATACATCTCTGTTAGAAGATCTCTACAATAATCTTAAGCTATTTGTCAAAGTCTAAAAAAATTAGATTTTTGTAAGAAATCCTGTAACCTATAAGTATTAGATTAAACAATGTGTATAATTTCGGTACAACTTATTACATTGTGGAAAACAAAACTTTAAGATTCTACTTATTGAAGTGCAAATGAAAATCACCATAATTGCATTTATGATAATACATAAGATATGCATTTTAAAATATTATATCTAAGAATATTCAAATTTATTCACTACCAGTCTATGCTTAACTACAGTTTCCCCCAGGTTTTAAAAAGGGCAGGGTGCTGCTGGTGAGAAAAGAGCACTTTTTTATTCGTAAGGGCACTTTTTTATTCTTAAGGGCAGTTTTTTGATTGTTGAAGGCACTTTTCTTATCCTTAAGGGCACTTTTTTAATTGTTAAAGGTATTCTTTTGGTTTTTAAAGCCACTTTTGATATTTAAAAGTCAGGGCACTCTTTTTAAGACAACATTGAGTCAATTTTTACTATGAAAGCAAATTTTTTAATGCAAAAAGGAGAAAGGGCACTTTTTTACTGAGGGGCAAGAAGGGTGCTAATTATTTCACTGGGAGGGGCAAGAAGGGAGATAATTATTTTTATGAGGGTCAAGAAGGGTGCTATTTTGTAAAGCAAAGGGCAGGCAGGGTGCAGCACTCTTCTGAAACTGTCTGGGGGAAACTCTGCGTTAACATCTATCGTCATACAATGTAACAGCATTTTTGCATATCTAAAATAATTTTAATGTACTTTATTAAAAATGTATGTAGCATTTTGACGAGGTTGAGATATTACGATGAATAATATTCGATGAAAAGATGGCAGTCCTTCAACGATATAGCAAGTTGCAGTCGATATTAGCGAGTATGGCGAAGTAGAAGGCAATGAAATGAGTCCACCAAAGTTTTCCAATAAATCCAGCCAATCTCCAGACAAATAATTTTATTAGAAGACGAACAACACAGAAACAATTCCCAAAGGTCTAAAACTTATAGCCCTCAGGCTAACGTTGCTTCACTTCATTGAATTAAGATGTTACTGGGCCAGTTGAATATTCTACGGACATAAAAATATCAGACACATATTTGTTTAGACTTCCAAACGTCAAAAAATCTGCCACTCCGAGGGCTGCGGGCGAGTTTTGTTCTCTCCGCGGAAACATACAGAATTTACGTCACGAGCGCACAACCCAATGAGTGAGAGGTTAGTTCTAGCCCAGCAAATGAGGTGCGAAGGAGGAGCTAAGACGATAAAGAATTCCGAACCTGTCGCGGATTAATTTTGGAGTGAAACTACCTCAGCGCGCAAAAGAATCAGAGCAATAATAATAATAATAATAATAAAAAGAAAATGGCTTTTAAAAAACATTCGAAATGAGAACGCGTCTCAGAATTTTATAGATTGGGGAACTGATAAAAGCTACGAATGATCTTAAATTTTAGATTAAGATTTGGAATAAAATAATTATTAATATACAGATATTTACTTTTAAAAGGACTTTAAATAGGAATAGATATTATTAAGAATTAAGTAAATACTGACTATGACAGAAGTTAGATTAATTTTAAAATATTAATGCGAATAAAATGGAAGGATACGAAGGAAATAAATTTTTATATAACATGTATATTGAATGTTATTTTATAATTATAACCTTTTTATTATCATTTAATATTATCAAAACCGGTTATATTAGTGGAATTTATATTAGTGAAGATTATGATAAATATTGTTCTTTTCTTTTACTCTTGTATTTTTAAATCTTTCCCATATTAGGAAATGATCTTCTTTTAAATAAATTTAACAAATGTAATTGTAAATAATAATAATAACAAGAACAACAAGGTAAAATCAATCTAGAAATGTACTGTATGCTGCTACACTTACACCATAAATTGGAGGACATTCGAAAATGATAGGTTTTTGACAGAATAAACCGGTAAAAACACGGTTTTTACCACTGTCATGTCAAAAACCCAACCCTGCTTCTGCCAATTGCCACCTTTCCTGTTAAAAATATCCTTAAAATGCATTCCGTATGCTTCGAACATGTGCTTTCCATTCCTTATTGTGTTGTTTCACAGAGGATTTGCAGTCGATTCTGTCTCCAGGACACCCCAAGACCAATAAACTACATAATTTTTACTGTCCTCTTAAATTGACATTGCCTAGTAGGATGGAAAAAAAATTTCCTGCATGCCATCAACAATTCCACTTTTTTCAGTTGCAAAATGTTAATACAGTAGAGCGCCGCTAATCCGCGAACCTGTAATCCGCAAAGGCCTCTAATCCGCAATCAATTTATATGCAAACAAAGAAATTTAATTCTTGAAAAATACTTCAATGGTGACAAAATTTTGAAATTTTTTTTCACCAGTATTAACATTTTTCTTATATTTATGTATAGTATTATATATCATATAACATTCTTCTTTATAGTTTAAAATGAAAGCACATTTAATTAGTATATTATTTTATATATTCATTTCTTCATACAATACTTTTAAAATACAATTTGAGCTTTTGTGATTTTTTTTTTAATGATAAAAAATCCTTACTTAGACAATATATTTTATAATTTATTTATTTTTTCATTAAATCGTAATTATAAAATTGAAAAACTCATAAAAAAAAATACATATATATTGCTTTTGAACTCTTACTTAAAGATAAATTTCAACACTATAAACCAAATGCCTTAAAACAGACAACAATTGATGCCCTATTTAAGAAATTAAAAAAAATAATAAATTATTTTTTACATAGTTATTACTTTATCTATATATTAAAATGTGTAATTTATTAATTTTTTAGTATTAGCAATCTAAATTTGTCCAAAATATGAATTAAAAAAAATGTAAACAAAGATTAAATAGACATGGCCTATAATCCGCAAAAAGCCTTCAATCTGCACATCACTTGGAACCAAGCTTTGCGGATTAGTGGCTTTCTACTGTATTAACATATTTATTTAGCCTGTTTAATTTTATATTAATAATATTAACAGAAAAATTAAACTCATTAAACCCTTTTTATAATATAATAATAATAAAGAGCTGCTTGTTAAAAAAAAAAAAAAAAAAAAAAAAGATACTGATAAAATTGTTACTAGTGGTGACTGTGACTGGCTACTGATGAAATGAATCAGTTTTGCCATTTAGGATATTATTTGCCATTTAGTGCGTTGAAATTGGGAATCAGTTGCTGATTGGCTGTTTTAAAATTTGTGAGACATGTTTCATGAATTTTCTGGAAAGAATGTTATTCAGTTTTTTATAATTGAAGTTTATCTGTGATTACAGTATGTCATTTCTTTAAATGTAGATTTATAAGTTTTGCTACAAATGTAGTAACAACGAAATGAAATATGCACTGTTTTTATATTTCTTACAGCAAAATAACTAAGAAGAGGAAAGTTTTTGAATATCGTCTACGAAGAAGAATTAAAAAGAAAGAAGACTTTTTACAATACATAGATGTATGTATATATGTTTTATTATTATCAGTCTTGTCATTTTACTATTGCCTTTGTTAACCAGTCACCTTTTATAACTGGGATCCCCACTGTTTTTTGACTAACCTTAAACAATTTGATGATCATCAATGAAAAACTATCGCCAAAGGAAAATAATATTAGCAATAGATTTGTCCTGAAACACAAATTCTAATAGGTTTTAATTCCCCAACATCCCTTTTCAATATGTGTTCTAATTTTTTGTGTTTTTAAATCAGTCATTGATCTAAATTCAGCTATTGGCTATAGAAACTAATAAATACTTTGCAAAGTCAAGAAAAATATTATAACCTGATTTATCTCCAAATTCAGCTATTAACTCACAGGTTATAGAAACTAATAAATGCTTTGCAATGTCAAGAAGAATATTATAGCCTGATTTATCTCTAAATAGTATTAAAACAAAACCCAGGTTAATTCAGAATTCGAGATTTAACAGGAATTTGTGATGTGATGTTTTGTTAAAGAGTAAAATGTTTCTGGGAGGAAAAAAGGTATTTAAATGTTCTAACTTCATTTTAAAAAATCATAAAAATTTACTTCATTAATATTTTCAGGGGTTGATGCAGGTTTTTTCTTAGGGCCCATTTTGTGAAAAGTAGATGTTATTTTTGTGAAAAATAACATTTTGTAAGGAAAGTTGAAATCCAGTTACTCAAATTCCATCTAAGCATTTATTAACAAAAACTTTTAAAAATCCTTTTGCTGAAGTTTTCTTCTCTGGTGAACTTGTTTGTTTGCAAATTACACAATTTAAAAGGTCACAAAATAATAAATAATTAATAAATAGTAAGTTCTTATGGAATAAAATTTTGTGAAGGGTCCTGTTTTATTATAAAGAATTTTGTGAAGGTGCCCATTTTATCAAATTGACTTTTGTGAAGGAGCCTGTTTTATTAAATGGATTTTTGTGAAGGGGTCTGTTTTATTAAATTGATTTTTGTGAAGGAGGCCTGTTTTATTAAATTGATTTTTGTTAAGGGGCTCTAAATAGGCTCTAAATTTTGCCTGAATCAACCCTTGATTTTTAAATTTTATATAATCCCTTAGCTGCACTCTGCAAAAATTTAAAAAACCTTTTTATTACCATTTTATTTTTAGATATTGCTCACTAAAATAATATAGTTGGAATATTTGGTAGATTAAATGTAAAAATTTGAAAGAAAAAAAATCTATCATTGCAAAAAATGATAGTTTTATGTTTGCTGGGCCCCAGTGATAATTCGGCAAATCTTAGTTCAATTGGCACCATTTGAATTGCAACCCTTTTTAGTTGAAATGATTTGAATTTTGATTTCAATTTAATTCTTGAGATTTTGTTATCTGTATTGATGTGTTTATGTATTTTAATCATGATTATATTTTAGCTATTTTTAAGTAAGATTTTTAAGATATTATATTGCAATATTAAAACATTGGCTAGTTGTTATTAGCTAATGTTAAAAGATTGGCGGAAAAAAGGTTGGTGATATTGAAGAAATTTTGGCGATCACTGGTACCCAGCTAACATAAAAAGTACCCCAAAAATTGTTTCAATATATATATATTTAGCCATTTGAATAAAATTTCTAAAAAAAAAAAAAAAAAATAGTTTTAATTTTTACATGAAGTATATCAAATGATTTGATTTAATGAAGTGCCCAGTAGCAAAAACAATGAGCAGTGCAGATTATTTATTATTATTATTATTTACCTTAAAGATTAATATAACAGCTTAAATAAATAAATAAAATTATAATGATAGTTAAAAAAAAATTCTAAAATTTGATTTATGTCTACAGATTTATTGTACATTATTTTCTTTTTAAATGTAAATTTTACTTATGTGTGTTGCTATTATTTTATGCAATAGCAGTTTTGATTTGGCATTATTTGAGTTGTAGATAAATTTTGATTTGTGATGCTGGTGCTGCAGATTTTGACACAGAAAATTCTACTATTGAGATGAAATGTCATTTCATACAAATCAACATGTGGTCCGGAACTTTTTATTTTCCAACCTGCACTAAACTGCAATTTTAGTTTGATTATGTGATTCTGTTATATTTATCCTAGTAATTTTGTGCTATTAGGGTATGATATTTGTTAAAAAACATTCAGTTACTAAATGGGTTTTATAATTTATTGGAGTTAAAACTTTTATATTCTGAATATTCCTGAATGTTTGTTGTGTAAAATTAACTAGGTGTTTAAAATCATTTTCTTTTTCTTTTTTTCCATAGTTTGAAATTTGTTTGCTGCTCTTAATAAGTAAAAGAAGAGATGTAAGTTTTTAAAAAACAATCTAAATTTATCAATAAATTCAAATTGCATTAAGTATAAATGTGCTTTTATCTAGTTTTGTTTTGAAATATTTTTCATGTTTCAATAAGTTTTAGATATATTTATTTTATTTGTAATGGAAAGATAAAGCACTGCCATTATTATGTGTTTTATTTATTCTGCTATTTTTGTCTAAATGTAGGATATCTCTTTATGATCAGAAATTTGTACAACCTCTGGTCTCAAGTGGTGCAAATTTTTTGCCCTCTATTATACTTAGGCTCATAGGCATTGATTTTTGTTTTTCATTATGGGGACGAGATTAATTGTTCATTCTTGATTAAATGGTAGGGTGAGCTATCCAATGTAGCACATTGAAATAATTTCACATTTTAAAAACTAAATAACCATTGCAGTATTTAAGTAATAGTTAGCAATTATAGTATGAAACCGTTTATCTGGAAACCAGTTATTCAGAATTATATTTTTAATTGACTGACTTCAAAATCTTTCCAAAAAAAAAAAAAAAAAAAAAAAATAGCTATACTGTGCCAGTTTGACATGTGCATTGCTTAATACATTATTGTGTGTAAAAAACCTGATGCCAACATCTAAGATTTGAAATAAAAGCATTTATATATAGTGTGTTTTGATTTTTACACAGAATTATTATTTCGAATGTATATCCATAAACAGCCCTCTTTCAAACTTTGATTAATTTCTGATTTTGACAGGATTTGATTCTTAATTTGATAATTTGAAATCTGAATCAGTGGTCTATTCACATATATTCTACAAATCTGATCAAACATGTGTTGCTTAGATACCCAATCATTTATCCAAAAAAATCAGCTATCAAGAATGCGAGTTGTAATTTTCCAACTGGATGAAAAATTCCATTGCCTGCGATCTATTCTGTTGAGCTGATTAAAATATCAGACCAGATGCTATGATCAATAAGGTTAACTGGATGAATTATGCCCTCCAGATTCGACCGGGATAGCTCAGTTGGTAGAGTGTGGCAGCTTCAGCCAAGAGATCCCAGGTTCGAATCCTGGCCTGGACATTTTTCGTCCAGTTGGAAAATTATAACTCGTATGATTTCTTTACCAATTTCAATAATTGTGTTAAAATTAATCTAGTATCAAGAATGCATCTGGTCTCGACCATTCTTAATAAATGGTTCTATACTGTAATTACATTTTTATTTACTCTCATAATTCATCATTTTTGTCTTTGGCATTATCAGGGGTCTGTCCAGACTTTTCTCCCAGTGTCCTGTTTTTGTAAAATTGTGAACAGCATTTGTGAAAAATTGGTCATAATTTTGTGAATTTGAAACACTTGTTATATTCAGGTTCTTGTTTATACATTTTTAAAGAAGATATATGTACGTAAAATACATATATTTTCTTTATATATGTAAAAGTGACGGTCAGATTTTACTTTTAAACGATTAAATTTGTGAAAGGTTCAGTTTGGAGAGGGAAATTTTTTAGACAAAGAATTTTGTGAAGGGTCTTGTTTCAAGGTGAAAAGTTTTGTGAAGGGTACTGTTTTGAAAAAAAAAAAAAATGTGAAGGGTCCTTTAAAGGACCCAATTTCTCCATAAACACATCCCTGATCATTGCTGATGAATTTGAGAAAAAAACATTATTTAAAAGTTTTACTGTTTAAAATATTTGAATACATTATTGTTTCTAATTTTTAAATAGCATTTTACACAAAATTATCTGAAAGCAATTTAGAATCATTTAAAACTATTTTACAGTATCTGAAAGGTGTTTCTAATGTAAAGAACTGTCAATCGTGATAATAATATGCATCAAGAAAAACAATTTTTGTCTTGGAAACCAGGATCTCAATCCCCTGATTCATTATAAGGTATCTCATTCCAAGTCGAAGTCTGATTTTCGTTCATAGTCTTAATCAGGGCTTTACAAACTTGAATAAATCTGGTAGCGAAATATAAATTTTAGTCGCCAGTAAAAAATGTTAACCCTTCCCCCACCCACATTATTGATTTTCTAAAAGCACACAATTTTTTTATGAAATAAGTAATAAAAAATAATAAACATTTAGAATTATTAGTTACATTGTTTAGAATAGTGCATAATTATAAAAGATAATAAAACTAAGTTTTCTAAGGGAACTTATCAAAATTAGATATCTCTTGGGGAAAAAAAAAAGGGAGAAATATTTTGAATTAGCTGATGCGTTTGGGAAATGCTGATTGCCGAATGTTTCAACTGTCCGAATAGTTGAGTGCTACAAAATCTATATCTGATGAGAGGGCATCGATAAAATAGTGAAGCCGGAAAATGATTTTTTGCCTGATTAGGCTATTGAATTCAGTCAAATAATTCTGATTTTATTATTTTAAAATTTGCATTTGATGAGCTCTCTTAGTTTTGCCAGTTTAATAAAAGTTTAATTTTTTTTTTTTTATGTTTGAATATAATTTGAAGTTTATTTCTTAATATTTTGTAACTTTGCTGCATCTATAATGAGACATCTTACAAAAAATTTAATTAAACATTGTGACGTTCGCAAAATAACTTGAGAGCTATTATGTAATATGCATTTCTAAAAAGAAAAGAAAAACATTTTCCTGCACTGGGATTACATAACAGAGATCAGCAGCCGGCTAAGATTTATTTTGATCCAGCGATTTACTGTAAGAAATTAAGAATAAAAAAATACCTTATCCTTCTGAATTGCAATCAAAGATTTTTTTTTTTCATTTACTGCAGTTATTCACAGAGTAACTTTACTCTATGGCAGATAATAATCCAAACGATGTAATTATAAAATATTCTTGAGTAACAACCCAGTACCAGACACTTTGTCTCCAAGACAGAGTGATGCCGAACTATAGTCTAATGTGTGTGGTGCACACATGCGCTAGATGTCAAGCATTTTAATTGGGAAAGAAATATTTTAAAAATACATATTTTTATTAAAATGAATTATTCCTGAAATTTTAATCAAGTTTTATAGATTTACTTCAAATGAATTATTTATAATCAATATGTTATTATTCTTTAAAATGAATGTGTTAGGTTAATCAAATTTAATTCTGAAGAAAAAAAATCTGATTTGAAATTTACAAAAAGCATAAAGCTTTTTTTTATCATTGCATCCAAATTTTAGATGCTACATAGGTTGGATTGACAATATTTCTTACTGTTTTGTTGAAACTTCCTTTTCTCCCGAACATTCTAATCACGTGACATGCTAACCAACTAGAACGGAAAAGAATGGCGTTTTATGTACATGAAATGGAAGAGAAGAGAGAGATCACTGCTTGCTGCCCGCATGAGTAGGAATGCTGAAGAGACAATTGTGCTCATTTTTTTGTTAAATTTTTGTAAAAAAAAAAAAGTCAGATTAAATATTAGTTGTCAGGTAAAAAAAGTTGGTTGCCAGTGGCGGACGGGCAACTGCATTTGTCAAGCCCTGGTCTTGACAATGAAGATATTGTAATGTTATTTTTAACACTTACTCTGCTTTCAAGGAAATATGATAATATCACAAGAGGTGCTATAAATGGCCATCATTCACCTGGACAACACTGAGCTAAATGCTTTACAATTTAAAATGTAGCTGACAGTTCATATGGTGTCACTGACAAAATTAACGTACAGTTCCCATGATGCAATCACATTTCATACAAAACAAAGTTAATGGGATGAAATTCTCACTAAAATATCTTCATTATTGTTAAAGTTGTGAAAAAAAATTGGGATTCAGTTTGTAGTGAGTTTTAAGGGATCGTGCAATAGGAAGTCCTAGTCACAAAATAGAAAAAAATTGTTGCTTTTCATAATTTTCTTTTTTATTGATTAATAATTTTTTTCTCTTTCACTTTATTTTTATTTTATAATAAAATACTTATTGATATATATAAATATCTTCATTATTGTTAAAGTTGAGATTAAAAATAAGGGTTCAGTTTGTAGTGAGCTTTAAGGGATCATGCAGTGGAAGGTCCTAGTCACGCAATAGAAAAAATGGTGCTTTTCATAATTTCAAATTTGAATTTTAAAATTTATATATATAAAGTTATTGCTGTTCTTATATATATATATATATATATATAAGTTAATGATATGTAAATAGTTGCTTTACTGGAATTATATGAACAAATAACCGATGAACAACAAAATATGAACTTTAATACAGTTCTAGAAATATAATTCTACAATACTTTACGGGCAATTTCTTTTCAGCTAATACACTTTTGGTCAAACCTATACAATATATTTACCTTACAATAATTCAACTATGCCTAACAGTGCCTTTACCGCCTATTATTCATTTTATATGCTTGCTTCATAACAAAAATTAGAAGACTGGCTCTTTGCCAAATCTCGCGATCCAAAATATTTACAACTTGCGCATTTAAATCATGGATAATAGTAGTACACTAGAGTGTCAGCTCATTTGATGATCATTTACGTGAAGTGTTCAAACTGAAATCCTACAAATATATATATATATATCTTTAGGTATTTTGCAGTGACCATTGTAGCTTAAATTTGGCTTTGCTAAAATTAAAATAATTAGCAATTTTTAATTAAATAAGGTTTATTCTTGTGACTAGATAAAGGAATTATTTGAAAAACTGATTTTTAATTTTTTTTTTTTTTTTTTTTTTTTTTTTTAATAGCAGTTGTCTAAAGAGAAAATCAAATTTGTATCTTAAAAAATAAGATTGTTTTTGATGATAAAAAAAATCCTATGTTCAAACACTGCACAATTATTCAAGAAAAGAGCTGACATAATTAGAAGTTAATAGATTCAGTAGTTTTTAAGTGTCACCAATTTGAAAAGTATGCTTTTGAAAAATACAAGTTTGAAGTTTTGTGTTATAATGACAGTACAGTGCTTAGTTTTTTAATACTTACATATAATCATCTTATTCCAGCCCATAAAGTAATCCCTCTCCAGTTTCTAAAGCCACAAATAAATAAATAAATAAATAAATAAATAAAAATTAATGATTAGGTGTAATACTTCAAGTGAAAATTTTAACTGAATAAATAAACTGGATTCTAATACAAAAATTATTTTTCTAGTCTTCATGTGTATTATGTTTTAACATTCATTCATTAGTTCATGACACCCTGTATGAAACTTATATGCCATGTCTTGATTATGGTGCCTTTATTTATTTTTATTTTTATTTTTTTTAGCAAAAAAAAGTGATTTTCTGTTAATTTTCAAAAATAAAAATGTTGCTTTACCCCCAATTATTATTATGTAAAACTTGCATGTTTTCCTTTACATGTTGTTGTTCAACTTTATTAAAAAAAAATAAAGTGGTCAATCCTTTCATTTATTTTATTATTGTTATATTTTAATTTTTAGAGATTGCTGTGTGAGTCTAAGAAAAAAGAAATAGATAATTCTATTGCTAAGAAGATCAATAGATTATTTAAGGTAAGGAAAAAGTTTATTATTTTCATTGTATAGGCAGGTTTTCAATATTTTTTAAATCAATTAAATTTTTTTATCAGTGTTGATCATATTATGTAGTGAAATGTAATATTTTTTAATATATTAATTGCATTGCAGTGTACTTGCCAATATGATTTTCAAATAGAAAAATGATATGATGACTGTTCTGATCTTTGTAATATCGTATATATTTTTAGCAATTTAAAATTATCACGATTTTACAATTAACCATTTTTTACACCACTGTTGCTTTTCTTTGAATGTTTACAATTTTATAATAATAAATAATGACATATTTAAACTGTATTTATTTATATAAAATTTTAACTATCACATTTAAATTTAAATTGTTAACCATGCATTTTGATGAATTTTTCTTCTTTTCTGTAGTCTTAACAGTTTAAAATACTTCTATTTATTGTCAAATATCATGAAATTATTATATATATTATTTGCACATTGTTTTCAAAATGGACATTTATGTATTGAATACTTTTCACAATCAGCATAGCTTATGAATAGTTTGTGCTCGCCGTGTTAATTTGCAGGAATTATAAACTAGAGGTCTGCACAGGCTGCGCTCAGGCCAATTTTCTTTCGCAAGATTTGACCAAGGCACAGGCCTAACATTTTTCTGCAGGCTTGGGCCGGGCTGGGCCTAGTCATCACTCTTTCAGCATGGACTGGGCCAGGCCTTTTCTCATGGACTTCATTCTTTCTAATGGTCTGCATGGGCCGAAATCTTCAGTCCTCTGCAAAAGTCAGTAAAATGAACCCCAGCACAACAAAGTTTACAAAAAATTCATAAATTTTTAAATGGCCATTATTCTATAATTAAAATTCTTTTTAAAGAATAGTACATACTAAAGGTGAAAATAAGGAATTTTGCTTACAAGGAGACCGCCAAACATGAGGCGCACAGATTTTGATGATTTTAAAGTATGTTGTAGGGGTTATACCCCTAACTATTCAGGTCAAAGGTTTCCTTCAAATGGGCTTTAGTTTTCGAGAAATTTCGGGTTAAAGTTCAGCATGCATATCAAATACCCATTAGTTCGCAATCTTGAACGAGGTGTTCGTGGCTCTGTGCTAGCGCGTGCGATTTGAGAGCCGAAGATGAGGGTTCTGTCCTCTAATGTGACTGTTACCTTTTTTTAATAAATTTAATATATTTGTCTCGTTATAAGTTTTATGCAGAATTATGAATTTTGCATCTTTGAACTTTTTGATATTTTCCTAATAAATTCCATTTACATTTTTGAATTTTTCGTAATAATTTGTAACATTTTTTTTTTTTTTTTTTTGTGCAGTTTTGAAATTAATATTTCACGAAATTCCAAACTAATTTATGTCTAGATTTTGTTTATTTTGTTTATTATTATTTACCCTTTATATTTTAATAACCGTTCTAAAATAAAACTTTTTTTAACTTTATGAAATTTTAAATAAAATATTGTATTCTTTTATAATTTATACAAAATAGTTTTTATTTCAAATCTTCTAAAGGTATGTATGATTAGGTAATTTCAACAACATATCTTGAAAGGAGTAATAAAATATTAAAACAATAACGCTTATATCCAAGTTTTAGCCAGTTATGTACTATATATATATATATATTGTTATTTAAATACATTTAACTGATTCAAACTCACTGGTTCAAAAAACTGGTTCAAACTCAACATCATTTTTGATTTGCACAAATAAAAAAATAATATATTCCAATTAATTTTTTAAAAATTCTAACAAGTTGATGCCATACAGAAAAATTTAACTAGAAATGAAAAATCGTTGGTAAATTACAATAGATATAAAAAATACCTGAAAAAAAAAATCGTCTGCAATGACTTTTACGGTAATATCAGAATAAATAAAATTTTCTTTTTATCCATTTTGTTTAATCCTTTGCAGACAATTACCACATTTTAAAATAATTTCTTTTCCAAATTTAATGCATTTTTTAATATTTATAACAATTTAAGTATTTTTAAAGACATTTACCACGTTTGAAATAATTTCTTTTCCAACTTTAATGCATTTTTAAATATATTTATCACAATTTAAGTATTTAAAGAATATATAATATGCTAATTTATACATTCTTCCAATATTGTTAAAACAATTTACGTAAAGAATATATTTAAAGGCGATTTTTAATGCGGAATTTGTTTAGAATATTTTTGCGATATGTATCACACAATTAGTTCCATATTTAATATACTAAAAATGTCGATGTCGGTAATGATAAATATTTTAGTATTTCAGCAGTTAACATATTTCAATATATTTAGAACAAATCAAATATTAAAAAGATACATTATTTTGTTAATTTTTTCTTAATTATTTAAATTTTTTTAAATAGAAAATGCAGCTAAAAAAATGCATTATTTCATAAATACGATAAATAAATAATTAAATATACATAAATGTAAACAAGAATCATTTTAAAAAGACAAGATATCAAGACTTAAAATAGTTTGGATTTTCATCAACAGAAATATTAGAATAAAAATTGCGCAAAAACTATAAATTTTCACGAAAAATTTGAAAATGTAAATGGAATTTTTAGGAAAATATCAAAAAGTTCAAAGATGCAAAATTCATAAATCTGCATAAAACTTATAACGTGAAAAACATATAAAATTTATTAAAAAAAGGTAAAAGTCACATGTGAGGACAGAACACCCATCTTCGGCTCTCAAATCGTGCGCGCTAGCACAGAGCCACGAAGACCTCGTTTAAGATTGCGAACTAATGGGTATTTGAAATGCATGCTGAACTTTAACCCGAAATTTCTCGAAAACTAAAGCCCATTTGAAGGAAACCTTTGACCTAAATAGTTAGGGGTATGACCCCTACAACATACTTTAAAATCCTCAAAATCTATGCACATCATGTTTGGCGGTCTCCTTGTTAGTAGCCACTGGCTGGTTGGTTGATTTTTTTTTTTTAGTAGCCAGTTACTGGCTAGTGAGAATAATTTGTTTAGTAGTCAGTAAGCACATTTTTGTCACTAAATAAAAATATTTTAATTTATATTGTTTTGAATAGACTTAAGATACTAATTTCCAATCTATTTTAAATTTTAAAATAAGTTAACAGCAAAGTTATACACAACATGCTTATGTAGCTACTACATAAGTCTCACTAAGCTTAGGTACTTGTGTAGATAACTACATAAGTACCTTTTATAAAATAAATTATTTGTCTAGAATTAAGATCTGACAATAATAAAATATGTATTTGTATACACTAAATGCTAACCCACAACATGATATACATTACACATGCACAACCTATGGCCTGCAGGCCAAAAGTGACCAGCATCTCCAGAAATTCAGGAATTGTGTATTTCGCCAATTAGTTTCGGAAAAAAATTGCAAATTTCGTCATTCAGGAGCGTAAAACTCATGAATTCCATCGATCGGGTGTGTAAAAATGATAAATTTCGTCGATTGGCGCATAAAAATCACGAATTTCATCGAACAGGCGCGGAAAAATCATTAATATCGTCGGTCCAGTACGTAAAAATCATTAATTTCGTCGATCAGGTGCGGATAATCAGGAATTTCGTCGAACAGGTGAGGAAAAAATCGTGAATTATAGGAAAAAAAGAAATTGGAAAATCCTGCATTTGGCTGGTGCTTTCCAAATTTTTAATTGCCAGTTTTTCAAGTTTAATCGGTGACTGGTGAGTGCTTGTTTTCACCTTTAGTAAATACATTTTTAGTCAAAAAAATAAATCTGTGTACAGTAAAACCTGTGAAGAACCGGTCTGTGATGGTGACTTGTCTTAAACGAAAAAAATGTCTTGATCTGTACTAAAAGAATACAATACATATACAACATACAGTGTACCTGCTAAGAATGGAACATGTCTATAACAGATTTTTCTTCTCTTACTGAATCTTTATTTGAATGATGTCTTTTTTTTATCACTGTTTATGTATGTAATCATGCAAGTGGTCATTAATATTGTTGATATTTTGCATTCCATGCATTTAGAACATAATCTGAAAGTAAAATCTATGCATAAGTAAATATGCTTTTTGAATAATTTTAATTTTAGGGTAATGTTGCTTCAGAAATATCGGCATGTTTTGTAAAAATTTACTCGGGCCGAACTTTTATCTTTTATACCAGGCCGGGCTTGGGCTGAACTTTTTGCTTTTATACCTTGTCTGGATAGGCCAAAAGAATATTTTTGTTTTTATACTGGGCTGGGCTCGGGTCGAACTTTTAACTTTTATACTGTCCTGGACCTTAAAATTTCAGCCCGTGCAGACCTATTATGTACTATGATTATACCTTAAACCCTGTAAAATATGATGAAACAAGAATATATAAACTTTGAAATATCTTAATTAAACTGGAAATTGTAAAATAATCAATGCTCTCGATAAGAATTTTCCATTTAATTCATCTGTCAGGGGTTGATCCAGGCAAAATTTCTGGTCTTAAGGCTCCTTCACAAAATCCATTTAATGAAACAGACCGCTTCACAAAATTCCTTTTAATAAAACAGGCCACTACATAAAATTTCATTTATTAAAACATGCTTTTTTTACAAATTCCTCTTGATAAAATAGGACCCCTTCACAAAATCCCATTCCATAAAAACATACGATTCATTAATTATTTTTATTTTGTTAGGTTTTAAATGTGTAATTTGCAAAAAAAAAAAACAAGTTCACTAGAAAGGAAAACTGTAGCGGAAAGACTTAAAGAAGTTATTTTTTAAAAAATGCTGGGTTTGAATTTGAGTAACTGCGTTTCATTTTTTGTTACAAAATGTTATTTTTCATAAAAATATGATAAATTTAACAAAAATTAATTTTCTTTTCTCAAAATGGTCCCCAAGGAAAAGAAAAAAAAAAGCCCTCTTGAACTCTGTCTGTATATTTAAAATGCAAGACTGATTTTGTCAGCATTCTGTGAGAAAAACCTACTGCAATTCACTTCATTTTGCTTTTAATTGATTATAATGTATAGATGCTCCAAATTTAGTTTTTGTGACAATAATTACGACAAACTATGGGGATGTGTAGTGTCAGAACTGGCTTTAAGTGAATATTCTCAATGATGCCGGGGATGCACTATAATGCATCATTTAAGAAAAAACTGGAGAAAGGATGCATACATATAATTTTTATGGGTTCTACAGGATGCATAATTTTTCTGTTGAAAGATTTCGAAAGAAAGAGGCATATTTTGTATAAAATACATTAAATCTGTCTTATTTCTGAAAGAGGACCCACTTTTGTAAATGACCCTGTTTTTTGGAAGTGTCTGGGTCCCAGGATTTCAGAAACCTAGTGACATACTCTTATCGTATGCGCAAAACCCTGTATTAATTTTCAAGCAACGTCAAAGAAGGCTTGATTTATTTCATGCCGAGCATAATTTAACTTAAGTTTTTAATAATAACTTAATTTTTTATAGCGTGTCTATGCAAAGATATAATAATTTAGATGCATTTTGACACTATGGCAATTTTATTTTTAATACTTCTGAAATATCCATAAGATTTTGTGCCAGAAACTAAAGAAAATGAGAAGAACTTAGTCGTACATTTATTTACCAAGACGTGAAATTTAAATCTGTACCAATCCGTTGTTAATAAAGCTGAATTCAAAATTTTAGATTTGATCATTTTTGCCTTTTCTTGAAAGTTTAAGAATTTTAAAATTATTGATAATATCAAGAAAGTTTTTATTAGACTTTGTGTGAATAATATATAAGAGAGGTAGGTGTCATGTTTGAAATTTCTACTTTAAGTAAATTTTCAATATTTTGATGTTTTATTTTGTTATTAGTTACTTTCATACTTCTGATTTAAGATATATTCTTTTTTAATTGTTTTTATTTTGTGTGTTTAGGCTGTGATATCACGATACCCTGAAGATGAAAAATTATGGCTGAACCAGATTGAATACTTGAAAAGAATGGTAAATAAAATATTAGCATTTTTCAAAATCCTATTACCTCACTATAAGCCTCACTCCAATTCAAACTTATTTTTGTTCATAATTTTGCAACAGACTAGCCTTTAGCTGTGTGAAATGTAATAATATCAAGATAAGGTATAGAATTGGCTGCCATCTATATCCAAATAGCATTGAACTAGATGGCCCCTGTTTCTGAATATAATTGATAATGCATACAGTTTCACTAATGGAAATACCGTACGCTTCCATAATTTTTTATGATGGCATTGTATTTCAAACTAAGCTGGATGGTTCTTTTGTAAATTTCTTTAAAATATTTTTGTTAAAATTATGAATAATAGTTATATTTAAATTGTAGTAACACATTATTTTTCAGTGAATAAATGGATTATGACCCTGGTTTCCTAAACAAAGTTTATTGTAATATGCTGTACCACCTCTTAAAGTTTGAATATTCAATTTTAAGTTACCCTGTACTTGTATAGTTTACTTCCAGTACAAATTTATGAGTGTTGATGTTTTTCAAAAACTTTTTTTTTTTCAGAAATGGAATGATTCCATAAATGCATTATATACTAAGTTACTCCAAGTGCATAGTAAGTCACCAAGTAAGTTTCATATTTTTAGATTTATCTGTTTGTGTTAGTTAAGTCTTAATGATTTATTAAACCATTTTTAATATATTTACTTTTATAATTTTCAACCTTGCATTTTTTTTTGCATTTTTTTCCTTTGAAAAACTATTGTATTAAAGCATAGCACACATTTTTCATTGTAGAATTGTGGGTTATGGCTGCAAAGTGGGAAACTGATGAAAACAACTCTTTTGACAATGCGAGGAAAATGCTACAGCGTGGAGTCCTTATTAATCCAAAATCTGAAATCATATGGAGAGAGGTATTTAGATTATAAAATTTAGTTAATATTGAGAGTATTTTTTTAATTTTTCACTGTTGCAGTAATCCATTATAGAGCTGAGATATAGCCAAATTGGATTAAACTTCCTTTTCTATTTACTGATGTATGAAACTTCTCTATTTTATTATAATTTAGATTATTTATTTAAATGTTGTGGTTAACTAATCTATTGAAGAAAAGCTCAGATAAAAGTCCTGCAACACATTGGGTAAACACAATTTACTTGAACCTGCTTAGACCTACTGTGTGGATCAGTTTCTGGTTTTGTGTTGTCTCTTGCAGTTCAAATTTGGGTTGAATTGGTTTTTCAAAATTGAATAGAGTTTTAGATCAAAAAGCTGTGTATTTGAATATAAATGAGCTTATGTATGTTCATTTTTCTACATAAAAGATAAAGTTGATATTAGAGCTATGATTTTGAACTATTTTCCCATAATTGCATTAAAATTAAATGATTAATTTTACTTTCATTTTGAGTTTGAGTTGATGAAAATTATTTAAAATTTTGATCAAAGAATTTTCTTTTTCACTGTAGATTGGGTTTCAGATTGATATCAAATAGATTTTTTGAATTCAGACAGAGTATAACCTGATCCATGAAGGACTCTTTCCCTTTCTCTTAATGACTTGACATCAATTTGATGTTGGCTGCTTTACTAGCCCTTTAATCGCAAGGTTATAAAAAACCTGGGGTTAAAAAATACCCAGCCTGGGTGGATAGCTGGGCAGATACCCAGACAGCTACCCACTACAACCCTTACGGTTGTAAAAAACCCAGCCCAGGTGGGTAGCTGGGCAGGTATCCGGACAGCTACCCACTACAACCCTGCTTTAATATTAATTATAACTCTATAGTATATTAGTAACAGTTTAATATTACACTGTCTCTTTCTAAATGTACCTTCTTGATGTCAGTAATGTACTTGAGATTTTAGCAGCCTCATAAATACCACATTATGTAGAAATAAAGGAAAGAATAGAAAAAAACGGCATAAACTTTCAGGAAAATCATATTTTTAAATGCTTTTTTTATGTTGGCAGAAGGGTTAAAAAGCTGGAAAATGGTGCTAATAAAATTTTTTCGTATGAATTATAAAATTTTAGTAACCACCTAATGATTGCCTTGCTTGAGGTGACTATCAAATTTTCAATTTGATTCAGACGGGAAAAAATTCTTGATATTTTTCAATCTTTTTTATTGTATTTTTTCCCCCTTCCTGCTCTCAAAACATGATAAATTTTCCTATGAAGATAGGATATTTAATTTTCTACATATTCCACACTGATATTCAAGAAAGTAGCCTTTAAAAATAAAAATTAAGACTCATAAATTATTATTTTTGTAAGATTAACAATAAAAACCATGATTATATGTAGTAAAATATAAATATTTTTATTTCACTATGGTAAAATTAAAATATCTTTGTAATTATAGATTTGTTACAATAATCCTTATAAATACTCCCCTTTATGTTTTATTTTTAATTTAAAAATGCACTATGATATTTTAAACTAATCATTTTACTCTTGAAGAAAGAATCTCACATTTTATTGTTATTATTATTATTATGTCAGTGCTTCTGAAATTCTTGAAAAATAGTTGGCAACCCTGCTCATGTCTAGCACCGACCCTCATTGACTTTATTCTATAATCTCAGAAACATAATTGATTATGGTCAGTGTTGTTAAAATATCATATATATATATATATATTATATTCTAATTATTTTACTTTCTCTGCTGTAGTACTTTCGTATGGAGCTGAAGTACATAGAAATGGTAAATATCAGTTTATTTGATTCCTATGTATGCAGTCTTTTTACAGTTTAAGTTTCTTGTTTCCTTATTGCGGCTGTTGTTTATTTTTTAGCTCAGAAAAAGAAGAGAACTGTTGAAATTACAGAATATGAAGGTAACTCATTGAATGAATCTCGGATTTTCTACATATTTTTTTTAAACTGGGCCTATTTAAAAATTTTGCATATTTATATTTTTTTCTAATGAAAATCTTTCCAATTTTACTGTTAGAAATTTTCAAAGGAATAGAACCGATATCCGAAGTAAAAAAATGTAAAACAATTTTCAGATTTTCTGGTTTTATTCTGCATTGAAGAATAAAACATTTTTTAATTTTTACTTACATTAGAAAAAAAAATAATTTGTGTATTTTTCATTATTGCAAAATTCAAACAACCTTTGAATTTTGCCCCAATGATGTTAGCATATAAGTATTTTCCACCGTTTTATATTTATGAAAATTAACTTTTGAGGATGGTTTTAAAAATAAACCGAAACATCGAGAATAATGTTTATTTTTGTGATTTTAATTTTTACATCTCAGTTTAAAATCTAGTAATAAAATATACATTGGTTAGCAACTTATTGTTTTGTCTTTATATGTATAAGTTAATTATATATATATATATATAATTTTAATATTTCTTTCCCAGGATAATTCAGAAGAAAATGATGCTGTATTGAGAGGGGATATTGTAAATATTGTATATGATAAAGCTATAGAAGAAATACAAGGTGACTTCAGATCTTTTTTTTTTTTTCTTATAAAACTATCTTAGCATTCATTTATTCATATGTATTTTATTTTATCAATCCATCTATTCTCTCTGTCTCTCTGTGTGTGTCTGTTTGTCTCTGTCTAAATATATTAACTCTATGAGGAATATAACTAATGCTTGAAAGTATTTCTCTATTTATGTGATGATGTCTTTGGAAATTTTGAATGGATGTATGAAATATACAGCAGAGTCCTGATTATCCGAGTCCTGCTTAACCAAGTGTTCGCTTTAACCGAATTACTGAGATGAACAAATTATGGCCATTTTTTCCATTCTGACCAAAAAATCGAAGTTCTAAACTAGTTTCTAAACAAAGTTTACAACTTCTCTTCCATCTTCACCTAGTATCTCATTGGCAATGACAGTTTCTTAATTCTAGGTTCCGGTTACTTCTTTATATTCGAGACAGAACAATGAATGTTGCCCTTATAGTCAATCATTTATATTCGAGACAGAACAATGAATGTTGCCCTTATAGTCAATCATTTATATTCAGTTTGCATTAATTTCCGTACACAGTAGAAAGTTTTTTTTTTTTTTTTTTTTTTTTTTTTTTTAAACATTGGAATTCAATTAAAATCAGTACAAAAGCTAAACAACGGAAGCGAAATGTTGTTTTAGCAAAAACAAAAATGGATGCACTAAATCGATTGGATAAAGAGCAATCTATTAAAAGTGTTGCGTTAGATCTGGGTATTGGAGAAGTTAACGTTGGAGACTGAAAAAGAAATAAAATTCAGATTGAACAGTTTTGTGCTGACAAAGCAAACTGTCGCAATGCAATTTCACTTCCAATTTTTATAAAAGCATTGGAAGTGTATATCATAAGGTGGCTAAGTAGTACCATAAAAAATAATAATATGTGTATAAATTTATATTTAATCTCTTTAGTTAGTGATGATTTATGTAAATTTGATTAATCCGAGTTGTATGCTTGTCTGAGGTAAACTTGGTCGATATTAATCTAGATAATCAGGACTCTACTGTAATTATTGGATGGAAAAGCTATGTATACAATTTTAAATTAGCAAGATTATGAATTACCAATGGACCCGTGTGAGGATTTTGCACTGCAGTCTAATATTTTTTAGCAATATCTAATATTGCTGAGATGCAGGTTTAAACTTTTAAAGAAAAATTAAGTATAAAAATATCTGTAAACAACATTAGTCAAGCCAGAATATTATCTCGTTTATTCCATCAAAGTTATAATAAAAACTAATCAAAGTTAGCAGAAGGCACACGCGAGAAATAAAATAACAATCGTATTTTAACTGCATTAGAGGATGGCGTCACTCGCTTCGAGAAAACTGAGAAAAACCTTTCATTTCTTTTATGAAAACAATGCTGATTTAAATTTTAATTAACTGCAATTTTACTTCAATCGATCAGTGGTTTTAATTTCTTCTAAACATTTCAATTTCACCTTTTAATCATAAATATAAACGAAACCCGTACGCTGGCATCACACTTTATACTTGTTGTATTTATTACGTATTCTATGCATGATGTACTACTTAAATAATGTACTCTTGTTACGTATGCCACAGCTGTATTATTGTTTTTTTATAATCATTCTTGAGCATCACATAATGCGTTTTTTTATTTTTGTGGCAACACTAATTTGAGGAAAACTTTTCATTTCAATTATGAGAACAATGCTAATTTAAATTTTAATTAACAACAATTTTTAATCAAAAAACATGTTTTAACGAAATATGAGTGTACTATGTCAGAAGACTGTTTAAAATCCTTTCATATGTTATCTCATTTATCGTTCTGTGTTTTGTTTTTGCTTAGAAAAGGGGATGTTGACAAAAGAAATAATATATATGATAATGTTAGAATACTTAATCCAAGTATAATAGTTTTATCTGAAGAATAGATTCAAACCTTGATATAGTCAGCTTTCATATTGAGTTGTAATGTAAAATAAAAGTCAGTAAAAAAATTTCAACAATATTTTTGCATTCTTACATAATAATTCATAGTCTTGTTGATTTAGAATTGTGCACATAGTCTTCTCCCTCATTGATTATTTTTCAAACATTCATTCAATGTATCAGAACATTTTGTACATAACTTTTTTTACACTACCAGGGGTGGAGAATTTTCGGAAAATCTTATCAGCCAAGGATTTTCACTTTACAAACACATATAAGGAAAGTATTGTAATTGTGATTTGTGTATGTGTGAACATGATAACTCCTAAATGGTACTTCCTATTGAGCTACTGTTTGGCAAATATGTTATAGTCTTCTGTCACAAGAACTGTATTGATTTTTAGATAAACCTTCTGACAGATTAGATATTTAATTTGTTTTTAAACTATTTCCAAACCATTTTGTGACTGGTTTTACAGGGAAAATCACCAAGAAAACATGACAGAGTATAAGTGATATAAGTATTGTGACGATATAATCAAGCAAAAGTACACAGAGGTAACATCTTCATTTTCAAAATGGGGGGGTCCAATGTTCGAATCCAACCGATTCCACTGTGTCCAAAATTTATAAAAACACCATCTTTTTTTCTTTCTTGACACATACATCAATCCGTGTTCTGAAAGTAGAGTAGAGTCACTCCAGATTTTTTTTTGCCAACTAGCAAGATTCAGCATATAGTCAAAAATTCTTATGACAAAATTTACATGACTGCAAAATTAATTTATTACTACAATGCATTCATCACAATGCATTTTCATTAATAATTTTATAAAATCTTTGTATACAATTAAAAAAAGATATACAACAGATAGAGTTTTATGTAGGATAGAACTTAGTAGCATATTTACTTCGCGACAATTGGGAGAACAATGAAATTTGGCCAATGAATAAAAATATATAATTTACTGGCTAGTGGTGAATAGATTAATGTGATTCCCCACCCCTGTACCCTAAGTGTCTAAATACTTTTGAGTGTATATTTTGTAACTGAAAATCCGACAACAAGGATTTTTAGATAAACAAAGAAAATTTTGATTTATTAGTCATTTAGTTTTTTCATAATAAATATATTTTAATGTTTTTTGCCTTTGTTAATTGCTTTGTTATATGCTTTTTTAATTCCAGATGTAGAGTTTGCCTTGTCATTTATTCAGATATGTTTAGAATATGACTTTGCAGCTAAGAATGTTGATCACATTTTAAAAGAGTAAGTGAGTAGTAGTTGAAGATTATAATTTAAAAAAAAAACTTTTTGGGCTAACAAAATTTGTTTTTATTTTTCTCTATGGTGCAATTTACATACGAGGGTAGTTTGATAAGTTCTCGGCCTGACGCAGAGATGGAACAAGTATGACCAAATGAAAATGTTGTTTGTAAAGTATGCTCCTTTAGATGGCATGCTGCCGAGTTTCAGGTGCGTGAGTTTATTGGTTATTGCTTGGCGATAAAGTAAATTAAACAAGTTTTGACATTTTCTAAAAATGGAAAGAATTTAATTTTGAGCTGTCATAAAATACTTTGTTAAAAATGGTTTAACTCCCACGACGGACATACAAAAAGAATTACATTCCACCTTAAATGATTCTTGTCCTTCGTATTCGACTGTAAAAAAGTGGGCTGCTGAATTTAAAACTGACAGGAAATCCATTCACGATGATGAATGCTCAGGATGCCCAAAAACCACTATGACTGACAAAATCGTCTTAAAAATTCACAATGCCGCATTAAATGATCGCCAATCAAAGATATGGGAACTTACAGACATTGCAAACATCTTAATAGACCGTGTCCACTACATTTTACATGATGTTTTGGGTATGAAAAAGCTTTCCAGTCAATGATTGAATGTTTGTTGAACGTCGACCAAAAACGCCAAAGAATGAACATTTCTCAAGAGTGTTCTAAAATGTATTGTGTTGCAAGTTGAAAAATAAAATGAAATATTGTCAAAAATCTTATATTTTCTTTGTCAGGCCGAGAACTTTTCGAACCACCCTCTTACAGGGCTGCACTAAAGAATTCGCACACAAGAGTGTGTCTTAAATGTATTGAGTTGCAAGAGGACTACATTGGAAAATAATATGAAATTATGTCAAAAATCTTGTGCTTTTACTGTCAGGCCGAGAACTTATTAAACAAACCTCGTAACTTGCACAGTTGTACTCTTGGATATGTTTATATGACAAATTATCTATTAATATGAGAAATGGTTAAATTGATAAAAGGATGGTTAAATTGATAAACCTTTTTTAAAATAGAGAGATTAATTTATTTTTGTTTTGTTCCAATGGCCACTAAAATTTTTTAAAAAGGAAAATGAATTCTTAATTAATTACTATATCTGTAAAAAGGGGGCTTTTAATTTTTGATTGAGAGATAATTACATCATTACACCAAGATCATTATTTTATTTTATATAAATTTCCTATGAAAAAAGTAGATATTTCACACAAAAGTTGCATTTTGTTCTTTATTAAATGCATCTTCTTTTTTTTATAAAACCATCTCTTATAGACATATTCTTGCTTTTAAATTGATTTGTTTTTGCAAAATTTTGTTAGATGTATTTAAAATATTTGCATCAAATTAGAAAGTTAGAGAAGCCTGACACTCATTGGAGTTAGACTCAATAAAGAATGGGATAATGCTGTATAATTTAAAAATATAATGCACTCTGTCAAAAATTGTGTTAGTCGTACATATAATATTTCACAACAATGTGGCCTGTGAATAGATCGTGAGTATTCTTGTCAAACCGAATGTAAAATGTATTTCAAATGCATGTTAGTATATGCTGGAAAAACTGACTATAAAAAAAATGAACTAGTGTGGTAACTTTATTATGACTTAAAAGTTGCATAGGAATTGTTTAAACAATGTAAACTTCGCTTCTAATTTACAAAATGTTCAAAATTAGGTTTATGATCATATTTTTAAAACATTTATCTATGAATTTAATTTTGTACTATTCCCATTTTAACAATAAAAATCTATTCCTTGAAATATTACTGCAGTATTTTCTATGTTAATATATAGTTGAACTTCTGTTTAATAAATTCAATGGTTCTCTCTAGAAAATTTAAAAAAAAGGAAAATTTCGTTAAATGGAAATTTAATCAGACATAGCTTTCAAGTTAGTCACATCATTCTTTTGCTTAAGTACGGCACAATAAAGTGGTAATTTTTGTTAATTTGTATGTTTTCATTACATAAAAAGATTTTTCAAAAAAAAAAAAAAAAAAAAAAAGAAAGAAAGAAAGCTTATCTTTGAAATTTTTCTATTTTAAAATTTACAGCATTTGGCTTTGAACACAATTTTGAAAAAATTATGGTTGGTTGGATGTTTGTTTTTTATTGGCACAAAATCCAAAAAAATGTCATGTTGTGTGAGACAAATTGAAAAAATGAATTTCATTCATAAAATTCACATTTTTGAAGTGCTTGAAATGCCTTCTAAGAGCACTTTTCTATTTACTGACTTGACACTGATAAATCGTACATGATTGTCATTATTTGACATCAATAAATGCATTCATATACATTACGTACTTTTCCACCTGATGCTGATTTTGTCGTTATAGTGTGTATGAATGCATTTTGCATGCAATTGATGTCAGATAAGGACATTCGTGTATGATTTATCTGTGTCTTGTTGATAAAAGGAAATACACTCATAGGATTACAGACATTGAATTGTTTCAAAAAGTTAAATTATTTCTCTCTGAGATAGATTTTCAAAAACTAATTCCAGTTAAAAAAATATAATTAAAAAGCATAATAGATTTCTAATAGTGTACTATAATCAATGACAAAGAAAATGAGAGGGCTTTTGAAAAGGGTTTCCTTGATTATGTTAAAAATGAAACTTTGAAAATTTTTCTCTGAAAAAAATATATTATATAGAAATCCATGTTTTTTAATTGAAAAATTTTTCCTATGTTATTTTTGTTCAAAATCAAGGTTCCAGTGAAAATTTTGTTGAATAGAAATAATTGTAAAATAGAAGTTCATTAAATAGAAATTGAACAAAGTAAGAATAGTTTAACAGTATTTTTTCTCCAATAAAAATCTTCTGGTTTTTTATTTTGAAAAGGTAGCACATCTGATTATGTTTTCTAAACAGTCTTCATCTCAATTTTTTAGCCAAATTTAACTAAAACTTTGAAATTAAAAAACTATCATGTAATCAAACTCGCATGTAATTAACAATGTAAAATATCTTGTTTGTAAAATTCAGTTTTTCTATAATGTGTAAATGCACCTTACTCTCTATGATACTAGCATTTATATTATTTTATTTCCTTTCAGTGTTCAAGAAAGGTTTCCGGATAAAGAAGAAACTTATGATGCATTAGCCAAAAAGCCTTTGCTGAGAGTTCAAGAAAAATTAGCAAAGGGAAAATCTAAAGGGATTAAAAAAAGTAAGTGTAGATGCAATATGAACTAATCATAATGTGAACATTAATATTTTGATTCGTAAATAGGATCTATCTGAACAATTTTTGTTTTTTCCATTATATTCAGTTATTTAGCTGATAAATAGGACAAATATATAGAATTTTAATGTTTTTCTGTTGTCACTTTTATGTGGTTTCTATGGTAGTGTGCATTGGAAGAAAAAATCCTTGGCAGTTTTCACACACAACACTTCTACACCTATTATTCTAATAATAAATCATGAAAAAATGTCAGTACTCAACTTTTGCAATTTATTGTAAATACAAAACTTAAAGGCAGCATTGAAATGTCATGAGTCAAAAAGGCACAAGGAAGCTTGGAATAGTATACAAAAAATCTGGTTATAATAGCAAGTGTTGTTTAGATATCAACATCTTCATCAGTTTTCCAAGAAACATATAGATGGGTCTGAACTTGTCTGTGGAAATTTTTCAAGAATTACGGGGCAAAAAGTATGCACACCCTGGAGTGGAACTAATAGATTAAAGAGCTGCTTATTTTAAAGTAATTTTAACTGAAAGCTCTTCTTTTCAGTTACAATGAAAACTGGCCACTAGCGGGATATGACAAGAGCAACACATCCAGACCCATAGAGATAGAGGCCCCCAACAAAATAAAAAAAGATTTAATATACTTTTAAAACAAACAAACAAACAAAAAATAACAGGGTCATTAAAAGTTTCATTCTTTGAGACTATATTTGATTGTAACACCTTTCTTTTAATTTTAACCTATAGTTTGTTGGGAGTGCTACATCATCTTTTGCACATGAGGCTTAAACTGACCAGGATGTCCATTTAAAGTGGAATTGGACCCACTAGAAACATCCATGCCTGAGTCGAGATTCCAACCTGGCACCCTTTGTCCAATAACCAGTGTGCAAACCACTAGATAGATGGATGTGCATTTTAATCTTTGAAAATAATTTAGGGCTCCAAAAATATTCTTGCATCCAAGCCTCATTAAAGAGAAGGCAGACTTTGACTACAATTGCTTATTAACCCTTTTGCAGTTGAATCTCACCACCCATATAACAGAAGCATATCTATTCCTATTTATTACATTATCTGAAGCAATAATTACATTTATTATTCTATCTGCAACAATTTATGTTGTTTTATTTATTCATCTTAATTTTATTTATTTGTTATTATGAATTAATATTAATTATTATTTTACGTATCATTACTTCTTGCTTGGCTTTTCACATAAACTTAATATTCAATTTAGTACTTTTACATTAATGTATATTGATGCAATTTAATACATTTTGCCACACAGGTAAAATGTTATTACATTCTTGATCTGATTAAAAATTTTAATTTTACATGTTTCTCAAACAAAAATGAGTTTTCATGAAACTTTCTTTGTATTTTAATGGTAAAATATGCTAAAAATACAAGGTTTTGTTGCCTGTGCCTGTGTTAACAGTACTAACAAAAGGATTTTGAATTCAAGGTTGTTAATTATATAAAGTAAGTATACATTTTACAAATAATAATGACAGCAGTGATAATAATTTAAATAATAGGATGTTAATAATTTAAATTGAACATATTAACAGAAAATTTTGAATATCATTGCAAGATGAATTTCTCTATTTTCAAATAATTAGTTCTAGGTCCTCAAATTTCCAGCCATCCATGAACCATTACAAAGAATTTTAAATTGATATTTATTCCCGTAAACATTGAGTTGATTGGTTGTTTAGGAAAAATTAATATTTTAAAAATTCTAAAAATGACACTTGTTTTCATTTTTATTAAAAATAAAATTACTAAAAAATTAAAAAAAAAAAAAAATAGATGTATTATTGATTCTAATAAAAATTATTAATTACATTAAATGAAAAGACCTTTACTCAATATAAATGCTTAATTCTTCAATGCATAATCTCATTTTATATATATATATATATAGAAATTTACTCTGGCACACATAAAAGAATGGACGAAAACAGTTTTAAACTTTAGGAAAGAAATATATTTAAGAAAAGAAACTATTTACAGAACTGCTATTTACAAGAATTGATGATTGTCGTCTTTTTAAATAAACATCATATTGGATTAATAAATCCTCCACAAACAGATTCTGTAATACTTCTGCATTCTAATACCAGCATTGCACGTCATATCTGTCAGACACACTGCACTCACTCACTGCTAGACTGCTGTGCAAATCTAATCTCTGCTGCACTACTTACTGCCTTGAGCAAGCAATGTCGCCTGGAGCCTGCATACCTCACATTCGACAGTTTCGTGACGTAAATCAGTATTCTTCATCTGATTGATTGAGCTTTCTCGCTTTCTAACGATAGGAAAAACGCAATCCCACATGTATATACAGTGATGGAACAGCTGCGCCAATTGCTCCAATTGCGCCAAAACGATAATGCTGCGCCATTCTGCGCCAAAACGATCATTTTTGAACAAAATTGCGCCCAACTGCGCCAATTCGATAATAATGTGTGAACCAAATTGATCATTTTTCATCAAAATTACGCCCAAGTTGAAATTTTTTTTCCTAACAACATTTTGTCAAAAGAAAAAATCGTCTTTCTTCACGGTACGAAGTCCCCTCTAAAGCGCGTATTACGATTTCAAACTCCGCTCCGCTTACGTGCCACCGATCCGTCAATTTCCTACTAAGGGAAGTTTGACTAGACCTTAGCAGCTAGGAAGCTCGGCTTGCAAGTAACCAATCAGAGTCCTCTACTGGTTAAACTTCTCCTTACACTTTTCATCATGTTGGCGAAACTTTCCGCTTCTTCGCTGTGAATGGTTGTTTTTGACCCGATCTTCTCGGGTACCAACGTTTAATCAAAGTTGGCGCTCAGAGACCAAGAATTTCGTTTTCAGATCATCAGAAAACTTTAGATTTTTATTCTATTAGCGGTGTTTTATCCGAGCAGAAAACAAAAGAAAAGGAATCCGATGTGGACTGATTGGATTTAAGTTCAGAAACTTTGTGCTGATCAAACATGAATAAAGGTAAGAAAATTTTTTAATATTCATACTGTTTGGTAATTTGTTATTTATTGTTCATATCGAAAATAAAAGTAACTTGATAACTTTAAGAATTTTAATTGCAGGGATAATGTTGATTAAAAAAAAATACATCCACAGTTTTTATAGAAATTGAGTCCGGTCGGCCGATTTTTTTGTTTCGACACCGGGCCATTTTGGGAATGAAAATGTCGGTTTATACAAACCTTTATTCCATGACGCAAAATTTCGAGAGTTTATAATGAATCGTACTTTTTATTCGCAGATTTGCCGCAATATGCTATAAATAAAGTTTTGTGTTTTCCGATAGAGCGCAAAACTGCCAGAATCTCACATTTAACAAAAGAAAAAAATAATCGCATGGCGGACATTCCCCAGAACATAGGACATAAAAATATTTTACATAAATAAAATTAAACAATTTTAGGTTAAGGTAAAATAGTTCAGTTTTGGATAAAAATAACTAAATAATTAAGTACGAAACGTGTACAAATTGTACAATAATAATAAAAAGAAGTTTTGCGTTTTTATTTTGTTCTTAGAATTTTGGATGTTGTTCTTTAAAGCATATGTGAAAAGCAATCTATTTTATTAACTCAAAAATGAAAAAGAAAATTAATTTTTCGGCGATTCGGTCATCTCTAGTTTTAATCCGAAACATGAAGTAAAGAAAAGTAATATACATAAAGAAAGAATATTGGGGTCAACCTGACCCGAGTCGGGTTCGGGTAAAATCGAGTTAAAGATTCATACATTATTTCTATCAAATTTTCATTATTCTTAAAAAAAAAAAAAAAAAAATCGATGACTGTTTTGTCATAATTTACTAGATATATTCATGGGGGCATTTATTAGATTCTGATTGGCCCGTGTCCGGTCTAAATTTATTGCTATAGAATAGAGTCGGGCCTGTAACTCATTCTTTCCGGGACGGCAGTTTTTTTTTCTTCTCGCGAAAATAATACTTAAATTGTACATCTGTTTAAAAGAATCTTTAGAGATTTAGTTTGTTTTATTTCCACTGTCTTTCAAATGAAAATTGTACTGAGCAAATTAAGAACTGGTTTTACCTAATTTATATCTTCTTTGTTTCCTTCCAAAAATTGCATGTTTTTCTTTTTATAGTAATTGAATTTTATATACTAATGTCCATTTACAAAATTCATTTATTTCAACGTTTTAGAATCAGTGTCCATTACTTACTGGAGTACTTAATTAGCCAATTTCCAGTAATGGGCAACTCATGTGGCCGTTGCTATTTAATTTCTATAATGATCATAGTGCATCAAATCTCTTGATTTATTTGAAAAACGAAGTAAACAAATTCAATTTTTAAAGTGCACTTACCAGAATGTTATAAGATTTTTTATTTATTTATTATTATTTTAATAAATAAGTTTCTTTTAGTTAATTTCATTGGGTTATTAAAACGGATTATATTATAACTCTGCCTTGTATATATTATAATCTGACAATCAATCAAACCAATCTGTAAACAGAATAATATCGACGGGCATAGAAAAAAGGAGGAGCTCATGGGGCACAATAGAAGTCTGCACGGGCCAAACATAATTTTGTGGTCGCTCTATCTCAAGAACTAATGCACGAAATTTAATAAAACTTTAGATTCAGTTAGTACCTGATATAAATGGGTGCTGATTAGTTTTTGGAGAAAATCGCACAACAGGTAGCGCGCTTATGCTGCATTTTTCGCGATTTCCGCCATAGCTCTATCTCAAGAACTAATGTACTTATTTTCATCAAACCAGATTCAGTTATACCTTGACATAAATAGACGCTGATTACGTTTTGGTGTAGATATCACAACAGGTGGCGCTGCTATACCACTTTTTTCATGATTTTTACGATTGTTATAAAGCACGGAATTTCATCAAACTTCAGATTCTGTTAGACCCCCGGTGGCAGAACTATCTTCAAGTGTCTGCAACGCTAATAATATTTTCAAAAATAGTCTGCAATACGCAATATATCATACAAAAATCGCGTTTTTTCCGTGATCCTCCGACGAAATTTGCCGTTTTTTTTTTCGAGATACTTCGATGAAATTTGTCTTTTTTTTTTCGAGATCATTCGACGAAATTTACCATTTTTTCGAGATTTTTCGACGAAATTTACTGGTTTTTTTTTTTCGACATCCTTTGACGAAATTCACCGTTTTTTGGCGATCCTTTGACGAAATTTGTCGTTTTTTCGCGATCTGTCGGCAGAATTCTCCGTTTTTTCGCGATCTGACGACGAAATTGACAGTTTTTTCGTGATCCTTCGACGAAATTGACCGTTTTTTCGTGATCCTTCGACGAAATTGACCGTTTTTTCGTGATCCTTCGACGAAATTAACAGTTTTTCCACGATCCTTTACGAAGTTGGCGTTTTCTCTGTAGCCCTTCGGCAAAATTTGCATTTTTACGCGATCCTTCAATGAAACTGATGTTTTTTTTGACGAAATTCACGTTTTTTCATGGCCTTTTGACTAAATTTGCGTTTTTTTTTTCGCGATCTGTCAACGAAATTAGCTATTTTTCGCGATCTTTAAATGAATTTCGCGTTTTTTCCGCGATTCGTTGACAAAATTCACGTTTTCTTACGGCCTTAAGACTAAATTAGCGTTTTTTTTTCCGCGATCTGTCAACGAAATTAGCCATTTTTCGCGATCTTCAAATGAATTTCGCGTTTTTTTCGCGATTCTTTGACAAAATTCACGTTTTTTCACAGCCTTTTGACTAAATTTGCGTTTTTTTTCGCGATCTTTAAATGAATTTCGCGATTCTTTGACGAAATTCGCCGTTTATTTCGCGATCCTTCGACGAAGTTCGCCGTTTTTTTCGCTTAATTTACGCACTATAGCGCGTCCGCAGCATCGCTGTATGTTTTTAGTCTGCAGGTGCCCTAAAAAGTCTGCGACGCCCGTCGCAGCGTCGCGTACATTCGGCCACGGGGGTTAGACCTTGACATAAATAAATGCTGCGTACATTTTAGTGTAAATAGCCCAACAGGTGGCGCTGCTATGCTACTTTTTTCATTATTATCACGATAACTATATCTCAAGAACTAATGCACGGATTTTCATCACACTTCAGATTCTGTTAGACCTTGACATAAATAAATGCTGCTTACGTTTTAGTGTAAATAGCTCAACAGGTGGCGCTGATATGCTACTTTTTTCATTATTATCACGATAACTATATCTCAAGAACTAATGCACGGATTTTCATCAAACTTCAGATTCAGTTAGACATTGACATAAGTTGTTGTTGATTACGTTTTGGTATAAATATCCCAACATGTGGCGCTGCTATGCTACTTTTTTCATTATTATCACTCATCAAACTTCAGAATTAGTTAGACGTTGACATAAGTTGTTGATTAGTTTTTGGTGTTAATATCCCAACAGGTGGCGCTGCTATGCTGCATTTTTCATGATTTACAATGATTTTAGCTATAGTCATGTCTCAAGAACTTATGTACAGAATTTAATAAAACTTTAGATTCAGTTAGATCTTGATATAAATTGTTGCTGATTCGTTTGTGGTGTATGTGAAACCTATATGAGATATAGAAGAAAGTTTTGGGACTGGCAGATCCGACTAGTTAGAAAATGTCTGTCTGTATGTGACAAACATTTTGGGTGCTCTATATCAAGAAGTAATGATGGAATTTAATAAAACTTTAAATTCAGTTAGTCCCTGATATAAATTGGTGCTGATTAGTTTTTTGTGTAAATTGTCCAACAGGTGGCGCTGCTATGTTGCATTTTTTGCGATATCCGCAATAGCTGTATCTCAAGAACTAATGCACTGATTTTCCTCAAACTTCAAATTCAGTTAGACCTTAACATAAATACGTTTTGGTGTAGATGTCCTAACAGATGGCGCTGTTATGCTAATTTTTTCATGATTTTTAAGATAGCTATAACTCAAAAACTAATGCACCGAATTTCATCAAACTTCAGATTATGTTAGACATTGACATAAATACATGCTGGTTACGTTTTGGAGTAAACAGCCCAACAGGTGGTGCTGCTGTGCTACTTTTTTCATGATTTTCACGATAGCTGTATCTCAAGAACTAATGCACAGAGTTTTCTCAAACTTCTGATTCTGTTAGATGTTGACATAAGTTGCTATTGATTAGATTTTTGTGTAAACCTCCCAACAGGTGGCGCTTCTATGCTACTTTTTTCATGATTTTAACTATAGCTATATCTCAAGAACTAATCATGAAGTTAGATGGTGACTTAAGTTGTTGTGGATTAGGTTTTGGTGTAAATCTCCCAACAGATGGCGCTGCTATGCTGCACTTTTCAGATTTACACGATTTTAGCGATAGTCATATCTGAAGAACTAATGCACGAAATTTAATAAAACTTCAGGTTCTGTTAGACCTTGACATAAGTTGGTGCCGATTCGTTTTTGGTGTATGTGAAACCTATATCAGATAGAAGAAAGTTTTGGCACATCCAACTAGTTTTGTAATGCTTTAATTTTACATTAAGTTATTAAACATTGTACTTGTAAACTTTAGACATTTATATTTAATTTTAAGAGTAGTTTAAACTGAATTTTTAATTTGATTTCAATAATATTGAATATGTTAACTGTTAAATTTACAGAAAACTAATTTTATTTTTTTAATATGTAGGTTCAAGATGCACCAAGTTAAATTTGGATGTTCTGAAAGAAGAAGATGTTAATGGAGACATTATTGGACTATGGTGCACACCTGGAAATAAGCCATGGGAAGCTATTTGTCACATATGCAATGATACCATAAAATGCTCAAATCATGGTATTTCTGCAGTTAAACGTCATGCAAAATCAAACACGCACATTGAAAAATGTAAAAAAAAACGAAAAGATGATGGTACATTAAAGAAGATTAAACAAGTTAGATTTTCTTTTGATGCAAATACTCCAAAAGGAATGTGTTTACTTAATCAGGATGACAAGCTTATGTCTGCCGAAATTTTATTTGCTCTAAGTGTAGCTTCAACAGACACCACATATAAATATGGTGATATTGCAACAAAAGTATTTCCAAAAATGTTTAGTGACTCCCAGATCGCAAAAGACTTTTCTTGCGGGAGAAAAAAGATGTCCTACTTAATTTCAGATGGAATCGGCTTGTATATAAAAGAAGAACTTATAAGTGAAATTGTTAAAGCAAATTCGTTTTACTCTGTACAGATTGATGAGACTCCCATTCCAGAAAAAAGAGTACAGCAACTTGATATAAACATCAGATTTTATAGTGAGAAACAGAAAGAAATTGTCTCTCACCATTTAGATTCCTATCATATTGGACATGCCACATCAGATATTCTACTTGAGAAATTAAATATTTCTTTGGCTAAGTTATCAGCAGAAAAACTCATAAATTTATTTACCGATGGCCCTAATGTCATGAAGAGTTTAAAGCGAAAAATGAATGATGGATATCCTAATTTGGTTGACATTGGAACATGTAATCTTCATGTAATTCACAATGCCTTTGGCAAAGGTCTTGAAGCTTTTGGTAGTGATGTTGAAAGCTTATTACTGGACTTGTATTATTTTTTTAAACATTCAGCAGTTCAAAGTGAAGAATTGAAAGAGCTGCAAAAGAATCTTGGTTTACCTGAGCATGTCCTACTTCGACATGTTGAAAACAGGTGGTTGACACTTCACATTAGTGTTGGTAGACTAATTGAGCAATATGATGTCTTGAATAAGTTTTTTGAAATGAATCCCGCCTCTAATGTTAAATCGGCTCGGTTTAGAAAAATTGCCGAAGCCTTCTCATCCAAATCTTTACTTGCAAAGCTTCTCTTTTTACAAAATATAAGTGGACTCTTTCAAGATATTTTAAATTTGTTTCAGAGGGATGAACCCTTAGTACATATTTTATATGACGAATCGGTTCAGTTTTTGAAAAAGATTATGGGACGTTTCTTAGTTACCAAATCTTTCTCAACCATTGATGGTGCAAGTTTACTTAGCATTGATGTTGAAAAAGGAGAGAATTGGCTACAGAATGTAGAAATTGGATTAGATACAGAAAAGGAGCTCCAAAAATTGCTGACCAGTGATAAAAAAAATATTCGTTTGGGTGCACGTTCATTTTACATCAGTGTCACTAAATATCTAATCAAAAAACTGCCGTTAAACAATAAGTTCTTGAAGAACCTCAAGTGCCTTCACCCTTTGTATATTATTGAGCCACAATCTCTGCAGTGCATTAAATCTGTTGCTTCTTCAGTTCCATTCATTGTATCTGCAAGTGAGGTATCAAAGTTAGCAGATGAATGGATCTGTCTGCAGACTGAAGATTTGAAAAGTTTACAGTGTGTTGAAAAATGCAATGAAGAAACAGACTCTGACTTTGGTGAGAGTGAAGATGTTTTAAATAAATTTCAACGTATTGATCATTTTTGGGGGAGAGTTTTCCAAATGTGTAATAATTCTGGCATAATAAAGTATAAGTTGTTGTCTTCTCTTATAAAAGCTCTATTAACATTATCTCATGGAAATGCAGAATGTGAAAGAGGATTTAGTTCCAATAAGAGGCTATTAGAAAGCAGAAACAATCTTAATATTAGTAGTATAAATGGCCTGAGACAAGTAAAGTCCCATGTAAAACGGTTGAACAATGATATATGCAAATTTGAAATCAATCGTGATGTGTTAAAAGCTGCAAAAAATGCAAGGCAGGTCTATCAGAAAAGGATAGATGATGAACGATTAACAAGGCAGGAAAAGCGCAAAGCATCTACCAGTAATTCTGACATTCTTCAAGAAAAAATGATAGAAGAAAAAGATCTTCAAAATCAATTGATTTCGGCTCAGTCTATGTTATCTATGGCAGAAAAACACATTGATGATGGGTTAAAAAGTAAAGACTTAAATTTAATTGAAGGAGGCCAAGTATTACTGAAAGAAGCAAAAGAAAAAATCCCAATAATTACACATAAAATCAAAGAAAACAAAGAACAACAATTAAAATTATATGGAGAAACACACAAGAAAAAAAAATAATTTTTTTATTACATTTTTTAATGAGTCTAAAAGGTAATATAGTCAATTCCTTCAAATTCGCAAATGCCTATAATCCACACATTGTTTCAGATTTAAACAGTGAAAATGTGGTTGCTTTTAACTTTGCGAGAGAAATTCCCCCCTCTTCCTAAATTTTTCATTTCAATAAAATAAAACTTTATTTTTCAACTGAAAAAAGTAAAAAATCAGGAGGCTTTTTTTATAATCCTCCTCCCCTCCCCCCTGTTTTGCATTTCAATGAAATAAAACTTTATTTTTCAAATGATGTTTCACAGATGATGACATTATAAAGTACTACTCTGTTAAACGCTACTGAAAATCAGAATAATTCTGACCCAGAGTCTGCTGATGAAGGTGAACACTTGAGCAGGGTTTGGTTATGGCTTATAAATATCTGGATTTTCTTCAGAAACAGAGTTTTGTTTCTGAGCAAGAAATAAGCACTATACATAGATTTCAAGAGAAAATACTAGTCCAAAAGTCGTAAGTTCTCAAACAAATGATAATTGATACTGTGTTTGAAAATTATATAAACAAACAAAAGAAATTGTAAAATAAAATGTAAATAGTTTTTCCTTAAATATAATGTGTTTTGTAATTAAATAGTCCATGTGTTACAATATCTTTCTTTTTTACCAATTAATTTATATGTATTAATAATTAATTTACTGTAAAATTATAGGAGCAGAAAATGTAAACAAAGTAATGATCTATATTTTGCAAAATTCTATAATCTGGACAACCTTTGTCCTAAGCTGTGCGGATTTGAGGGAGTTGACTGTATATATTCTTTGAACCCTCATTATTTTTTCATAAGAATTTAACCTTTTTTAAAAAAAATTAAACTTCAATGTACTTAAGATTTTTAAACTTCAATGTAATTTAAGAATTTTAAACTGGTGTAAAATTACTATTGTCATTTTTTAAACAGTTGACCATAAATGTATTAATACATTTATGCATTGAATAAAATGTTTCAGCTAAAGTACCTTTAGATACTTGTTTTTTTATATATATATTTATCAATGTGTTAAATAGTTATTTTCTGCTATAAAAAAGTGGTTTTGCTGCTCCAAAATGAGCGATTTGCTGCTCCAAAGTTAGAAATTTGCTGCTCCAAAATGATGTTCATGCTGTTCCATCACTGTATATATTCAACCTAATGGATGGTATTGTTCAAAATTATCTGGACTTAAAAAGACTTAAAAACTGCTGTAATTTTCAGAAAATTGTCATATAAAAAACTGATTTGTAATAAGTTTGTGTTTTATCTATTTTGTTTTATTAAACTGATCTCTTCATCATTTAATAACTCTATTAAAGTAGAGAGCTAATAAATATATATATATATATATACAAAAATTAAAATTTTTAAATAAGTATTGCAGTTACTACTTTTTTAAAAAAAAATATTGATGCATACTACATAAGTAAACTTAATGACAGCATACAGTATTTTTAATTTTTGGATAGGATTTTTGTGGAAATAATTACACTCAAAATGTTATGAAAACAGAAATCTGAAAGGGACCCCCAATTTCTTAAACGGAATGTTAGGCTGGTCGGAGAGCAGAAAAAAAGTGCCAAGTCTGAGAACAGAGACACTTAGAACCCCACAGAACATATAATTGAGTGATGAAAAGTTTTGAATAGGATGAAAGGCATTTAGTCAAAGGCTGGATCATGACAGGTGATCATTTTGCATGCTTATGTTATGATCCATATCATTTGGCATAATCTGCAATTTTTCATCCATAAAGTAGTCTGAAAGTTATTGCAAAGTTATACCAAACACTAACATTTTTGCAAAGTGGAATTTTGCACTTCAACCCTGGCGCAAACGCTTAATTTTAATACCAAACTGCCAAATGACACTCAGAATTTTTTAATGAAATTTTGCTGTGATAAAAATTCGTGAAGGAAAAAAGCTTTTAATTATTTTCAAATAAATTAGTTTGTAAATTCTGGTGTCATTCAATTATTTGAATATTTTAGCAGCAAACTTACTTTACCTCTAGAAGAATTAATGGGCCCTAAACTTCTCAGACTTGCAACAAACTTCTCAATGATAAAATTTAGCAAATTATCAGTGAAACAAACTCCATCTAAAGAGGATTCAACCAGTATTATAGAATGAAAACTTTTTATTGTAGATTTATAAGGCATGTTCCATTATCTCTTGGAGTCTTGTTTTTGCATTGATGTAAAAAGATTACACAAGTCAGGAGTTGATCCAAACAAAATTTGGAGCCTATTTAAGGCCACTTCACAAAATTCCATTCCATAAAAGCATATTCTTCGTTAATTATTTTTATTTTGTCAGGTTTTAAAATGTGTAATTTACAAACAAAATAAGTTTATCAGAAAAGAAAACTTTAGCAGAAGGACTTAAAGAACTTATTATTTATAAATATTTTGTTCGAATTGGAGTAACTGAATTTCATCTTTTGTTACAAAATGTTACTTTTTGCAAAAATATAATAAATTTCACAAAAATATAATAAATTTCACAAAAATAACTTTTACTTTTCAGAAAATGCTCCCCAAGAAAAAAACCCTGCATTATTGATACATGCAAGTTTATTTGCCAAAGTTGTGAAAAGATTAAAAAATAAATGATTTTATATTTAGTAATATATAGAATTTCTTGAATAAAATAATGTAACCTATGTTACAATAAATTTTTTCTTAACAAAATTATGTTTATTTATATGTTTGTCAGATTTTCTGTTCCCTATTATATTTGCTATGTTATTCTATTTTCAGGTGTTATTCTTCAAAAAATATATGATGAGATATATTCTAAGTATGAAGAAGCTGTCAAAACATTGCCCACAGGTATTTTTTTCCCATTAATCTTTAAAATTGCAAGTTTAAATTTTCTTTCCTTAAATTATTAAATTTAAAATTTTAATTTTAATTTAATTAAGAAGTTAAATTTAGTTATATTATAGAAATAAAATTAAGAAATTACATTTTCTTTTCTTTTCTTTCTTTCTTTCTTTAAATCTTTGTTCTTCAAATTTTCACAGCCATAATGATGGTGGATTGATCCATTCATAAATAGCATTATTCTGAAATTATTGATGAAAAAATATGTCATTACTCTTAGAGATACTACCTTTCTAGTTTCTATAACAAAATTCTAAATTTTTAGCCAAAATCCCACTTATAATAAGCACCACATTTCTCCTGAGTTTGTATTATTGTTAAAAGATTCTCTATATAGTCAACTTTCGATTCTCCTTTTCAGGTGTGTTTTTTCATATTGATTTATTCTGATTTTTAATTTTCCCTAACTGCTGGGATCTTTTTGAATTATTTTTTCATTACTTCATCTAAATGCTACCAACTTTTACATCAACTTAATAAATAATATTCAACTTACTAATTGATTTATTAAGTTTATAGGATTATGGAACCTTCCTGATTATTCGTTATTACTTTTATGTGTTGAAAAAAAAAAAAAGTTGATATTGATTTACTTCTATCCAAAGATCAATGCAGGTTTTTTAATTTTAAATCCCCATTTTGTGTGTGTATGTGTGGGGAGAATTATTTTTGTGAAATATAGTATACTTTTGTGTAGAATAAAGTTTTGTAATGAAAAATCAAATGCAGTTACTCAAATCCACACTATGGATTTATTAACTCATTAATGCCCAAATTGTTTCAAAGTTTGAACTTAAGTGACATTTTTGTTTTGAACAGCAAGAAATAAAAATTTCAGAAATTTGGTCTTATGTTACAAATGAAAGACAATTTTTAAATGCACCATAAAAAAGAAGCTAACACAACATGTTTTGGAAGAAATAATCTTTATTCATGCATAAAGAACGTCCTACCACTATGAGAACAGAAGAAACTATTTTTTCTACTGTCATAGTGGTAGGACTACAGTGCGTACTAGTCAATTGTAGCTCTTTATAAGATGTATTAACAATCAACTTAAGATACAGAAAAAAAAAAGAGAGAGAGACATTGTTTTTAATCCAAAAACAGACAAAAAATTTAGACTATACTGATTCCTAGTGGAATTGAAGAGTAGTTATGCATGCTAGGATACATGCATGTTCACAAAAGAAATCAGGAAATCTTGTTAATTGAATATGCAAAGACAGAATGAAACTGTCCTATTTATATGATGCTGGGTGTAAACAGCTCAATACTACCTCTTTTAAGCCCTGCTTCTAAAGTTTTTCTTTCTAATGAGCTTAATTTTTTTTTTTGTCCCCAAATTACACATTTCTATTCTTAACAACAACAAAAATTTTTAAAAGTTTACTTCTATGGAATGGAATTTTGTAAAAGAGATAAAAAAAGATCAAATTCGTGACTGCATCGATCCCTGTTATTGTGTGTATCGGAAGTTTTTAAAATCCAGAAGGTGTATGGCATACACCACCATATACCCTCCGCTACACCTCTGACCACCGAGTAACAAATGTAATGATAACAGGGGCGGATTTACAGCAGAGTCTTTATCACACTTGTCCTGGACCACCACTCTCAAAGGAGGCCTAAAAACTCTAAAATAGGCCTAATAAAATAATTAATAGGTATATAAAGAATTCTAAAAGACCGCTCTCCTAAAAAAAACAACAACAAAGGTTTATGCCTAAGACTCCGAAGTTAATAAATAGGTCCCCAGAGTTTATAAATAGGTCCCTGAATGCTAACATTTAAAGCTTCATTATTATATTATGAAAATAGTATGTCATTGCAATACTAAAACAGTTTATGATCATATTACTAAATTATCTTTTCCATTCATGCATGCAATAGCAACCAGTGTTGAATCCAGGGGGTGGCCCGGAGGGGGGGGGGATGTCCTCCTCAGAGCATTGCAATGCCCCCCCCCCCCCGGAAGATTTGAAATTTTATGCTTTCAATGGTCAAAATATGTAATTTCCCCTCTGGAACTCTATAATGTACCCCCCGGAGCCACATAAATCCCTTCCGGAGAAAAGTGTCTGAATTCAACACTGATAGCAACATTATATATAAATAATATTTAAAATATCATAAAACAATTTGGAGGGGTGACTAAAATAACTCTTCACTTATTAACAATTGATATGTATTAGTATTATCTGACTTGTATATATCTTGCATATACCAACTTAAGTTATGTATCATTCAGGATTGTTTGGTTTAAACCGAATGTTTTTTTTTTTTTTTTTTTTTTTAAACATGCTGGGTTTTTTTATCTGTTTTTTTTTCTTTTTCTCTAATGTTTTCCTTTGTTTTACATATTATTGAAAAATGCAAAATCCAAGTTATACCGAAGCTACAAGCAAAGCTTTAGAAAATTGATGGATTAATAAATTTGAAAAAGAGACAAACATTTTTAATCAATCCAACTTTTCTTATAATCTATAAATCTGCTTGGCAGAGGGGGAGAAAAAAACTCTACAGGGGAGAAAAAAAAAACAAGTAGTTAGTTTTCTTTCTACTTCTTTTTTTTTTTAAGCCTTTTATTTAAAAAAATAACCAAAATGGCAGATTCCAGCTAAAAATGCACTTTTACTGCTTAGATTGCTTGATTAGTTAAGATTTACTAAGGATTGCATCACTTTTTGGCATATATGCATGATCCACGGTACAGTCAGAGTAGACTGTCTGAGCAAGAAAAAAAAAGGATACATTAAATTTTGCAAAACAAAAATATCCATGTAATTCTATGCTTGCACTGATAGTAAAATTTAACGGCAAATCTTCACCTTTTGAAGAACACTTTTTTAGCAGAATATAATAAGAGAAGTCACCCCATATGAATAGTGGAAGAGTCAGCAAATTCAAATCAGTAAATTTAACAGCAAAGTTTTTACTGAAGTTGAACAACTTATAACAGCAAAAGCCTCCTCAGCAAGTGTTGAAAGAATATTTTCAACATTTGGATTGGTACAGTCAAAAATATGAAATAAGTTAAGATTAGAAAAGGCTTCAAAACTTGTCTTTTTGTTTAAAGCTTCTAATTAAAATTAAATACATGGAGTTACTTTTATAAAGAAATTGTTTTCCTAAATACATTTAACCAAGAAAAATAAAGTTTGTATACAAAATAATAATAATAATAATTTAGATTTTTCTAAGCCTATGTCTCAATTTGTATAAGTATTACACTCAATTGATAAATCAGGTAAGTCAATACATATGTTTTTTTGCATTAAAAAAACATATGTTGATTTTTTTAACTTTTAAAATAAATTAGTAAGAGACTTGTAATAATTTGTTGATGTTGATATTATTGATACTGTAAATAATTTCTTGGTTATGCACACAAGTTATGCTTAGGAAAATATGTTTTTGCTTGCCCCTCATTAGGTTTTGTATCAACCCTCCTAATAATTATTTCTTTAATTATTTTCTAAAAAATTTATATAAGTATAGTAATAAATTAATAGTTAAGTTTTCCAAACAATAAATATTTCCCTATAGAAAGCTATACTTATGAGGTAATTTAATTATAAATTTTTATGCTTAGTTATTTAATTAATTATTAAAAAATTAAGTACTAATGTGAATGTTCAGCATTTATTAAGTATTGATTATAAAAAATCATCATAACTTTCTAAAAGTCAATTTTTTTCCTTACAAATGCTATTTAAATAATAATAATGAAAAAAACCTGTTTTTTAAAACTGGTTTTTTACCAACCCAGGTATCACTGATGTGAATGGTGGACTAGGTTAATTAAGCATAGTTTCCTTGTCTTGTTCAATAGTTGTTACTTTTAACTATGCCTGATTCAATCATTTCTGAATTTTGATTTCATCTAAAAAGGAAAGAAAGTGCATTCTTACATACATAAATTGTTTTAAGTACAAGTAGAAATTTTGCAGCCTTTGCAGAAATCAATGGCTATTCCGTTCGCCTCAGTGTATAATTGATCATACTGTTCTGCAATTTAAGAAGTCTACAGTGAAAGGAAGATCTTTCTGAAAAGATTTCGTTTTGTTGTGGACTGTGAAAAGTGTTGTATGGAGACCATTCAATTCAGAATGAGTTTTGCATATCAGTAATGGTAAACTTACACACCATAATTTAGAAATGCCTAATTTAGATAATTTAAAAATAAAAATAGTATTTATTATTCTTAACAACTCTAGTGCTTAAGTAAAATCTGACAATAATAATAATCTAAAAATAAGGCAAGTTTTACTTTCTTAGGATTTCGTTCATCTCACACGAAACCCTATTACTCCCACTTTGTTGTCTGTCTGTCACAGAGCCGGTTCTCAGAAACTATATAACTTACAAGCATGAAATTTTGTGTACTTATAGCTGTATATCTACTATGAAGCTCAAAATCATAAAATAAAAAAAAATCCTATTATTTTAATATATAGAGATAAAAAAAACCAAAAATCTTAACAGCCTTTTCCTATTAAATTTAAACATTTTTCATTATAGCAGTTAAAAATCCACAGTAAAATTCTTTCTACAGTAATTAATTTTCTATTGAAAGATTTCCATGTGAAAAATGAAAATGAAATAAAAAGTTTCACCAGTTGAAAAAAAGATTAATATGACGTCATATTGGTAATAAAACGAAAATTTTCAAACATTTTTCAATAATACAAGGAGTATGAGTATGTGTAAATACAGAAAGCAGCTTAATAGAGAATTAAAAAGATAATTAAATGACGTCATATTGGAAGTTTTAGCGGATTTTTCAAATGTTTGAGAATAATACAAATAGAGTATCAATATGAGTAATAGAGAATAGTAAATATATGAGTTTGAGGAACGTATTGAATCATGATAAAAAAACGATTATGGAAATATTGGCATATTTTAACATTCTGAAGGTCTCTATACAACATGTTTAGTTATGAAATTGATTTTTTTTTAAATATTGCATTTAGTCTACATGACAGATATTATTATTACAGAGTATAAAAATGGGCTTCACCCGCAATCAGACTGGTTCAGATATTCAAAAAAACAAGAAAAATAGACTAAATTTTTACTTTATAAAAAACAAAAAACACAACTTTTTTTTTTTTTTTTTGAAAATGAAATTTATTTGGATTTATCAAAGAAAGGATAAAGTGTTTTGAAAGGAATATTAAACGAAACCCTTTGTGTGATCTTCGATCACACTGACCCACTTGTTTTCTTTCTTTTCTTTTCTTTTCTTTTTTTTTTTTTTTTTTTTTTTTTTAACTCTGACATTAATTTTTATTTTTTCTGCCTGTTATAAATAAAATTACAGTTTATTTGTAACAGGTTACATCAGTTTTGAAAAAAATGAAAATTGTATCATTTATTTATGTATTGATCTTTACATATAGTTTCTGTTCCTTCTATTTTGTTTTAGAAAAAATGTGGAATTTTTACCTTGAATTTATGTTTAGTTTGTTGCAGTCAGCAAAAGAAAAGAGAAAACTCAAGGTAAATTATGTTTGATATTGACCATATTTAAATGTGTGTGATTTGTTATTTTTTATTTAGAAGAAATTTTCTGTCAGTTATAATATAATGAAATGGATGACTGAATTTATTTGAACATTATTATTTTCCCATTTAAAAAACTTACTTGCCTTATTTTTAATGCATTTAAATTTTTAATTAGTGCTTTTTTATTGTTAAATAGTCATATTAAAATCAAAATATATGCTCATTAATTTTGCATTGTCTAATTTTTGTTTTTGGGTAAAAAATAATGTGAAAAGATAACTTTTTAATAAACCAGAAAAATACAAGGCCTGCAATTAAATAAGTTATAGGAACTTTATTAGGACTGGATAAAATAGAAAATAAAACAACCATGATAGTGTTTAATAGTGTTTATCTAAAAATAATTTCTTTTCCTTCAAATTAACAAAAGCAAATAGTGTTAAATCAATGATAGCTGTTTTATTTTCTGTTTTATGGTATGTTAACAAAATTCATATTACTTAAACATTACTTTTTAGAGTTCATTGAAAACATGTTGGAAAAGCTTTTGACATTTTATTAGCAGAGCTTTGAACTAAACTGAAAATAGGGAGAAAAAAAAAATCTTCATTTCTTATGAAACCAAAACCAAAATTGAACCAAAATTATTTTTTCAGTTTTGGGAATAAACCAAAAATGTTTTTTCTGCTCCAAAACCGAATCAATAAAAAAAAAAAAAAAAAAAAAAAATCTGTTATAACGTTTTGATTATTTAAAAGATAAATTAAAATTTTACTTCTGTGTTTTAACTTTTTGATCAACTTTTTTTTATGTGAAAAGTCAAATAAGATATTATGTTTACTGAAACTAATTAAACTGTCAAAAATGAAAATATTTATCAAATAAAGTATAGGAATGAACAGCGCCATAGTAATTAATATATGTGCCTAACATACTAACATGAAGAACAATTCCAGTACAAAACTAACAATTTTTATTTTCCTTTAATTCCAAATCAAAAACTGTTTTTAGGACATGATTGATGCAAGATTGTCTTTAAAATTAAGAAGGAAGTTAATTCAAATGAATGTTTAACCTTCCATATTAGAATAAGAATTTTGTAATTTTTATGGAAAGACCCAGGGAAAAAAGAAAATAAGAATTTGGTAATTTGGCATAATGATATTTTTTATTAGCTTAAGTGTATATCTTTTGATGATTTACAGAAAGAAATTGGAGCTTTAAATTGAAACTGAAGTGAAAATTGTTATTTTTAAGGAAATAATAACATGATCTGAAATGAAAAAAAATTATTTAAACTGAACCGAAATAATAATAGAAAAGGAAACAAAGAGGATGTTAGCATATTTCTGTATCCTTCAAATTACACAAATTGCTTTATGTTAGTCTAAAAATTTTAATATTAAATCTTATTCAATGGTTTAGTCATACAGCTAAACTGAATGAGGTTTGATTCTGAAGTCATCCTCAAAATTTAAATGGTAATAAATCTCCTTGTGTTGAATTTCACATATATGTTCTGTAAATGTATTCATGATTACTCATATAATGTGTCTGAAAGTACGTATTTAAATATAAAATAATGCCTTCCATTGTAGCTTCAAGCCATGATAACTCAAAAAATGGAGAAAGCAGCTGAAACAGATTGCTTACCATTAGAATATTATGTTCATTGGGTAAGATAATTATGTATTTAATTTATATACACATTGACCATGTTTATATTACTATATTATAGTACTACACTATTTATCTATATTATTAATGTTCGTAAACTGTCTGTCTGTACCCGGATAAATACTGCAAGCGCAGCGAGCAGCAAAACGATTTTTGTATAAAAAAATTCGGAAAAATCCGGGCCTCCAGGAATTACAGTTTCGAAGAAGTCGGCCCCTAATTAAGAACGTTACTAATTAAAAACCTCATCAAAATTAGCAAAACAAGAAACAGTTTTATCGAAACCCGAAAAGAAAATTTCCGTTTTGATAATCGCAGACATCCAAAGTGTCGCTTTTTAACGCATCATCGAATAAAAAAAAATCTACCAGAAGTATCGATCCGAAAATCGGGGTACACACGCGACCGATTTTTATCGTTCCAAAAAGTCAATTTTTTTTTTTTCATTCGGACCGTAACTTTTCTTTATTTCGGCCAAAAACTGACCAGACATCCAACATTGACCCCAGACGGGAAAAAGGTTGCTGTAAAGAATGCCGGGTTGACACATTCGAGATTAAATCGCTCCATTCCTTTTTGAAACAAGTGGAATTAATGACTCTACATTCACGAAAATTTGCACACATGTGTAAAAAAAAATCACAAATTCAACAAAAAAAAATTCATAAAAATTGACCAATAACTTTTAAAGATATCATTTAAAACTTATTAATGAAAATGAAAAATGAATTTATTTCTATTTCAACTGGGTAGAAGTAAAATATTTGCAGGTGTTGTCATCAGACATTTCAACGCCTTTCTGCCAAAAGAGACAAATTGATAAAAAGATTCATTTTAAAATGATTCCAGTTTTTATGGTCAATATATATATTTTTTAAATATTGGATTTTCTAATCTGAAATATATGAATCCTTGCTCTGAGTGATCTGGCATTTCAGGGATTCAAAAAAATTTCGAATTCCGACCATAATTTTTGATTTTAGCAAAATCCTGATTTTTGTATAGGGAAAAAAGAAAAAGAAGCGGAGGAATTAGCTATTTCTTTTCAAAATATCTCCCGTCGTATGGGTCCCATCGCGAAGCGGTATGGCTCATTCGACTCGACATCAATAGCGCTTACATATTTTAGTTTCCAGTTCCACCACCAGGGGACGCTTCTGTAAATCTGGTTCTATGGGCTCGATTACGACGGGGTTTGGCTCTTTTGACTGGATTTCAATAGCTTTTCAGATTTGGGTTATGTTCGCATAGAACAGATTGTGCCCCCTGGTGGTGGTAGGTGTAATTAAAGAATTTTGCCGCTAACTCGGGTTCTATGGGTCACATCACGACGCGGTTTGGCCCATTCGACTTGGCATCGATAGAGCTTATCGATTTCAGTTCGTTTTTCACCACCAGGGGACGCTTTCCTATCTCCGGTTCTATGGGCACAAAGACGACGGGGTATGGTTCATTCAACTCGACATCGAAAGCCTTAACAATTTCAGTTATGATCGTATAAACAGATTGCGCCACCTGGTGGTGGCAGGTGGAACTAACATATACTGCAGCGCATGCGCGACACGACTGCTATACGGTTCCGCAGGCACCGGGGACCCGAGACAGAGGTTCATTCAGTTAGAGGTTTATACTATTCGATGTACAATTTAAGGGATTATCCGGTGCGTGCGTAGCACGACCGGTATACGGTCCCGAAGGCAGCGGGGACCAGGGTCCGAGGTTCGTTCGGTTCGAGAGGGATGCGAGCCGGAGAATACAAAAGATTCGAGGCACCGATGTAAATTAGGGGCCCGCTAGCGGGCGAAGCCAGCTAGTATCTACTTTAAAACACCTTTGTTTGAATATAAAACTTTTATTGACCAAAGCAAAGTGCTATCTATAAATCTGTATTTTATAAGCTTTTATTAATCAAAGAAATGTAAATTGGTCAAAAGTTTCTGCTTATATAAAAAATTTTAATTGTTTCAGTTCTGAACATTGGAAATTATAATATAGTGTACATAAAACTTCTTACAGCTCCAGATTTATTTATTTTATTATTATTATTATTTTTTTTTTATGTTTGTTTTTTTGAACAATAATTTAGTAGTTTTCTTTGTCAGGTACAGCATCTGTCTGTTCCCCTGAAAGATAAAAACATAGTCTCTCAAGCCTATGTTCTTCAGGTGATCATCACCTACTGAAGGGACTTATTAAATTTTTGTTCAATTTTTCGTTATTAAATTTTTGTTAATTTTTTCTTATTAAATATTTTTATTTTTCTGTAAGTTGCTACACTATATGGCCAGAAGTATCCAAACAACATTTATATTTCCTGGAGAAAAAAAAAAAAAAAAGCAGGGCTGTTTCTCTTATGTTTATGGTTAAATTTTGAATCTCATGAGTAAAATAATGAATGTATCTAACATGGAGATAGAGAGAAGGAGAACAACGATAATGTTTCTACTTATGGAACTAAAAGCGGTACCTAGTATGGCGACGTTTCTGTTTTTTGGGCCTTTGGGGAGTGTAGCGCCCTCTATTTCCGTTTCTGACTGACAACTCTTTACCATGCTTGAAACCAAAATGCAGGAAGCGCAGACGACAATTTGTCATGTTTGACAGATCACATGACCGGCCTTTGGGAGCACCAGCACCACGAACTGGGTACTAATTACCGGTCCATGTTCTGATCTTGAAAGCCTATCTTCACTGTTCTCCTTCTTATTTCTACCTCCATGGTATCTAAATAACTATCTCAATGCCAGTTCCAGGAAAATGCCATGTCCTACATTTTCCATGAAAGAGGGATTGCCAAAGTCTTGAGAGTGGTTGGCCCCACAATTTTAATTTTAAGAAAATTCTGGGAATTAATATGGGAAACCAAAATGAATAAACTGATAATAAATAATAATATAAAATAATAATAAATACTAATAGATAATAAATAATAAACTGATAAGTTTCAAATGTACTAGGCTAAGTTTCAAATATTAATGTATTCACAATAAAAATGCAACTTGCAGAGCTGACCATTGAGATCTGCAGATTTACATGCTAGAAATATAATCAATAGTTATAGTGTTTCTTTATATACAGAGTTGTTTTTTATAGTGAATTATTAAACATTGAAAGCAAAAGACGCAACAACGCATATGAATTTTAAAAATATTTCCCGCATTTGAATGGGGGTAGTTCAGGGATCTGTTTTGGGAAATAAGTAAAATATGATCTGCCACAAAACAACTAAAGTCATCAAATTACATATTACTTAGGTTTTTTTTATTGTTATTCGTTAAAGATAGATACAAAGGAACTTGAATATACCTATATTTTCAAATTCACAAAATTGTGACTAATTTTTCACAAATATTTAAAAAAAAAATGTTCGCAATTTCAGAAAAACAGGACCCTTTGAGAAAAATCTGTACAGACCCCCTGTAGTTTGATCCATATGTGCTCTCTCCCTTTTACTATGCCCCTAGATACAGATTAAAAGTATTAAACTTTTTAAATAAATAACAATGATGTCTACATACTTTTGGCTATATATTATATCTGTATATAAGTCATGTTTTAAGTTTTTTCTTTTCTTGATCATATCAGATAGACATGCTGTATACCAAAGGTGAAGAAGAAGATGCAGTCTATGTTTCACTGTCTGCTGCACGTAAATTCAACACTGTTGAATTGTGGCAAAAATGCTTAACTATGCATATCCAATGCAGGGTATGGTCAGAGCAAATATATCTGATTCTATTAGAAGCCTTATCAGCATTAAAACATAAGGTAATTAATTCTTTTTGTTAAATTATACATTATTTAAATAACTAGGTGTGTATAGCAATCAGCTAATGCTATAGCAATGATCTACCTCCAGATACCATGTATTAAGACATATGACTTGTGTTGGGAATTGAATTTAGTTTAGTAATACACATTCATTGTATACAGTTAAGGACCCCAGGCATTACTAAATGTGCCAATATGCTGTAATTGGATTGCATAAAAATTGAATTATTTTAGCTGGTGTGGTTTGGTGTAACACATTATTTTTGTAGCAAAATTTTGAAGATATGTTAGTTGATGACATTCAGTGGGTTACCAAGTTGTTGCTGCCGTAAGTAAAACAGTAAATATTCCATTTTTCTACAACCAAAACTTACCGAGTTATGATTCTTAAATTTTCTTTTATTTTTCTGGCATTATAAATGGGAAAATGTGTAAATTACATTTCTCTACCTAACATGTATGACAAATTCCAAAATTCAAAGCACTGTGTTAATATTCAAACACATATTTTCTAGTTCTATTACAGCTCATTGTTATATATATATATATATATTATATATATATTCAATATAAGATTTTTTGTTGTTGCTCTCTGTTGTATATTATTAAAGTATGAATAATGCTTCGTAAATTTCTGCTGTTTATATTCCTGAAATGTGGTGATTAATTAAAGGAGCAATGTGTTTGACATATTATTTTTCATTTTAGGATTCACTTCCAATTTGGAAATTAGGAATTGATTGGTTATCTATTATTAAACCTGAAAAGTTAATGGAATTCTTTGAGGTAATTTTAGCATTACTGATTTTGTATTTGATTTGCTTTTCTATGATAGTTTTCTATGATTGTGATTTTTTTTTTTTTTTTTTGCTGCTTTCATATATTGTGGCAGATGTTTTATCAATTGAACCCTCATTTTAAATTTTGCATCTATTTTCAATTATGCTGATACTGATTGATATGCTTATTCATTTTTCTGAAAAATGTTTATGATTTTGGCTATGTGTTTGTTCCTAATTTAATAAAAGCAACTGGATTAGATTTCTTTTCATCAATGGAGGTAGATTCAATTTCACAAAAATATGGTAGCTCTCAGGTTTTGATAGCCTGAGAGCTAATGTGCCCGCAGGTTCTGTATGTACATATGTATGTATGTACATAATGTGATAACTCTTGATAGAAATATCCAATTAGGTTCATTCTGATAAGGCACTTCCCTGATTAATTTTGGAGTTCATTGATTAAGTATAAAGGGTGGAACGGGGGCTAATCACCCCCTTAATTTAGATAGATGGATTTATCATGCAGAATTTTATTTTACGATATGCTTCAAATTTTATATATAGGTTCATTGTGATAAGACTTCTCTGATTAGTTTTGGGGGTTCATTGGTTAAGTATAAAGGGGGAATAGGGGCTAATCCCCCCACCCCTTAATTAGGATAAATGGGTTTTTCATGCAGAAATTATCCGATTTGCTTCAAATTTTGTATATAGGTTCATTCTGATAAGGTGCCTCCCTGATTAGTTTTGGGGGTTCGTTGGTTAAGTATAAAGAGGGAGAAGGTGGGAGGGGCTAATCCCCCTTAATTTGTTTTCGTTTTCTTTATTTTTCGGGGGGCATTATTCTTTGAAATAAGAGTATAATATACAATTAGTGTGAACAGTCTGTGAGCTCAATGCTATCAATTTAACTGAGCACTTTTCTTTTTATTTGTGTGTATGTCTTTCATAGATTTTTTTCTCCCCTTATTACAGTACATGCCTATTAAATGAATTATATTTCAAAAATAAAATTTCAATTATATAATGGCAGCTCAATATATAGAAAATTTTCATTTTATTTTTTTCTTCTAAATTTTTCATTCCATGAAAATAACTGATTCTGTTAATGAGTGTTTCATATAAGCAGAATAATGTACTGTAATACTTCTACACTCTTTTATTTAACTCAACTTGGTTTTTGTTAGTAAAGCTGGAATTTTGTAATTGATTTTTCATTCACTTCCTGATATGCTAGAATTATAAAAATTATGTTCACAAGTGTGTTTTCAATGATAATACTACATTTTAATATTTTAAGGCATTTTTCCGTTAGCCCACCACAGTTGATGAATCGCCAAATATTCTTTGTGGTTTCAGTTGTATATTATAGGTAAAAATTAACTTTTTTTCTCACTGGCCACTGGCCAGTACATGGATTATTTTACTCGCCAGTGCTTTTCAGCACTGGCCATAACAAATTTACAAATACTTAATAAAAAAAATTGTGAAATTTGTCAAACGATTGTGGAATAAACAGCAAAATTCGTCAAATGGTGTCGGGAAAGAAATCGCGACATTCGTCAAATGGTCTCGGGAAAGAAATCAGGCATTGCAGGAAAAAAATTAATTTTGTCTGTCATGAAAAAATTCAAGAAATTCGTCAAATAGGATCGGGAGAAAAAAATCTCAAAATTTGTTAAATGATCTCTGGAGAAAAATAGTGAAATTTGTTTAACAATCGCGGAACAGAATTGCAACATTCATTGAACGGCAGCGGAAATAAAGTGAGAAATTTGTTGAACAGCAGCGGAAATAAAGTGGCCAATTTGTTCATTCATGGAAAAAATCGTGAAATTCGTTAATCGATAGTCGATAAATCGCGAAATTCGTCAATCGATAGCGGAAAAATCGCAAAATTCATTAATCAATAGTGGAAAAATCACAAAATTCATCAACTGGTTTCGGGAGAAAAAAATTTCGAATATTGTCGAATGGCTTAGAGAAAAAAAAATCACAATCCATCATATAAAATTTCGGGGAAAAAATCGTGAAATTTGCCAAATGGTTTAGAAATTTGTCAAGCGACACCGGAGAAAAAAATCTTTTTCCATTCAATCATCACAATTGGTGAGTGTGACTATTAAGTTTGACCAGTGGTGGCAATAAAGTCAATCGCCAAATTTTCAGTATTACTCGCCCATTGGCGAGTGGCAAGTGCTAATTTTGTCCTATATTGTATACAAGTTACAACAATGATGGATTTAAATATAACCACACTTGCCAAAATAAAACCACGTTCTATAAAACTACAACACAAAATATTTTAAACTTTAAAAAGTACAAAATATAAATAAAAAATAAAGAGTATTTAAAAAAATACATGCTTTAATCAATTAATAGTTTCATATTAATTAAATTATGACTATACGTTGAGAAATCAATTTAGAAATCCTTAAAAAATAGTTTAAATATTGCTTTTTTTTAAATAAATAAATTCACTAGTTTGCACTTTCTAACATGCATAAAAAAACCAATGAATTTTCGATAATCAGGTTTGGTATCCACGGCAAATTAACCTATTGTGATGGACATTTTTTAGAAAGATTATGAATTGCAGTCATGAAATTAGGCGTTATTTTCAAGAAAAACATTGAATGCTTATAAAAGAGTGTTTTAAAAAAAAAACTATTTATATTTTTATACTTATTTATGGCATTGATTTATTATTTTTATACTTTGTTTGGGCATGTTACAATGGTGATAGATATTGTTTGTGAACTTTTAGCACACATAAATAACAAGTTGGAAATTGTACGTCAAACGTGACAAATGAGGTGCGTTCGTACTATAGCTAGTTATATAAATATTCAGATCTTGATGATTTTTAATTGTGTGAAATGAATTATATCGTCTGCAGATTAATTTCTGTAATAAAATAAGTATATCGGTCGCTTGACGATTAAACTTCGGAAGATCCTATAACAAGAAAACACCGATTTTTAAAAAAAAATTCAAATTTCTTAATAAATATTTTTATTAATAACTCCTTAAGTTTTGATTCGATTTTTATAAAATTTGATATGTCTCGACAAAATTCTGCAAAGATAATATATCTTAAATTTCAAACCATTCGGTTGGGTAGTTTTTGTTTTGTTATATGTGGACGGACGGACCAAGCAAAGACAATAAGTGCTACGTATTTATATAATTACGAACGCACCTAAAAAAGTTTGCAATCCCTGATCTAGTACATTATAGTCTCAAGTTGCATTTGCATAGTTTATTATTTTTTAACTGCCACATATGTTTCATTGCTAATATCTATCATCATTTTAATTAAAGTAGATTTTCATCTCTATAATAAAACCGTAAGTCATGTGACTGTCATCAACAATTCCGGAATGCCCGCTTCATGTTTTCATATGCCAGGCGGCCATTTTTATTCAAAATTATTTTTTCGAATAAAACTTAATAAATGTTACATTTTTAGAACGATCGTTCAAAATAAATTAATATTTCAGAGATGACTTACGTTCAATGATGTATATATTCTTCAATAACTTCAGTTGAAATTAGCCTCGCAGTTCAAATTCTCTATTCCATGAAAGTAAACAAAAAAAAAAGATTCATTCGTTGTGAAGGTTTAAAATATTAAACCATTAAACCATTAAACCATGGAGATAATCGTTCGTAAAGTAAGTTTTCCGTGAAAGATTTTTTGGAGCGCTGCCTGGCGTCAAAAAATAATTCGTACCAGTGACACAATCAAAGTTTACCATAATTATGTGCTATACAACTCAACTTCATTCTTTATCTTTTCTTGATGTAAACTGAATGTAAACAAATACAACTCCTGTAATGATATTTAATGAATCAAATTTCGAAACAAATTGTCAGTTAATTTGTAATTTATGTATTATACGTGCAAGGAAGAGAGACCACTGAAAATGATTGTTAATCACCAATCATATTTACCATTATTAATGACCAATCGCTTTCAAAACAGTAATTTCATATACATTTACAAAATACATAACATCATTAAGTACTTTTGTGTTATTTGGGCGCAAATCTCGCCAATAGCATATTTAAAATCGCCAATACCAGCTTTTATTTTTCGCGTGTGCAAATTAGAAACTATATTTTGATTTTGAAATCAAATGTTCTGATGGAACAGCTGTCGTAGATGCACCGGGGCACTATATTAACTATAGAGTTGCAATATAGAGAGAAAAAACGGATTGCTGTAATTAGAATTATAGGCGGTAATGTTGGCGTGGCGTATTTACAAGTTACGGATCTTAATAGTCAGTAGACATTAAGCAGAAATGTCAAAGTAAGGGAATTATGCAGTTATGAAAACTCCTGAACTATATCAAAATAGGAGAGCAGAGAAAAACAGAGTTGAACAGAGATCGGCATCTAGAAGGAAGTTCGTGAATTTTAATCAGATTCTCCGCCACGGGTCAAAAGTGCTGACAGCAAATATGGTTTAAAAGGAATGTGATTATCAAAACTGGCTTCCAAAAGGTCAATGTTTCACCAAACCATACTCGAAAATTACGTGTTATAATATGCACCCCGATTATGTCACATTATTCAAGACGTTTTAAATAAGAATAATGATAGATTTTCTAATCTCCCGTAATCAAGTCTACAGCCAAAGTTAGCGAGAAACAAACAAACAAACAAAAAAATATTGGCAACAATATGGTTCAGTGTAAATGGTGGATATCATTAAAGACTTTCACAAAATAGACTTCATTGCACCAAATCGTATTAACTAAAATACGCCATTTGGCAATGGATCCAATTACGGAAAACTACTTAATATGTTTAAGAATCTCCTCATTAGCAAGCATATTGCAACTGATAAGCAAACAGATATGAAGCATAAATGCTTAAGTTGGTTAAGCGGTTTTTGTCAAGAAAGATGAAATACATAACAACAAAAAATATGCGAAATGCTACCATGATCGCAAAAGTTTTTGATTTGTCTATTAGAATCTTCCGGTTTGGCGAAGGATTACGGAAAAAAATAAATTATGAATCAAAGTAACGTGTTATAGTGCTTAACATACATTTAAGGGAGACCAAACTGGTCGCCAGTGGCGGCTAGTGTATAGATACTACTCATTCGTTAAAAAAAAAAAAAAAAAAAAAAAAAAAAAAAAAAAAAAAAAAAGCTTTAAATACCAAAAGTTAGTTAATTCACCAAGCTATGCTTTTTAATATAAATCTCTCAGGAACAAATGGAAATTGGACAATTGCACCATAAAATTGACGTAAAAAACTTTGTATTTGAACCATACAAAACTTGCGGAATGGTACACAAGAAATACATCTATATGATAGTACATAAAAGCATCAAAATAACAATACAATCAACATTTCGTATCGCATCTGCGATTATCTTCAGGATAAGTAAGGTTATGATAGTTTAAAAGTCCAAAAACGAAAACTTACATTTGAGAGTTCAGAAAAACACATGATTGGATAAAGCAAAAATGTCATCCAGTTACCACAGTTACAAAATATAGAGTATGTTTACACATATTGGGAACAATTTTGAAAACAAAAATAAAATACATAAATTAAAACAATTATTTTTTAATATGTTCTATCTGGTAGTCCTTGTTGTGGACTATCATATTGCAACGGGATTTCCAAGATAATAGGGCTTTTTGTAAAACAGGAAGTGCAATTTTGTTCTATTCCTCCACCACACACTTCCAGAGTCCACTCAACGTAGTTGGTTGGCGTTTTGCAAGAGCTTATTTTAATAGTCCAAAGGCACAGTAATCCATTGGTGAAACATCTGGGGACTTGGTTGGAATATGATTAAACGGTACACACTTGATTCTAGTTTCTCTTGTCAATTTTTCGAGAAATGCAACTGTACTTTTGGATGTTTGGCTGCTCGCTTTATCCTGGTGGAATTCAATACTTTTAACGTCTGTAGGATAAAGTTTTGGAATTTCTTCTTTAAAAATAGGAATTAGAACATTATTTTGATAATAACTAAGGTTAATTTTGACATTTTTCTCCACTTTTCTTATCTTTAATTTACCGTTGTAAGAGATTCCAGCAATCACCATAAGTCCTTTAGAGAAACTTTCTTTGCAGTGTTTGTTCCAAAGTTTTTTAAGTCTTTTTGGCCTCTTTTCTGGCAATAAATCAATCTTTTTTTTTATTACAGTCATTTAGATAAATTCACGCTTCATCAGTTGTGACAATTTTTTTCCACTTATCTGCTAAATGATTGCTAATCATGGAATATGGATAATTCTCTTCGGAAAGAGCAAGTATATAACCTTCAAGCCACTCGCTTATTTCGTGTGTCATTTCAGTAGCAGACAATATTTTTTCATAGCAGCCAATATTTTAGTTATCACGTTATTACATGTTGCCAGTTTTTTCCCCTGTTGTTTCTCATAGTTTTTTAATTTAACATCAAAATCATTCCCAATATGTGTAAACACCCTCTGTGCAGCCAATCACATCAGGTGAAAGGAAGAAGGGGGTGAAATAACCTATGAACAAACTGGTACCAAGCCTGTTATAAGTAATTATGTCAGATTCTTGAAATGTTAAAAGATAGATTATTATTAAATGCATACTGTCCATATTTAATAATTTCAAGTGACTACAATTTTATTCACATAGGGGTTATTACAAATGATTATAATTTTAGCTTCATCAAAGTTCATAACCTCACTTATCCTGAAGATGATCGCAGATGCGATATGAAATGTCGACTCCATTGTTATTTTAATGTTTTTATTTAATATATAGATGTATTTTCTTGTGTATCATTCGACAAGTTTGGTATCGTTTAAATACAAAGTTTTTTATATCAAATTAAAATAATGTTATAGATTCATTGTGGAACACTGATTCTAAAATTGCTTTTTAAACTTCCAAATGTTTTTCTTTTCAACATGTGTTCCAATTTTTTGTATATTTTTTAGAGCAGTGATTGATTTAAACTGAATTATCTGTTACAAAAACTAATAAAAAAAAGTCTAATATAGATGCTTTGCACAGTCAAGAAAATAAAAATACCTGATTTATTTTTAAGTAGTTTTATCAATTAAAATAGAGTTAACTCTGGGTTCAGGATATCACATTAGTGGGTTAAATGAAAATAAATAAATAAATAAAATCTTTTAAAAACATATGCAAATGAGTTCTGAAAAATATCAAAGCATAAATAATAAGTTACCCAAAAAACTTTCAACCATTCAATAACATTTTTTAGTGTCACCGAAAGGAAAGAAAAGAAATAAATTCTCGCAATGTGATTTCAGTCTTTAGTTTTCTCACCAAATGAAATATTTTGCCATGATTTGGCACAATAGCGATTGGCAGTGAGAACATTGGCTACAACCCATGTATCCACTACTGCAGCGGTTCCCAACCTTTTTCTTTCATGTACTCCTTGATTAGGATTTTCATTTAGGAGTAACTCCTTTTCTCAGCCACATAACACAAATATGCTTGTTTTTTATTAATAATCTTCTTAGCATAGCTAAATAATAAATCGACTCAAATTACATACAGAATTTTAACCTTTTGTTTTTATCTTGTATTTTAAAATTAATTTTACTTTTTATAATATTAGCTTAACATCAAAAGAAATCACTTTCATTAAGAGAATTTTTAACTAACTTACGATAAAAGTTATAACAATTTTGCATCATTACATACAAGTAGTTAAACATGACTATGCTTGAGCTAGTGTCATGGAATTGAGTTTTTAAAAACCTGTATCATCCGACATGTCATTAATTCTTTGAGAAACTGTATTGTTTGTGAAAGAAATATTTTTAATTTTTTTCACATGCTTTTCAGTCAAACATACATTAAACACCATCTTTGATACAAGATATGCTGAAAATGTGATAAAGATCACATTTTCAGCGATTGTTTGATTTTTTACTGGTTTTAACAACATGACTTATTCTGTACGATGCTGCAACAATTTTATTTTGCTTCTGTTTGTAGAAAACACATAATATGCTATATAAGGGCCACTTGTTAGTCACTAAAAGAAACTGACACCATTTTGTTTATAAATTGTAAGTTTTATTTTTGTCTTTAAATGTCGCATTAATAAAGATGGTTTCATGCTATCATTGGACAATATCTCCCCACAAACAACACATAGTGGTTTTGGGAAGTCTTCATCTCCCGTGAATGAAAATCCATATTTAAAGTATTCATTATTATATGTTACTTTCTTTAATGGGTTATTGATGTTTAGATTTTTATATAAAGTGTTAACTTCATTACTAACAAGAACAGGCCTAATAACAGCACACCTATGTCCTCTTGCACGTCTAAATAATTGGATTGATTTGAAATACTTGTAGTTCCGAAATCATCAGGTTTAATTTCAATCCTAGTTGAAGTTCGCTAAAACGTTCAGGATTTCAACCAGTTATTCATTTTAAACACAAAAAAAACCTCACTCAAATAATAAGAAAACCTTTTAAATCAAATACGCATTAAAAAGAATGGAGCTTTCCTATTAATATATGCCAGCGATATAACCCTGCCTATTTGAAAGCACAAATAAAGGCCTTCTTTTCAAAATGTTTAAAAAATACAATATTGAAACTAGAAGCTCTGAGATAATTTACGAATTCTGCAATAATTATTATAAACAGAACAATAAGAATAAAGTGGAGCGACAGAATAATGTATAATGATCAATGATAATTTTTGCAAAGATGGGAAAGAGGGGGAGGGTATGAGTAATTATGTAATATGATTAGGGGTGGGCGGAGCTAGTGACATTGAATTACCAATGAATTACTAGGTCTAAGTGGATCTTTTCCATCATTTTGAGAGCACCATATTGGAGCTACACATGAGACCAATTTTGTAATCCAAAACTATCATCTTATTTAAATGTTTTCAGTTGATCTCTTTTTGCAATTTCTGCCATTGCCAGTATTTCTTTCACGTACCCCCAACAAACCGGCCACGTACCCCTCTCCCCAGCAGTATGTGTACCCCATATTGGGAACTGCTGCTTTAGTAGATACATGATCTATAATATGCAGTGTTGAATTCAGACACTTTTCTCCGGGAGGGATTTCTGTGGCTCCGGGGGGGACAATATTGAGTTCCGGGGGGGAAATTGCACTTTTTGACCATTAAAAGCATGCAATCTCAAATCTTCCGGGGGGGACATTTCAATGCTCCGGGGGGGAATGTCCCCCCCGGGCCACCCCCTGAATTCAACACTGATAATATGGGAAAAATCTCAGATTGAAGTGTGCACTAATAACTCCATATGGGAGCATAGATTTTGTAAATAGTACCTACTTAGGAAATTCCTTTGTTAAAATTGATCTTCAAAAAGTTAATAAATTATTTTACCTAAACAAGTATTTTCTGTAATAAATTTATTTATGTAATGTGTTTTGTTTTCAGACGGGAATCAACAAAGGTACAGATGTTAGTTTGATTCTCAAAGAAATGTATCTTGAAGCAACGGCTCTTCGATGTGGTGTTCAAGCTGCTCGGGACTTATATAAAAAGTACACATTCATGTTTATGTTATTTAGTAAAATGTCTATTTACAGATAGAAAAATGCAGCTACTATTATATTTTAAAAATTTTTATTTTTATTTCCTTTTTTTAAAAAAAAAATAACACCATTAAAAAAATATTTGTTAATGTATACAATTTCTTCAATGTTCTGTAATATAGAGATTTATACAAACAGTGTTTGATCTGAAGAAATAGGATTTATATTCAAATTCAATTAAAACTCTCTAATTTGCAAAGTATCTTATTTACTTTTATATTTTATGAAATAAATTTTTTTGTAAGAAACAATAAGTTTAAAACGTCTGGGTAAAGGAAGGGAAACAACTACTGAACAATCAATAATGTAAATACAAAATATTTTAGTGAAATGCATTTGTGCTTGTTATTATTACAGCTTAGTTTCAGTACTGTTTATTATTATCTACGTAAAACTGTAAATACTGTATATTCTGGTGTATAGCGTATTCTGGCATATAATGTGGTCCTATAATTGCAGACTGTATTTTTCGTTTTTTAAGTATATCTGCCATATTACATGCACCCCCTTGTATAAAATGAAACCTTCATGTGATATGTAGCATGAAAATCCAATAAAGAACATTAAAAATTACAATAAATAGTATGAGTGTAAAAAAATGAAATAAAATAAAATAAAATAAAATAAAAATTAGCAAATGTAAAGCAAGTGCATATGGAATTGCCAAATCTATCATTGATCTGAATCTCGACAAAACATTTGAAATTGTACTCTGGTTTATTCAACAAATCACTTCTTTTCTTGTTCCTTTAGTATAGAATTTTCAATTATTATGCTTATATTTTCTTATTTTTTAAATTTTTAATTTTTATACCCGGCATATAATGCATACCTGTGAATTTTGATAAATTGTCTTGTTTCAAAAGTGTGCATTATATATGCCATTCAAAAGTGTGCATTATACAGTAATATTTTTATTGAAATGTCCTTTTAAATGGACAGGAAATTTTTACTTAGTAAAAAAAAAAAAAAAAAAAAAAAAAGACAATGGGATGTTTCAAGACTTTTTTTTATTGATAGTATTGTCCTAAATAACTTAAAAATTTTAAATTTCTATAGAAACATTCTATATATTCCTCCTACACTGTTCAGTATAGTAACTAAGTCATATTTTTATCCCTTTCATGCTTTGAAGCTGACTTCATATGGCATTTTTCAATTAGTTTTATTTTGTAAGAAAAACAAAAAATAATTGTGTTATTTTAAAATATATCATGTCTATTTTCTGAATGAAATACATTTATTTTACTCTTTTTGAGCATACAAGAATCTGTGCTGTTCCACTGTTTAATCTATAAAAACATATAATGTATGTTGCTGTCAGTTTATACTGATATTTCTTATTAATTAATGTACTTTTACTAAAATATATGGTTCTAATGATTTACATTTGCACTCTGTTTAATTATATCTGTTGAATAATAATAAGAAAAATGTACATAATTAATGCAATATATTGAACAAGTGGACCTATGTGAGGCTTTCAGACTGGAATCTTTGAGATTATTTGCTGATGCATTTTTTCATTAATTTTTAATTAATTGCAGTTTTTAATCAAACATGTTTTAACGAAATGTAGGTGTACTACATCAAAAACATTTCATGTGATACCTCATTCCTTGTTGTGCATTTTGTGTGTGCATAGAAAAAGGGATGCTGACTCTACAAATAATATATTATTTTCATATTTTATTTTACCATAAATAAAAACAAGATTATTATTGTTGTTGTTATTCTAACGAAAAAAAGGGGGGGGGAGCTGGCAGTAAAAACTAATGTAATTAGGTATCAACTTATTGAAAAATTTTTGAAGCAAAAGTCTATCTGTGATAATTCATTTTTTAAATGTCACATAATTTGTAAAAATTTAATGTTATAAAAATAATTTATTTATAAATATTTCAATTTATTTTTTATATTTTATTTTAAAGTGTATTTAATATCAGTTTTTTTAAACACTCCTATTTTATAACTTGTTTAAAAATGGCTTTTGGCATTATACGTAAATATAACTAAATATTATTTAAAATTAAATATATACATTTTTTTCATTACTAATTTTTTTTTAAATGCAATATATTCCTGCATCATTACTATAACTTATGACATCATTAATTGTTATTGTCTCCCTGTATAAATAAAACATACAGAAAAGCAGAAAGGATCAGCCAGAAAGAAAAGAATTTTTTATTATTGTTATTCTTTAAAAATGTGACAGTCTTTAAAATTTCATGACAATGACTGCAGGAATAAGACTGGATAGAATCTGGCTTAAGTTAGGGAAGGGTTATTTTCATTATGTCATCTTAAAAAAAATAATAAATTAAAAAAAAAATTTCTTTGTGTATAAAGAACAAGTTTAACAAGGAAGAAAAATGAAATAAAATGTAATAATATGTTTATTCTGTTTAAGAATTTTAATACGTAGAAGAACCTACGTTCCTTTGGGCCATTTAGTTATTTTAATTAAAAGGTAACACCAAACTTACAAAATTGTAATATGAATATGTTTTATGGCTTTATTTATTTAGTCATTGTTATAAATATTTAACCTAAGATTTCTCGTATATCTTCTGTTATGCTATGTGGTAAGATACATGTAAAATGATAAGCTAGCAACCACTTGTTAGTTTTTAACATAGATAATGGATTTAAGCTGCTAATTTTTTACAAAAAATGAGTCTGTCCACATATAAATGCCAATTTAAAACGTTCAAGATTAACTGTATTCTTATGAAATTTCATAAATTAAATTCAGTACCATAAAAGTATATACAGTAGAACCTCGATTATCCAACACTCATTTAACTGGAACTCTCCGTAAACCTCCTGACTTTTTTTTTTAGAGTTTTTATTTATATTTACATTACTTGTGTATGCAAGTGGTTCTTTCCAAACTATGAGTATATACTAAAATAACTAAACATTTTTTAACGTCTGATGAATAAAAGTCTTAAATAAAATATCACATTTAATCAGACGTAAGAATTAAAAAAAATACACTAAAAACATTAAAAATTCTGCAAATGTTCCAGGCTATAATTTAGCCCCTCATCAGTGCAATTACATACATTGACCGGAGAATTTTCAACCTTGTTTACAGTTAATAAAGTTAACCAGGTAAAACTTGAAAAAATTTTTAAGATTCTTGTTGCAAGGTTCGAGGATTTGAATGAAATTCTAGAGGTTGTGAATTCTATCTGTCCAGCGATCCAATTTACTATTGAGATGGAGAATGACTGCAGATTGCCTTTTCTCGATGTTATGGTTGAAAGAGTGGAAAATACTGAGTTTCAAAAAGTGTTAACATCTGTGTATCGTAAGTCTACGAATTCTGGGCAGTATCTAAATTTCGAATGAATCCAATTTCCCATCGAATCACAGTTGTAAGAACGTTGGCCCATCGTGCTAATCATTATTGTTCTACTGTTACAGCCCTCCTATTGGAGAAAAAGAAAATAATTTCTGACTTAAGAAAAAATAGTTACCCTTTGCGGTGGCTGAAAAGGTTACTTTCTGAGCATCGCTTGTCAACCTCTTTAGTTCGTATGTGTCTATTCCTTATTACAAAGATCTTTCTGAAAAAATTTCTAGTCTACTCAGGTCTAATAATATCAGTACAGCCTTCAGGCCACAGAATGTTTTAAAAGAATTGCTTTGTAAGTTTAAACCTAGAATCCTTCCCCTACTTAAAACCGGCGCGGTCTACAGTATCCCTTGTGGGGTCTGTGACTCTGTCTATATTGGTGAAACGGGTCATACTTGTGCCATTCGTCTCGCCGAACATAAACGTGCCTATAAATCAGGTAGCCTTCAATCAAAACTAGTGCAGCATTCTTTGGATACGGGCTATATTCCGGATTTCGCAAGTATCGCAGTAATCAGATCCAACTGTAATAATGTTAAAAGTAGAGTATTTCTTGAGGGTTGGTTCACTCGTAAACAGACTTCGCCAATTAATGAATCTTGTGCTGTTCCACCTGAGTACACGATCTTGCTCTAATGGAAGTTCTTCAAAATTTTTTCAAGTTTTAACTGGTTAACTTTATTAACTGTAAACATGGGTGAAAATTCTCCAGTCAACGTATGTAATTGCACTGATGAGGGGCTAAATTATAGCCTGAAACATTTGCAGTGTTTTTAATGTTTTTAGTGTATTTTTTTTAACTCATTTGTCGGATTAAATGTGATATTTTATTTACGAGTATATAGATAATTATTTTGATTCCCCTTTATTATAATTCCATTGAAACTTGCTTGGGCTCCCACAAGCTCTGATCCCAGTATAAGTGTACTCTTTCCACCATCCTCTGTGTACACATCCCTGTTTTAAACAAAAACACTCCACATTTCGAAATTTGGTAGGCCGTTCTGCTGAGTGCCACAACATTAAAATGTTATTGCACCCTTTGATTGTAAGAAGCACAAAGAAAAAAACTGTTTTGTCATCTTTTGACGAGCAGAAATTTTCACAGCTGCAGAATTTCAAAAGGGGGAGGAGAAATCAATGCCATATTTTTGCTACACACTCAGTTACTGTTTGTGACCAGTTTACCCCAGATGAAGCTTTCATTTAAATCCTTGTAAGTTTTTTGTTTTAAAATAAATTTATTTTCATATATAATTTGAATTTAGATATTTAATTAGCAGTTACAATAGTCATAATTGCATGATAGGCATAATGATAATGTTACATATTAAACTAGATTATTGATAAATTTTCAATTATCCAGAAATTTCGACCATCTGATGTAGATTTGGTCCCACTTACATTGGATAATCGAGGTTCTACTGTATTAGAAAAAAAGGATTTCTGTTCCATTTCCGAAACTATATGTCATGGATGGAGTAATATTTAGGAAACTTCCGTTTTCGATATAAAAGGTAACTAAAACTCCTCACGGAACAGAAGTTTTACAATATATTTAAAAAATGGTTCTGGTAGACCATAAATTGAGTTGTATGTTTTACTGAGTTATACGTTTTGTGGTCCGGTCCTGAGCAAAACGTATAACTGGAGTTCCACTGTACTTTATTAACTATATTTTTGCTTTTCATAAAAATTATTTTGATATTCACTTTAACTAACTGTGAAGTTCCAAATCATGCACTATTAGAAAACTTAGTTTATCATTTCTCTTTTTTAAATTTTCTCTTGTTGCATTGTTTACCTTTAAAGTCTGAACAAATTTTGAAACTGTTATTAGATTTTAATGTAATTTCTGAAGTTTCAATAATGAACTTAATTCTTTAAAATATTTTTATTTTCCTAGATGGAAGAAAGCAGGACCTCTTTCTCTTCCAATTATTAGAAAAATGCTCATAATTGAAAAGGGACAGGTATACTTTTTTCTGTGTTTTTAATTACAAGTTTTCCATTTATTTATTTATTCATCTGTATTTAAAATACTTTTTACTGTTATTCACAAACAATTTCATTATTAACTTATATAAAAAAATTTCCAAAATGATTATACAGTCAAACCTCATTAACCCAAAATTTTGTGTTAACTGTCAAAATAGTGGTGCCATCTATGTTAGATAAAAAAACTAAATAAATTAATCTACAAATATAACCCTGCTCTTAAAACCATAAATTAACAAGAAACAGAAAATTTAATTAAGAGATAAAACAAATTGATCATATTTTTTTTTTCTTAATTCTGTTATAGACAGTATTTGTAAAGTACTTCTTTTAAGAACGTATCGACTTCATCTAATTTGTCCAAAGCTTGGGAAACATTCTTTTGTTCAAACGTACAATTTTCAATACTGTGGTAGATTCATTAATGACACTAAACTTTTTCGTTCTGTGTTGATTTCTTCATCCTCGTCTGACACTTCAATATTATCATCTTTTTTTTTCAACTAATGCGACAATTATCTCTTAATCTGTTGTGACATCCGAAGTCACCACATCTTCATCTATGCAAAAGTACTCGGAAAAATTCCCCATTTTTCGGCCACATATCTTTATGCAGACAATTCTATGACATTCTTTGAATCTTGTCAGTTATACATTAGAACATGTGAAATCACTCTCACCAAGAGCATCAGCAAAAGCCTTTACTTTTTCTTACAAAACTGCACTAGTTAAAACAATGGTCTGGCTTCTTGCCTCTTTTATCCATTGCAATGGAGACGTTTCAATTTCTTCATTCTTTCCTGTATACATTTGTTTTCTTATTGGTTCGAATTAACTCACAGCATAAGCCACTTCAATCTTTTCACGATTTTTTAAAATTGTAGAGAGTGTGCTGTTGAGTATTCCATACTTTGCTGCAATTTTTTTTTTTTTTTCAGGACTTTATCGCTGATTTTGTTTTTGCTTGATTTCCAAAGATACAGTTTGCTGTTTTTGACACATCTTTCATAGAATTCTTTGGAGTAACTATGAACAGAATTTCAATTATGTTAGTCAAGTAGTTAAATAGGGATTGTCACTTCTTTCACTTAAAGATAGGGGATTTTGGAAATGTGGTTTGTGGTTTTATGCCTCTGTGAAAGCTGTCAAACGAGTAATGGTACAATCACTTTTAAATAATAAATTCCTTTACTCAAACTTTCATTGTGACCAATTTATAGCTCATATAGTTAGTGTGGGAAAACTTCTGCATATCAGAGGACAAAGAAAAGCAGGAATTCAGAATTTCACCATTTTCTGAAACCCTTTTCCACGTTAGATGTTTTTCAAACCATGAGAAAAAATTCTGTTTTAATAAGAGGATGTGACATGTAAGTTTGAAATATCAAAAACTTTGCGCAAGTAATCATGTTTTGACTTTAGAACAAAAAAGTTTTTGCCTTATGCGGGATTTTCTGAAATTCTATCTAAAACTAATTAATTAACATTGATTTTCAGACTTATCTGACACGACTTCAGTATTATTTCCTGTTAAGCGAAATTTCGCGTTAAGCGATATTGTTTTAACAAGGTTAGACTATATATATATATATATATTGTTCTGTTAAATCTAATTACATCCTTTTATTTAAAAAAAAGCGGGGATTTTTTAATATAGATATGATTTTTGTTCATTTCTTTTTGTTTTGTATTTGACAGTCTTCTTACAAATAAAACTTTAAGTTGAATAATGAGTAAATTATAAAACAACTGCTCTTTTTTCTATCTTTTTTTTTATTTATTTACATTAGATTGAGTCGAATATTATTAAATCTATTATTACATATAAAGTACTATTATTATAAGTGTGTATGAAGTACTATTATTAATATTAATTTTTTTTCTTAATCATTAGATTCTATAATTAATGCATATTTTCTATTCAGATTTTTTGTTAACATTGAAATTAATTTTGAAAATTTTTCATTTAATATATCCCATTTAAAATAACAAGCGCAAGGACAACTGTGCGTTTTTGCTTTTTCTGAAAACTTGAAAGCATTTGTCATGTTTGCTTGGATCAGTTTTCAATCTTTCTTTTGTACATGTATGCCTCCCCCCCCCCCCCTCCCCTTCCACCCCGTTATCCCCAATGTTAATTTATACTACAGCTCTTTCTACTAAAAACTCTAAATAACATTAAAAACAATATAATTAACTAAATAATATAATTAAAATATAATTATGTTCATAATGTAACAATTGTTATTGTTATTATAGTAATTACAAAAGTAACTACTAATACATTAAAACAGGATGCAGAGTATAAACGCTAAATGGAGCGTATATGCTGACGATTGATTGCCCGAATTAAATATGAAAAAAAAGCTGTAAAGTAACATGTGTGGATTGTGTCTTGAAAATAAAGACAAACTGTTTTAAAAACAACTAAACGTTTATTAAATAAAAACAAGAATAAAATCAAAAGGACAAAAATACAAATTCAATAAACCATGTAAATAAAAATATACTTTAAACTTTTATCTTTAATATGAACTGAAGCCTAGAAAAAGTTTCAAAAGAAAGTTATTTTTATTTAAATTCCATTCTACTTATCTTTAGAAAAATGTAAACTGTAATTTGATTTGATTCACAATTATAACCTCAAATTATATTAACTTTAATTTAATCAACTTAATCAACTTTAACTTAACAAAAATTGACCTTTATCATTCACCTCTCATTTAAATATTAACCATCTTAAAAGATTGTTAAACTGTGTTTCGTTTTACATCTCATCTCATGAAAAACTCCCGATGTACCACGCGTACCGTCATTAGCACACCGAAGGCATCAAAGTCAAAATGCAAAACAAGTCACTGACATCTATCTCAAACCCCGCCTCATGAAAACCTCCGATATACCACGCGTACCGTCATTAGCATACCGAAAGCATCAAAGCAAAAGTATCTAACAAAATAAATCGGATCTTCATCTGAAACCTTAAACGTGATGAAGTCCGTCACAGTATTTGAAAGACCTTAAGAGTAAAAGACAGAAACCAGAAACTTAAACATGATGTTAAAACTGAGAGGGAAAAATAACTGTAATAAACTAAAACTTTAAGGAAACTTAAACCAGTTTTAAACTTAATTAAATAAAGCCAAAAATATAGAAAAATCACTTCAAGAAAAACTAAATGAAAATATATTCAAATTTACTTACGAAAGTTCTCTGTGTAATTCACCTTCCCCCCTTTTAATAGTATACTAGGATACTAACACAACTTCTTAAAACCTGCCTAAAAGCAGTATAACTGAAGTTGGTTTAAAACATACTAAGGAGAAGGGAAAACATCGTTGAGTAGAAAAACTAATGAAACAAATTAAATCATAAACTGAAATATTGATAGAACGTGTTGCAGCCGGTGTTTTGATACACTAGGTAACAAACGCCATTCTTCTCTCTCTGTCTTTCAGGAGAAGCAACTTTGTCAACTAGATGAGAGAAGGCATAAAACTTCTAGATGTATCCTTTAACATCACTAACCAGCTTTCACAAAAACACCATTAAGTTCTTTAGATTTAAACAGCACCATCACCAGAGATTAAAACATCTTGAAAAACAATTTCACATTTAAATATTATAGAACATCTTTAAAAACTGCACCATCATCACCAGCCATTATTTACCGGCGGCATTACCATGTCAACATCGCCTTGCCACACACAAAAGGATTAAAACAACGAAGCTAATGAATGAACCACGAACTGTCGTATATAAGCAATCATCTCCAGGTAAACAACCTATCACACCGCTCTCCTTAGCAAACGTCACTACCGGCTTCTCGAAAGATCCGGATGAAGTGACGAACCGCCACGAGGAAAAGATCGTAGGAGAAAGATGATCGCGCCATCTGTCGTCGTCGGCCGTAAGTGCTTCGACGCATCGTGGTGCTAGGCTGTGCAGAGAGATATGGAACCGGCAAAATGTAAACAGAGGTGCGTGGTTTTAAGAGTGTGGTGTGAAAGTAAAAATGAATAGGCCTGGATAAATTATACAGCTATTGTAAGTAAGCTTTATGAAATGTTAAATATGGTATTTAGATATTGAAATAAAGTAAATATAATCCAGAATGTATATGTATAAAGCAGAACTTAGAAATGTATAACTGTGAAACAAAAAGTAATTTAGAAACTTAGGTGGGGATTAAATGGATGAATTAAACTGAAGTGATAAGACCAAAATAGGGAAATTATGGAATATTTCCTAACAGTTATAACAATATAATTTTTAATTTTTCTATATTTTGACATTGCAATTGTTTTTCTTTGTCTTTTGTTTTATTTTGTCTGTGCATTGCTCCATACAGACATTTCTTATACTCCATGTGGATTATGCCCTAAAGGTTATGAATATCAGCTTAGAAAATCTTTTTTGTGAAGATTAAAGAAAGAGTATTTTTAAATAATTTAGATTGTTTTTCTTATTCAAATGTGAAATAAACTTTCAAAACATTGTTCACAGCTTAACCCTTTAGCGGGCGGTGTCCACAAAAAAGGGCACCTAATTTTAATTCCACGGCACCAAGAATATTTTATTATTTTTTTCCTGCTATAAAGTACGGGAAAATAAGCAAGTTTTTATTCTCCAATGAATTCTTTTTTTAAATTCTGGTATCAGTCCATAATTTCATCATTTTAAGAAGAGACTCCGCGCCGGAAAGGGTTAAAAGAAACTAACTGACCCCCTCCCCCCTTTTCTTTTCTTTTGGCAACACAGAATTTTTCACTTACGATTTAAGATTAAAAACATGTGCAATTTACAAAATAAATTAAAATTGAATGAATAGGTTTTTTTCTCTAATTCTTTTTTGCTTGTATTTGTAATTCATTGCATTATTAATTTATGTAATCCAAAAGATGCTTGTTTTTACAAACTCGCAGTTACTATGAAAATAGTTCATTAAATCGAGAGTTCATAATTTAGAAAGGCATGAAATATTATTAGTATTATACACTGTAATGTTTCTGATACATGTTAGGGATACTATTTATTACTTTTAAATGTATTAGTAATTTTTTTTTCCCTTATTGCTACTTACTAAATAAAATGCATGATACTGAACAATCAAAAAATATAAAACACTTTTTGTCACTCTTACATCTTTTTACTAAGACACTAAGCATAAAAATAAAAACTTTTTTGTTTGAAATCAGTATGACACATGACATCATTTTCTGCATATTTAAGAGCATTTCACAATTCTTATTGACCTAAAAAAAGGCCTGTCAGGCTTTCAACAGTTTGTTTGAATGGCAGTCATGTTTGCACCTATTCCCTCAAAATTGTTGGAAGTTTATTTGACCTTGATATTGAATTCAGATGAACTAAACTGAGTTTGCAAATAAGAGATTTTCCTGATTTGTAGTTCATAAATGAAAGCGAAAAATTACATTGTACATACTAAAGTGTATTTGACACCACAAGTTCGTAAAAAAGGGGTTCATAAAAACAAACATCTACTGTATAACTTTCAATTGTAATGGGAAATGTCTAGATATATATTTTCATAATCTATGTTAAATTTAAGTAATGTGAATAAATTTGACAAGAATAGAGATTCTTTTCATCTATTCAGAAAACAAGTTGCATCTAAACTTTATTTGTAATCCTACACTGCATGATTTTTTATTTTTATAAAAACAGTGGAACATCCTATTTTAAGCATTTATCTTTGTGCAAAGTTTACATTGTATCTTTATCTTAGTGTTCAAGACAGTGAATGAGATTTCAGTCAAAATACAGAATCTCAACATGTCTCCATTTACCATATTTAAAACTAATCCTAAGACAGACAAACTATCAGAGGAAAGGGAGAGAGCTTATATATATATATATATATATATATATATATTTTGCTAAAAGTAACTAAAACTTATCCTAAGATGTATTTTTACTTACTAGCATGACAGGTTATTTTCATAAAAGAATGATGTTTCCAAATGGATACATCATGAAATGTAGGGTTAAAATTAATTCTGCATTGATTTCAGAGAACTTAATTTTCTGGCTTATTTGTGCTTATATCTACCAGATGACTTAAAATGGACTGACTGATTTAAAAATTTAATAACTTGACAGTAATTATTATATAAGTTAAATTAAATATTAAAAATTAAATTATTAACTATTAACTATAAACAATTAAATATTAATAACTTGACAGAATTTAATAACAGTGACAGATATTTAAAAAATTCTTGCAGGAGAGTATTGTAACATGTCAGGAGTTTTTTTTACTACAATTCCTGATTTTAGTTTGAATTACCAGCAATAGATGGCGCTGCAAGCGATAAGCGTGCAAGGTGCAAGACAGGCCAAAACTAAAATCACCCAGCATTGTGTGAAAGAAGGAGGTTCAATACATGGAGTGGGTCTCATTCGCTAAGACAATCTTGTTCTTAGGGCCCGATTCTGAATAAGATTTTATTGGTGAATGAGATTCACTCCATGTATTGAACCTCCTTCCTTCACATCAATGCTGGGTGATTTCTGCTATTGTCTCGATTGGGTGGTTATTGCTTGCAGCAATCATCTATTGCTGATAATTTGAACTAAAATCAGGAATCTTTGGAAGTTATTGAAATTTAAAATCTGTCAGTTCATTTTCAGACACCCAGTATATGCCAGTAAGGAATTTTGATAGAGAAATATTGTGCACCTCATGAAGGGAGGAGCAGGATAAATATGGTTTTAAGACTCAGAATGATATGTTTTACATAAGTTGAAAAACATTTTGCATTTAATTTCCATTGTGTGGAATAAATTAAATGATGATATTGCATACTGATGAGTTGATTGAAAAGTTAATTTTCATCTTTTTGTATTTTGTCTTTCTTTTCGTTGGATCCTGAAATAATGATCTAGTTTATACTTATCCATTTCACGTCTTTTTTTTTTTTTGTAGTTAAAACCTTCCATAGAACTTACGAAATCATATTATGAAGATGCTGTTAGGGAATTTGGTTCCAATAATGTTGGTAAGTGTTGCTTATATGTATGTATATTCCAAGAATATGTTTTAGTCTAAATTTATGTATCTTTAATTTTTTAACTCTTTGGAAAATTAAAATTTTTTTTTAAAGATTTAATATTTGATATTTAAAGTAAGATTAAGACAGAGGTTAAGTATCTTTTGAAATGTGAAAAATTTGCAAAAGGTTTAAGGCTCCCGTTGAGCAAGCGCTCGGGAATACGGTGCTAATGTTAATCCAATGGGACATTAATGTGCTAACATCTCGCTTGCATTTGAATATTTTTAAACGATTTTTTTTGCACTGGATAGCAGAGATCAATCTCTATTTCCATCGTTGATTACTTTTTCGATTTTCTTTGCATATTTTTTTTACGAAGATAGTTTCACTTTCGAAACCGGTTCCGAAAGTGAAACTATCTTCGTAAAAAAAAATACGCAAAGAAAATCAAAAAAGTAATCAACGGCGGAAATAGAGATTGATCTCTGCTATCCAGTGCAAAAAAAATCGTTTAAAAATATTCAAATGCAAGCGAGATATTAGCACATTAATGCCCCATTGGATTAACATTAGCACCGTATTCCCGAGCGCTTGCTCAACGGGAGCCTTAAGTTGGTTATATATTAAAATTTATTAAACATACTTGTATAAAACTTTAAATGAATATTGAAATGCCTTCTCTTTTGTCATTTGATTTTTAAAATATTAAATATGTTTATTATTATTTTTATTAATTATAAATCTTACAAAGATACATATTTCTATAAGGTTGATCAGGGGTCTGTCCAGACTTTTTTCACAGGGTCCTGTGTTTGTGAAATTGTGAAGAGCTTTTTATATTTGTGAAAAATCTAATCATAATTTTGTGAATTTGAAATGATTGTTATATTCAGGTTCTTATTTTTGCATTTTTAAGAAGATATCTTACTTATAATAAAATCCGAAGGCAAGAATCTGTCTGTAACCATTCAAGGCCGTACCACTCTGGTCTGCGTATCGACTGTAGTTAAACGCCATGTTAGGCTTAATGAAAAAGCTATGCTAAATTATCTTGAAATTATGTCTGTTCAGATTATTTTTCCTATAAAACATGTATATCATATCCTATTATAATGTTTTAAGTCCTTAATTAAAAATCAAGATTAAACATCCGAATCCCAGATATAAGCCATATAGTAGAATATCTCAGGTAGAGGAACGCTGCGTTATGATTTTGACTCCAAATCCAAACCAAAATGAAGTTTGGTAATGCCCAGTAATTCAATTACTGCCGGAGCACCATCTATTGTCTGGATTTGAATTTAAAATCGAACACCCTTTTTTAAGTATAACTTTTTTTTAGCTGCATAAAAAGAAATGCTGCGTTGTTTTTATTGAGTTTTATAATTTAAAAAAAAAAACACGAAACATGAACTATTTTAAGAATTAGTGAAATATTTATAATAAGTTTACAAACTGCAAATATTTTTGTTTCAACTATTATTAATTCTTATTCAAGACAAGCCTAGAACACAGTTAATTTTTTTCTTTTAAATTTTACTGTACTTAGATAATTTAAACTAATTAAGACAGTATCTAGATAAAAATTCTGGATAGGATTTATTTAGTTATTTAGATTATTCAGTTTAATTTTGATAAATATTTCATGGATTAACATATTTTTTCTAATTAAAGCATATCCTGCAATGTTTTTATACGCGTTTATTATTATTATTATTATTATTATTATTATTATTATTTAAAAAAAAAATATGAACAAAAGAATTATTCAGTTTAAGAATTTGATAAATGTTCATAATACATTTTAAGAAATTACAAATAATTAAAACAACAATTGTTTTTATTGTTTTCTTTTTCAGCTGTATAAGAAAAAAAAAAATTCCTATTCAAGTCCTGAAGCAAAGTTATTATTATTATTTTTTTATTTAAGTTTACTGTACTGAACAAACTATTTAAAGTATTTTTTATTAACATTCTTTTCCTTTCCCCCCCCCCCCTAATCAAAATATAAGTTGATGTCTGTGTATATAGTGCATTTGATCAATATGTTTTGATAAATTAAAACTTCTCTTCTTATGTGTGTGCATTTAAATAAAAATGACATAAATAAAGATATGCAGATTTTTGTAAGAAACAATTGACAAACATTTTTAAAGAGAGAACAAACAAAATAAATTTCAAGAATTCAAAAAATTAAACATCTGGATATTGACTTTCGCTGGTGCTGCCATCTGTCGCCTCAATATAAAAATGATCCAGATTTAAAAAGAATTAATTTCAAATTGCTCTGTCAAAATTTTTAAATAAAGCTTTTATATCATGAAACTTTTAAACAAGACTTCGGAGAAAAATAACTGACTTTTTTGTCATAAAATATTTAGCAAATACAAGGTCTGATTTTATATACTTGCCTTAAACATTTCATTTAAAAGTGCCTGTTTAACATAGTGTCAAAGTTTTATTACAAATTTTTTTATGAAACTTTTGTATAAACTCTTAAACTAGACTATTAGAAAGAATTGAAATAAGTTATTTTAAACATTATCTTACTCACTCATTTTTTCTTTCGAATAAAAATAAAAATAAGTTAAATATTAGATCAGCATTACATATAAGCCTACTAGAAGTAGAAAACAATGATAGATTTCTTATACTCAATTCATTATCCCGTTTTTCGACTTTCACATAGTCCGTGTCACATCTGTATACAAAACAGTTTCGAGCCATATTAAAATATAATGTAAAAATAATAATTTATAAAGGAAATAATAACACATTCGTATAGCGAACAATGTTAATTTGATGCTGGTACAGACCGCAGGGCCGCATGCGACCACTTCGGCGTCAGGCCCAAGTTTGCTTGGAGGATGCCATAGGCGAAATTTCTCCTAATCTATTTATATCTCCATGATATAAACAAATGAACACTGTTGCAAACAATGAGGGTTGCTTTGTCAAATATTTTTTTTTTTTTAATAAACTTGCCAAGCAGGGCTTGCAGAGGCTAAAGCCATATGGTAGGGCCTCCCTGCTTGGATCTGAATCTGAATCTGTTGCGAACAATATTGTTTTGGCACCATCTACCGGCTTTAAAATGTTCTTTTCTACAATACAAACCTTTCAATAATAAAACCTTCATACTGTTTGTTTGTATGAAGTCTTATGAAAATGTAACGCAGATCAACAATCCGTCATTTTTGACGGGGGTTATATACTAGTATGGATATAAAATACATATATTTTCTTTATATATGTAAAAGTGACTGGTCAGATTTTACTTTTAAATGATTAATTTGTGAAATGTTTGGTTTAAAGATGGAAAAATTTTGTGAAAAACCTATTTTTAAGAGAAAGAATTTTGTGAAGGGTCCTGTTTCAGGGAAAATAATTTTGTGAAGGGTCCTGTTTTAAGGAAAATAATTTTGTGAAGGGTCTTTTTTTTAAATGAAAAATTTTGTGAAGAGTCCTTTAAAGGACCCAGTTTTTTCCTAAACAGATCCCTGTTGATGCATGGTGTATAAAATAACTTTCATATATCTTAGCCATATGATCAAACTTTTTTAATTATGGAGAAATATTGTTTAATTAAAATGACTTATTATTGAAACAAAATTTGTATTCTTTCAATAGTAAAAAATAAATATTTCGTAAAAGCCAGACATTCAAAAACTTTTCTAGAATATAAAGAAACAAACTTCAAGATCATTAACTGTAAGATCTGAATTTCAAGCCATTGAACACATGTACATAAATTACTATACAAGATAATTGCACAAAAATAATACTAGCCGTTTCTTGTAAAACCATGCACTCAAACTGCCGTAAAATGATTTTCCTTAATGAGCATTCTTGATGCGGTGTATGGTGATAGCTGTAGTTCTTTTTTATTATAATACAAAATTTTACATATGGTTTTACTTAAAATACAAATTTACTAAATTTTAATATGGGTAGTTACTATTTTTTTTTTCATAAAAAAAATTAAAACTACCTTATTATTTAAATCAACCATTTTGAATCATTGTAAATATTAAATAATTTACAATAATTTTTTTTATTCAAAATTAATTATGGTGATTAGCAAAGATAGAAAAAGCAGTCTCAGTTATAGGTTTGGCAGTCTTACCAAGAGAGGTATTTTTGTGTAAAAATACAGGTACTGTTAGAGTAGTAATCCCAATAATAGAATTTTCTCACTTATTCAGGTCCCATTTATGCAGATTCAACTGTACTTCTGTAGCAATCCCAGAAATGGTTTCTGTTGCATTTTGTATTTTTCATTTTATAATTTTTCCAAGATTTATTTATTATTATTATTATTATTTATTTTAGATGTATGGCTTGAATATATGAATTTTGCTGTTGAACATGCAAAACAAGACCCAGAAGCCTCCAACATGATTCATTGGAAAGCTATGAAAACATTGCAATCTGAATTAGTGAAAGACTTCCAGGTTCGTGTAACACAATATTGTACAGGAGGAGGTACAACTTCAATGGCTGAACATGTCTTTTAATTTCGGTGCATTTACTTTTGTTGGAAACTTAATCAACTCTTTGTATTTATTGTACATTTTTTTATATTATTTTTTAATAAATTATATCATTTCTTTGATATAGATACATTTGTTTTAAATACTTTATTACCAAAATACAGTAGAATTTGTTAAAAGGGAAAATATACTAGAGATCTGTATGGGCTCAAGCTAATTTTCTATCATTATACTCCGACCTAGATGGGGCTACACTTATTCTGGATTTTTTGGGCTGGCAATTAATTTCTCTTTGTAAAAATAATAGTTAAAAATTTGTAAGATTGTGCATGTCCTTAATGGAATCTTTACAAAGATATATGTACTGCTGTATTGAAATTTATTTTGATGTTCCTTTGTTGTTTTCCTTTAATAGAGGTTGTTTTCCTTTAATAAATGACATAGAAATATTTTATAAAACTACTTTTTTATTTATGGAGATTTAAAATTATGATTTTCTTAAAAAACTTGCTTATTGCAGAAATGAAAATCTACCCAACTCATATTTTATTAACAAAATACGAAAAAGAAAAGAAAAGGAAAGAAAATCGTCATATAAGTCACTTAAGATAATTTTCTTCCAAAAATAAATGTTCCATTATAGATCATGCTTTTTCAATCTTTTTTTATTTATTCTCACGGACATTTTGCTGCACACTTGAACATATAGCAGAACTTCAATAATGGAAAAGTAGGAAATGTGCATATGGATAGTCTGAGATCTATTATAATTTTATTATTATTTATTGGTTCATAGTTTTCACAAATACAGGGTGTTTCTACGATCATGGGACAAAGTTGGAGGGATGGTGCAGCTGACTAAAACAAACAATTTTTGTATAGGAAAGCAGGGTCGGAAATCCATTTATATAGTAAAAAATACAGGGCATCTCACACCAATCCAAAGTCGCATTTTTGTTCATAACTTTAACAGTAGTGAAGATATTTTAACAAAATTTGCAACAGACTCATCTTTGTATGACTTGTAAGCATATTGTAAGGATTTCATTAAAATATCTTCACTACTGTTAAAGTTATGAACAAAAATGTGACTTCGGATTGGAGTGATTTGTATTCCCTTGTATTTGTATTGGAGTGATTTGTCCCTGTATTTTTTACTATATAAATGGATTTCCAACCCTGCTTTTAAATACAAAAATTGTTTGTTACAGTGTCCTGTACCACCTCTCCAAGTTTGTTCCATGATCTTAGAAACACTCTGTATAATGTTGAGAAAGAGGTTTTATATATATATATTTGAGAATTCACAAGTGGGATAATCCAAATATTGTAATGGTCTTGAATTTTTCATTGCAATCTCTGCCATTTATTTTTTCTGCAAATTCCCCCTCTAACTCTATTTAAATTTTCTGACATACATACACACTCGTTTAAAACAAGACATTTCTCATTTAATTCAGGAAGATATTCCTAGATTTAGTTAAAAAGGTTTGTTTTGAAAGTCTGTTTTTTTCCTTCTAGATTTTTGATAGGTCATAATTTACAATGTTTCACAGCTGCAAACTTACAATTTTTTCCTAGAAATTTGACTTAAAATAAATAAAATTGCATAAGTACCACATAGAAACAATAACGTTTCATTAAATAAATTTTTTGATTCAAAACATGTTTTTTTTTTTTTTGTAGGTATACATATATTTTTAATAAATTTTAAATGTCTGGTTCAAGTATTATAAAAGCACAATTTTGTTGAACTAAGTGTCTATGGCTCCCTTCTTTCCCAAAAAATAAGACAAGCTGTTTTTTTCTTTTTTTAGATCACTTTTTAGTAGAAATATTCATAACATTTCAAAGTACAAAAAAAGTAAAATGCATGCAAGAGTTCCTCCTGAAGGTGAAAATCCATCGTTTTGTAAGAAATTCTGGATATTCTCTGGATCAGTGTTGAATTCAGACAATTTTCTTCAGGAGGCATTTTTGAAACTCCAGAAATGTGTGTGTGTAGGGGGTAATATGGAGTTTCTGAGGGAAAAAGTGACTCTTTTAAACCATTTAAAAAAACTAAACCTGAAATCTTCTGGATGGAAGGGTTGCATTTTGATACCGTGGGATGGATGTACCCCCATGCCACTCTCTGAATTCATCACTGCTCTGGATCCATGCAAAAAAATATATACAGTGGACTCTCTCTATTCTGAACACTCATGGGACCGACCAAAAATGTTCAGATTATGGGGGTGTTCATTATAGAGGGAGATTGGGAAATTACTACTACTATGTATTGAGTCTAGTCTACAGACTGTATTGAATACTCAGTCTGGTTAACCATGCAAGTTACCGAGATATAGGTGCTGAATTCATAAACTATTAAAAAAGTTAATTAAAATGTTATATTAAAAAAAAAATTACAAAATATACAATTACATACTTACAATACATTACTTAAAAAAGTGAGTAATTTTAGTCTGTTTTTGCATTGTGTATGCTCGTGCAGTGTACATTTATCTAGTTGTTTAAGAAGTGGAAAGGCTTCCGCGTGATGTTCAGCTGCATAGTCAGGGCTACATTAGATACCGGGCTTGCTCATTCATTATCATGATGTCACAAAAGGTGGCTGGCTGCGACGAAAAACATACAGCGATTGGCAAAAAATGATGGACGCGTCGCTTTGTACCAATCGCTGGTCGCGGTCAGCCACTATTTGTGACGTTATGAGAGTGAATGAGCAAGCCCTCTATCTAGTGTTGCCTTGGCATTGTTCAACAGGTCTGGAATCCCTTGGCCATATTGCTTGAAGGTAATCGTACTTCTTGTTTCATCGGTCTCTTCTAGTTCTGCTTCGTCTTCACTACCCTCTTCCTCTTCAACGATGTTGTCGCAAACAGGAAGGATTCCGTCGGCTTCGAGATAAGCTCCAGGTTCAATTTCAGTATGAATATCCTGAAGAATTCACCCCAAGTCACTCACAGCTGTTGCTTCTTGGTCCTCTGTCCTTGATTGCTCATTTTCACACGGGAATCCAGCTTTGTAGAAGCATTTTTGGATGGTGTAGGGGTTACTTTATTCCAAGTAATTGATATCCAATGGGCAGCATCCATGACATTGACCTTCTTCATTAGTTCAATTGCCGAATTTGCCTCCTACATCACCACGGACATTTTCTTCAAAAATGTATTCGGTAGGGAGCTTTAAAGGTCTTGATTACTCCTTAATCCAGTGGTTGAATTACAGAAGTACAGCTCGGTGGCAGGAACTTCAGGCTCGCGTTGCTCAGCTGCACATTTGTATGTGATCTGGCACTATCCACAAAAAGAATTTTTCTTCCTTCTCTCTTCATCTCGTTAATGCCCTCCAACCATTGTGAGAAAATTGTGAATGTCATCCAGGCTTTTAGATTTTATTTATAGTGCGCAGGCAATGATGCTATCTTCACATTTTTCAAGCATCGTGGTTTTTCCCATTTTCAAATCACAAGTGGTTTGTGCTTCTCACCCGTAAAACTGGCATAGAGCATGACGGTAAGTCTTTCTTTTGACATGTTTCCGCCCACGCATTTCTCGCTTCTTTCTGCTAAGGTTTTATTTGGAAAAGCTCTGAAAAACAGCATGTTTCGTCGGCATTGAAAATGTCCGCGGCATCGAAATCCTTCGTTATATCCGGAAGCTTTCTTTTCCATTCCTCCACAGTGTCAATATTTGCGTCTGCAGCTTCCCCATTGATTATTTTGAATTCGATGTTAGGCCGACTTTTGAAACGAGTCAGCCATCCTTCTGATGGCTTGAATTCCGTGTACGTTTGCCGAGCAAAATGAAGAAAGAAACAGAAGCGATAATGCTGCCAACCAGGTGTGCAGAAAAGAAACCATAATCCTTTTTTAACCACTCCCTCTGACACCTGTTGTCTCTTATCTGTCATTGGGGGGTGGGGGGGGGCATTTCTGTTGCACAATCTTTTTATTTTTATCTCAGCTCGGGAGAGGGGAAATCACGTGACATGTTTTTACATTATTTTTTCTTGTATCTCTTTGCATAAAAATTGATTGTTTCGATCACTTCATTTAATTTGATTATCATGATTTACTTTTTCTGAAATGGAAACAATTTCATGTCTGCACTTTTTTATTTATTAAAAATATATAGGAATGTTATAGTTAGTTGAGAACACGTATGGTGAAGACAAAAATATTCTTTCGATTTTTTTTTTATAATAATTTTGTTGTTGTTGTTGTTGTTTTGTTAACTGAAGATTTTATCTGAATTATTTTTAAATCGAGTTCATTCAACCCTTTTATTCTTCTGCAACAATTTTTCTGAATTTCCACGATGCGGGAATTCCCCGCATTCCGACTGCAAACATACGTTCAGTTTACGGAGAGGCGGGTTAGAATGGGGATCAAAAGTGGCGTTCATAATGGTGGGGTGTTCAGATTAGAGGGTGTTCAGAATACAGAAAGTTCATCTTTTGTTAACTCTATGGAGTTTCGCCGGGACCGTCAGAAAGTGTTCATAATACCGGGGTGTTCACATTAGAGAGTGTTCAGATAGAGAGAGTCCACTGTATATATGTGGGAGTTAGGAGGGGGGATGGGTGAGGCTTCTCTGTCTGATTTCTTCAACTTTTTTTCTACCGAAACAGAATTTTTGTTCATTCTTTTATGTATTGCTGAAATGATGTCAGATGAATGGTCAGTTTATCATTTATGTATGAGCATCTATGAATGAAATCAAATGAATGGTGAATTTGTTTTAAGTGATATAAGAGAGACACTTCATAGAGATAAAATTATTTTTTAATACTTTAATAGGAACAAGAATTTATGTATGGTTCTTTTTGGGGGTAGAATATTTTGATCCCACTGTTCGAAATTAGCAGTCGTTAGTCGTCAAATGCAACTACATTATAGCATTTGACAACTACAAAATTATTCCCAGGTGTGAAATTTTATGTCTATCTTTTTGTAACACTTATTTTTTGTTTAACTTAGACAATCACCCACTTTTGAAAATTTGGTCTCGCATCAAATGTGAGACAGTTTGACAGTGACTCTAATGTGAGACAGTTTGACAGTGACTCTAATGTGAGACAGTTTGACAGTGATTTTTAGCAGAGTGTATGAATACAAATGAATATATTAATTTATGCAAACTTCTAAACTTTATATTGAACCTGCCATTTAGCACTGCTGAATGTAAAAAGAGATTTAGTCAGTTTAATTTAATAAAAAATGATACACGTAACTGTTTATCCACTGATACTGTTAATGATTTATTAATGGTGTGGTATTAATAATAATATTGCTGATGTGGATGAAAGGTGGTGGTGTGATATTATTAAATAGTAATGGAGTTCTTTATTTAAAATTATTGCGTTGTATTTGCTAGACCCCTTAGCGTTCTTTTTGGTCAAAGCAGTGGTATAAAATAAAAAAATAAAGGAATATTCTTACTTGCATGGTGTCTGCTGTACACAAAAGGAAGAGGAGCCTTGTTAACGATATTAACAAAAATCTTTATTCATATTTTCTGGAAGAGAAAAAGAGGCCTTCATCCGTTGGTCACCTTTTTTTTATTTTAATGAAAACTTTGGCCGATAAAGATATTCTTTTCCACTCGAAGAATTGACTTTTCAAATTAAAATGCAGCATCAATCCAAATTTTAAAGATGAGAATTTCAATTAAAACTTTTGCACGCCCTCAAAAAAATAAATTCAGACAGGGGAGAACATCGTCGTAGAATTTCGCCGGACGCCGCATCCGTAGGCTGCAGGCAGGCAGGCAGGCCTGAGCCCGCGATCTTTTTGAAACGAAAATTACATTATGGCAGGTTCATCAACAAACAGATTCTGATTTAAAATTAACGAAATTTTTAATTTATAGTAAGAAACGGGGACACCAAAAGTATCCGGACGACAAGACTTAAATCTATTAGAGAATTTTAAAAATTAGACAATATCTTAATTAACAAATCCGAACAATTCATTTAAAAACATTTATTTCAATTTGCACCAGCAATCGGAAAGAAACCACGCCTCTGAGAGATGAGCCTCCTTTTTACAGCTACCCGATGCGTACGTCACAAGAGGGGGAAAGACGGCGCTTCGATGACGTCATCACAATACGAGGAGCAGGCAGAGAGAGAACACATCGGTGAAGAGAGCAAGGAAAATGCCGATTAATGCCCGATGTAAAACACTCGCGTAAAAATAAATACGGAATTGAATCCAAATAATATCGATGTGAAAGGCCAAAAGAAATAAAAATATAATATGATTTCAACACTGTGATATTTCATATCACAAATGGTAAAACTGTATAGACGCAATTTAGCAGATTTTTATCCAGATAAAGCTATAAATCCCTGTGAAATGATGTAGCTGAAGGACAGTTAGACGTCCTGATTTTAGTATCTAACTTTATTAAAATTAGTGGGTATTGTGTGAGTTTCATCTTTGCAATCTATATGCAGTCAAGCATTGTTAGCACAGGGCTCCCAAATGGTCCCCTTTTTCCCCCTAAAGTCCACTTTTTAGAAAAAGGTCCCCTTTAGTCCTCTTTTGTGCATTTTGGTCCCCTTAGTCCCCTTTTATGACTGGAAATAAAAGAAAAATTGCCGCAAATTGCAAAAAACTTTAAAAATTGCTAAAAGTAAAAAAATTGTAGAGGACAAAATTTATTATAATGCGCTAAAACATTATAACCAGAATTCTTTCACGAATGTCAAAAAATTGCTGTGAAATGTGGAAAAACATTAAAAAACAGATTGGAAATCTCATTAAAAATCAAAAATCTACAAGACAAAATTTACTGTCATAAAATCGTCGCAAAACACACACACATATACTCAAAAAAAAAAAAAAAAAACTCATATTGCATAAACAATTAGCCAAAAGTCAAAAATTGCTGCACGAATTCTGAATAAATTTTATTGAAAGGAAGACAAAATTTATTAAACTGGGATATTGAAACCGAATTCTTTTTCATAATGTCAAAAAATCATCCCAAAACGCAAAAAAAAAAAATCTAAAACTCGTATAAACTGTGCAAAATTAAAAAATTGCTGCAAGAATTCCGAATAATTTTTATTAAAAAGAGGCAACATTTACTGTATTGGGCTAAAAAAATTTGAAACCCGATTCCTTTTTCTACTTTGCAAAAAATCCCTACGAAATGTATAAAAATTGCAGGAAAAAAAAATTTAACGATGTAAACAGAATTGTTTCACAAATGTCAAAAAACACCGCAGAATGTGGAGGAAAAAAAAAAGAAAAAAGCTAAAAATTCAAATCAAAAAACATAATTGCAGAAGAACAAAAATATAAAAGTTTGCAAGTGAATTCTTTTTACGAATGTCAAAAAATTAGCACGTCACAAAAAAACCCTGTAATTTTCATAAAAAATTCATGAAAAATTTAAAAATCACTATACAAATTTTGAATAAACTATTGATAAAAGGAAAAAAATTACTACTGGGCTAAAAATTCTTAAACTGAATTCCTTTTATTATCCTTTTATTAATGTGAAACATGGAAAAAAAAAGGGTAAAATTGCCTGAAAAATTAAATAAAAAAAAATCTTAATCAAAAAATTAAAAAACTAACTTTAGGCATGCAGGTACTTTCCTGCCAAATCTTGTAGCTCTATGCGCAAAAGTCTCTTCATCACACAGATAAACTTCTATATTATAGATATAGTTTTGTTTTCAGTTTTGATGGGGAAGTATTATCTCAGCTATTAAAGGAGATCGTAATTAAAATTTCTTTTTTATAATGTTTTCTTTAATATATATTTATCAGAAGAAAATATTGGAATCAAGAAAATAATTTCCTTTTTTTTTTTTTTTTTTTTTTTTTTTTTAAAAAAAATTAGGGATTTACACATTTTAGGTTGACCTGAATACGATTTGATTATTTTTTTTAATTCTCTCTCTGTATGTGATACACATTTTGTAGCCATTCTATATCAAAATCTGAAGCAAGGAATTTCATCAAATGGCTGATTATGTTTTGGCGTATATGGCCCAACAGGTGGCACTGTTATGCTGCATTTTTAGATAGATTTTGTTAGAAATACTACCTATTACATTCTCCCCTGAGTTAGAATTTCTGAAAAGTTTTTGCAGATCTACACTGATCATGACTCCTAGAACCCAACCCCCCCCCCCCCACCCCCCCAGTTCAAAACTTTATCTATCTATCTATATCACTTTTTTATGGACACGATAGCTTCAATAATTCTGCACAAATCATTTCCAAACTGATACATAAAATCTCGATCAAGTTCGTTAATGGGCAAAATCGAACCAGGGAGAGTGGAAAGGGGGGTGGGGCTTTTTGTGAAAACAGAAAAAAACCATAACTTTTTAATTATAATCAAATCCGTTTAAAGTTATTATTACTTCTAGGATAAGGGCCAAAAATTTATGTATGACAAATTTTTGATTTAATTAAAAATGCCTTCAAGGGGGTGTGTGTGTGTGGGGGGGAAATAGGGGCTTAAGAAGAAAAAAATTCATAACTTCATCAATTCACAAGATAACAAATCCGCTTAAATTTATTATAAATCTCTTTAATATTATCTACAACTTTTATATTGACAAGTTTTTTATAGGACCAACTCTTATAGCAAAAAAATAAATAAAAAACAAAAAAAACCCTGCTGGCTCCGCATACAGGCACAGGCATATTTTGAAGTGGGCGATCCCAACTGCTGCATCATTGGGAAAAGATCTTTCTTCTGCAATTCCCAAGAAACCAGCACCCCACGGTCTGCGTCTTCGAAATCTACGTGTGCCAGTAGGCCGAGCCATCAGGGAATTTTTTACTTTTTACATGAGGTATTTTAATAAGACAATCTGGGTAAAATTTCATCAAACTTCACATTAAGTTAACTCTTGCTGATTAGATTTTGATGTATTTCACCCAACAGGTGGCGCTACTGGGTCGCATTTTTAACTATTTCCATGATAGCCAGATCTCGACATGTTTGGGATAGAATTTCACCAATTTTAATAGGTACGATGATTATGAATATTGGTTTCGACCACTACCAAGCCTTAACCTAGGAGGAGTTGCCATACTATGCTTTTTCGAATGAACATTATAGCATCTCAGTTTCTATTGTATAGAAAGGAACTGAATTTTATGTTTGAGTTAATAATTAACAATATATATTTATGTTAATCTAATTTTAAATTTTATTAGTTAACAGAAGGCGCTGTTATGCTGTGCTTTTTTTATTCACTGTAACTGTTACTACAAGTTAAATTCCAAGAAAAGCACTGTTCTTTTGTAATTGTTAATGTATAATACTGCTAACAATTGATTCATTTAATATTTTCTTAGATCCATTAATTTTTACTATTTATATTTTATTCCAAATCATTTTTTGCTGTTCTAAATATAGCCCATCTTGGCGTAGGATATTTGAGTGTCTTAAATAAAGCTATGTATATTGTTTAGTGACAAGATAATCAATTGTTTAATGATATCTTTCCTTTGTAAAGATAATCAATTAACATATTTTCTGAAGTAAATTTAAAATATTTGCATATTTAGGGAAACTTGGTGCTGTATTTTTAGACATGTGGTTCCTTTTCAGTCGCTTTTTTAAATATAACTGGTCCCCCAAAGTTCCCTTTTTTAGTATAAATGGTCCCCCAAAGTCCCCTTTTTAAATAAAAATGGTCCCCTTTCCCCCTTTTTGAGGACTAAAATGTGTTGGGAGCCCTGTTAGCATTAAATTGCTTAATGTGATTTTTTGCTTAACATAAATTAATAATGCAGTTCCAACAGATAAGATGGTACTATTATTTTAACGGTTACACACACACACACACACACACACAAAAAAAATAAAAAAATGTGGTCCTTTAGATTTCATGTTAACAATATTTGTATGTAATTATATTACCGTAAAATCCCGTTAATCCACCCTCCTAAACACGACGGAAAATCGTAAAATAAGCAGGGGGGGGGGGGGGGGGGCGCTTACACGATATTAAAACTGTAGTATATGATATTTATGGTTGGTGGTGGTAAAGGGGGGGGGGCGAGATGCTAATGGCCGATCATCGCAAAGCATGCATTATTTTAATAAAATAACAAAAGAAAAATATTTTGAAAAAAAAGTCATAAACAACATAGGAAAACAGTATAACTTCACGATTAATGGCGATTTCAGATTATAGAAAATTCTGGATTTCAGAAGCTTTGAAACTGGAATGCATTTAGATAAATAATAACACTAATATCTGTCATTAATATGGTAACAGAAAAATAAAAGGAACTTAATAACTTAAAATAATTAAAAAACACTGAGAAATTGCAATTGAAAATGTCCTGAAGTAATTTCGAGAACTAGTAACATTTTATGTGGTGTCGCCATCTGTTGTAAGTTAGGAAGATTAAATAACCGTTTTTTTTAATCATGATTTCGTATCCATAAATGCTAAATAAATAATACAAATCACAAAAATTGAGAACATATAGAACGAATTGGTAGTGCTGCCAGATTATTAAAACAAAAAACATTACTACCACAAAGATAGCACAAATTACACTACAAATTCGACTGTGTATCGACAAATCGATTGATCTGATCAATCAATCGATATTTTTTTTGTGATTGGTTTTCATAATAATGTTAAATATGACTATAAATTCTTTGGTAAAGTAAATAGATTCTTTTTTAATCAAAATATTTCACACACGCAGCATCAAATACACATTTTTTAACTTATTTCATGAGAAACTTTCACTATCAATATTTTTATTACCTTCATATCACCATGGAGATAAATTTACAGCCAAACTAATGTTTGGTTATATTGCTTTTTCAGATCGACAATGTGTTTGTACATGTTTGCGATATATCAAAGAATCGTCATGCCTTTCTGATCCGTCGGAAAAAAAAACACTCGGGAGATAAAATTTTTGGTGTTGATCTTGATGTGCACGGTGAAACTTCTTTTGGGGGAGGGCGCTTTCTCGGGATTTTTTGAATTTTCCAATTTGTTTACAAAGTGGGAGGGGGGTGCTTAGTCGAGAAGGGTGGATTAACGGGATTTTACGGTATATGTATGATTTTTTACTAAATTTAAGTGTAATTATCAACGAAAGAATTTTGCACATGCTTCTGACATAGTACACTCACATTTCGTTAAAACATGTTTTTTGTTTAAAAGTTGCAGTTAATTAAAAATTAAATCAGCATTGTTTTCATAAATGAGATGGAAGTTTTTTCTCAAATATCAGTGTTGCCACAAAAATAAAATACCGCATCAATGATTATTTTTAAAAAAATGTTCAATAAAGATAAAGTGGGACATAGTTGCTGTGCAGGTTTATTTTATATTTATGATTAAAAAGCAAAATTTAAATTCAAATGCTCCATTTATTTTTCTTTGTCCCATGCTTTTTTCCAAAACAGATGATGCCACCCTCTAATGCAGTTAAAATATGATTGGTATTTTTTTATTGTTTGCTATCTTCGGTCAGTTTTTACTTTAACTTTGATGGAATAAATTAAATGATATTCTGGCTTAAATATTGTTGTTTGCAGATTTTTTTTTTCTTTTTTTTTTAGAAGTTTAAATCTTCATCCAAAAAATATTAGACTGCAGTGCGAAATCTTCGCATGGGTTCACTGGTACATATTTGTTTGTTAACGTTTTTATTAACACTTTGCAACATAGTTGAAAATTGTTTGACCTCAGTTTGTCTGCCTGTGCTCGAACTCTCGAAATATACTTGGATTGCTGTGTAATTGATATATGTTATTGAGATTTACTTTAGCATGTTCACTATCGAAAAAAAAGTGTATAGCATTTACAGTTCGTTTACAGAGACATACAAAAGTGTTCCATTACATTGTGGTCTATAGAAAAAAACATTTGCGACACATTTTAATGTTGTTATGATACTTCAAACATAATGAAATTGATATGCATTACTGAAGTATACTAAATATGCTTTCTATAGCATATAGAGTAAGTACATTTATGTTTCTTTACCAGTGATACACAAAAAAATTCCATTACATGATGATTTATGGGTGGGGGGGGGGGACTGTTTGCAAAGTATTTCAATGATATTACACTACTTCTAACATAATGAAATCAAATTCCATCAATTAGGTGCACTATAACATGTTTGCTATAGGTTATGAAGTGCATAGCATTTATCGTTCATTTAGAGACACAATTAATTTGACTGATTCTAAGAAATAATTGCTGGAAGTGCATCTCCATCTTCAGTATGCAATTTTAAATTTAACTAATTTTTAATGTATTGCATGGTGTGTATAAATTATATAGATCATATACAGAGCTAAAAGAAATTACTTTACCAGCTATGGACAGCAATTGCTGGAAATAGATTTTCAACTATGTTACGTGTTTTCTAAATTGTTTATTTATATATCCCATTTCACTGTGATTAGACTTATCAAATTCTGATAGTGTTGGAAAGGATTTCCTAATCTAGACCTGATGCATGCTCAAGATTTTTTGTTCTTGTTTGCTTATGTCTGACATTCTCTGCATTCAACTATATGCTGTTATTTTGCAGTTAAACTGAGATAGCGACTAGAAAAAAGAAGAGTTCTGGGAATTATCTTTATTATGCAAACAACGTTTATAAACAACTAGCTGTTACCCGTGACTTCGTTCACGTAACATTAAAAAAAGAATGAATGCATTAATTTAGCAAAACATTTCAATTGATAATTAACAACATATATAATTAACCAAAGCTTTATCACATTTTATAGGAGACCATACGGTATTTGTTTGCTATAGGGGCCTTGACATAACCCAGTCTTAAAAAAGTGAAATTTCATGCCAAATAATATATACAATCGCGAAAATGAAACTGCAACTAATGAAAAAAGGAGGACCCAGTAAAATCGTGAAAATCGAGGAATTCCTTTTCGTAAAACGAAAAACAACACTGGCAGAATTCTTCTATACAACAGTGCATTTTAGGTGGTATTTGGTGTACAATTTGTATATGTGTGCATTACTAAATGGGCATTATTATATTGTTTATTTGCATAGACATATGTTATATATTTCTTACTACATTATCTTGTTTATGTATATATTAAATTAAGTGTTTCACACTAAGTGGTGTAAATAGTGAACAAACTGCTTGTGGATTTTATACATTGATAGATATTTCACAAAGATATAACAATCTGATGTGATTCTAAAATGTAAATAAAGGTTGATAGAAAGTACTTTAAATTCTGCCCAATTTAACCTAGATATTTTCTCTATCGCGTCAAGAACACTATTAACAAATAAATACCGACACAAATCTGATTATCTAAATTTACATATTTTTGTTAGTATATATAGGATTATTTTAATTTATTTCATGCGCTTGAAATTTTTTACACTTTCTCTAGGGTTAGGTGTCGAATAAATGTACTTTCTTGTTATTTTATTTTGCCATTTCTATTTATTCTATTTTCCATTCATTCCATTTATGGATATTGATTTAATTTACATATTCGTGTCAAAGAATATTCTTTAAAGTTATTATCAGGATTATGATAGGATACGATTAGGGTTAGGATTGGGAATAAAAATTGAACGACAATGGCATGACCGATTCAGGTTTAAAGTATGAACCATCATGAAGCAATAAGAAAATTAGAAAATTATCGGCTAATAGTTTTTAATAAGTTTTACAGTCATAGTTGGCATCAAAGGTGAGCGGGGAAATGATCATCTAAAATACCATTAAGTGTTTACCACGCAAAAAACAAATCTGGTTACAACAATGTATTTAATTTTGCACCAAATTTCACTTGATGAAAAAAAAAAAAAGCAAATTGACTATGGACTTAATTACAGACCCCTAACCTTGTTATTCTCGGAAATTTTCTACCTATATGTAAAAAAAAATCTACTATATAGAACACGCTTTCACGTTTATAATGTTATGAATTGGCACGATCGGCTTGTTCAAGATTACACAATTCAGCTGGAAGAAAAGATTCATTACTTTTTGATTTCTTCTTTGCTTTTGCATTACGCGAATTTGTTGGTAAAATCGATTTTCTTTTCAATAACATTGTTGTTTTTTAAGTTTAAAAAATATTGTAATTTTACTTAAACATTTCTTTAAAATCTATGCAATTTTTCTTATCCTACAAGACTTTACAAAAATCTATTATGAAACAACTTTAAAAAAAGCTATATTTAAAAACGACAACAAAGTTTTTTCTATTTTAAAACTAAAAGAAATGTAAAATTAAATTCCGGTTCGAAACGACGACGATTTACAAATGTGTTTCAATTATGGGAAAATGATAGAGGAAAAATGCTGTTACTTCGACACAATCATATTAAATCGTTAGCTTTTATGAGAAAAGCAACTTTCTTTTAAAAAATATAGTTATTTTTATTAAGATTTTCTGATTTTCGATACGGATAATTTTGCGATGCATATCATTGACATTTGCCATCCAATATATATATATATATATATATATATATATATATATATATATATATATTTACTTTTTAAAATTTAAATTAAAAATATGGTATCTTTATGTTAGCCCTGTGCAGACGATAAATTGCCAACCTATCCCATCATTCGTATTGAATTCATTAAAAATATAAATCTTTCACTCATTTCATTTAAAACACAGAACTTTAATTTACAACACATACATTTAAAATACATATATTACGTACATTTAAAATACATATATTATGTACATTTAAAATAATTCCTTTCAAGTCAAAAAGAAAAAAAAAAAAAGAGAAATTAATCACAAATAATTTGGTAACCCAAGATCATTTTATTTCAACATCAAAACAAATCGGTTCTATTTTTCTATATATGACATCATATTCGTTTGCTTTCCATACTTACTCGTATTTATGCACTTTATATTATTATCAAATATTTGAAAACGCACGTTTTGTTTCTAATATGACATCATTTCATATTCTGTTTAATTCTTAAATAATTCATTTCCTTTTCATTTTTCATGTGGAAATTTTTCACTTGAAAATAAATTGTTGATTAAAAATTATTATTCTGGGGTTTTATTTTATATTGGCAACGATAAAGTATTAGCAACGGTAAAATAAATTTAACCATTTTAAAAAAAGCTGCAAAACCGGGCCCTTTGGGCCAAACCAACCAACCATTTTAAAATATACGAAAAAATGTCCATTTATTCTCTATGAAAATAATGAAATTTTGAATTATTAAGAAAAATATTGAAATAAAATAAACAAAAACCATTCTATGTTCATTTGAGGGTTATAATCAACTTATATGCAAAGATACAGGATAATTAAAGGCTTCATTTTGACGCTGGCTTCAGCCTAACATTTGCACACAATCAGATTTATAATATTATTAGGATAAACAAGATTTATTTAGAAAAAGCAATTGCATAATTTGTTTCAAATGTTTGGTTATTATTTTTAATTATTTTTACTATTTTGTATTACAGTATAACATCATAAATTTACACTTCTAAAAGCCAAAACTATCGAAAATTGGGCATTTGGATCTGATTCATAATTTTATTTTCCTGAGCAGTAACAGATGGCACCAGTAAACAGTATTAATGAGGGAGTTGGAAGGAATTAATCAGACACACAGTTTTTGGCCATCATTTATATGTGTACTAGCTGACCCGCCCGGCGTTGCTTGAGCCCATGTAATAAACTTAGATCTCTTAAAACACGAAACTCTGGCCAGGGTCTCCGATGGCATTGGCATCATATACTGGGCATGCTTGTACTCTCCAGAAAATCTTTTACTTCCCCCTTCCACCACCAGGGGAGCATTCTGTTCTAAACAAACCTCTGAGACAGGTCCCCATTGCCTACGGTACTGTATAGTAGGCGTGCTACAAAATTGAGCTGGTTTGGAGAAGATCGGAACATATTAAAAAAGTTATTGAAATAAGGCACAGTTATAATCAGAACCACCAGGCTGCAGCAAGCTCGAATCAATCTAGAGAGTCTCCAAAGAGTGGTGATACTACAAACTTGGGATTTTGTTCTACTTGAGGATGGATTTACAATACCCCTCCCTTGAACAAAGAACAACTCCATAGTGGCTCAATATAGTAGACAATCTATATAACGATCGTTCATTATAACAAATTTCTTATTGTAACTACAGGTTGAAAAAAGCCTTGGTACTTTAGTGTTATATGAATCGCCAAATACTATGCACATATAACATTATAATAATATATGATGTATATAACATTTCGTGACGCATATAGCCCAGTTATATTCATATATTGTGCATATATGACATGTGTATATGATGTATATATGGTATATAAGGTGTAAATAATATGTACCGTAAAATCCTGATTGTAAGCCCCCCCCCCTTTTTCAAAATCAAAAAAGGTTAAACTTGGGAGGGGGGCTTATAATCGGGATTTTTTCTGAAAATCATTTAAAAACCTGTTTTTATCATTAATTTAGAAGTAAAAAAGGGGCAAGAATCTTCCATATTTCGGTAGATTAAAAAAAATAATAATAATAAAATAAAATTAAAATTAATTCCCAACCCTAAAATCCTGGCTTCCCCCCCCCAAAAAAAAAAAAAAAATTAAAAATCATTTTTTAAATATTTTTCTTTATTTCTTATTTTATTGTAACAATAAATACTATCTATCTAAAATCAATCTAAATCTGCTCTCAAAATTATGGATAATAAAGAGAATTTCGATAATTTTTCAAAATTTAAAATATGTAAAATAAAAAAAAAGAGCGAGAGTCTTTCGTATTTCGGCAGATTAAAAAATAAATAAATAAAATAAAATAGAAATAAATTCAACCCTAAAATCCTGCCCCCCCCCCCCTCAAAAAAAAGAAAATTTTTAAAAAATCATTTTTTTTAATATTTTTCTTTATTTCTTATTTTATTGTAACAACAAATAATCAATCATATAAATCTGCTCTCAAAATTACTGTTACCCCCTTCCCCCCCCCCCCTCTGGTACCAAAAATTCATAGTTTATACACCTTTATACATTTAATTTTAAACTTCTTTTCAGGCTTATTAAATACTCTATATTAAAATAAATAAATCCAACCTACCACCTAAATTAACCCCACCTCCTAAAATATCTGCTTATCTCCCCCTGCCCCCCTCCAAACCTTATCTCATGAAGATCTTCCCCCTCCAAATGCATCGCGTAAAATTTAAAATATGTAAAATAAATAAAAAAAGGCGAGAGTCTTTCGTATTTCGGCAAATTAAAAAAAATAATAATAAAATAAATTCAACCCTAAAATCCTGCCCCCCCCCCCCTCAAAAAAAAAGAAATATTTAAAAAAATCATTTTTTTTAATATTTTCTTTATTTCTTATTTTATTGTAACAACAAATAATCAATGATATAAATCTGCTCTCAAAATTACTGTTTCCCCCTCCCCCCCCCCCTCTGGTACCAAAAATGCATAGTTTAACCTTTATAACATTTAAATTTTAAACTTCTTTTCAGACTTATTAAAAAATCTATATTAAAAATAAATAACTCCAACCTACCACCTAAATTAACCCATCCTCCTAAAATCCTTGCTTTCCCCCCCCCTCCCCCCCCCACCCTTATCTCATGAAGATCCTCCGCCTACAAATGCATCTCGTAAAATTTAAAATCTGTAAAATTGTAAAATTTAAAAAAAGGTGTGAGAATCTTCCGTATTTCGGTAGATTAAAAAAAAATAATAATAAAATAAAATAAAAATAAATTCCCAACCCTAAAATCCTGGCTTCCCCCCCCCCCCCCAAAAAAAAATAAAAAATAAAAAATAAAAATCATTTTTTAAATATTTTTCTTTATTTCTTATTTTATTGTAACAATAAATACTATCAATCTAAATCTGCTCTCAAAATTATGGATAATAAAGAGAATTTCGATAATTTTTCGAAATTTAAAATATGTAAAATAATAATAAAAAAAAGAGCGAGAGTCTTTCGTATTTCGGCAGATTAAAAAAAAAAAAAAATAAATAAAATAGAAATAAATTCAACCCTAAAATCCTGCCCCCCCCCCCCCCACTCAAAAAAAAAAGAAAAATTAAAAAAAAAATCATTTTTTTAAATATTTTTCTTTATTTCTTATTTTATTGTAACAACAAATAATCAATCATATAAATCTGCTCTCAAAATTACTGTTTCCTCCTCCCCACCCCACCCTCTGGTACCAAAAATGCATAGTTTAACCTTTATAACATTTTAATTTTAAACTTCTTTTCAGACTTATTAAATAATCTATATTAAAAATAAATAACTCCAACCTACCACCTAAATTAACCCATCCTCCTAAAATCCCCGCTTCTCCCCCCCCCTTGCCCCCCCCCCCCTTATCTCATGAAGATCCTCCCCCTACAAATGCATCTCGTAAAATTTAAAATCTGTAAAATTGTCAAATTTAAAAAAAGGGGTGAGAATCTTCCGTATTTCGGTAGATTAATAAATAAAAATAAATTCCCAACCCTAAAATCCTGCCCCCCCCCCCCCCCCAAAAAAAAAAAATAAAATAAAATAAAATAAAATAAAAATTTTAAAAAATCATTTTTTAAATAAATGTTTTTAATTTCTTATTTTATTGTATAACAATAAATAATCAATAATCTAAATCTGCTCTCAAAATTACTGTTTCCCCCCTTTGCCCCCCTCTGGTACCAAAATTGCATAGTTTTCTTCTTAATTTTTTTCTGCTCTCTTTGTGATTTTTTTCAGCAATATTTAAATAACGATCTACATTATACCCTCCTCCCTTCCAAAAAGTCCTCTTTATTTCCTTTGTCCCCCCCCCCCCCAGTACATACTTTAAAGTGTTTAAAAGTTTTTTTTTTTTTTTTTTTTTTTTTTTTTATGTATTTAGAACGTTCTTGCAACTATAATTAAATAATTATCTAAATTGCTTCTCCCCACCCCCCAACCTCTAAAAATTTGCTTCTCCCTCCTCCCCCCCCCCCCCCAGCTCACAAACTTAAAAATTTTTAAAACTATTTTTTAAAGATTTTATGTGGTATTGTCACACTTTGTAGCAACAATAAATAAATGATCATCTAACTCTCCCTTTAAAGTTCCATTCTCCATCCCCAGAAAAAGGGATGAATTTCTAGACATGGAAGGGGAAAAGGGGCAAAGAGAAGATTTTAGTATTTTGGCTGTTCTCACAGCTGATATTTTGTTAATGGATGGGGAGTTATTTTAGAGATATTATTTATTTCAAAACATAAAACATACACGTGATTCAGGGATGAACAGCCAAACTGCAAAAAATACGAACATTTGTGCTTTCCTCTCACATATTTAGAAGTCCACTCCTCTTCTTTGGGAGAATAGGACAGAGAAAAAATTTCAAACGGAATGATGATTTTAGGTGAGTGATAGTTATATGAGATGATGTAAATGAGATGAGTTACCTTACTACAAAATAAGAAATAGATCAACATTAAAAAAAAAATAATAATAATATTAAAGATTTTAAACTATTTGTTGGGTGAGAAGACATAGGGGGAAGTGGAATTTTTGGGAGAAAGGGGGGTAATTTAGATGATTGATTATTCATTAATATTGTTACTAAAGAGAAATAAATACAGCAGTTAAAAAAAAATAGAGTTTTAAAGATTTTAAAATTTGTGTGTGTGTGTAGGAGGGAGGGGGGGCAGACACTTTTGGAGTAGTCAGAAAAAGTAGGTGACAAATTAGGAGGCAACAAGTAGGACATAAAAGTTCTTCACATAAGAGTTTTATAAATTTTAAACTTTGTGCTCTTTGGATGAGAGGGAAATATGAATTTCGATAGAAGGAGTTTGTAATTTAGATGATTCGTTATTTATTTATTGTTAATAGAGAGCAACAAAGAGGACAAAAGATTTTTTTTATAAATAGTTTTTTTTTTTTTTTTTTTTTTTTTTTTTTTTATAGGGGTTAGCTAAGTGAAAGAAGCAGACATTTTGGTGGTAAAGCGATAATTGAAATGGTTGATTAGTTATTTATTGTTACTAGACAGCAAATTTTTTATAAAGATAACTTTGTATCCTGAGAGAAGAGGGGGGGGAGGGAAGGAAGAAGTGTAAGTTTCAGAGAGAGAGAGGAGTACAGTGGAGGGTAATTTATATGATTGATTATTTACTTATTTTTACTAGAGAGCAACATGCAAGACAGAATATATTTTTTAAATAGAGTTTTAAAGATTTTTTTGCTGGGGGAGGCAAAAGAGCGGAAGCAGACATCTTGGTGGTAAGAGAAAATTAAATGGCTGATTATTTATTTATTGTTAGTAGAGAGCAACAAATAGAGCATAATTTTTTTTTTATAAAGAGTCTTAAAGATTTTAAACTTTATATGTTGAGGGAGAAGAGGCATAAATTTTGAATGGAAAGGGACATTGTAGTGTAGAGGATTGATTTTTTTTTTTACTAATTGTGACGTTACTAATGAGCAGAAAGAAGTACAGAAGGATTTGAGATTCTCAAGTTTTCAAACTTTTTATGTTAGAGAGGGCGTAGAAGGGAAACAGACATTTCATGTGAGAGGAAGGATTTCATTAACATCATATAAAAACATAACTGGAAATCTGTCAAAAATATCAAAAGAATAAAAATTGCCTCCCTTGGATTTTTAAAATAAATTTTGTGTGCATAAAAATTCTTTTCTATGTGAAAGGGGGGGGGGCTTATATTTGGGAATGGAAAGAAAATCAAAATTGCTTAAAAGTGGGAGGGGGGCTTACTTTCGGGATTTTACGGTATATAATGCATATATAAACTTTATAATGATCTTAACTGCAATCTTGGCATGATTGTATTTGTGGGACCGCTATAACCTATAACTCAAAAGTACAAAACCTTTTGTGTAACTCTTCATGCTGAATTATTCTTACATCCAATAGAACGACCAATTAAACCAGACCAGCACATCCCAAACTATAGGTCATGATCCACCAGTGGATCGTGGAATGATCGATCAGATTTTCAAAAATATATTATTAATTTTATCTATTTCAAAAAATGTAATGAATACAATATGTTACATCTTTAGAGAAAACTACTGTGAAGAAATATACGTAAGCAACTTCGTGAAATAACAGTGTTTCGTCACTCTTTGTGTTGAAAGCGACTTGGAGCTAAAATTAACAAATTTCAACCCTGAAATAGATAATCTCGTTGGTACAAAACAATGTTGTAAATCATACTCATTTTTAAGATGAATTCTGTTATTATACAATGAATAATAAAAGTAATTTTTCATGCTTAGTAAAAGAAGGTTATGTTTTATTATTATATACTATACTAGCAAAACCCGCGGCTTTGCTCGCTTAATTGTTGAAAAATGCCAAGTGGTATTCGTGGGCCTATTATCATTAGAGGAAATTTTACTGCCACAGATAATTCAAAAATTACTAATTAAGCCACATTTTGAGTAAACTTCATTTTTATACTGCATTAGGCGAACATAAGACTTAAATGAATGAGAAGAGCTAAAATTAATTCCAAATTAATGGTAATTTAGAATGTATCCCTTTCATTTCATTTTTCATTTAAAATTTAGAAATTTTTCATCTTAAAAGTAAGTATCATGCCAAATTCCAATTTTCTAGTTAAGCAAATTTCTGTAATAACTATATCACAGAAATTGCAAATGAAAAAATTTTGTGTTCATACACACATTAAAACTTCTAACCTTTTAAAAACTAATTGTTTAAAAACAACACAAAATGTCACAAAAACATATATGCATCATTTATTAAAAACTTTTACTTTAGGTGTTTTAAAAATATACAAAACTGCATTTCACATTAAAAACCTAGCGCTTTCGAGCCGTCCTGGCTCATCATCAGGGTTAAAACATCACCACGCAGATACACACAAAAAAAACACACAACTAGTCTGAAACACTGTAAAAACATCAATGTCTGCTGAAGACAAGGTCAAACCATTATAAACAGGGTGGGAAGCATAGGGAGGGATGTGCCAATCTTATTCATTCTTGAACTATCTGTAAAAGCTTATACCATACTTTAGGGATATTGTACGAAACTGAATCATTGCATGTTTCATTTTTCCTGGTTAAAATTTCTATTGATTCACTTATTATTGCTTCATAAAAAGAGGATGTGGGTTTAATAATTTTAGCGTTATCAAAATCTATTATAATCGACTGCTGTTGTTTTAATCTGGAAAGGGCGGTTTTACTTCTATTATACTTGACATCTGCAATATGTTCTTTTAACCGAATTTTAAATTTCCTTAAAGTCATACCAATGTAGTCTTTAACTTTATAAGATTTTATCCTATTTTCAACTATTTCCATAATAACTGGGATTCTATAAATTCCTGCTAAATCTTCAATCGGTATGGGATCAATCTTCTTATGTAGTAGCGCATTCAATTTAACTGGAGGGGATGCTACCAAATTTATTTCATATTTCTTTAAATTATATTTTAATTTTTCAAAAAGTTTCGGAATATATTGGAACTTGTAAAATTTAGTTGGTTTTTCTGTTAATTCTTTTTGTTTTTTACCCTGATATTGATATTGACAAATTAACTTATTAATTAACCTCTCTGAAAAACCATTTTCATTTGCTATAATTTTAACTCTGTCAAGCTCCTCATTGATATAACTATCAGTACACACTGAAAATGCTCTATGGATGTAAAACCTATATGCAGCCAGTTTATAACTTAAAGGTGATGAAGCATCTCTGGAAATAGTATTATTTGACCTCATATTTTTCCTATAAACTGTCCGATCTATTGTTAAATTACTGTTTTTTATCAGCTCTACATCAAGAAAAGGTAAACGATTCTGTTTTTCTAACTCCAGGGTAAATTGTATTTTTGTATCAATTTTATTAAGTTTAACCACAAAGTCCTTCAATAAATCTATACCATGCTCCCATATAATAAAAATATCATCTGCATATCTACACCAATATGCAGGTCTTTCACTAAAATCATTCATAACCATATTTTCAATGGGTCTTAATTTAATCTCCGCACATAAACCTGAAATGGGGGAGCCCATTGGAGCACCATCCTTTTGCTTATAACCCAGATAGCAAGCAAGGTTCCGAAAACGGTCATTTTTCATTTTCGTTCCATTTTTCTGCAAAGGTGAGTTATCTTCACCATATAGCATGGGTGCAGGAATGTTTGCAATACTCCGTTTTGGAGATAAGCTTAAGGGAACCAATATTCTCAAATCAAATTTCACGCATCTCATTTTCGCGCATGCGCAACCAACTGTCGTAGCCGTGGTCGTAGCAAAACAAAATGTCGCTTCGCTGATGCTGTCATTCTGATCATCTTGTCAAGTGTAAAAGATGTGTTCAATATTTACAGAAAATACGGTAAGTTTGTTACTAGTATATTGTTATTAGTTAAATCTTTTAATCTATGATAACTGAGTAATGTATTTCTTTTAACAAGATTTAATCCTTATTCATAAAATGAAATTTATCTTATGCTTTAGTGTAAATTGCACACAGGGAAAAATATGATTAGAAGGTTTTTTTGTTAAAATTATTATTACATAAACTTATGTAAACATTATTTACTTATGACCTTAGCATACGTTTCTTAATTATCACATTTTTTTAAAACGTGGTTTCAATTTCAGGAAATGCATAACAGGAGTGCTTCATATATGAACGAACTCCCTTTACTACGTATAAATATTAAAGTACGTGGGCGAACGGTAAAACACGAAATCTTGAGGCAAAAAAGAAATCAGGGATAGTGTTTAACATGTTTTATTGTCAACTAATAATAAACCTTTTCATTATGATCGAATTAAAAGCACTTTAACATTAATCATAATTTTGCTTTTAGTGATTAATTAACTTATGTCGGTAAATAAATATATATTTTTTGTTTCAAAATCGCCACCACCCCTGGTCGGCGTTTATGACTGATTTATAAATGAAAACATACTTTGAACTTCCACAAATTACATTCAAACGAACTCTCTTTTTAAAATCTATATTAGCATTTTTAAAAGTAGCTATATTCAAAAGTTGTTTCCGTAATATATTCGTAGAAAAATGTACTTTAATTTAAAAAAAAAAATCATTTACTTCCCCCCCCCCCCCTCCTTCTCTTTCCTCAAAAACATATATGTTTTGTCACATAATAGTAAACAAGATAATGCTATGATTATAATAATGTTTCATTAGTTAAACATTATAAACATTAGTTGTAACGTTAGTTAATTATATTTGATAATATCTCATCTATATCAACATTTGCCTATATTACATGAACTCCTCCCTCCCCTTTCCTATACTAATAAAAGTAAAAAAATGTCTGCAAACACAAATAATTGCCCTACAGTTATTCTGATTTTTTTTTTTTTTATCATATGCCTGTATTACATCTCAAAACATGAATAACTTTGTTTTATATATGTATTGATGGATTAACAAATTACTTATTAAAAATATAAAACAAATACATTCATAGCAGAAATTAATTTTGATGTGTCAAATTGCCAGTGGATTGAGAATTGGCAAAATCCTTAATATAATGATCGTGAGTCTTAAATGTTTGTCAATTAACTTATTAATTATGATTACCTACCAATACTTTTAGTTAGTACTGGTAAATGGAAAAAATGAAAGCAAAATAAAAATTATGGTACTTTTCGGTTAGCCGGGCGCCAGTTATATATATACAAATATATACATACATATATGTATGAATATGTCTATACATATTATATACATTTATGTATGAATATATATATATATATATAAATACATCTATATACATATATCACTGGCGCCTGGCTAACCGAAAAGTACCATAATTATTTTAAATTAAATGTTTCTGAAAATTCACACAACATAAAAAATTTTGATTTTTTAAAAATTATTATTAAGTTAGTAAATATGAAATGTTCTTGTCCCCCCCCCCCCCCCTCCAGAATTATCTGTATTAGCATTACAAAATAGCCTTATAATAATCTGGCCATCAACCTGAAGTTTTAACATTTACCTGTATAAATTAAATCTGCCCCTTGAATAATTTTTTATACTATGTGGGATAATGCAACTTTTTTTGTGAATACATCAAAAATTATGTTTGTTTTTATTTTAAATTAAACTGGGGTTTGTGGGGCCCACAACAGCAAACAAACAAACAAAAAAAGTTTTAAATTAGTCTTGGGTCCTATTGTATTGAAAGAATTTACATGATTTACAGAGTATTGTTGAATTATATCAATACTCAATAAAATGAAACCAGGACTGATTTAAAATGTTTTGTTGTTGTTGTTGTCGGGGATCCAAATAACTAGAGTTTATCATACAGCAATGTTTTTTCTTGCTTTCATCTCAAAATGTTTTTTTTTTTTAATTTGAGATGCGTGCAATATGATTTTTGGGGGTTTTTTTATTTTGACTGTTCTCTGAATATATACGACCACTGGTCACTGCTTAAAATCATTAGATGCCATTTTCTGTTTATATTTACAAAACCATGAAGAACACCATAAAACATTGTGAACAATGTACAGTATTAATAATAAATGTTAAATTTTAATTGAATAAAATTTATTTGAAATTTTTTTTTCAAATGAGGTATTTAAAATTACGGTGCACATAATGACAAACATGACATTTGGAAAATAATATTTTTTTGCTTTTATGCTAAATGTTAAAATAGTATAAATTATTGTATCAAAATGAACATAAAATAATAAAACAAAAGAAAATGAATTTTTTTTATAAAAATATAATTATAATTAAAATAGCATGAAGTATGCATATGCATAATGCATAGACTTTTATTGTAATGTTAAAACCATTTATGACAGGAGATATGTGTGATATAAGATGTGTACACAGTCCTTGATTTTAACTATTATTTCTGTATCTGAATGGTAATTTTCACCTTATTTAATAAAACAGCATTAAATAAGGTCAATATTATTTGGAAATAATGGTGCAGGGAAGCTTGTCATGAAGGGTTTAAAGTTTATTTCTTGGTTGTCATTATTTTATTTTGCCTTTTGTAGTTACAAATTCTAATGACATCATCTGGTCAAGGTCCATGGTTGCCAGCATGTGATTTCTTGAACAGAAAAGCTGCTAAAAGAAGGAACTACAACAGAGTTCCTCAAAAAGTCATCTGTTTACAAGCTCATACAGGATTGATGATTATTTTTTAAGGTAAGAAAAATGATTTTAACACATATATAATAACAAATTTAATGTTATAAAAGTTATTTCTTAATAATTTCAGTTGACTATTTATTTCATTATTTTTTAATTTAAAATTGAATTTTTATAAATTTATTCAAATTGTAAGTTAACATAATACTAAAAAAGAAACTATTGTGCATTCTATTTCTTGCATACATATCGAATTTTTATTTTTAAGATTATTTGCTTTTTCCTTGTGATAAATTGATATGGTTATAACCGTTTCTGAACTCATTTAATTTTTCTTTATAAATTCTATATTTACATAATAAATTAAAATATATATTTTTTTTTCTCCGGGAGGGATTTTTGTGTCTCTGGGGGTAAATTGTAAAGTTCTGGGGAGGGGGACATTTCAATGTCCCTCCCCCTGTGCCACCCCTTGAATTCAACACTGGTGGGGGTGAGTCTGGAGTATGCCTCTGAGTTTGATACTTTCATCAGCTTTCGAAAGAAAATGTTAAATACTTATATTGTTGCTCTCTCCGAAATATTGACTTGCTTTCATTATAGAGATATTTATTAGGGTATTGGTGTTATTATTGTTATTGTTTTGAGAATGTGTGTGTGGGTAATGTTTTAGTATTATTATATGCAGGGTTGTTTGATTTAAATCAGCTTGATTTATATCAAATGATTTTTTAAAAAAAATCTTTGATTTAAATCAGTATTTTTAACATTGATATTTACAAGCTGAATAAGGATTAAATTAATCATTCATATTCAAATAAATGTCATCATTCATGTCCAGATTAAAAATTACCTTTTAATAATGTTAAAACTTTTATAAGTTGAAAATAATTATTTTATGAAAGTAAATGCAACATTACATTCAAAATATTATTTGTCCATAGTGCATCACAAAATAAATGCTCTCTCATTTTTAAACTTTTGTCTTTCCTAGATCACTTCATTTTTGCAAGTTAGATATTGAAGTTTTAAAGTTAAATATATTCAATATGATAGTATTTTCAGTGAGGAGTTACTTCCTCTAAAGTAGATTATACATGATTCACAAGTTTGTTTTTTTATGTTTAGTTGCTTAGACCTGCAAATTTCAATATCCCATATGTTGATGGGAGATGTATTGATCATATAATATGATCAATAGAAGGACTAAATTTTAACATAATAAGTATTTAGATTATTTGTCTAACAATGAATTATAGAATTCCAGTTTCATGTTTCTTCTATAACTGAAAATAATTTAATCCCTGTGACTTATCCCTTTTCCTTTTCTTGAATTCATTGCTTACTTCAATGGAAAATATAAGGTATGTTATTATACCTTATTTCTAAGTTAAACAGCCATTTCTACTGTTAAGTAAGCATGATTGATTGCTGAAATTGTCAATGGCTGAGGGCTAGATAACACTGACAATTGATAGCTTCATACTTTTAATTATGTGATTACCTTGCGTCTTGTAACTGTTTTGTAATCATTAATATAGTAGAGTGTGAAACACAATTTGGGACAAGAATATCATTTACTAATACTAGGTATATACTACATAAGAAAAATGGCTGGCAAAAAGAAAAATCCAATGTAGCTTTATTTTACAGGAGAGAGAGAAAAAAATATATATATATCTGGAAAATGTGTGAAAGCAATATATGCAAGCCGTGTAGTGTAGAAATAGTGGAGATTGTGGCCAAAAAAAAAAAGACACAGAAACTTGCAGTCTATGTGATAAAAATGGCATTAGTGAATCTGAAGCAGTTGAAATCAGGGTTGGCCTTTTTGCCGGCAAAAATGTATTTTTGTCAGGACAGTGGAAAAAACAGACAAAAATTGGCAAAAACAGAAATTGGCCAAGATTATAATATAAATCACTGATTTTAATCTGTTAAAATTAGGATTTAAGCATTGAAATCGTGTAATTAAAATAAAATCCTTAAAACCCTATTTTAAAATACTAGTAATTTTTGCCAGTGGCTAAAATTATGGCATAAAGTATTTTTGCCGAGACAGTTTTTTCCACTTAGACAAAAATTGGTCAGCCCTGATTGAAATACACATATGTATTTAGCATTCTTTGTCGCATTTATTATGTGATTAGATATTATTGGAGTAATACCTTAATGAAAAAATTAATAACTTAAATTAACTAGATATTTATGCACACAACACACATACGTATATATTATCTATAATAATTTAATAGTAGAATAATATGATTTTAAGTTTTAAATAAATCTGAATTTGTTTGCAACAATTTTTTTTTATTTAAATTATTTTTAATTTTTATCTAGGAACTGTAATTAAATTAATAGAAATGTATGCAGAAAAAATAAAATAAATTCATGCACAGTACACAAATAATATTAATTTTAAAAAATCTGATTTAAATCAAGTAAATCATTTTTTTTATCGCGATTTTTATCAACCCTGATTATATGAATGGCATGTACAGATGTCACAGACCCACTGGAGTATATTTTTGGTGCCAAAAAGGCAATTTAATGTCTGGGCAATCTACCAATTTGGGAAAGATTTTTCTTCCTATGGCAGCCCGGTAGAGCAGATTGTGTGTGTTTTATATTAAATTAAAAATTGTGTGTTTTATAATAAATTTATTTTTGTGTGTTTATAATAAAAATTATATGTGTTTTACAGTTAAATTGTATGTTTTTTAAGTACTTCCTCCATTATCCCATCGACCACTTTTCATAAGAAAAAAGCTATCGTCAAATTATAGGATTTAAGGCCGAAGATGCATTATTGTAGCGACACATTCACTTGACTCAGAAGTGTTGCATGTGTTTGCTATGTTATCAAGTGGCTATAATTTGACATTTACCTGTATCTTTCATTATGTTTTACTGATTTATTAGTTCTTTCGTTAATAAAAAAAAACAATTGTGTCCTTAAATGGCAGTGCCATGATATTAAAAGAGAAAAAGCATTGAAAAATGTTGCGATGAATAGTTACATACAATAGATTAGTTTCAACTGATGTCAAAAACTTTTATTCACGAGCTGAGAGGGATAATTAGGAAAAATAATGTAAATGAATAAATATCAAAGTTTTTTTTTTGCAAACTCTTTCATTAATATATTGCAAATTTTATTGCTCAAGCTTACTAAGTTGGCACATTGAAGAGTGGGGTTTTTCAGAATTTCTTCGCATTTGTTTATTTATTTTGAGATTCCAATGGCAGCATTCTTTCATTTGTTTATTTGGCGTTACAGTTTGGCAATAGTTTTCTGTTATGAACAGTGGTCGACAGGATAATGGAGAAGTACCATTTTTTATAACAAATAAAAAAATTAGCAAGCTAAGCCTAACAGGTACACACATGCTTTTAAAAAAGAATCATTATAATTATCCTTTTAGACCATTTATATATAAGCGTTTTTTGTCTAGGTGCTTATACATTGCATTAAATAATACAGGCTTAACTATTTGGCACATTTTTGTTGTTGTTATATCCAACTTAAAAAAAAAAGTCTGCAACTGCAAAATCCCCACATCAAACACAATATAAAATAATGAAATTTTCCATTAAGACTGAGTGACAAAAACAAGATTGCTATATTTGATTAGTGGGTTCTAAAAATGCCTAGTTTAATAATATTTTAAAATATAAACAAAGAATCTACATCAGAAATTTATAAAGCACTTTGTCTCAAGCTGTGCAGATTTTTTAGAGGCTACTTCACTCAGGCAAAAACACCCGCTCGCTAATGTTAATCCTGTGGGGAGAGGGGAATTTGCGATATCTCATTCGCATTTCAATATTTTTAAATGATTTTTCTTTGCATTGGATAACTGAGGTTAATCTCTATGCATGCTCCTTTGTACTTTTTCGATTTTGATTACGAGTTTTTTTATTAAGATACTTTCACTTTCGGAAATGGTTTGGAATGTAAAAATATCCTCAATAAAAAAAACTGCAACAAAAATCGAAAAGTAAAAAAAGGCCAGCATAGAGATTGACCTCAGCTATCCAATGCAAAAAAAAAAAAAAATCATTTAAAAATATTGAAATGCGAATGAGATATCGTAAAATATTTTCCCCATAGGATTAACATTAGTGAGCGAGTTTATTCGCCTGAGTGAAGTAGCCTATATAAAGTGCATGTCATACCATATTTTGACTATTGGATTCTGTACACCTATTGCACTAGCTTAGCAAAGGGGGCAAGTTTGGGGTTAAAATCCCTTCCAGAGTATTTAAAAAACTGAGAAGATTTATAGAAAACCACTTGTCTTAAGGTAAAGTAATGTTGGGTAAAAAACAAATTAAAGAAAAGCAGCATAAAATGTCATTCTCAACAGTTTCAATGCTTTGTAATAGGGGCCTCTATTTAAACACAAAATCAATGAAAGATTAAGTTAGGAGCAATAGCAGTAAAATAGTCCTATGTTACTGCATTCCTCTTTCTTTTTTCTCTGAAGTCTAAAGAAGATGCTCTTTTATGAAACCTTTAAGCACGCTAATGTTAGGTTTATTACAGCTATTTGTGTTTTTCATTACTTTTTGTCACACAACATTTATTTATTTTTTTTTTTTTTTTAATGAGTAACAATCCCAGATGGGGATTGTGATTGTGTAGTTTATTTCCTTTCACTATACATATTTGATGCGTGTGTCTATATTTATTTATTTATTTATCTTTTTATTTGCTAGAGAGAAAAGAAAGAATCAAGAAGAAAATAGAGACTTTACTCGTGCTGTTGATGATTATATTATTTTTTGTATGTAAATAAATAGAATTATTTAAACTGAATAATATTTCATTTGTTTTAGAAAATATTGCCTGGATATTGAGAAATACTTTTGTTTGCTTCAGAGTAAGTTATTAAAAATTATTATAAAGGAAAAACAGTAATTTAAATGAGTTAAATTAGAAAGTAAAAGTAACATTACTTTGTGTTTGCTCTGTTGCATATAGGAAAGTATTTCTCTTGTTTAAAAAAAAAAAAAAAAAAGGTTACATAGAAATGGAGATTTTTTTAAAAATTAAAGTATTCTTAGCTTTTAACTAGAAAGGAATTAGGGATTACGACCAGTTTTTTTTAAGTAGAAATAGTCCCGTCATTTAACAGACATAAAATAATGCGAGAATAAAGCCAATTACACTATTTTAAAAAACTGGTGGGAATCAAACAATCTGAATAAAACAATTGTAACCTATGCTGTCCGTGAATGTCTCGGGCACGACAGTTAAGAGGTTAAAAGGTAGTTAAAAAAGCAACATTGAATCTGTAAGTAATGTCTTTTACACACACATGTGTCTGAAAAAAAGTTATGTTCAAGTTCACCACCAATAATTTTCAAAACTCTACGCCTATATGCATAAGAATAATTTTAAATAATAAAATAAATTTTCCTAAAGAAAACTTCTTAACATAATTTAGGAATATTTGAATATGAAAATATTATCTATTAATGTAGTGGATTGATTATACACACATACATAGTAAGAAATATATTTGGACAGAATCGGCTACAAATAGGGTGCTATCTCCCCCAACTCCAAGGAATTTAATATGTCAGAATATATATATATATATATATATATATTTTTAAGAATTAGAAATTACATAAACTCTAAAACAACTTGTCTGATTTGAATAGAATAGAAACATTTGCATTAAATAAACAGTTTAAGCACACAAATTATCCATCCTATTGCAATATTCTCTAAGTGAGACACATCATCAATGAGTACTTTGGTTAATTTTAACACTATGAAGAAAAACTTATCAATTATTTCTAGGCTGTCCACAACAAGATTAAAAAAATAAACACCCCCCCCCCCCCCTCTTGAAGAAAGTTCTGACATGGCACCCCTGAGTACAATGTTCAACACTCAATAAAACTTAAAAAATAAAATATATTCAAATTTTAGCAATAGGGCAGTTGCAATTGACGTCACCTTGGAGGTAAACAGTACAAATAGGCAGTTCTGATTGGTGGAATTACCCTTACCTCCAAGTGAATACAATGGTTGAACAGCTGATTGCAACTGCTCTATTACTAAAAAAGAACGATATAATTATTAAAATATGTAACTTTCTAAATGTAATATGAATTCTTAAATTAATATAATATTGGCTAATAAAATCATTCTTTTTTTTTTTTTTTTTTAGTATATAAATATTAGACTAAAATTTAATTTCCCACAGAAACAAAAGAAAAGCCCACTTAGTAAAATTTAAAAAATATATTCAAATTTTAGCAATTACTTTAAAAGAAAAAAAAACAATACATTAATTAAAATATGTAACTTTCTAAATGTAATGACTTCTTAAATATAATGTAGGCTAATAAATAACATTATTTTCCTCTTTTTTTTTTTCTTTCTAGTATATAAATTGTGAGGATTGCGCATGCCTCTTCTTGCTCTAGTAGCGCCCCCTTCTGGAGAAACGAAAGCGCGCGGCAGTAGAACTCAGAACGTCAGCGGCGAAGAACGTCGTTTGTGATATGAAAAACCAGAATTGGTTATGAAAATGGCCGTGAGTAAATGTTACCGGTCATGAATAATGAAAGATATGAATAATCTTTTACGTTGATTTATGTTCCTGTGTTCGTCATCTGTCCTCGTCATTTTTATGTCAACTTTATGTCATCGTTATGTCAAGAATTAAACTTGTGTTCGTAATTACAACGGCCTGTTTCCTTTAGAACGCCCACACACATACGGAAGAGACATTACACTGGTGTCAGAACTAATGGATGAAAAACAGGCTGTATTACTGGATTACGGAGTGAAACGTTATAGTGAAATATTATACTGAAATATTATAGTGAAACATTATACTGAAATATTATAGTGAAATATTATAGTGAAATATTATAGTGAAGAAAATTTTTGGATAACCTATACAGAGGTAAGGTAAATTTTATTATTTAAGTATGGCCGATCAACTAACTAAACTTAAAAAAACTAGGGGGGTAATAAAATCATCTATTACCTCTATTGTTAAAAAGATCGAAGATACATGTGTTTTAGAATCGCCGAATTTGGTGGAATTGGAAGAAAATTTAGCTCAGCTAGAACAGAAAGGTATCGACCTTAAACGAGAAGATGAACAAATTTTAGCATTAATTAATGATGAAAATGAAATCGAAAAAGACGCGAAGACCTCCATAGAATATCATGAAAAAATAACTCTATGGCGATTTAGAATTAATAAGAAATTGAAAAATAATAGCAAAAGCCAAATTTCCCCCGTATCTCACGCCGATAATAAGCACGCAGAATTAGTTGCGCAATCTGTTAAACTCCCTACATTAAAAATTGAAAAATTTTACGGCGATATAAGTAAGTTTCAAAACTTTTGGAACTCATTCAAAATAGCAGTCCATGATAATGATTCACTGTCAAATATTGAAAAAATGAGCTATTTACAAAGTTATTTAGGTGGTAGTGCATATAATTCTATTTCCGGGTTTGCGTTATCAGATAAAAATTATTTGGAAGCTGTCCAAATTCTGAAACAACAATTTGGCCGAAAGGATCTCATTGTGACGACACATATAAATACTTTATTATCTTTGAAACCCGTATTGAAAACAAATGATGTAATAGCTCTGCGAAAATTATTTGATACCATTCAATGCCAAATAAGAAGTCTCAGGTCTTTAGACATTGAATCAAATGGATTTGATAACCTGTTGACACCAATAATTCTTAAATCCTTGCCATATAATCTTTCGTTAGAATATAATAAGCAATGTATAAAAAATTCTAGTGACTCGCAACCAAACATTGATGATTTGTTATTATTTATTCGTACCGAAATAGAGTCGAGAGAAAAACAAAATTATTTAACTGGCAATTTAGATAACCCAAGGTTAAAGCAGTCGTATAATAATGATTCCACTGCATTTCGTAAACAAATGTTCGCTAGTGATAGAATTAATTCTGAAGTATCTCATATTAAAGCCACCTCCGAAACCTTTTGTATATTTTGTTCTTGTAATAGTCATTCGACTGAGGAGTGCAATAAATTTCCCGTTGATCAGAAAATAGCTAAATTAAAAGCACAAGGGCGCTGTTTTTTATGCTTAAAGAAAGGTAAACACGTCGCTAAAGATTGTACCATAAAAGATAAAAAATGCACAAATTGCGGCAGATACCATAATGTTACAATATGCAGTTATTTATTTGGCAATGCCAATAAATTTGATAGGGAAGATAATTCGAATTCAAATGAAAAAGCACTCACTGCTAGAGTCAAATCGGATGAGATTTTTAATTTGAAAACACCGAAAAAAGAAACAAAATTAATTGAAACATTACCGACAGTAGATATCGAATGTGGTAATAAAATATTACATGGCGTAGTAGATAGTGGAACTCAAATTTCTATAATAAAGGCTAATTGTGTACCCGAATACTTTAAAAATCCTTGTGGTACTATAATATTGCAATCTGCATTCGGCCACCAATTGAAAGCTCCTTTAATAAATATCCCATTGAGTATTGCAGTTGATAAATTAAACCCCAAGATATATCCTAATATTATGATAACATGTGCTGTAGTTGATAATTTAATTAATGATTTATTACTTTCTCTTGATACATATAATGAATTGAATAAGTATAATGAAAATGATAAGGCATTAAATTGTAATGTTGACGCGATAAGTGACAATACAAAAGAAACCAACACTGTAGATCTGTCTGCTTCAATTTTAGACCATGTGTCAGTTGAAAATGCGAATGCAAACGAGAACATTGACCACGCACCTGATACTTTTATAAATGATTCAGAGAAATTTAAATGTCAACAGAAAAACGACCCTTCGTTAAATCAGTGTTCGACAGCTAACAAAAATGAATTTAATAGTTTTTTCGTTCACGAGAATTTCTTATATCACTTGGATAAATTATTTGATGAGACAAAAAATAACCCTCACCCGCGTACTAGTATTGCACAATCGATCACGAAAGAAACTAACAATAATGAAAATGACACATTTACTGTTGCCGATTTAATCGTAATAGAGAGTGGAGATCAAATTGAAACGGAAATTCATTATAAGGAAGAAGATCCCCAAATTAGGCAAGCAGAAGAAATTTTACATAATTCAAAAGATTTAAAGGTCCAAAATTATTTACAGAGTGAACACAATATTATGAAAGATACTCCCATAGTTAACAATGTAACTTCAATTTTCGAGTCCTCAAACTATGCAGTCACACCTGATGAAGAAACCGAATACGAAACCGCAATTTATGCTAAAAATAATGCAAGTGCTTCGGATAAATATTTGATTGCATCAGCAGACATGAAGGAAGAAAATATAAGACGAAAGATAATTTCTGAAAATAAATATTCAAAAGTTGATGTCACGACAACAGAAGAATCTTACTCTGTTTTCAATAATACAATGCCAGAAACACTTGATGGAAGTCCCGAATCCAACACGATTGAGTTCAGCGAGAAACAACCTCCTGTTTACGATGAAAATTCCGACTACATTATAGTCAATGGTTGTGTGAAATCACATGAAATAGCAAACAAAGAACCCGATGTATTCCTTAAGTTAAATCATCCTGACAACGTGATGTTAGAAAAACGCCAGAAGAGATATGAGAAGATTGATGAGTTTACAGCGACTAAGGAAGTGACGATCGACGAAAATAAAAATGAAACTGAACTTTCTAAAAATTGTGTTAAAGTGAAAATAAAGGAAACTGTGCGGAAGAAACAGTATATACGTGATGGCTTTCGCCGAATGAATAATACATTTAGTACAGGAAGACGACGAAAACGAGGAAAAATAAAATTTCTAGGTCATGTGGTAGGATCCGGTATACATGCACCCGATCCCGACAAAGTATCAGCGATACAAAACTTAGAAGTTCCCAAGTCAAAGAAAGATGTCAGAAGCATATTAGGTCTTCTATCTTACTACCGATCCTATGTTCCTTCATTCTCCGACATAGCTCGTCCATTGATTGAACTTACCAAGAAACGTGCCCCTAATGAAGTTACTTGGTCTGAGGATTGTGACAAAGCCTTTTTTGAGTTGAAACAGGCGATCAGTAAGTCACCCATCTGTTATTCCCCGAACTTTCAGAAACCATTTATTATACATGCAGATGCTTCTTCATATGCGATAGGCGCTTGTCTATCTCAAAAAGATGAAAATGAACAAGAGCATCCCATTGCTTTTACAAGTAAAAAGCTCTCCAAATGCCAAGAAGGTTATGCTACCATCGAAAAGGAAGCTTATGCTGTTATCTTCGCCCTGAAAAAGTTCGAACACTATATTTATGGTTCGCACGTAACTGTGGTGAGCGACCATAATCCTTTAAAATTTCTCACGGACTGTGCACCTCAAAGTGCGCGCCTTCAAAGATGGGCCCTTGCACTTCAGCGCTTTCAAGCCCAAATAACGTACCGACGTGGGAAACTCCACGCGAATGCTGACTCTCTAAGTAGGCTACCTGCCTCACATTGGACTTAAAGACTTAAAAACTTTGGACATTCTTTGAACATTTGAAAATTTGAACATTTCTTCTGTGTTACAAGTTTGAACTTTAACTTTAAAAACTTTAACTTTATCCTCGAACTTTAAAATATTAGTATTAGTGTTATAGTGTATTCTATTTGTTTATTTTCTTTGATATTCTTTAAGTGTTTGAATTTTTGTATTAATATGTTTACTTGTTTGTTTAGATATTTACTAGATATTGATTTGTCTCAAAAGACTAAATCAAATTCTCGAAAGGGGGAGGTGTGAGGATTGCGCATGCCTCTTCTTGCTCTAGTAGCGCCCCCTTCTGGAGAAACGAAAGCGCGCGGCAGTAGAACTCAGAACGTCAGCGGCGAAGAACGTCGTTTGTGATATGAAAAACCAGAATTGGTTATGAAAATGGCCGTGAGTAAATGTTACCGGTCATGAATAATGAAAGATATGAATAATCTTTTACGTTGATTTATGTTCCTGTGTTCGTCATCTGTCCTCGTCATTTTTATGTCAACTTTATGTCATCGTTATGTCAAGAATTAAACTTGTGTTCGTAATTACAACGGCCTGTTTCCTTTAGAACGCCCACACACATACGGAAGAGACATTACATAAATATTAGGCTAAAATTTAGTTTCCCACAGAAAAAAAGGCAAAATTCAATCAGTAGAACTTAAAAAATAAAATATATTAAAATTTTAGCTTAGAAAAAAAGCTATGTATTAATAAAAAAAAAAGCAAATACATTAAAGGGAAAAAAACAATATATTAATTAAAATATGTAACTTGCTATGTAATATGACTTCTTAAATATAATAAGAGCTAATAAAAAGCATTTTTTTTTCTGTATATAAATATTAGGCTAAAATTTAATTTCCCACAGAAACAAAAGAAAAATTCTAAGTCAAGTTATTTTAATGAAAATCTTATGTCTCTGTCAATTAAGATTTAAAACTAACAGATTAATCAAAACATTTTTCATTTCCTTTATAGATGCTTATGATAAAAGCATTATTTTCTACCTTTGATTGTAAATCTTGTTACAATGCTTAATATGAAATCCTGTAACTAGCCTTACGCTTCTACATTTTGGAATGCTTGTCCTAAAACACTTACAAAGTACCTCAGATTGTGTCAACTAGCAACCTTTTATAATGCTTTTTACAATGTTTGCAAACCTTTCAGACAAAGCCTTTAAAAAGCATCTAGTCATTTACATGTTGGGGTTATAAAAATGTTTTAAAAATCAAAAATTGTTATCTGGGAATAAATATTATCAAACTGAAAAACGTTATTGTTTTTAATTAGATTAAACCCGGAAATAAGTGTATTTTTTTTGTGCTCACGCTAAAAGAATCATTACCATTAATAGCTTTTTCCACGAACAAACCTACATCATTCATATCCACAGATGGATATAACGATACTACATCCAAACTCGCAAAAATGCTGTTCTAACCCCAAGGATTATAGGACGCTTAAAGGATCATAAAGAAGGAAACCCTCTTCGGCCAATTGTAACTAAATGTATAGGACCTACATATTATCTAGAAAAGGCATATGTTGTCTTATTAAAAACTATCCTCCCTCAGTCAGAGTTCGTCATTTCATCGACAATGGAGTTTATTAAGCAAGTAAAACTTTTTCAGATTACTGAGAACAGCATTTTTGCGAGTTTGGATGTAGTATCGTTATATCCATCTGTGGATATGAATGATGTAGGTTTGTTCGTGGAAAAAGCTATTAATGGTAATGATTCTTTTAGCGTGAGCACAAAAAATACACTTATTTCCGGGTTTAATCTAATTAAAAACAATAACGTTTTTCAGTTTGATAATATTTATTATAAGCAAAAGGATGGTGCTCCAATGGGCTCCCCCATTTCAGGTTTATGTGCGGAGATTAAATTAAGACCCATTGAAAATATGGTTATGAATGATTTTAGTGAAAGACCTGCATATTGGTGTAGATATGCAGATGATATTTTTATTATATGGGAGCATGGTATAGATTTATTGAAGGACTTTGTGGTTAAACTTAATAAAATTGATACAAAAATACAATTTACCCTGGAGTTAGAAAAACAGAATCGTTTACCTTTTCTTGATGTAGAGCTGATAAAAAACAGTAATTTAACAATAGATCGGACAGTTTATAGGAAAAATATGAGGTCAAATAATACTATTTCCAGAGATGCTTCATCACCTTTAAGTTATAAACTGGCTGCATATAGGTTTTACATCCATAGAGCATTTTCAGTGTGTACTGATAGTTATATCAATGAGGAGCTTGACAGAGTTAAAATTATAGCAAATGAAAATGGTTTTTTCAGAGAGGTTAATTAATAAGTTAATTTGTCAATATCAATATCAGGGTAAAAAACAAAAAGAATTAACAGAAAAACCAACTAAATTTTACAAGTTCCAATATATTCCGAAACTTTTTGAAAAATTAAAATATAATTTAAAGAAATATGAAATAAATTTGGTAGCATCCCCTCCAGTTAAATTGAATGCGCTACTACATAAGAAGATTGATCCCATACCGATTGAAGATTTAGCAGGAATTTATAGAATCCCAGTTATTATGGAAATAGTTGAAAATAGGATAAAATCTTATAAAGTTAAAGACTACATTGGTATGACTTTAAGGAAATTTAAAATTCGGTTAAAAGAACATATTGCAGATGTCAAGTATAATAGAAGTAAAACCGCCCTTTCCAGATTAAAACAACAGCAGTCGATTATAATAGATTTTGATAACGCTAAAATTATTAAACCCACATCCTCTTTTTATGAAGCAATAATAAGTGAATCAATAGAAATTTTAACCAGGAAAAATGAAACATGCAATGATTCAGTTTCGTACAATATCCCTAAAGTATGGTATAAGCTTTTACAGATAGTTCAAGAATGAATAAGATTGGCACATCCCTCCCTATGCTTCCCACCCTGTTTATAATGGTTTGACCTTGTCTTCAGCAGACATTGATGTTTTTACAGTGTTTCAGACTAGTTGTGTGTTTTTTTTTTTTTTGTGTGTATCTGCGTGGTGATGTTTTAACCCTGATGATGAGCCAGGACGGCTCGAAAGCGCTAGGTTTTTAATGTGAAATGCAGTTTTGTATATTTTTAAAACACCTAAAGTAAAAGTTTTTAATAAATGATGCATATATGTTTTTGTGACATTTTGTGTTGTTTTTAAACAATTATTTATAGACAGAGGTGAATTTGATTCAATTGAGTGTTGTGTTTTTCATGACTCAAGTTTATTTTGCTTTTAAAAACTGTTCTGTGGATGAATTTGTGTACCTAACGTAAAAGCCATGTAAAATTTCAAGTTTCTATCCCGTAGCAATTTCAGATAAACCATAGTTTAGTAGAAGGTTTTTAGAATTTTTCAAGCTCATTTAACTCTTTTAAATTTCGATTTAAAAAAAAAAAACTTCTTAGCGAGCACTGAAATCTTAAAAATAGCTACCATGCCAAATTTCAACTTTCTAGATCCGCAGCATCACTAAAATCGCAATTTTAGAAAGTTTTCTGCTTCTACATCTTTCTTAAATTCGAATTTTGTAAAAACTGTTCTGTGCAAGCATTTATGTCTAAAAAATAACAGGCACTTCAAATTTTAAGTTTCTATCTCTAACAATTTAGAAAAAACCATAATTTATAACGTTTTCTGATCATTTTGCACCTTTAAATTTTGAATTTTTATTAAACTGTTTATACCGAGCGTCTGTATCTTAGAAGTTGCAACTATACTAAATTACAAGTTTCTAACCTGAATAAATCATATTAAATCATAATGTAGAACGTTTTTAGAACTTTTTCCGCTCATTCCAGCCTGTTAAATTTCGAATTTTTTAGAAACCGGTCTCTTCATTTGTATTTTAAGAGTAACCACCATGCCAAATACGAAGCTTCTATACCAGCTGTACCACATAAATTGCAATTTTAGAACGTTTTATTTTTGCTCCTGCCTTTTTCAATTTCGCATTTTTAGTAAACTGTTCTGGGTGATCATTTACGTGAGTAACAGCCATGCAAAATTTCAAGTTTTTAGCCTCAACAGCTCCAAATAAATCGTAATTTAGAACGCTTTTCGCGCTTTCACACTTTTAAATTTCAATTTTTTTTTTTAAACTCTTCTGTGCGACCAGTTACGTCTTAAAAGCAACAGCCATGTCAAACTTCAAGTTTCTTATCCCTAACAATTCCATAGAAATCGTAATTTAGAACGCTTTTAAAACGCTTTCGGCTCATTTTGCCCTTTGAAAATTTGAATTTCTTTAGTAAAAACTTCTTAGCGAGCATTTGTATCTTAAAAGTAACCGCCATGCCAAATTTGAAGTTTCTAATCCTGTCAGTATAAAAAAAAATCGTAATTTACAACGTTTTTTCCTTCTTCACCCTTTTAAATTTCGAATTTTTTTTAACTGTTCTGGGTGTGCACTTGCGTCTTAAAGAATATCAGTCATGTCAAATTTCAAGTTTCTGTCGTTAACAATTCCACAGAAATCGTAATTTAGAATGTTTTTATAACATTTTGCCTCATATAACCCTTTTAAATTTCGAATTTTTTAGAAACTGTTCTTAGAGAGCATATATATCTTATAAATAACTACCTTGCCCAGTTTCAAGTTTCTAATCCCTTCAGTATCACAAAAATTGCAATTTTAGAACTGTTTTCGCTCCTGCAACCCCCTGAGGGTAGTGGCACTGGCATAACACATAGCCTATGTTAGAGCAGAGACAGTCACCATAAATTTACAACCATTATGTTTAAAATCGGTTCGGTAGTTTCAAAGATTCCATAGAAATTGTAATTTAGAATGTCTTTAGAAATAGCTCATTTCACCCTTTTAAATTTCGAATTTTTAGAAACTATTCTTACAGAGCATATACACCTTATAAGTAACTACCATGCCAAATTTCAAATTTCTAGCCCCTTCTGTATTACAAAAATTTCAATTTTAGAACGTTTTTCGCTACCACAGCCCTCTGGGATATTGACACCGACATGAAATATAGCTTAGGTTAGAGCAGGTACTGTCACTATCAATTTGCAACTTTACATTTGAAATCGGTTCGGTAGTTCCAGCGATTCAATAGAAATTGTAATTTAAAATGTTTTTAGAACGCTTTTCACTCATTTCAACCTTTTAAATTTCGATTTTTTTTTTTTTTTTTTTTTTTTGTTCTTAGAGAGCATTTACATTTTGTAAGTAACTACCATGCCAAATTTCAAGTTTCTAGCTCCTTCAGTATCGCAAAAATCGTAATTTTAGAACGTTTTTCACTCCTGCACCCCCTGGGGGTAATGGCACCGACATAAAATATAGCCTATGTTACAGCAAAGACTGTCACCATCACTTTTGAAACGGGTTCTAGAGATTCCATAGAAATTGTAATTTAGAATGTTTTTAGAACACTCTTCGCTCATTTCACCCTTTTAAATTCGATTTTTTTTTTTAGAATTTGTTCTTGAGAGCATTTACATCCATGCCAAATTTCAAGTTTCTAACTCCTACAGTATAAAACAAAATCGCAATTTTAGAATGTTTTTGCTCTTGAACCCCCCTGGGGTAGTGGTACCGACATAAAATATAACCTATGTTGGAGCAGGGATTGTCACCATCAATTTGCCACCATCACTTTTGAATTCGGTTCGGTAGTTCCAGAGATTACCCCCTACAAACAAACGTTACTTCTTTATAATGTTAGCATAGATTAATATCATTGTGATTTGCGAAAAAATTCTAAACAATTTTTTTGCTTAGTAATACTATTTAAATGTTTGGCAATTTTCTGGATTTTAAAAAAGCCCACAAATGTTCATAAATTTAGCAAGAACAAAATAGAAAAACATTATTCGTGTACTTCTTCGATTTTCTGCATACAAATCTATATCTATATATATATTTCTCTTACGTGGTGCGGAAAAAGGGCTGAATTTCTAGATTATAGTTTGGCAACAACCGTTAGAATCTCCAATATGGCGGCCAGTGTGAGAGCAGTGAAACCTCAGAGCAGGTGAAACTTAAACTAGCAATTATAAAAAATAAAATAACATGTGCATAATCCAAAGTATTTGAGATGATTCCCCAGTTTAATTATGAGTAATATCGTTAATTTCAAATGAATTCTTAACTCTTATTTAGAATTTATTTATGAATTTCATTCATACGAAAATGGAGAGAGAATAAAAATATCAAATGTCTTGATTGCCCCTGCTGCCATCTATTGCTGTCTTGATGAAGTAAAAAATAATTTATTTTGCAAATATCTATAATCAATTGGAACAGTTTTACGAAATTTAAACAATGATTGATGATATATATAAACTATCTTCCTACCACGTAGTACTTTTTTTAATGAATTTAAGCCATGCTGTACAATATTATAGGTGCAATGAGTTTTAAACTAATTGTGTTTTCAAGATATTTTTATTCATAGTATTTAAATGATTTATGTCATGTATTTTTAACTGTGTTTTCAACGAAGTTTTCAATTATGTTTTTACATTAAAAAAATTGTCAATTTTATGGTGGATTTATGGTAGTACTTATTCCGACTAGAATTGCGGCAAAAATAAAAAGGGGCGAGCGAGCGAAGCGAGCTGGGACCGCATAGCAGTCTCAATGTGAATTTCTTCGTAATTCACGGGGGTTGGCGAGCGTTAGCGAGTAGGGGACTGAGCCCCCTAGTTACTCGTAAAACATTAATTTACAAATTGCACGATGAGTTTTTTCGATTTTGACATTCCAATTTTAATGAAATTTTTGTTATAAATATACTGAATACTCGCCTAATTTAGATAATATCCTATAAGTTTGTTGAAAAAGAGTAATTGTTCCATCAGAGCTGCTATGTCACGTAAAATTTACTTTGTGAAACATCCACAAACTCATTTTAAGTCATATCTATTTTCCTTGAAGAGTATGAAAAGTTTAATTTATTTTCAACTTTATTTATTACAAATCAGAGACGACTTTAGAGGGGGGGGGAGTCAGGCGAAATTGGCGCCCCCCCACTCCGTGGAGCATGTAAAGATCTTTTATACAGGACCGAATAAAATAAATCCAGATATGATATCGTTTATGAGCAATGATTGCATGAAGTGCATTTTCAAGCTTAACTAAATTTTGGCACATTATGTTCACTAAAATACGTCTGTGTATAAATTCTGTAGATCATACTCCGGATTACTTAAAAAAATTCTAATTAACTTACTTTTATGGACGGGATGTGTTGAAAGTGCATTTTTAATGTGTTATGCGTTTCTTAGCTAACTGAAGTAAATCGTACTACAGTATAACTATGTGTACATATATATATGCATATGTATATAATAATTGTACTATTTATGTAGTTTATATTATATAGTATAGTACATCTATTGTTTATATGTGATGTGAGTGAAACAAATTCAAATAGAAGGCCGCCCAAAAACATATGAATACATTGCCTTTCTGGATGATAATTGCCAGAAAGGCGTAATTTAGTGTAATTATGTGTTTTCCTGTTGAATAAATTTTTTTTTAATACTATGTGGTACATATAAAAATCTGTTGATCATTTTCAGGGCTGCACAAAAGAAATCATTTACGCTTATGGACGGGACAATAATTGTTAAAAATGGGTTTTAACTGTGTTATGTTCTTTCTAAACTTGTTTGTTTAGCTATCTTCCACGTATTCTATTCTATTCAGGCAGCACAGAAAAAATTAGAAAGCTTTGAAAAGGAAAAGAAATTTCTTCACGAAACTTTTTTCCCCCAATTACTGCAAGTACAGCTATTCGACCTTCCCAATTCTTTTATCGTTACGTAAAAATGAAATTTCCAAGAATATTTGCCGAAACGTCAGTTCAGGCTCACTGTGGAGACACGAAAAGTTTTTGGTTTCCCCTGTTCGTCTGTTCCGCGATAACTGCCGTAAAAATCATCCTATTAGGTTGATTTTCGGTGGGTATGTTGGTGAGGTACACGGAATTAGTTATATACTTTTTAGTTACATTTGGCTCAATCGTTCGAAAAATATAGAACATTTATTTTTAGGTCATAATGCTTTTCAATGGGAAGTCAGAAGATTTTTTTAATTTTAACATTCACCGAAAAGAAAATGTCGCATTGGGATAATTGTAAATGCTAAATTATGGATGCTAAATTTACGAAATAGATATCTTAATTTAATTCAATTGCTTTGAAAATTTACCAACATATTTATTAGAATTTCCAAATTAATTGTATAAATTACTGGAAAGTTTTATGCATTAATTTGAAAGATGTGAAACATTTTAATTTCTTATTTTTTATAAAAAATTCTAATGCATTTTTTTTTTCTCTTTCATGAAATGGTTGCTAAGCAACTATATTTCAAAGAATATCAACAAAGGAAAAACCAAGTGAATTGCATTATTTTGAAGCGAAATTTTATTAACAAAATAGCTAATTTTCGGGTGATTTAAGTTTTTAATATGCTTTTTTTAATGAAATAGATGAGAATTTATTTTAACTACTAAAGAAAGATTTCCAAATCGGTTTTCCAAATGAAACTAATAAAAACGTTGAATGTGTAAATTGAATATAGCTTACATAAGAGGAATTTACATTTGTATACTTTATGCTCGAAATTTTATTAAATTTCAGCAACATATGATGTTTAGTGGTAGAAATATAAGTATTCTTTTAAGGATAGGATAAAATCTCTTGTACAAAGAGATGGTTATTCTAATGAAATTAAAATAGTAAATACATTCAGACATATACTCAAGAAATGAAATAGCACAATTACTGGAAATTGAGAATATAACATTAAAGCGACAACGGGGAAGGGGGGGGGTACAGGGGGGCGGAGCCCCCTGAAGTAATGCATTGTTATTTTGAAAAAATACAGTAATAAGTAGTTTATCCTTTCATTTCATAACATTGTGTTTAATGCAATACTTCTAAAATTTCCGGAACTTTCGATAAATTTTATATTATTATAAATGTATAAATAACAATAAAAAATTGAAATTTAGGATATCAAATATTATGCAGATAATGCGATTAATTAGTGAGATTAATGAATAATGATTTGTAGAGCTGTAGAGCCTTTGATCTGTAGATTTACTAGTCTGAAAGTGTTGGAAAGCGTTTCATAATCTATGTGTGATGCATAATTTTTCTTTCTTGTTTTAATCAATGTAACTTGTTTATTATATCATATGACCATAAGAGCCGAGATAAAAGGCGCCTGGTGTGTGACGACGCAAGTGTCTAAAATCTTGTTTGATGAAAAACAAGCAAATACAAGCATGTTTGCGATTATTATGTAGCTTTGGTGCTCATCTGTTAGTTTATTAGATAAGAAAATCTTTGCGCCATTCCTTACCTGATAAGGAATATTATTTGCCTTAGTTTGTTAGATCTGTCTCTTATTTTTAAACAATCTGCTTTGAAATCTGCATTCGGAATATTTGAGGCGTCCCAATTTTTACGGGACATCCGGATTTTGGGCTAAAATCGAAAGTTCCTGATAAATAGTTTGATAATCTATATTATAAAGTAAAAACATGTCCATGGGTAACACAACGTCATATTGACGGTGGCAACGACCAGACCAATACATTTCACTTTTTAAAAAAAATTAACATTTGAACATCGCTCAACTTCAATTTTTATTTACACCGTCGAATAGAAAAAGAAGTATACTTTCAAATACAATTCGTATGAAAACTGTATCCCAATTTACTGATTTATTTTTCATGGGTTTTTTAAATAATTTTCAAGAACTATGAACAAGCTGCTATGTTGCATTTTTCAGGATTTACACGATTTTAGCGATAGTCATATCTCAAGAACTAATGCACGGAATTTAATAAAACTTTAGATATAGTTAGACTTTGATATAAATTGGTGCTGATTCGTTTTTGGGTATGTGAAACCTGTATGAGATAGAAGAAAGTTTTGGGATTGGCACATCCGACTAGTTGTTCTTTAATTATTATTTTAAAGAAACATTTTTGCTAATCTCGAAAAAAAAAAATATTTTTTTTTTATTTTCTGTACCCCAAAATGAAAAAAAGTATGACTTTGAGAAGACAGGAGATATGTCAAATTTTAAACATTAAAATTTAAAAATAAATGAATGAATGCGGCTTTCAAATTGCCTGTTCAGCAATGCAAAACTTTCTGACTCCTTTTTAAACGTGAAGGCTTAAAATTGGCAACCTGACTATTGATTTAAGTTATCTAAAATATAGTTAAAATTTGCCTTCGCTTTAACTTATTTCTAAACTAGCTGATCCGTCAGGCATTGTTAAAATTTATATAGAAATTCATCAGATAATAAAGTCAGGACAATTACACAAAATTCTACACCTTTAAGTTCAAGTTGGTGCAATTAGCATTTCAAATAGTTTCTAAATGCTGCTGCATTAAACACTACTTAAGGTGGTTCTCAAATTCCCTGCTGAACAACGCGGAACTTTCTGACACATTTTCTGACTCATTTTTAAATATAAAATTATATATGTATATATATATATATATATATATATATATATATATATATATATATATATATATATATATATATATATATATATATATAATTATAATATCTATGAATTTCAAAAACATATCAAGTTCTATTATCATACTACTTAAATCTCCAAAGAGATAATTAATGATATTGTGTAGACAGAATACCACATAGCTAATATTTAACATGTGCAATAATAATATTACCATAGCTCGTGCTTCAATGGTAATTGGACAAATTTACTCATACTTGAAGAATATTTAAAAAGAAAAAGAGAGAAAGGGGGAAAAAAAAATTATAAATTGGAGATGCAATTAAGTAAATTCAAATGGATTAATAAATTAAATATTAAACCATATACAATGGAATATTGGACCACAATAAAATTAAATATGAATTGGATATGAAAAAAATACATGTATGTGTACTCATCAGCCTGGATGCACCCACATGTATTTTAAAAATAGTTCAGTATTTCATAATTCTACTGGCATAATGCTAAGAACAGTATAATCATCCAGGTATACTGAACTATTACCAGACAACCAATTGAAATATTAAAATTGGAATTATTTAAATTGGAAATAAAAAACCATTAAGAATATATAAAATTTCACTCACATCGATTATCCTAGAAACTTTATAAATCACCTCACGAAATTACCGCCAGATCGAGTTGAGAGAAATGATTTGAAAGACAAGTTGAGAGCACACTATTTTAAACACAGCCCCATCGATTACACCCCAACACAAAATGATTCAAAAACACACTAAATTATTCTGTTAATAATACACATATAACAAAATATTCGTTAATATATAATTACTACATCTAATTTTAAACCCTGAAAGTAAAATTAATATACAAACATTAGCTCCCTCTATAGTTAAATTAAACATAATATTATCAATATATTCCTCATCTACCTTACAGGTAAAGTGTCGCCATCTGTTGGTATTATAATTATTCATAATTAATATTTAGTTAATCTTAACGAGAATATTTTATGTAAAAGAGATATTATTTTAAAACAGAGTGCTATTTGCTACCAGCTGTATTAATCCACTGATATATATTATAGACTTATTATTAAATAATTAATGTTTTATTTTTACTACTACTTAAATAATTTTTAGACTTGTTATTAAATAATTAATGTTTTATTTATACTACTACTAAATATATTTTAGATTTCATAGATTGATTTAAATATAAAATTAAATAATTCATAAACAATTCAAAATTTATAAAATTGATAATTAATAGTATTACTACTATGTATCAATCAAATTAATGCAATGCAATGCATCAATTAAAATATTTGTTAATTATTTTACATAGATTATTTGTTAATTATTTTACATAGATAAAAATAAAAAATAAAAAATAAAATTAATTTACATAGATAAAAAAATAAAAACTATATAAATTGCAAATATATATGTTTGTAAGTTATAATCACCAATGTTATCCATGTATAATCCTATGTGTTAGTGTATAAGTTAATTTATAAATTTATGAAAACTGCACATCAATAACACCTTAAACAGAGGTGATCGGCAACGCACAATCACAATCAATACAAAGTGTATATAATGTTCAATCATATTAAATTACTTTATGTTGTAATTGTAATTATGTATGTTATAATTGTAATTTTTCTATATCTATTGTTATATGTTATCACTCACTAAATCATTAATTTATTACATACTGTGTTTATATTTAAATTATATAATAATGTTATTTAAAAGAGTTGATGATTGAATTTATCCTAAAAATTGGATAACCATATATTTTTGCTTGATCTCGAATAAATCTAATATTTTTGTTTTTATTTATATCTGAGCATAAGTATTTTATACGATGTAGATAATTGATAATTATATTTTTATAAACAGATTTATGTAAACATGAAGCAAAATTGGTAAAAATATTTACTTTAAATGGAAAATCAAATCTCTTATCATAAATATCAAAAATTAATTTATAATTATTATTAATATTGATTTTTAAGTCAAGAAAGTTTATATTATTATTAATTAAATCATTTTCGCTTAATTTAAGCTGAGTAGGATAAAAATTGAGTGGTGATGTGCAATTTTTTTCATTGAAATATAATATGATAATGTCATCAATATAGCGATAAAATACATAATCATTGTTCGGACTAATATTTCTTTCATAATAATATAAGTAAAGGTCAGAGAGAATACTAGAAGCGGTTGCGCCCTGCGGAATTCCCTGGCATATATATATATATATATGCATATATATGCATATATATATATATATATAAAAAAATTACATCTCGAGTTATAAGAGATTCTTGTAGCGTGACGAAAAGATTTTCGCTTTTCTCATGCTGCCGCGTCGTGATTTGACTGTACGCCCAATTTGACTGTATTTCTAAGCAATCTTCTGCCTTTACCGAAAAAAAAAACGCCATTCGATTACATAGTTTCTGAATTAAGAACACTTACCAATTTCATGCTTTTACGAACAAAAACGAATTCAAAAATGCGTCATAAAGGCTTAAAGACAAGCGGGAAAAATTGTACCTTACGGCAGAATATAGATTGGTCACCCACGTCTTTTATTGTGAAGATTTTTTTCAGCCAAGTCTAACTCGTCAAGGAAAAAAAAAAAGTGTTTGTTAGCATAAGCCAGCTTCTCCACTTTAGAATTTAAGTTAACGCTCTAAGATTTTTTGTGCGGCTGGCGGAATATATTAGGCACGAACACGCCAAGTTTTAAAAAGATTCGGTGACTAGAAGTATTTTTAATAAATATAATAGTAAAAAGAAGTGGCTCCAATTTGCTGAGACGTGGCCAGGTAGATGTTGTTTACAAATGTGCTAACTTAATGACACCCTTTAAACTATTTTTAATGGATCAAGACACTTTAGCACTTAATAGATAAAAAGGTAATGAAAAGTTCTATGATAGCAGCTTTTATGATGGATACAGCTAAGAGAAGTTATTTAACAAATGATGAGTTCGCATTAATTGACGGGCTCTTGGAGAGCAATGGGGGGAAAGGGAGGGGAGAGCTATACAAAACACAAGTGCTCTACGAAACCTTTAAAATGAATCCTAACTTGCAATTGAGATATGGGACTTTAAAATGGATGCCCCTTTTGCGCCCCTCTGACGCCCCCCCCCGCCCTCGAGAGATACATCAAAACAGAGGGCGTCAAAAGAAGCGGAGGGGGGATACTTTTAAGCGGTTTACAGCTAATTTTGGAGCTGTTTGGTCCATAGGGACAGAGAAAAGTAGAAAAAACTAAAATAATTATGAGAAATTGAAAAAAATTAAATGAGAAAAGTGCTCCTGACGGGAGGGAAGGAGAGTAGAACCAGACAAAAGTGCTTGATGATTTCAAAACTTTTGATATGTTACATGACGGAGTTTGAACACCTTGAATGTCTCCCCCACCCGGGGGGTAACTCCGTTCCTGTGGGAGATAGAACCTCGGGACCCTCTTAGAATTGTCGGCCTCGACGAGTTTAACTTCATTGGATCCTTTAGAAGAGGCCTACGCCCTCTGTGGGGCTTAAAGGGCTGAGAAAGATGGGAAAAACTAAAATTTAAGAAGAGTTGAAACAGAGAAATATGCTTCTTAAGGGAGGGGGTGGAGTGAGAGGGGGAGAGTAGGACCAGACCATAGTGCTTGACGAGATCTATCTATTGATATGTTACATGAAGGAGATTACATGGGGTTTACGTGAGGGGGGGAGCACCAAAAAGGTCTTACTGAACCTCCCCCCCCCGAAACTTACAAGAACTTACCCCCCGGGGGTAACTTCATTCCTATGGGAGATAGGGCCACGGGACCCCCTTAGAAATGTTCACCCCGACGAGTTTAACTTCGTTGAATCCTTTAAATGGGGTCTGCGCCCGATGTAGGGCAATTAGGTACTGAGAAAGGAAATACAAGCGGAAGTATCGGCATAATAAAGAGAGACAATTTGATTTTTAATATCGTCAATAACAACCATTTGTATAGCTATGTATAAAGGGCGTCCTCCTTTATATATGGAGTGGCTGTGACTTTTCATAAACATGAATTTTACTGTAGACTGTAAGAATTAGCCCCGTATGTGGCTTAAAAAAAAAAAAAAAAAAACGTATTTTTGTGTTATAGCGGCTCCCACAATTATGATTATGCCAAGGTTGCAGTTATGATTTCGTCAAGATCATCGCAAAGCTTATAAGCTTATATATGCATCCTATATACGCATATATATATATATTCAGAACACTCCTATATGTGCCATATACGTCATTATACACATATTATTTATGTCTTATATGTCGTATATACATCATGTACACATGTCATATATATACATCATATATGCATCATGTATGACTATAATTTGGCCACATACGTCAAGAAATGTTATATATATATATATCATATATTATTATAATGTCATACATGCTTTATAATTCGGTGATAAATCTTGGCCGCTTGACAGTTCATCCTTGGAAGCCGCTATAACACTAAAGTACCAAATTTACAATATATTAATGAAAACAGAAACAAAAATATTTCATGCTTGGTGGCTGCTATAACACGAAAGTACCAAATTTGTTCTTTATTTTTCATATTTGATAATTTGCATAGATCCTTTTTGTAATTTTAACATTTTTGTAACGATTTTATGCATTTCTATTGCATATTCAAAGAAAAATTCTTCTAAAGTTACAGAATTTCGTTAAAAACGCTTAAAAAATTCTTCTAAAATTACAGAATTTCGTTAAAAACGGTAAAATAGTAAAATGCGAACATCGTTTGGTCCATTCTCGACCGAAAGCAATAACCGTTATTATTATCTTTTTACGCGTGAAGGTTTCGCTATGGTACTCCATTGTGAAGTTTGGTAATTTTTGAAATTCATTATTTGAAAAACGGCATAATCATTTGATTTGAAATTTATATCAAGAAAAATACAATTTTTTTACCTTTCTAACGCAGTTTGTCTAACAATTTTGTGACAAATACTTTTTGAGCTATTAATTTTTTCAGTAACTTCAAATGTTTCATTTTCCGAGATTAACCTGTGGATGGCTGTGACTTTTCATAAACATGAATTTTACTGTTGCGTGAAAGAATAAGTCACCCTGTGGGCGGCTAATAAAAGTGAATATCCACTTCAAAAAATTAAATGTTTACAAATTTTTAGATTTCTCGCCTCCAACTACTTTAATATAAAACACGGAAAACAATAAATGCAAAAAAAGGGCAAACTGCACCGGGCAGTGCCTCACTGAGGAAGCGTTTTGGATTCTGACACAGCCAGCCCCATCCAACTTTGAGAAAGAGCGAATTTAGAGGCCAAATATACCCACCGCCGAGTTGCTAGCGTACCAGCAGTTCGGCGTATATCAGCGGACCCTCAACTACACGGAAGTGCAGGAAGGTTCGAGTTTGAACGAGAGAATCGACACTATTCTGATCAGATCGGCTAAAGGACCAGCGATCATGAGCAGACGTGCCTGAAACCTACGCTTCCGCTGATCCATACTTCTTCACAAGTATATATACACTACACAAACTTTCTTCTCAATTTTAACGGTGGGAAAGGTGTTTTTCGTAACGTTTTACACATTCCCGTGTAAAATAGCTAAAGTTGGCTGAGGTTGGTAGATAGATGTAAGGCATTGATTTTCAGCAATGTCCACCTTTTTATAGATGATTTTGATCATTTTCAATATTATTTGGGATCTGTATTTATTTACTACTTGTCTGCATGATTTTTGTTTAAAGACTGTATTGTGCAAGATCAGTAAAATAGATTTCATTCATCCCTTTTATATGTATTTAAAATATTTAAATTTGATTTTTTTTTCGTTATTGGAAGTGCTTATAAACTATCCTAGTTTTTACATATATTTTATTTTGTTTTTCACACAGTAACATACCATATATAAAAAGTATGATATATTTCATAATAAGCACTCCATTTAAAAAATATATATAATTGATATATTTTAAATTTACTAAATAAAACCTCTGCTACTCATATTGTATAATACACTTAAACAATCTCCAAACAAAAATCAATCAGACACGCAGTAAATATAGATTCCAAATTATATTAACAAACACCTAAAAAAATAAATAAATAAATTTGATCCTATCAAGGTGCCAAAAATCGATGCTTTTCTACACATCACCCCAGGCAACATAAAGATATCGGCCAATATTCTACCCAATATTGGCCGATACTTTGAAAGTATAGGTTTATTTTTATAGGTTTGTCGTTTTTAAAAAGCTTATTTTTTGACACCTTATTTTTAATATTTGGTTTACATTGGTCAATGTCGTAAAAATGATTTTACTATTACAACATTCAGGAATATCTATCGACATTCGTAAAAACAATACTATTCTTGGGACATTTCACGATATCTGTCGACATTCAACATATCTGACTATAAGTTTGTAATCTTGACCGAGGTGAAAGTAAAGTTCTGAAGAACCGCCCACTTTGTATAGTTTCCTTCGAAGAATATTTGATGGAGACGTCTGCCGTGAAGTTTGCACAGAAAGGCAATGTCTCTATAAAATAAAAGAATCGGTAGAAATTTATAGTTATTTAAATAGAAAAAAAAAAAAAAAAAAAACACTTGAAAATTTTTATATAAAAATCTATTGAGATTACTATAGAAAATTTTCTTTAGAACAATTGATATAGAAATGTATAAAGATTGCATAGCAATAGAAAAATTTCTCTAGAAATATTTCATATCAATAAACTTTATAAAAAAAAATATGCAATTATTATTCTAGAATTATTTGTATTTAAAAAAGTAATGAAGAACCTATGACGATGTTAAACTATAACAATTGTTAGTTTTATATTAAAAAAAAAAAAAAAAAAAAAAAAAAACTTAAAGATTTTTTTTTTATACATAATAATATTTTTACATGCAAAAAAAAAAAAAAAAAAAAAAAATCATTTTATGTAATTTTTACATGGATTCTTGTCTATCTTTTTAAAATGCTTTCGGGATTTTCTTTCCCTTCGTTTTGTTATATAGGAAGGCTGAGACTGAGCAGAAACGTCTTTTTGCTCAGTGATGGGTTTACGTTCGTCACACCTCCTGCAAACCGCAATTGCCTGGGTTACGAAAGATTAATTATTTGATACCTAAAAATGTTATTAAGGAATGTTAGAAAAATATATCGCTCAGTGTCAAGTGACGATATTCAAAAATCACTCGTAAATATATCATGTTAATTTTAAAAAGTGCTGTTCAGAGATGTTCAGAAATATTGACCAACACTGCCAAATGTAAAAAAATAATATTCACGAATATCATTTAGAGGGGGGGGGGGTATTTTACGCTGGCCAAGATTAAATTTTGATATTGACCAATATCTTTGGTCCTTATGCAGAGTTATAACGGTACTCGCGAGTACCGTTATAACTGTTGTAAAACCATATTAAGTAAGATTAAAGGAAATAATTTATTGCGTTACGTTTAGCACAACACAAGTTACAGTACGGACATTTTTACACACACTTATTTTAATTTAAAATTTTTACGTAAAAAAGCACGAGCCTTCTTTTGCTGGTATTTTATATAAAAACCAAGACCGAAGGCGCGCCCTCCAGGAGAGCCGGGCCCCGATAATTTGTACCGGCTCTATCCCCCTCTGTACGAGCCTGCATCTATACGCTATGACCGGGTTGCCCTGACCCGGACATTTTGTTGCCTGGACATGTACGTGTTTTCACCTTTAAAAATTTCAGGAAACTGAAGGTTTTTTGGAGGGAATCTTTCCTCCTCCACCTGGGGTGGCCTTTTTCGCATCCCCTCTTCTTCCGCCGAGATTGGCTGGGTCTAGGCTGATGTAATATGTTGGTGGTGTTTTCTCTAAAGTGACCGTGAAATTGTGTACGTGACACTGTTGTAAGGTCACCTTTACAAATCAGCACGCGCGTTATTAATGTAACTTCGGAGAATACTTGGAACCTATAGTTACTGGGCTGTCAATTGCCGAAACCCGCTGATCCAGAATAATAATGTGGAATAAAATTTAGAATAATTAATTAAAGGAAAAATAAATATGATTCTGAGATAGAACTACTTAAAAGCATTAAAATGATACCCGTAATTATGGATGAAATACAAACTAGTCGTTGGGGGCCACCGTAATACTTACCCATCATGGATATGCATAATGTAAAATATTAAAACAAAAATGTGTAAACTACTTATAAAATGCATAGCAATTCAAATAAAATCGTGGCTTGATGACGTCATAACTTTATAGTCTCGATTACTGAATTGCTTGAAAGAGGTTTTTCCTTATAACTCCAAAAATAATAATCCTATTAACTAGCGGTTTATTGCATCCGATTAAGCGTCAAATTTCCAATTAAAATATATCTTTGAAGTGAAATTTGGATGAAATACAGGGTCATGAAAAATCGAAGAGTGTGGAAAATAGGATTACAAATATCTCAGCAACTAATTATCCGATCGACTTCATGCTTTATGCAAAATTTATGTTTTTTTATTGTCTTTTATATTCATTTCTTAAAATAAACAATTTCGAAAATTTTTATATACCTTTTATCAGAACGAATATTTCGAGAGTCCGAAAAAAATAGTTCCTGTTAATCGAGGTTATTGAAATGAAATAGGCTTCTTCCCATTATTACATACTAAGTACATACCAAATTGCAAGTGTCTATCTCAATTTTTTCGGGAGATAGAGCGTTTACAGACACACACACAGACACACAGACGGACGGCAAAATTTTTTTTCTAAAAATATGTTTTTTGGAATCTCCAGTGTCTGAAACGTGTAAATCCGTCAAAAAATTTTTTTCTTTTCAAAACGATTACAAGACTTACCCTTATACTACGTATGATGGGTAAGTAAAATGAAACAAGATATTTAAAAAAAAGAAAGCTTTAGAAATAAAACAATGGCTAAAGACTTTGAAGACTTTAAATGAAGACAATGAAGACTTTAAAGAAAACGATTGCTAAAATACAATATTTAATTAAAATAAAATCTGACGTAAATAAAGAAATTAAAATTGTGCCATGTTGATTGTTTATATCCAACAAGGAGTAGCCATAGAAATAGTGGCGAAAGCAGTAGAAAAGTATAAGAAGTCAAAGAAAAATAAACTAAAGGCTGTGCAACATATATGTAGGCAGGTAAAAGACCACAAGATGATTCAACGGTGGGCACATGCAGAGCAAAATGAACATATAAGCAAAATATAATACCCAATGGTCGGCCGCATTAAAATTAATTAAGACTAACAAATTTATTTACTTTTTATACTCAAAACATTAGTTTATTTACCCTTTTAAAAAAATTGCCATCAGTTAACAAAACAAAATAAAATAAAAATAGGAAAAATGGTTATATAACCTTCGGTTAATTTTCCAACTATAATAATCTTTTCCATAGTCTTCATCTGTTTCTTCAACAGGACTTTGCTTCTTCAATTCATTAATATCGTCGACGGTTAGTTATGGATAATGGGAAATTTAGCAGTTCAACAACATCTTTATCATCCACCTCTAAAGTGAGTTATCTTCCATGTTCGTCAATTTCATTCATAAGGAGAGATACGGAATCACAATTTTTAGATGGTTTCTGGGTCACTAGAAAGAAATATGGACACAATTTTTTCTAAAAAACAGTTTTTACTAGTTTATGTTCTTTTCTAGTTTTCTGTTGATATAATAAATGGTATAAAAACAGTGATTAAATGCAACTTATTTTCATTTTTTTTATGTTTCACATTTTAATTTCAAATGTTTAAGACTGTAATGTGCTAAAAAGAACATAAAATTTAATCTGTATTATGGTGTTTAGTTATTAATCTAATTACTAGATGGCAGCACCACCAAGGGCGCCCATATGGGGGGGGGGCAAGGTGGGGCTTGAGCCCCCCCCCCCTAGATTTTGGTTTTGTCAAATTATTTTAATATAAATCAGTTGCAAGATATGAAAATTTTAACTTTATCTTGTAAAATCAAAGCATAATAAAATATGCCTCGATAACATCAGAAGGCACCGGAAGAAATTTCCGTTTTAGCCAGGTTTCTGTCTTAGCAGGTATAATTGTTGGGAATAACCATAATTTTTTTTTTCTTTTAAAGCTGGATTCTGTTTTAAACAGGTTCTGTTTTCATAAATTTTTAATTAGTCCTTTCGAATAGTCTGCTTCTTACAAAGAGGAAAAGCACAAGATAGGAAACAAATTCCGTTTTAGACGATTTTTATCTTAGCCGGTGTTGCTGTGCGGTTTTTGTCCCTATAAGACGATAACACTTTTTCTGCATAAGGAAGGATTTTGTTATAGACAGAATCCATTTTCACAGGTAAAACTGATTTTGCATGAACAAACGCTGAAAAATTAGAGAGATATTTAATAATAAGATGTGAACGGTACAGTGCAATTTTTAATAGAAAAATTCTTTTTCCCGAATCTAATAAAGATTAGAATCCTGAATGTGTCAGATTGTACGCAGTCCGAACTCGAAAATTCTATCTTAAGTCTACAGAACAAAACAAAATAATTTTCGTCGACCTGAAACCTTATAATTCTTGTAAATCACACTTTACTGATCTATGTGAAACAATGTGCGGTCAGAAAAGTATAAGTCCACACCATATTTTTCTAATCATTTTGCCACTGTTAAAGAAAATCTCTGTAATATTTCTATACACAATAGTACGAACCAAGAAACAGGCTCAAAGCCATTCATTTAGATGCTTCAACGTCATCTATAAAGTTTATTGTATATCTCAAAATAATTTCTTGATATTTTTTCTATCTGGAGCCAGTTATAAACAAATTACAATCTGTAGATTAAGATTTACATTCGGTTTATCAGAACCTAAAGATGGAACTTCTTGATATTTTCCTTATGCATAGAATGGAATCAGAAGAAGAATTTTCAGAAATTTTCATGGAGCTAATGGAGAATTGTAATTGCAAGAAATTGATATCAAAATGTATAGAACGTCTACTAGATAATCTTACCGTTCGGACCTTCCTATGGCCCTCTTGAATATTACAGAGTAGCATTTCTAAATCCATATTTAGACTCTTTAATTATATTCCTTGAGTCAAGGTTTTTGAATCGAAATGAAACGTCATTCAAAGCAATTTTACTTCATCCCAATAGGATGAAAAATATGGAAAAAAAATGTTTTTGTCAAAGAAATCAAGGAGCTATCTCATTTTTATAATATTGAGAATTTGGAGTCTGAAGCAAGAACATGGTTTGATTTGTGGAAAAGCAAAGACTGTGGTGAGAATGTCATGATAAATGATCTCCTCCCAGAAACTACATTTCCCTCTTTACTTAAGACAGCCATATTAAAGTATAGACAATTCTGCAAGAAATTGCACTGTAGGAAACTCATTTGAGGGGTTCACAACCATAGTAGACCAAGTCCACTTTGAAAAAAATATGTGATAGCCCATTTAGAAGGTGCATAAAATCTGTTTTGTCCATTCCCACACTGAACCAAATCTGTTTTCACTTTCTTATATATGCAGGGCTGCCACAGGCGACTATTTTTTAATTCTACCTTACACCACTTTCTTAAAACAAAAAATATTGACATAAAATTCGAGAAAATTTGCAAGAGAAATATACTACAAAATCTGTTTTTTTAATAGTGGTGCGAATAGAATAGAAAAATATTCGCCTGTGGCAGCCCTGTATATGTCATCTGTTTACAGACGATGTTTACTGTCGGAGTGGATAAAACAGATTTTATGCACCTTCTCAATGGACTATCTCATTTTTTTTCAAAATGGACTTTGTCTACTATGGTTGTGAGCTCCTTATTCAGTACCCTCAGGCCAGTGGTGAAGGTGATTCCGAATTGTCTGAAAATTTAAGGCATTCGGTTTGAAAAATTCGAACATAAAAAACATCACGGAAGAATATCACAAATTTTGACAAATGGTCACAGAAAACACCAATTTCGACAATCGTTCGCAGAAAAAATTCGCTAATTTCGTCAAAGGATCACGGAAAAAAAGACGAATTTCTTCAAAAGATCGTGATAAAAACGCAAATTTCGTCAAGGAATCGTAGAGAAAACGTAAAATTCGTTTAAGAATCGTGGAAAAAATGAAAATTTCGTCAAAGAGTCGCGAAAAAACCCATTTTCCTCAAAGGATCGCGAAAAAACGCAAATTTCTTCAAAGGAATGCGGAAAAAAACTCAAATTTCGTCAAAGAATCGTGGGGAAAACACAAAATTTGTAAAACAATCGCAGAAAAACGCAAATTTCGTTCAACGATCACGAGAAAAAATGCGAATTTCGTCAAATAGCGGAAAAAACGTAAATTTCGTCAAAGAATCGCAGAAAAAACGCAAATTTCGTTAACGATTCGTAGAGAAAAACGCAAATTTCGTCAAAGGATCGCGAAAAAATGCAAATTTCGTCAAAAGATCGCGGAGAAAAAAAACTCGAATTTCTTCTAATAATCGCGAAAAAAACGAAATTTCGTCAAAGAATCGAGGAAGAAAACTCAAATTTCGTCAAAGAATCGCGGGAAAAAACTCAACTTTAGTCAAAGATTCGTAGAGAAAAATGCAAATTTTGCCAAAGGATCGCAAAAAAAAATGCAAATTTCGTCAAGAGATCGCTGGAAAAATCTAAAATTTTGTTAAAAGATAGTAAAAAAACGCAAAGTACCATAAATATTTACTAAAATGTATGATAGCTTTGGTGGAAGTTGAGATTTTTCTCAGCCCCCCCTTAAAATTAATCATATGGGCGCCCTTGAGCACCACTGCGGAAATTCTGTCAATTACCGGTAAAACGTTTGTTTACTGTTATATGTAAAATGTATCTGTAACCTGTATTATGTTCGATGTTGTGTTGTGAAGTAAATGTCAATTAAACGTATTTACATTCCACCTCGAATCATTAATAATGCTGCTGCTTTAATTTCTTTAACTTAAGTACTTAAAATACTATAAAATGGCGACGAGAAAATCAAGTTTCTTACCGGAATTTAAATTACAAGAAATTCCAACTGAGCAAAATGGCAACACTTCGTGTTTTGCATCTACAAAAGAATATGCTGTATTAATATTTTGAATGTGTACGTCATTTCGAGGGTGGTAAGTGCTGACATTTTTTTTTTCTTCTCTGTAATAAATAAAAAGTAATAATGTTTGCTAATTTCAAGGAATTCAATGATTCCATCGAAATGTTTCAATCGTATGTTAAGAGGTTGGAACAGAGTTTTTTATTACATGATGTTGAAGATAAAAAAAAGGTACCCGCCATTATTTCATTTATGGGGCCTAAATTGTGTAATTTGCTGTCCGATTTAACGTTTCCTAAAAATGAGGAAGCATTAAAATACGAAGAAATAGTTGAAATTCTATTGAAGCACCTAAGCCCCGCCCCTAATAAATTTTGTTCTAGAATTAAATTCCGTAATTCTTATCAAAATGAAAACGAATCGATACAAGATTTTGTTTCAAAACTAAAGAAGTTAACTACATTCTGTGCTTTTTCTGGTGAAACACTTAATGAAAATTTGTTAGAACAATTTCTGAGAGGTTTAAAAAATGAAACTATCCAAAGTAAATTACTCTCACAAATAGATGATTTAACATTTGAGAAAGCCATTGAAAAAGCAATTATTTTTCAAAATAACGAACATGATATTTCTGAATTGAAAAACAAAAATGTAAATGTTAATAAATTGGCATATTCTAAAAATGTTCAACCGAATAAAATTTCAAATAATTTCCAGAAACCGAAAAGTGACAATGTAAATAAAGGGAATTTTGAAGTAAATAAAAATAAATTACAATGTTATAGAAGTGGAAATCCTTCTCATCTTGCCAATAAGTGTAAGCATATCAATACTATTTGTAAAATTTGTAAAAAAAAAAAAACAGGCCATCTTGGTAAAGTATGTAAAAGTAATTCTCAGAAACAAACAAATGTATTGCAGACGGTTGATATTTTATCCGTGAGTCATGATAAGAGTTCTACTCCTATAAAAGTGTGGGTTTTAATTGAAAACAAAGCTAAAGCTGAAATGGAGGTAGACACGGGCTCCGGAATTTCTGCGGTACCTGTAAATCGTTTTCGGAGAATTTTTCCGAATAATAAAAATTTTCCACCAGACGTTCAATTGAGAACAGCAACGGGTGAGGTGTTTACACCCGTGGGGTATGTAACAGTAGATGTTTCTTATGCAAATATTACTAAACAGCTTAAACTGTATTTAATTAAAGAAGATAATTTCCCACTTTTATTTGGCAAAGACTGGGTAGCTGCATTTAATTTGTTTCCCACTAATTTTAAGTCTGTGTATGTCAATGAAATTGCAAATTCCACAGATAAATTGAAAGCATTATTAAATGATTTTTCTGATTTATTTTCGGATAAAGTAGGGGAAATAAAAGGTTTGAAAGCAAAACTTTATCTAGAAAAAGGTTCTACGCCCATATTTTGTAAGGCTAGAACAGTCACGTATGCTCTACGTAATGCAGTAAATGATGAAATCCAAAGGTTACAGGATGAGGGTATTATTAAACCTGTCACCAGTAGTAAGTGGGCAACTCCTATAGTTCCAGTGGTAAAACCAAATGGGAAAATACGTTTATGCGGAGATTTTAAAGTTACAGTAAATAAATTTTTGGAGGTGGAAAAATATCCTTTACCTAGCGTAGAGGACATGTTAGCTACTTTAGGTGGTGGTTTACGTTTATGCGGAGATTTTAAAGTTACAGTAAATAAATTTTTGGAGGTGGAAAAATATCCTTTACCTAGGGTAGAGGACATGTTAGCTACTTTAGGTGGTGGTTTACATTTTACGAAAATAGATTTAAATCAAGCTTATCTTCAGTTACCTGTAGACGAAAAATCACAGGAATTGTTAACTATAAATACTCCGAAGGGCTTATTTCAATTTTTAAAGTTACCAATGGGTCTTACTAGCTCTCCAGCAATTTGGCAAAGATCTATTGAACGAATATTAAGTGGAATTGATGGTGTCACTGTGTTCATTGATGATATTGGTGTTACAGGGGAAACGGATGAAATTCATTTAACAAGGCTAAAACAAGTCTTAGAAAGATTACGTGAATATAATATTAGGATAAATAAAGATAAATCAATTTTTCTGGCTGACCATATTACATATTGTGGTTATAAAATTGATAAGCAAGGTATTCATAAAACGCAAGATAAAATTGAAGCTATTGTCAATGCTTCTAGACCAATTAATGTGTCACAAGTTAAAGCTTTTTTAGGCTTAGTCACATATTATTCTAAATTTGTACCAAATTTATCTACAATTGCTCATCCTTTAAATCAGTTGCTTAAAAAGAATGTAAAATTTATTTGGTCTCCTGTTTGTGAACAAGCATTTAAAAATATAAAAAATGAAATTATTTCAGAAAGAGTTCTTACTCATTTCAACCCTAAATTGCCTTTAGTGTTAGCAACCGATACTTCTCCATATGGTATCTCTGCAGTTCTTTCGCATGTGATGCCAGATAACACGAAAAAACCAATTGGTTTTGTGTCCAGAACGCTTACGAATGCAGAAAAAAAATATAGCCAAGTGGATAAGGAAGCACTAGCTATTATCTTTGGAGTAAAGAAATTTTTTCAATATTTATATGGTAATAGGTTTACTTTATTTACAGATAGCAAACCACTTGTGTCCATATTTTCTCCAAATAAAAGTATCCCTGTTCTTTCAGCTGCTCGGATGCAAAGATATGCATTATACTTACAAGCGTTTAAATATGATATTCGCTATAAGAAAACATCCGAACATGGAAATGTCGATGCTCTTTCACGACTTCCATTACGTAGTGAAGATTTACCCCCACAATTAAATTCAAGTAATGTAATTGATGAATCTGAATTTTTTCAAATTAACCAAATTTCTACATTGCCTTTAAACGCCAAATCAATTGCTGTAGCTACAAAATCTGATCCTTTATTACGTCAACTTTTTCATGATCTAATTTCTGGTTCTCCAATTCCTAAAAATTTACTTTTTGGTGGCAAACAAGAAGAATTTACTCTTCAACATAGTTGTATTTTAAAAGGATGTAGAGTAATTATCCCAGAAGTTCACCGTAAACAAATTTTATGTGATTTGCACTATGGACATTTTGGTATAGTGAAAATGAAGTCCTTAGCTCGCAGTTTTGTTTGGTGGCCAGGGATTGACCAAGATATTGAAGATCTTGCACGAAATTGCACTACTTGTGTCAGTTTAAAAAATAATCCTCCTAAGGTAGATACTCATAATTGGGAATGGCCTACAGCTCCATGGCAAAGAATTCACATAGATTATTTTGGTCCTGTGATGGGTAAAATGCTTTTAGTTGTGGTTGATGCTCATAGCAAATGGCCTGAAGTTTTTATTGTTCCTAATACAACTTCAAAACATACAATTACTTGTCTTTCTTCTCTTTTTGCCAGATACGGGTATCCTATATCTCTGGTATCTGATAACGCAAAACAATTTACTTCTGAAGAATTTGAGACATTTTTGAAGAATCATAGGGTTAAACATAGGTTTAGTGCACCATACCATCCAGCTACAAATGGTCAGGCAGAGAGATATGTGCAGATTCTTAAAAAAGGGTTAAAAGCCTTATCTTCAGAATCTGGTACTTTACAGATGAAAATAAATAACTTTCTTTTACAGTATAGAAAGATGCCTCATGTTACTACGGGGGAAAGTCCTGCATCTCTATTTCTAAAGAGAAATATAAGAACGAAAATAGATTTGATAATTCCAAGCGTTACAAATTTTGTGCATGATAAACAAAATGCGAGAAAGGCCAATTCTAAAGTAAAAGAATTTCAAATCAACCAGAAAGTGGCTGTAAGAAATTATACTCCAAAAGCCAAGTGGAAAATTGGTCGCATTATTGCAAGAGAGGGCAAGTTGCATTATAGAATTCAAGTTGGTACGAATATTTGGAAAAGGCATATTGATCAGATAACTAATATCGGTTCGAAGATACATCTAACTAATGATTCAAATTCTGAAGAGAGTGGTACAGAAAGTCACAAAAGTGATAATGCAGTTGTTAATCAAAGTGATTCTCAGCTAATGCCTCCTAGTGTCCCAGATCTTCGACCAGCTGACTCTGTTGTCCCATCTACTCCAAATCCTCGACCAGCTGACTCAGTTGTCTCATCTGCTCCAAATCCTCAACCAGATGACTCTGTTGTTCCATCTACTCCAAATCCTAAACCAGATGACTGTGTCCTCCCAAATACTCCAAGTCCTGCTCCAGTAGACTCTAAAGGGATACCTTCAGCTCCAAAGCCCATGGTGTCCAATACTTCTATTGATGATGCTAAAGATACTTTAATTAACTCTTCTTTTTCCCAACAGGTACCTAGAAGATCCACCAGGAAAAGAAAAGTTCCTTGTAAATTTCCCAATTAAGGAGGGGAAAATTATGGTGTTTAGTTATTAATCTAATTACTAGATGGCAGCACCACTGCGGAAATTCTGTCAATTACCGGTAAAACGTTTGTTTACTGTTATATGTAAAATGTATCTGTGACCTGTATTATGTTCGATGTTGTGTTGTGAAGTAAATGTCAATTAAACGTATTTACATTCCACCTCGAATCATTAATAATGCTGCTGCTTTAATTTCTTTAACTTAAGTACTTAAAATATTATATGTATAATTATATTTCGTTTAAATTCATAGAGTGGAGAAATGATATAAAATATGGAGAATAGGTTATTTAAATAAAGGGGAAAGTAATTAGCATTCAGGTGATATCAAATTTATGTTTATAAAATAGAAGCAAATTGTGTTGCAGCTAAGCATAAATTATGTCAAATATTTGTTGTCTGCACTGTTCTTAGCTCTGGCAAATCCTGCAATTTGCAAAGCATAAAATATATTTTGAAGTTCAAATATTCACACCTGTTCCATTTTTACAATTTCATTTACAAAATTAATTTGTTTTTATGTACAATTATGTATATAATAAATATCTTTCATAAATATATAGTTAGTTAGTTTTAATTTAATATTAGAAGTGTTGTTTACTCGAAATTTTGATGGTAAACTTTCAAATTGTTGAAGCATGATTGGTAGACGGGGGGGGGGGGGGGAGCTGTGTGACGTCAGTCTTCCCCGACTTCTAAGTCTTAAGCGGCTGGTCAATGTTTGATCATCACCTGATTCTCGAACCATATTATCAGCAATGATACCATTTCGGATACCACGTCGTGTCGATTGCGATTTGCGAATCAACACCGCATTCATGGGACGAGCCTTCTTCACCTTCAGTAAGTATTCGTTCTTTATCTTTGATGATTGTTCTTACAGTCGTACATACACTCTCGGAGAAGACGACCCGGAATTCACCCAGAAGGAGATTGAGACAGTCTTCAGATCGCTAAATCGTGGCAAAGCTCCAGGGATGGATGGAATCCCCCTCGAGGTAGTGGAACTTCTCTTTAAAGCAAACAAACCACTTTTTGGTGCGATATTGAACAAGTGTCTCCAGGATGGCGTTTCCCAACTCAATGGAAAACAGCGGACCTGGTCTTGTTCAATAAGGTGGGAAAGGATAGAGGATCACCCAGCTCCTATCGTCCGATATGTCTCTTACCCGCCTGGTGTAAGGTACTTGATAAGCTAGTGACCAATAGACTGGTGTTTCACTCCAGGAAGAATGGTCACATGAGTGGCAATCAGTACGGGTTTACTTCGGGTACAGCGCCTAGAATAAATAGTGTGGAAATCTGCTACAAAATAGTACTAAAAAATTGAATCCAATAAATGTACAACGTTGCTGAAAAGATTATGATGGAATCGCAGCGCCATCTTCTCAACGTAAATATTGTATTAGAAAGTTTCGGCTGGTAGTAAGTATTTTAAATACTTAAATTATATCCTTTTCTCCTCTGACTTAATGATTTTTATAAGTTTTTTTTAATTATGAAAACATGGCTAAAAAACGTGATACGCATTGTTTTGTCTCTGGTTGAATATTATCGTAAGAGCACCATTGCACATTTATAGGCTACAACTTTTTAGCACTTTTTATAGCATTACAAGGATAGCCGGTTTCCACACTATGTATTCTAGCAAGGCAACACTAGATACCGGGCTTGCTCATTCACTCTCAAAACATCACAAATGGTGGCTGACCGCGACCAGCGATTGGTCCAAAGCAACGCGCCCATCGTTTTGTGCCAATCGCTGTATGTCTTTCCTCCTAGTCAGCCACCTTTTGTGACGTCATCATAATGAATGAGCGAGGCTAACGAAAAAGACAGGCTACCGCGGTGCATTCCACTTATCTTTTTTTACAGACCGCTAGAGTGACGTGGTGCTCTTTTCGTACACCTGCATTGGTGGATTCGAGCATCACGTGACTCCCGCGGTCTGTAAAAAAAGATACGCGTAAAGCACCGCGGTAGCCTTTCTTTTTCGTTAGCCTCGTGAATGAGCAAGCCCGGTATGTAGTGTAGCCCTGATTCTAGGCGCTGTACTTCGGGTAAGGGTACTGATGATGCTCTCTTTAGATTGCGTCAGACAATTGAGAATTGTCATGAGCGAGGTAACGATGCGTGCCTCATCATGTTGGATGTAAAGGGAGCTTTCAACAGCTTGTGGTGGCCCTCTATTCTGAGTGGTTTGGAAAGGATCAGATGTCCCAGGAATCTATTTTTCCTGGTTCGGAGTTTCCTATCTCAGAGGAAAATAGCGTATAGGACCGAGATCAAATCCCTGGAACGAGAATACAATGTCGGTTGTCCGCAGGGCTCTAACTCCGGACCGTTCTTTTGGAACTTGGTTGCAAACACTCTGCTGGAATTGGATCTGGGAGAGATGATTGAGCTCATAGCGTATGCGGATGACTTCGGTCTGTTGGTAGAGGCGCCAAATGCTTATCAATATCAATGTTCACGCCGGGCGACCCTTGCCCTCGCAAGGATTTCCGAATGGGCGGAAGCACAAAGGTTAGCTTTCAGTGCAGAAAAGACTGTCGCCATATATTTCCGGAAGTTCCGACGAGCAGGTCGTAGAAGAGGTCCTTCGACCCTTCCTCGAATTCGCTTCCTTGGCGTACCTGTTCGGATGACGAACTCTGCGAGATACTTGGGCGTACACGTCGATGCGAAGTTCAATGGCATGGCGCACGTCGCCTACTTAAGGGAAAGTATTGCCCATTACGTCAGAGCGATTCGTACATTCAGTCGTCGTGAATGGGGTCTAAGCGGTGATGTGCTCAAGCAGCTTTATAAGAATGGAATTGAGAGATTGGCGACGTACGCCTGTAGTTTCTGGTGGACAGGTACCGGTCGCATGAGAGATAAGCTGGTTTCGGCTCAGAGGCCAGCGCTCCTGCATATAACAGGCAGCTTCCGTACTACGAGTACGGCAGCGATTCAAGTCCTTGCCGGTACCATGCCTCTGGATCTACAGGTGGAGAAGGAATGCCTTCTCGTGCGTGCCTTTAGGATGGGGTATGACCTCGATGTGGGACGAGTATCAATTAAGGCTGTTGATATTCAAGGTAGTGCAGAGAGATGGGTGACACATCCCGCAAGGGCCCCGTTTATCGACTTTGAAAACGCCCCTATTCCCTTAGGGGAAGACTCCGATCTTCATCGAGGAGTTTGCGTTTTCACAGATGGATCCAAAACTGCCGAAGGTGTCGGCGCTGGCGTGGCAATATTTGTAGATGGGGCACAGACCCAGGGACTCTCCTTCGGGTTATCGCCCCATGCAACTGTGTTCCAGGCCGAGCTTCAAGCAATCATAAAATCACTGCAAAACATTAGAACGCACAAAAGCATAGCCCTCTTTACGGATTCGAGGTCTTCGTTGGAAGCTCTTTCAAATCCGGAATGTCTTAACCCGTTGGTTGTGCAGGTGCATGCGTTGAGGGAAGGCATGGATATTCGCTGGTTTTGGGTGAAAGCTCACATTGGAATAGCTGGAAATGAGGCTGCCGATCAGTTAGCAAAGCTTGGTGCGGCCTCAGGAGTTATTTCAGTCCCAGTTCAGTACTCCCGGCGGCCCCGTCCCGAGCTTCCTCTCGGTGATTCTGACCCGACCTTTTCGGTAAGGGAGGTGACCGGAAGCCGAGCATTGCGCGGAAGCTTCGTCGGGTTTCTCCGAATCGGCCCGTTCAATCGGGAAGAAGACCGGGTGCCCGACGCATGAAGCTGAAGTCGACACGAGGGAAGCAGTAGCCGACGAATCCGATTCCTTGCCGTGGTGGGACGGCTTAAAGGCGGTGCCTGTCTAGCCGGAGTGCGACTCCCTCCTCCATTTTGGTGCGGTCTTCGTGTTCCAGGAGGAAGGCCGATGCCGACCCTGGAGAGTCCTATGTGTAGAACAAACCCGTGTCGCAGTCGCCGAGAGGCTTCAGGTTCACGGGAGGCCAATAGGCCCGTTCCGCGGGACACTCGGGCGACAGAGGTGGCGAAAGGACATCGCGTAGACCAATCCCTCGTGCCCGGAGCATAGAGCTGCCGGGGGGTGACGCGAGGGCAAAGGTTGACAAAATCGGATCGGGCGGTTGCAAACTTTGTCTATGAGGAGACGAGAGCGCAGGCAGGATCTGTTGAGCATGACACGCATGGTTCCTAGTGAAGAACTTCGCGACCGAAACAGGTGTGGTGCCCTGTAGGCCGCCTTGCGAGTCCTCTGTGGCAGGATCAGTTGGGAGTCGCCTTCGAAGCCTGGTTCGAGATTGCCCGGCCAGAACGAGCAACGACACGGGAGCACGGCCTCAGCCTGCGATAAGTGTCTTGCAAGGTTTCTGGGCGGGGGGGACCTTTCTCGAGATAGGGCCACGGAGTGCGGACCGGAGGCTCGTCGGTAAAACGGCGATGTCTGGGCTCGAAATCAAATCATGGGCCAAAACCTAGTCCAGCACGTCTTCTGTGCAGCCAGGAACTTCCACGTCTGGCAGGCGGACGAGTGGCTCGTCTCCTAAGCTTCAACCAATACTAACCTCGATCGGGCCCGCCTCTTTGGCGCGTTTGGGGGAGCTTTCCGCGACCTCCAGAGTCCGATAGCGGCCTCTTGATTCCTTCTTGTTGTGTTTTTAGATTTTTAATTTGTTTGTGCATGTTTTTGTGATATGTGTTTCTGTGATATATGCTTGTCGCCATACTCGGTGTGGCGGGAATCCCATGATAGGGATTCAGTCGCTGGTTTACCGTCTAGTCTCGCCTAGTACGGGTTCAAACTCGCGCCGTCCACCGAGGGCAACCGAGCCGAGTCTCGTCTATGAGACAGAGACCGATTTTCCCCGTGGTCTCGGGTCGGCCAGGGGCACCTTCCGACACACGTAGTGTCGCCCGCGGAAGATGAGACTAGTGGCTTGTTCTTCCATACATTTCATGTTCGGACTCCGCGGGAAAGCAAGGGCCGTAGGGATGCCGGACATCAGGTGGATGACCCGACTCCCATATGGGTGTTCGGCGATGAAGCCGTTCGACAGTCTCTACGGTTCATCAGGTGTCACGTGGGGAAGTCTCCTTTGATGGTGGGAACTTCCGCCGAATCGTAACGACCTCTGTCGTCGACTCTGGGGCAAAAGATGAGGAGGCGTCGCTGGAACGCGAACCCTCTAAATCGATCGTAGCGACCTGGCGAGACAAAGCCATGGTCTGCGTTAAAAATCCTTCAGGATTTGGGCACGATGAGGAGTGGGCTCGCTCGGCGCCGTGAGGGCGCCGACGGCGCCTATTAGTTTTACTCCCGGCGGGCTGTCAAGAGTTTCGTTCGAGCAGAGTTTCTCCGATTCTGGCAAGCTCGTTGGGAAGGGGAGACTACAGGCCGAGGTGTCTTCCGGATTTACCCCAAGGTATCGGAAAGATGCGCTTGTACTTCTCCGATGATTAACTGGGTTATCACGGGACATGGGCCTTTACCCGCTTATTACCGACGGTTCCGTGTCAGACCGATACGCCGCGCCTGTCAGTTCTGTAATTCTCCAATTCCGGCCACCAGTGAGCATCTCCTGGTAGAGTGTGCTGGTACGAAGTTGCTCAGAGAAAGGTTTTGCCCGAGGCTATCAGCGGCCTCAGTTCGGAACTACTTTCTAGAATCGAACATGAGAAAATGCCTCCTTGTTTTTCTCAAGGCAATGGAACCCCATCTTTGGGTGTAACATTAATGGTGTCTCCTTCTAAGAGCCTCCTGTTCATGAAAGCCACTACTTTCACAAAGTTTTCCCGGTTCATGTTTCTGAAAGAAGAAAGAAAATCAAAGTAAAGAAAGAAAATCAAGGCAAAGTTTTTGGTGAGATTCACCTTGTAGTGTAAATATTGTAAATAAAATATTCATCTTCTTGTGTGGCAATTTATTGTAGTTTAGTCTTTTTATTATTATTATTACTACTATTATTATTTTATAATGCTCATTTATTGTTTAATCCTATGTAAAGCATTAATCTGTAGTCTAGTTGTAATTAAAAAGCCCGCTCTCGTGTGGGCACCAACTCCCTTACTGTACTTGTAATGCATTTTAATAAAAGTTTGAATTTGTTGTTGTGAAGTTATTGTGTCTAGTCTCTTTGAGACTCTAGGGATTTATTAAAGGGTATGTTGGGACTGCCCTAGTACAGGGGAGGCGGCGAGTAGTCGGTGAGTCATCCTGCTAGAGAATGTGTTCTCTAGCGACACGTACAGCGATAGTGAACTAGGATGGCTTCACTTCGTTGCATGCTCGACGCGGTAAAGCAAATTATTATTGCTCCTTCGATCAGTCAAAGGTAGAATAAGACCGGCAATGTCCAGTATTGGACGGGAGCCACGCTTTAGCAGGCCGCACTAGTCTTACAGTTGTACAAGATAATTTGATCTTTGGAGCGATTTTATGTGTCTTCATTCCACCTTTACAAAACTTGATGATTTCATTTTTTACTTCAAATGTAAAAATCTTCCGTTGTTTCTTTTCTTCAGATGTTGAATCACTAGTTTTTCTTTTAGGTGCTATCGTCAGAATATACTCGTCGCGTCGCGTTACATAAACTGTCGCCGGAAACTTTCCCTTCACCTAATGTCAAAAGTCCTAAAAAATGTTCAAAGTGCGTCAAATTAATGAAAATTTACTTCTCGGGCCAAGCGACGTAAATGCATGGTGACGTAAGTGGGGGTACTGCTACACCGTGTCCCAAAAGTTTAGACAATCAATAAAATTTACATTAACATAAAAAGTAATAAGGTACAATTAAAATTCGCGAGATAGGTAATAAATAAAAGCAGTTTTGCTGATATACACATATAAATTATAATCAAAGGTTTGAAATTATAAAATATACATTAAACTATATAACAATATGCTGTCCCAAAAGTATAGACACATGTAATTTTTTTTGGTTTTACACTTATAAAAATAAGTAAAAACTTACTTTTTATATTTAATTGTATTGCCACGACACTTTATAACATCAAATGCACGTTGTTCCATAGAATTAACTAAGCATTGCATTACAGAAGGACGTATTTCATGCCACGCTTTGTCAATTGCAATATTTAAGTCATTTACACATGTATATTGCTTTCCATTTTCATATATGCTACGAGATAAGATGTTCTCCATGGGATTAAAATCTGGACTAAGTGCTGGCCAGTCTAATAGTGTAATATTGTTTTGCCTAAACCATGTTTTCGATTATGTGGAGGTATGGATGGATGCCCCATCTTGTTGGAAAACATAGTCCGGTCCTGCTAGCAAATCCATAATTGGCAGTAAATTGGTAAGTAAATATCCTGATAATCCTTTGATTTCATTTTTCTGTTAATAAATCCTGGAAATGTTTGGCCGTTGAAAGAAAACCCTTCCCAGGTCATTACGGATCCTCCGCCTTGTTTCCTGCTGAAACAGCTCTTGGATTATTTTCTTAGGTAATGCCAATAAAAATTTATTACCATTAGAGCCGTCTAAATTCCATTTCTTTTCATCACTGTAGATGACAGAAATCCATTTTTCACCGTATGACATATGCATTCTAGCCCAATTTAGACGTACATCTTTATATGTCTGCTTTAAGCAAGGTTTTACTTTCATTCTCCTGTAAACAATATTTGTTGAAGCTTTAATTCTTCTGTGTACAGTACTTTTTGAAATTCTGGAAATTGATGCAATTTCACGCACAGATAAATTATCAACTGAAGCCATTTTAATAACATTCTATCATCATGTAACGTTGTTTTCTTTGGTCTTCCGACTCGCTTTCTAGTATTCCATGTTCCACCTGATCTCAAAACTCTATAAATACTGCTCAAGGATCTCTTTATTCTTCACGATATTTGTACAGGATTTTGTCCTTGCACTTTTAAATGTAAAATCTTAATAATTTCATCTTTAGAAATTTCTTTAGAACGTGGCATTTTTATCAGAATACGCAGGAAATGTCTTTTCCGAATCACAAACAAAACAATAAATTAAAGTAATTTGATTCCACAAAATTTCCTTAAATTATTATGCTAAAAATACAGCAGATGATATTTCAATTAAATGGGAAAATTATTCTGCATTTATAGAAGCAGACGAAAATAAAAATATTTTATTTTATGGACAAAAATGCAAAAGAAAACATGTAATGCTGTATTGTGTCTATATTTTTGGGACAGCACATTGTTATATAATTTAATGTATATTTTATAATTTCAAACCTTTGATCATAATTTATATGTGTATATCAGCAAAACTGCTTTTATTTATTACCTATCTCACGAATTGTAATTGTACCTTATTACTTTTTATGTTAATGCAAATTTTATTGATTGTCTAAACTTTTGGGAAACGGTGTATTACTGTGTTTGACATTTAAATGCACATCCTCTATTGGAAGAGGCTGTTATCTAGATCTAGAATGTGTCAATCTAAAACTTTGAAAGTAATTTGAAGCGAAAAACACATAATTTCTATATAACATTTCTGTAATGATTTAACTGGTATGGAAGTAATTTATGGATTCTTGCAGGATTTTCATGAAGATCATATTTTATAATAGAAGGAATTTAGAGAAAAGTAAACGATAAGTGAACCCCCCACCCCCCCCCTTTTTTTTTAAATAGGTTAAAAAGATCTGTTTCTTCAAATTTATAGGGACCATTTGCTTTGCTAGTGGTTACGAAGGTCCCAGTCTGTTTATCCTGCTAGTGCAAAATATGATCGTAGCTTTCCGAACAAACCAACCCATTAAACTTTTAGATATCATTATTATTTTTATAGAGACGCAAGAATAAGCTTAAAGGAAATTCTTTTTTATGTTTTATTTCATCAGTCATAGATGGGAGCACTGAGACGTACGTTGCAATGTGTGTTGTCAGTTAGGTGAATGTTTTTTAATTCAGAAATTACGAATATTAATTTTCTGTTTATTTAATTATATAAGTTTTGTCATTAAATAGAGCAAAGATTACTATTCAGAATTTCTGGTATGAATTTGTATTTTCTTAGTAAAGAATAGACTAAAGTCAAAGTGCTAAATTCGCAACACTAGTTGCATTTATTGTAAGATGTAAAAAATATGTTGTATTTTTTTTATAGTTTTAACTAGGGGGCCTACCCCCTGCGAGCTACTCTCGCCAACCCCCGCTCAGACTTCGAGGCCTCTAAAAGTATGACAGCGTGCTTTATTTTAAAAATATTTGTAAATCTGTAATTTGGTTGCCATGCTTTTAACATTTTAATGGGACATTTTTCGATTATTATGGCCTCATACACAGCTGTTGCGACAACTGACGACTGTTTTCGGGATTGATAAGTAAAATCAATTACTACTTGAAAACCAGCTTGTACAAAATGGTTAGGTTTAAATTGTGACTACCTCTCGGACTTTTATAACAACAATCTCTATTCTATTCTTCCTTTGCGTTTAAGGATGAGAAAAATTCCATCTGCTTGTGAATAACATTAAGAACCACGGTATTGAAAAGTACTATGTTATAGACATTTTCAGTCACAGGTTTTAATTTTCTCTCTATTTTAGTGCACCATCATGCATATTTTCATGTTATTTTAAATATGTAAATTATTTTTTTTTAATTAATATGTATATACGAATTTTCTAATAATTATTTATCATACAAAATTAATTAAATATTTTGTGCATGCATGCCTGCATTTATTCGGCATCAATTGATGAGATATTTAAACAAATTTGCTATCCGCCGTAATTTTACACCATGTTCTGTCACTTGAATATTGTCCATAAGAAAATCGGGTACTTTTCCATTATAGGATCCTTTGCTTTTAGGTTTGGCGTAATTCGAGCTTCAAAAAGGGATAGATTCGTTAATATACATAGATTTGTTGCCAAAAGTTATGAAAATAAACCCAATGAACTTTTGGTGCTTTTCTATTATAGGTGTCTTGACGCTTTTTTAAAAAGCTTGGCGGAAAAAACCAAGCAGGATAGAAAACCAAGCAGGATATTTTATTCTTCCGTTCAGTTGGGCAATTATTATTTTATATATTAGTTTCAAATATCCAAATTAATGATTTTATAAATTCGTTTAGTAAAATTTTACAAAAAAATAACAAAATGATATCAATAAATAATAATTACTCTTAATTCCTTTTCCTCCCTTTCTTTTGCGTTTACCTAAATGACGTCAATTGGACGAATTTATTCAAAATATTTTCAGTTTATAAATGAAATTAAATGCTGACAGACAATTGAATCCTGACGATAGAAATGTGATTTTTTTTTTTTTCAAATTTTCCTGAAAAACATAATTTAATCACAATCTTGTCTTCATTATCGATTGAAATAAAAGATAAATTCAATTTCAATTTGAAAATGACGAATAAAAAGAAATCAATAATCCCTATCGGGATCCTTTTCAATTTTTATCCCTTTTTTGTCACAAAAAAACTGAGTAATTAGTTGCCATCATTACAGAAATGTCATTAAAATTAGAAAAAAATTAATATCTCGAAAACTAATTCCAATTTCATAATTCTATTACCAGTTTTGACATCCACGGATTTTTATGAACAATTGGTATTAATTTCACCATCAAGCGTTTAATATTTTATTAAAAATAGCCTTGAAACATAATCAGTCGTTTCATAAAATCGTTTCATAAATTCGTTTCATAAAATCGTTTCACAAATTCGTTTCATTAGGATTTTATATATATAGGGTAGATTTCTTTTAAACCCACATTTTATTACGCATTTATATGCAATAGATAGCTCAAAAAACGATTTTGTTATCATAATTTTGTTTAAAATTGTAGAATAAAGACAAAAGACTTTTTTCATGTTTTATTTTTTATTTTTTGCATGCAGCAGCTTCATTAATTTCACTAAAGATTTGTATAACCTTTTTTGTTTGACGTAGTTTATAAAAAGAGATTTAAGTTTAATATATATATATATATATATATATATATATATATATATATATATATATATATATATATATATATATATATATATATATATGGGCTTAAAAAAATCTTTTAATAAAGAAATCAACTAAAGTCGCGGCAAACGTATCTTGGCAGTGGAGGCAAAGCTACGAAGGCCTGCTCACTCACTTTGACGCTCGTAGATTCCCATACTGGGAGAAAAGCGATGATTTGGCGTGTAGAAAAATCCTTTTCGGATGTTACTGTTATGTTCCACGCCGATCTTTTGATATTCGTTAAGGAATTCCTTTTACAATGTTTTAACTCATTGTCATCTGATAAATTTTGTCATCTGCGATTTTGGAATTTTAGTGATTTTTATGCGATTTAACGGGATGTTTTGCGTTTAGCGGTGATTTTTCCGCATTATTAAATATACATCCTGTTTTAAACTTTTAGTACAATTTAGTAAATTTTATCCTCTTTTCAATAAAGTTTATTCGGAATTCGTACGTACATTTTTGAAATTTATGCGTATATTTTTATTTGAATTTATAGAATTTTTGGGTTTATGAGGCGATTTTTCCACATTCGTAAAAGAAATCCTGTTTGTCTTTTAGTCCAAAAAAGGATAATTTTTTCCTCTGCAATTTTTGAAATCTTTAATTTTTAATGCTATTTTTAGCGTTTTTGCGGAATTTTTCCACATGAGCAAAAAGAACCCTGTTTATATCTGTAGACGAATATAGTAAATTTTGTTCTCTTTTCAATGAAGGTTATTCGGCATTCATCAGGTTAAAATGCTAATTTTTAACCATTTTCTGAAAGATTATTTGCCTTTTTATGGAGATGCGAAACACTATTCGATTTCTTGATATCTGAATGAGAATTTCTGTAATTTGTGTGTATTTACGAATGAAAATGACTTCCTGAAAATGTTAGAAATTAGTTAACTTAAATTGACAAACAGCCGTAAAGAAAACTACATTTTTAACACTTTCCAACCTAGTTGAAAATCGTTTATGACTTCGGTTTGTCTGCCGTATGGCCGTCAGCCGTCTGCCGTATGGCCGTCAGCCGTCTGCCGTCTGGCCGTCTGTCCGTGCTCTAACTCCCGTAAATATGCTCGGATTGCCCTGCAATTTTTATATGTTATTGTCGTTATCTATAGCATGTTCCCTATTTCAACGGAAGTGTGTAGCACTTATAGTTTTTTTACAGGGACACTCAAAAGAATTCCGTTACATTGCGGTCTATGGGGAAAAATCATTTGCGGTTTATTTAAATAATGTTTCACTATTTTAAACGCATTGAAATTTATATATATTACTAAGGTGCATTAGAAGAAGCTTAATATGGAATAGGGTGTGCATAGCACTTATAGTTACTAGACAGGGACAGTCAAAAGAATTCTGTTACATTATGTCTATGGAGAAAAATCGTCTGCGGTTTATTTAAATAATGTTTCACTATTTTAAACGGAATTGAAATTTATATATATCACTAAGGTGCATGACAAGAGGCTTACTACAGAATAGTGTGTGTATAGCAGTCATCGTTCATTTACAGGGACACACAAAAGAATTCTCTACTGTCTGTTAACAATAATTCTTGGAAGTGCGTTTTAAGTTACGGAACGCGATTTTAATTTTAACTTGCTTTTTGTCTATTACGTGGTGTGTATAAATTCTGTAGATCCTATACAGGGAAGCACAAAAGTTCGCGAACACATTTCTGTTTATTGACAGAAACTCCAGAAGGAAAATTTTAAACTGTGCAACGCGTTTCCTAACTGAACTAAAATTTAGCATCCTATGTAGTATATATACAAACCTATAGATCCTATACAGGGCTGAATAAAAGTATTCGGATATTTTTCCGAATATTGCATATGTTGGAAATTCCTGAAATTACGTTCTTAAATATGTTATGCGTTTTCCAAATTATTTACTTAGATGTTATCTTTCAGCTTATTAAACGGTAATGATTTGTAAAATTATTTTGGAAGCGTTGGAAAGTGTTACATAATCTATGCTTGACGCATGATTTTTCGTTCTTGTTTAAACTAAAGACTGGAAGTATCTAAAGGTGGAAGTATTTAAATGAGTTTTTCATTTTTTAATAAATAAAAATCACATAGAGTTATAAGCGATTCGTCTCACGTGACGACACATTTTCCCCCTTTCTCGTGCTGCGGCGTTGGAAATTCGGTTCAAAACGCCGGCTTTGACAGTATTTTCTGAAAAATCTTCTGCCTTGATAAAAAAAAAAAAGGGGGGGGGGGACGTCTTTCGATTACAAAGTTTCTGAATGAGCACACCTATCAACTCTAATCAACAGAAATGCATTAAAATTATGTCAAAGTAGCCAGTTTGGATTTGAGAACAGCCTTAAGGGTACGAAAATCGATTAATGATATAAATATTTTCTAAATGGGATATTCTATAAAGAGAAAAAAGGGCTGTGCATATGTAACGTCATACGACTTTAGGGGGGAGAGGGGATCTGGCATATGATATCGTAAGATATCTGTAAGGGGAGAGGGGTTTTGTCTTTTGATATCGTCAGTGTCGAATTAAGACACTTTTCTCCGGGAGGGATTTCTGTTCCTCCGGGGGGAGCAATTATAAAGTTCCAGGAGGGAGAGTTCCAGTTTTTGACCATTGAAAGCATAAAATCTCAAATCTTCCACTGGGGACATTTCAAAGCTCCGGGGAGGGATGCCACCCCCTGCATTCAACACTGGATATAATTATCATTTTAAAATATATTTTAGAAATTGATAACGATATCATTAAGGGGGGGGGGAGGGAGTCCGAAATTAACAAAATGTTGATAACGTTATATATGTACAGCCCCAAAGGATTGTTTGAAGTATTATTTTAGTGTAATTCTTTCTTTCTTTCTTTTTCTTTTCTTTTTTTTTTTTTTAAACCTTGGGTAAGGCTTAGTCTTTAAAAGACTGTTATGTTATTAATCTAATGGCTCTATTCAGCAAAGGCTACCATCTGTGTAATGCTCAGAATCGTCAGATGAGTCACCAACAGTGAAATTGACTTTTTCAATTAATTGTTCTTGAATTCCGTCTAATTTCCACATGTTTGTTTCGACTTTTTCAATTACATGTTGAACACAACTAAACCAAGAAGAAGACGCTTTCTGAATTCCTTCATGAGTAAGTTTTTCAACTTCCCCATTTTAAATATTCGATTTTTTTCACAACATAATCTTGTTATTGTCGTTATCTATAGCATGTTCCCTATTTCAACTGAAGTGTGTAGCACTTATAGTTTTTTTACAGGGACACTCAAAAGAATTCCGTTACATTATGGTCTATGGGGGAAAATCATTTGCGGTTTATTTTAATGATGTTACACAATTTCAAACACATTGTAATTGATATATATCACTAAGGTGAATTATAAGAAGCTTAATATGGAATAGGGTGTGCATAGCACTTATAGTTACTTTACAGGGACAGTCAAAAGAATTCTGTTACATTACGTCTATGGAGTTTCTGAGTCTAAAATACTGTTGACATATTGAATATTTACCATACCTCAAAAAACAAATTAAATAAACTGCTGATCAGTCCTTTGTAATTATAATAACAATACTTTTAACTTAGGAAACACGGAAATATCGACGTCGTTGAATGTGAATAAAGCACTTTTTCGTGACAAGTTTTATTTTAAAGAAAAGAAAATTCTTGTTATATTATGTATTTTATGGATATGTTTGGTGTGTATTTGAGTTGAAATTTTCCGAAAAATTCAAATCCGTCGAAATTATTACTCTATCTTTAATATTTTAAAAAATAGAACATTTGATTGGACATCAAAAATCTGAAATCTCCGGCAATCGCCGGAGAATTATCTGTCGCAGGTCAACCACTTAACGCTACGGGTGGTCCGAGGGTTGCCCACTGATTTATTCCAATCGTCAAAATTTCGCCAGAAAATCATTTCGCGAAACAATACAAGTTCAGTTAATATTACAGGTATTTATCATAAAAATGATTATACATTAAGCTGAATCAATTTTGTTTAATCAGTAAATCATTTTTCAATGGAAAAATCTAAACAAGAACGAAAAATCATGCGTCAAGCATAGATTATGTAGCACTTTCCAACGCTTCCAAAATAATTTTACAAATCATACCGTTTAATAAGCTAAAAGATAACTTCTAAGTAAACAATTTGGAAAACGCATAACATATTTAAAAACATAATTTCAGGAATTTCCAACATATACAATATTCGGAAAAATATCCGAATACTTTTATTCAGCCCTGTATAGGATATATAGAATTGTATATATACTACATAGGATGCTAAATTTTAGTTCAGTTAGGAAACGTGTAGCACATTTTAAAATTCTCCGTCTGGAGTTTGTCAATAAACAGAAATGTGTTCGCGAACTTTTGTGCTGCCCTGTATAGGATCTACAGAATTTATACACACCACGTAATAGACAAAAAGCAAGTTAACATTAAAATCGCGTTCAGTAACTTAAAACGCACTTCCAGGAATTATTGTTAACAGACAGTAGATAATTCTTTTGCGTGTCCCTGTAAATGAACGATGACTGCTATACACACAATATTCCGTAGTAAGTCTCTTGTAATGCACCTTAGTGATCTATATAAATTTCAATGCGTTTAAAATAGTGAAACATTATTTAAATAAACCGCAGACGATTTTTCTCCATAGACGTAATGTAACGGAATTATTTTTACTGTCCCTGTAAAGTAATTATAAGTGCTATGCACACCCTGTTCCATATTAAGCTTCTTCTAATGCACCTTAGTGATATATATAAATTTCAATGCGTTTAAAATAGTGAAACATTATTTAAATAAACAGCAAATGATTTTTCCCCATAGACCGCAATGTAACGGAATTCTTTTGAGTGTCCCTGTAAAAAAACTATAAGTGCTACACACTTCCGTTGAAATAGGGAACATGCTATAGATAACGATAATAACATATAAAAATTGCAGAGCAATCCGAGCATATTTACGGGAGTTAGAGCACGGACAGACGGCAGACGGCAGACGGCAGACGGCCAGACGGCCAGACGGCAGACGGCCAGACGGCCAGACAAACCGAAGTCATAAGCACTTTTCAACTAGGTTGGAAAGTGCTAAAAAAAAGATTTAAAGTGCTTTTTCTTTCAAATTCAGTAAAGAACTATTTCTTCTCGCGCATGTACACTTTTCTCTAGTATAATCTCCACTGCCAAGTTACATTTGCCTCAACTGTAGTCAGATATGCTGAATGTCGACAGATATCGTGAAATGTCCCAAGAATAGTATTGTTTTTACGAATGTCGATTGATATCTCTGAATGTAGCAATAGTAAAATCATTTTTACGACATTGGCCAATGTAAACCAAATATTAAAAATAAGGTATCAAAAAATAAGCTTACAAACCTATACTTTCAAAGTATCAGCCAATATTGGGTAGAATATGGGCCGATATCTTTGTGTTACCTGGGGTGATGTGTAGAAAAGCATCGATTGTTGGCACCGCGATAGGATCAAAATTTTTTTTTTTTTTTTTTAGATGTTTGTTAATATAATTTGGAATCTATATTTACTGCGTGTCTGATTGATTTTTGTTTGGAGATTGTTTAAGTGTATTATACAACATGAGTAGCACAGGTTTTATTTAGTAAATTTAAAATATATCAATTAGATTTTTTTTTTAATGGAGTGCTTATTATGAAATATATCATACTTTTTATATATTGTATGTTACTGTGTGAAGAACAAAATAAAACATATGTAAAAACCAGGGCTGCGGAGTCGGAGTCATTTTGGGGCAAAAGAGTCGGAGTCGGAGTCACAAACAAACAGGCCGACTCCGACTCCAGCTTGTTTTTTAGACAGTTTGAAGTGAAATTAAACCAATTCTATCTAATTTTAAGTTTAAAAACTGAATTATTATTTTTATATTTGGACTATATATACAAGGAAACTCAGGTGAAACAGGCCTAATATACTGTCCAGTGTACAGCATATTTAAAAACTGTTCTGAATTAAAATCTCTAGTTTATATTTCGTATATAGTCCTTTCTCTAGTTTTTGGGGGGGTTTGCGGAACCCGAGGTAATGCGAAAATTGGAAATTTTTCCCTTTTTTTTCTTGTTTACTTCAGATTTTTCAGGTCTGTGGGACCAGGAGTAATGCTGAAATTGTAAATTTTCTTTTTTTTCGTGTGTATAGGACCCATCCCCCCCCCCCCCCCCCCCCCAAAAAAAAAAAAAAAAAAAAAAAAAAAAAAGGAAAATTGTAATTTTTTTTTTCCTTGAGTCTGCAGTACTCAAAATAATGATGAAATAGTGAAATTTCTGTTATCTTTCTCCTTTTGATATTCAGGTCTTGCAGACCCGAAATAAAGCCAAAATTATAAAATTAATGCAGGAAATATAAAATTTTCATCTTTATTTTTCTTGCATTCTCTCAGAATTTTTCGGGTTCTGGAGACCCAAAATGATGCTTAAATTGTAACATTTTTGTCTCCTAGTTTTTGGGTCTGCAGGAATAGATATAAAATATAAAACCAAAATTAAACATCCTTTCACCCATATTTTGGTATAATATATGTTTGATTTGGCATAAAATATGTTGGTTATCGTCTTAAAATGATATACCAACATATTATATGTTGTTTGGATTCATCTGATAGATCTTTGTGTGGGTTGTTCAAAAAGTAAATTTTGGAGATTTATTAGATTTACTGTTGTTTCTATCTAATAGCTTCAAGTTTAACTTTTCGATTGCAATTTACATGCATATAAATATTTTACATGCAGTTTTTGCAGAGTTTTCACATATTTAAATTTTACCACATATAAAATTTAATGCATATTATGTTTTTGAGTGAGTGCATGTGCATAGAGTATCTGGGAGAAGGAGGAGGGGGGGGGATGTTCAAAATATTTTCAGTCTTGACCAGAGCCAATTAATGTAGGGGCAAAGTTCTACAGGCATTTTATAAGAATATTTTTGCCTTATTTAAAAAAGAAAATTCTGCATTTAAAAAAAGGTGAAACTTTTTATACTAAAATACTGTCGGAAGTTTGCCGCTGCAGTAAATGAGTCCTAGTCTTGACTACCTATCACAGCTTACACCCATAATTCATCCAAAAAAATTAAACTTGAAAAAAAATATATCGGTTGATATGTACATTATATGCTCAAGGTCAAACAGGAATGTAACAGCAGGTTGCAGTGTTGTCAGTTGAGGTTTTTAAAAAATTCAGATTGCTTGATTGCTGCCACTTTTTTTAATTAGTAATATTTCTTTTATTTAATGACATTTAATAAAGCGACTATTAATGTTTCAATGAAGCAATGAAGCAATCTGAATAATACGAATCAACAGGCAAAACTAGTACTTTAGCCATCCCGGAGTCGGAATCAGAGTCGGAGTCGGAGTCAGAGTCAGAGTCAGAGTCAGAGTCAGAGTCAGAGTCGGAGTCGGAGTCGGAGTCAGAGTCGGAGTCGGAGTCGGTTCCTTTAAAATTTCAGGAGTCAGAGTCGGAGTCGGAGTCGGTTCTTTTAAAATTTCAGGAGTCAGAGTCGGAGTCGGAGTCGGTCATTTTTCCCACCGACTCCGCAGCCCTGGTAAAAACTAGGGTAGTTTATAAGCGCTTCCAATAACGAAAAAAAAATCAAATTTAAATATTTTAAATACATATAAAAGGGATGAATGAAATCTACTTTACTGATCTTGCACAATACAGTCTTTAAACAAAAATCATGCAGACAAGTAGTAAATAAATACAGATCCTAAATAATATTGAAAACAATCAAAAACATCTATAAAAAAGAAGAGTGGGCATTGCCGAAAATCAATGCCTTACCTATATATCCACCCCAACCAACTTTAGCGATTTTACAAGGAAATGCGTAAAAAACCTACAAAAAACACCTTTCCACCGTTAAAATTGAGGAGAAACTTTGTGCAGTGTATATAAGTACGGGGCAATGGAAGCGTAGGTTTCAGGCACGTCTGCTCATGATCGCTGGTCCTTTAGCCAATCTGTTCAGAATAGTGTCGATTCTATCGTTCAAACTCGAGCCTTCGTGCACTTCCGTGTAGTTGAGGGTCCGCTGATATACGCCGAGCTGCTGGTACGCTGGCAACTCGGCGGTGGGTATATTTGGCCTCTAAATTCGCTGTTTCGCAATTGTTGGATGGGCTGGCTGTGTCACAATCCAAAACGCTTCCTCAGTGAGGCACTGCCCGGTGCAGTTTGCCCTTTTTTGCATTTATTGTTTTCCGTGTTTTTTTTTTTATTAAAGTAGTTGGAGATGAGAAATCTAAAAATTTTTAAACATTTAATTTTTTGAAGTGGATGTTCGCTTTTATCTTTAATCCTTTTTTCAATTCCAAAGGAGCTACTTTTTTGACGCATTTCTGAATTCGTTTTTATTTGTAAAAGCGTGGAATTGGCAAATGTTCTTATTCAGAAAAAAAAACAAAAAAAAAACGCCAATTTGATTACATATGTAATCAAATGGTGTTTTTTTTGGGGGGGAGGGGGGTAAAAGGCAGAACATTGTTTAGAAAATACAGTCAAATAGGGGGTTTTGAACCGAATTCCCGACGCAGCAACATGATAAAAGGGAAAAACTTGTCGTCACGTTACAAGAATCTCTTATAACTCGAGATGTAATTTATATATATATATATATATATATATATATATATATATATATATCTGTGTGTGTGTGTATTTCAAAAAATGGAAAACGATTACAAATCGTAAATCGTTACAACAGTCAGGCTACCAATTTTATGTTTAAAAATGAGTCAGAAAATTCAGCGTTGTTCAGCAGGGAATTTGAGAACCACCTTAACAAGTGTTTAATGCAGCAGCATTTAGAAATTATTTGAAATTCTAATTACACCAACTTTAACTTAAAGGTGTAGAATTTTGTGTAATTGTCCTGACTTTATTATCTGATGAATGTCTATATAAATTTTAACGATGCCTGACGGATCAGCTAGTTTAAAAATAAGTTAAAGCAAAGGCAAATTTTAACTTAAATATTTTAGATAACTTAAATCAACAGTCAGGTTGCCAATTTTAAGCCTCACGCTTAAAAATGCGTCAGAAAGTTTTGCATTGCTGAGCAGGCGATTTAAGAATCGCGTTCAGTCATTTATTTTAAAATTTTAATGTTTAAAATTTGACATATCTCCTTCTTCTCAAAGTCATACTTTTTTTCATTTTGGGGTACAGAAAATAATTTTTTTTTCGAGCTTAGAATTATTATTTAAAATAATAATTAAAGAACAACTAGTTGGATGTGCCAATCCCAAAACTTTCTTCTGTCTCATAGAGGTTTCACGTACCCCAAAATGAATCAGCACCAATTTATATCAAGGTATAACTGAATCTAAAGTTTTATTAACTTCCGTGCATTAGTTCTTGAGATATGACTATCGCTAAAATCGTGTAAATCCTGAAAAATGCAACAAAGCAGAGCCACCTGTTGGGCGATTTACACCAAAAACTAATAAAAAACAACATATATCAACGTCTAAGTGAATCTGAAGTTTGATGAATTTCTGCGCATTATAGTTCTTGAGATAGAGCTATCATGAAAATCGTGAAAAATGTAGCATAGCAGCGCCACCTGTTGGGCAATTTACACCAAGAACTTACCAGCACCAATTTATATCAAGCAGATTTATATTAAGACACCAATTTATATCACCTGAATCTAAATTTTTATTAAATTCCGTGCATTAGTTCTTGAGATAGAGCGCCCACAAAATTTTTATCACACACAAACAGACAGACACACAGGCAAACAGACATACTCACGAACAGACATTTTCTAAAAACAGTCAAATAGTGTTCAGGACTTTCTAAAACGTATAAATCCGTCGAAAAACGGAAGTCGGAAATTTTCATGAATCTAATACTTTCTTCGTGTAAAGACAGAAGAAAGTAAAAAGGTACTTTTTTTTTTAATCAGTACTGTCTACAAGAATCATATTTTCAAGATTTTCGCTAAAAGAAAAAGAAAAAGTAATCCCGAAGGAAATGATTGAAAAGAGTTATAAAGAATAAAAGGCCTTAAACTAGGTGTGGGGGGGGGGGGGTACTTCCTAAATGATGTCTCAGATTACTTCAAAAGAATTTATTCCAACCACAGAGTTATGAATTCCGGGGAGGAGGGGGGAGGGGTGGTTGGCAGATATAAATGATACTATGCTATTGCCGCATGGAATATAAAAACACTTACAGACCTTATCAGTTTATTAAATAAATCAAGAGATTCATAGGTTTATTAAAAAAAATCAGGGGATTCGTCCAGGATTATAGAACATACTACCCACGGTACAGAGCTTCGGTAAATATCATTTTCAATTGAAAATTATAATAGATTTTTTTATATGAATCAGAATCTGTTTTTTCAATCTGATCTATTTATCTCTATTACGTGACTGTCGTGGGAAACTTTCCCTTCACAGAACGTAAAATCCTAAAAAATGTTCAAATTGCGTGAAACTAATGAAAATTTAATTTTCGGGCCAGGCGAAGTGAATGCGGGGTGACGTAAGTCGGGGTACTACTGTTACTGTGTATTTGACATTTAAATTTGCAGCCTCCAATGGAAGAGACTGCTAACTAGAACGAAAACAAACTTTTTCCCAGTAAACTACAGTTCGTAAAACACATAATTTCTATATGATATTTTTGCAATAATTTAACTGGTATGGAAGTAATTTATAGATTCCTGCAGGATTTTCATGAAGATCATGTTTTATAATGGAAAGAAGGTAGAGGAAAGTAAACAATAAAGTGAAATCCTCCTTTTTTGATATAGGTTAAAAATATCTGTTTCCTCAATTTTATAGGATCCCCCTGCTTTGCAAGTGGTTAAGGCGCTGGCTACTGAGCAAAGAGAGCAGGGTTTGAATCCCGACAAAGGTATGGATGTTTGCACTGGGTCGGATTTTACTTTAAACGAAGGTCCCAGTCTGTTTATGCTGCTTGTGCATCGTGACTCCCCTAGCAATCCAAACCATTAATTTTTTAGATATCATTATTATTTTTTTAGAGACGAAAGAATAAGCTCAAAGGAAATTATTTTTTCTGTTTCAATTCATCAGTCATAGATGGCAGTACTGAAAAGTACGTTGCAATGTGTGTTGCCAGTTTAGTGGATGTTTTTTAATTTAGAAATTCCGAATAATAATTTTCGGTTTATTTAATTATAGAAGGTTTGTCATTAAATAAAGCAAAGATTACTATTCAGAACTTCTGGTCTGAATTTGTATTTTCTGAGTAAAGAAAAGGCTAAAGTCAACGTGCTAAATTCGCAACACTAGTTGCATTTCATGTAAGATGTAAAAAATCACCATGGCAACCTAGAATCATTAACTATCATGGGATATCACTGAATTAATTACGTATTATATGATTTAATATCATTTGGAATAATTTGGAATATTAATTTAAAATTAAAATAATTTAATATTTAATTTATCTAGCAATAAAAGTTATAATTTTAAAAATAAATGTATGATTTTAAAGTATTTATTGCCTATGCATTATTTATTTATGTCATTAATTTTAAGAACTGTTTTTAATAAATGAATAAATTAAAGTTAAATGTTTTAAAAGAGGAATAAATTAAAGGTAAATATTTTAAATCAATACAATTTTCAAAATAGTTAAAAAAAATTTAAAAAGAAAGAAATAAAATAAATGTTTTTAAACTTTTAATTTCTTTTTAAAAATTAAATTTTCCTAAAACTTTATTCTGAATTTCATGACATTCTTTGTTTGTGATTGCAGCATACCCCTCTCTCTCATACAGATTGTTCTAGAAGTCAAAAACATGACGTCATCCGGTAAGTCTTAGTACCACGTGTAAAACTTTCCAGAAGTTTCCAGAGGAATGGTATTGCATCATAAAGCTTCTAGAACTTTATGATTGCATCCTCCAGAACTTTTCACAAGAACGGTACTATTGCCATCTGCCCTCGGGGGAAAAGATATAGACCAATCAGAAGCCGATCGCAGCGCCCTCTATCCCTGACGTCATATCCTCTCTCAACACCTTTCAATCTGCTCAGTCAACACCTGGACGTTATGAAAGGTCGTCTCCTCGTCACTCTCCACTCGTAAGTACCCTTCTCTTATACGATCTCACCGCTTTGATCTTCATTCTCCTTATTAAGATTCTTATTTCTTATGTCATCTGCCACCTGTCACTCATCCATCACTCACCTACCACCTGTCTATCCTTTTCTAACCACGTCCTCCACCTCCACCGCTGCTCATTGCTCCTTCACAATCGAACTGTCTTTTTTCCTCTACTGTCCTATATGACGTATATGACATTTTATAACCTCTGTGACCAAGTCACATTCTTCATTCTATTAAATCCTGTCATGCGTAATTAATTCAATGATATCCTATGATAGGTAATGATTCTAGGTTGCCATGGTGATTACATCCTATTTAAGATGGGGTCATATTATTTCCGTATTACTGAATTTAAAAATCGAATTTGTATACTAAAATTGTTTAATTATAGTAATACTATATTCTACCGACAGTTTTTTGGATAGATGTTTCCGGAGAAATAGATATTAAATGGAAAAATAGTCTAAATATGGATTTCAAGTTCTGAAAGCTCGGCTTAAGTTTCCCATTGGAATTTTCAGTAAATGTCAACAAAAGATAAAAATGTTGCCAACTTCAAATGTACTTATTTTATTACGGAAATTAATCATATCACAATAACAGACGATGAAGTTCATTTGACTGAAACTAGTTATAGTACGAACGCACCTCATTTGTCACGTCTGGCTTACAGTTTCCAACTTTTTTATTATATTGGAGGGGAAAAATGAGTCCATCTTAGAAATTATTGGTGGGGCTCGAGTCCCACTAGCACATACAGGTCTACGCCAATGATGATATTTTAAAAGAATAAGACTTGTGACTTTTGCGGATTTCTGTCAATGGTTGGATCGTTGGATATAAATAACAAATTTACTGTTTGAAAAATATTTTCAGGGACATGAAAAGCGCGAAACGTTGTCATGAAGGTGTATTTAGGATGAATACTTGTTTCTATGTAAGAAGATATTTTTAAATCACAAAACTAATCTTGAAAATATTTTAAAGTATTATTAAAAAATTTCTACTGCATACTTTTGGCATCGGGTTCGGGATCTGGAAATAGAAAAAAAAAAAAAAAAAAATCAGACTCCGGCGGTTTCGGATATCCAATCGCCTCACTCGAGCAGGGTCGGGCTCCGCAAAAAAAAAGAGCTCGAACTCATCTCTAGCGGGTAATCCAAAAATATATATTAAATGTAAAAAAACAATCTATTGGAATTTTTTTTTTTTTTTTTATAGAAAAGAGAGATTATTTAAAACTATTTTTTATTAACATACTTCAAAATAGTGTTTTATCATTATTGATCTTGAGAATATCACCGATTGTGACATTGTGTGCATGAAGCTACAGTTGAGGCAAATGTAACTTGGCAGTGGAGATTATACTAGAGAAAAGTGTACATGCGCGAGAAGAAATAGTTCTTTACTGAATTTGAAAGAAAAAGCACTTTAAATCTTTTTTTTTAGATTTTTCCATTGAAAAATGATTTACTGATTAAACAAAATTGATTCAGCTTAATGTATAATCATTTTTATGATAAATACCTGTAATATTAACTGAACTTGTATTGTTTCGCGAAATGATTTTCTGGCGAAATTTTGACGATTGGAATAAATCAGTGGGCAACCCTCGGACCACCCGTAGCGTTAAGTGGTTGACCTGCGACAGATAATTCTCCTGCGATTGCCGGAGATTTCAGATTTTTGATGTCCAATCAAATGTTCTATTTTTTAAAATATTAAAGATAGAGTAATAATTTCGACGGATTTGAATTTTTCGGAAAATTTCAACTCAAATACACACCAAACATATCCATAAAATACATAATATAACAAGAATTTTCTTTTCTTTAAAATAAAACTTGTCACGAAAAAGTGCTTTATTCACATTCAACGACGTCGATATTTCCGTGTTTCCTAAGTTAAAAGTATTGTTATTATAATTACAAAGGACTGATCAGCAGTTTATTTAATTTGTTTTTTGAGGTATGGTAAATATTCAATATGTCAACAGTATTTTAGACTCAGAAACTCCATAGACGTAATGTAACAGAATTCTTTTGACTGTCCCTGTAAAGTAACTATAAGTGCTATGCACACCCTATTCCATATTAAGCTTCTTATAATTCACCTTAGTGATATATATCAATTACAATGTGTTTGAAATTGTGTAACATCATTAAAATAAACCGCAAATGATTTTCCCCCATAGACCATAATGTAACGGAATTCTTTTGAGTGTCCCTGTAAAAAAACTATAAGTGCTACACACTTCAGTTGAAATAGGGAACATGCTATAGATAACGACAATAACAAGATTATGTTGTGAAAAAAATCGAATATTTAAAATGGGGAAGTTGAAAAACTTACTCATGAAGGAATTCAGAAAGCGTCTTCTTCTTGGTTTAGTTGTGTTCAACATGTAATTGAAAAAGTCGAAACAAACATGTGGAAATTAGACGGAATTCAAGAACAATTAATTGAAAAAGTCAATTTCACTGTTGGTGACTCATCTGACGATTCTGAGCATTACACAGATGGTAGCCTTTGCTGAATAGAGCCATTAGATTAATAACATAACAGTCTTTTAAAGACTAAGCCTTACCCAAGGTTTAAAAAAAAAAAAAAGAAAAGAAAAAGAAAGAAAGAAAGAATTACACTAAAATAATACTTCAAACAATCCTTTGGGGCTGTACATATATAACGTTATCAACATTTTGTTAATTTCGGACTCCCTCCCCCCCCCCCCTTAATGATATCGTTATCAATTTCTAAAATATATTTTAAAATGATAATTATATCCAGTGTTGAATGCAGGGGGTGGCATCCCTCCCCGGAGCTTTGAAATGTCCCCAGTGGAAGATTTGAGATTTTATGCTTTCAATGGTCAAAAACTGGAACTCTCCCTCCTGGAACTTTATAATTGCTCCCCCCGGAGGAACAGAAATCCCTCCCGGAGAAAAGTGTCTTAATTCGACACTGACGATATCAAAAGACAAAACCCCTCTCCCCTTACAGATATCTTACGATATCATATGCCAGATCCCCTCTCCCCCCTAAAGTCGTATGACGTTACATATGCACAGCCCTTTTTTCTCTTTATAGAATATCCCATTTAGAAAATATTTATATCATTAATCGATTTTCGTACCCTTAAGGCTGTTCTCAAATCCAAACTGGCTACTTTGACATAATTTTAATGCATTTCTGTTGATTAGAGTTGATAGGTGTGCTCATTCAGAAACTTTGTAATCGAAAGACGTCCCCCCCCCCTTTTTTTTTTTATCAAGGCAGAAGATTTTTCAGAAAATACTGTCAAAGCCGGCGTTTTGAACCGAATTTCCAACGCCGCAGCACGAGAAAGGGGGAAAATGTGTCGTCACGTGAGACGAATCGCTTATAACTCTATGTGATTTTTATTTATTAAAAAATGAAAAACTCATTTAAATACTTCCACCTTTAGATACTTCCAGTCTTTAGTTTAAACAAGAACGAAAAATCATGCGTCAAGCATAGATTATGTAACACTTTCCAACGCTTCCAAAATAATTTTACAAATCATTACCGTTTAATAAGCTGAAAGATAACATCTAAGTAAATAATTTGGAAAACGCATAACATATTTAAGAACGTAATTTCAGGAATTTCCAACATATGCAATATTCGGAAAAATATCCGAATACTTTTATTCAGCCCTGTATAGGATCTATAGGTTTGTATATATACTACATAGGATGCTAAATTTTAGTTCAGTTAGGAAACGCGTTGCACAGTTTAAAATTTTCCTTCTGGAGTTTCTGTCAATAAACAGAAATGTGTTCGCGAACTTTTGTGCTTCCCTGTATAGGATCTACAGAATTTATACACACCACGTAATAGACAAAAAGCAAGTTAAAATTAAAATCGCGTTCCGTAACTTAAAACGCACTTCCAAGAATTATTGTTAACAGACAGTAGAGAATTCTTTTGTGTGTCCCTGTAAATGAACGATGACTGCTATACACACACTATTCTGTAGTAAGCCTCTTGTCATGCACCTTAGTGATATATATAAATTTCAATTCCGTTTAAAATAGTGAAACATTATTTAAATAAACCGCAGACGATTTTTCTCCATAGACATAATGTAACAGAATTCTTTTGACTGTCCCTGTCTAGTAACTATAAGTGCTATGCACACCCTATTCCATATTAAGCTTCTTCTAATGCACCTTAGTAATATATATAAATTTCAATGCGTTTAAAATAGTGAAACATTATTTAAATAAACCGCAAATGATTTTTCCCCATAGACCGCAATGTAACGGAATTCTTTTGAGTGTCCCTGTAAAAAAACTATAAGTGCTACACACTTCCGTTGAAATAGGGAACATGCTATAGATAACGACAATAACATATAAAAATTGCAGGGCAATCCGAGCATATTTACGGGAGTTAGAAAACGGACAGACGGACAGACGGCAGACGGCTGACGGCCATACGGCAGACAAACCGAAGTCATAAACGATTTTCAACTAGGTTGGAAAGTGTTAAAAATGTAGTTTTCTTTACGGCTGTTTGTCAATTTAAGTTAACTAATTTCTAACATTTTCAGGAAGTCATTTTCATTCGTAAATACACACAAATTACAGAAATTCTCATTCAGATATCAAGAAATCGAATAGTGTTTCGCATCTTCATAAAAAGGCAAATAATCTTTCAGAAAATGGTTAAAAATTAGCATTTTAACCTGATGAATGCCGAATAACCTTCATTGAAAAGAGAACAAAATTTACTATATTCGTCTACAGATATAAACAGGGTTCTTTTTGCTCATGTGGAAAAATTCCGCAAAAACGCTAAAAATAGCATTAAAAATTAAAGATTTCAAAAATTGCAGAGGAAAAAATTATCCTTTTTTGGACTAAAAGACAAACAGGATTTCTTTTACGAATGTGGAAAAATCGCCTCATAAACCCAAAAATTCTATAAATTCAAATAAAAATATACGCATAAATTTCAAAAATGTACGTACGAATTCCGAATAAACTTTATTGAAAAGAGGATAAAATTTACTAAATTGTACTAAAAGTTTAAAACAGGATGTATATTTAATAATGCGGAAAAATCACCGCTAAACGCAAAACATCCCGTTAAATCGCATAAAAATCACTAAAATTCCAAAATCGCAGATGACAAAATTTATCAGATGACAATGAGTTAAAACATTGTAAAAGGAATTCCTTAACGAATATCAAAAGATCGGCGTGGAACATAACAGTAACATCCGAAAAGGATTTTTCTACACGCCAAATCATCGCTTTTCTCCCAGTATGGGAATCTACGAGCGTCAAAGTGAGTGAGCAGGCCTTCGTAGCTTTGCCTCCACTGCCAAGATACGTTTGCCGCGACTTTAAGTTTGTATTCTTGACCGAGGAAGTTCTGAAGGACCGCCCACTTTGTATAGTTTTCCTCGAGGAATATTTGATGGAGACGTCTGCCGTGAAGTTTGCACAGAAAGGCAATGTCTCTATAAACAAAAAATAATCGGCAGGAATCTATAGTTATTTAGATAGGACAAAAAATTTAAAAATTTTTATATAAAAATCTATTGAGATTGCTATAAAAATTTTCTTTGGAACAATTGATATAGAAATGTATAAAGATTGCATAGCAATAGAAAAATATCTCTAGAAGTATTTCATATCAATAAACTTTATAAAAAAAATCTGCAATTATTATTCTAGAATTATTTGTATTTAAAAAAGTAATGAAGAACCTATGACGATGTTAAACTATAAAAATTGTTAGTTTTATATTTAAAAAAAAACTAAAACATTTTTTTAATATATAATAATATTTTACATGAAAAAAAAAATCATTTTATGTAATTTTTACATGGATTCTTGTCTATCTTTTTAAAATGCTTTCGGGATTTTCTTTCTCTTCGTTTTGTTATATAGAAAGACAGACTTGAACAGAAACTTCTTTTAGCTCAGTGATGGGTTGGGTTTACGTTCGTCACACCTGCAAATCGCAATTGCCTGGGTTACGAAAGATTAATTATTTGATACCTAAAAATGTTATTAAGGAATGTTAGAAAAATATATCGCTCAATGTCAAGTGACGATATTCAAAAATCACACGTAAATATATCATTTTAATTTTAAAAAGTGCTGTTCAGAGATGTTCAGAAATATTAACCAACACTGCCAAATGTCAAAAAATAATATTCACGAATATCATTTATAGGGGGGTTATTTTACGCTGGCCAAGATTAAATTTTGATATTGACCAATATCTTTGGTCCTTAACACATTACCGACGGTGTGTTTTTCTGAAATCTGGGTTTTCGTGAAATCTCGTAATTTGGTTTCCTAGATAGATTTCTGAAGTATTACAAATTATGCATCAGTAAATATCTTTCAATGTACGGAGTTAAACACATTAATGTCGGGGTTTTTGTTTATAAAATTTTACTGTAGGACGGACCGAAAAAATATGGACAACATGATATAAATGTATTTTCTGTAAGTTTAGAAGCCACGCCCTTAGTCAAAATTGCTTTTTAAATAAAAACGATATTTCTCGTTTCTCGTCGGTAACATGTTAAAATGAACATAGAAATGTATTTCTATGTTCATATACAGTTAGAAAGGCGGAAGGGGATTTCTTTTTTCACATTTCCTACCAAACCAAGTTCCTATAAAAAATAAGAACTTGGTCTTTTTAAAGACCCTATAAAGTAACGCAAAGGAACTTCTGCGTATGTGCAGCAAACTCCTATCCTCCGAATAGGAGTCTGTATCATACATCATACAGTACACACGTGATACAGGAAAAAAGTATGTTACGGTTACATAAATGCATTTTCTGTAAGTTAGACGCCACGCCCTTAGTCAAAAATGCTTTTTGAATAAAAACGATATTTCTCGTTTCTCGTCGGTAACATGTTAACATGAACATAGAAATGTATTTCTATGTTCATGTACGGCTAGAAAGGCGGAAGGGGATTTCTTTTTTTCACACTTCCTACCAAACAAAGTTCCTATAAAAAATAAGAACTTGGTCTTTTTAAAGACCCTATAAAGTAACGCAAAGGAACTTCTGCGTATGTGCAGCAAACTCCTATCCTCCGAATAGGAGTCTGTATCATACATCATACAGTACACACGTGATACAATATACAGGGAAAAAGTATGCTACGGTTACATAAATGCATTTTCTGTAAGTTAGACGCCACGCCCTTAGTCAAAAATGCTTTTTGAATAAAAACGATATTTCTCGTTTCTCGTCGGTAACATGTTAACATGAACATAGAAATGTATTTCTATGTTCATGTACGGCTAGAAAGGCGGAAGGGGATTTCTTTTTTTCACACTTCCTACCAAACAAAGTTCCTATAAAAATAAGAACTTGGTCTTTTTAAAGACCCTATAAAGTAACGCAAAGGAACTTCTGCGTATGTGCAGCAAACTCCTACTCCTATCCTCCAAATAGGAGCCTGTATCATACATCATACAGTACACGGAGGAATATATTTATCTTCCTCCGTAATACAATATATAGGAGAAAAATATGCTACGGTTACATGATACTACAGTTATATCATTTTAATTTCATTATTTTTCAGACTGTATCCTTGATCTCTTTGGCTTTCTTATGTTGCTCCAAATTTATTTTTTACCATTTACTAAATTTTTTCTTCTTTTTATTATTGCTCATTGTATTTTTTTAACTTTTCTCAATAGCTCACCTTTTCAAGACATTCTAATTCAATCGTCTGGGCGTAAAGTTGATAGCAACTCGGATGCCCATTAACCGACATCGCCTGTTCGGTTACATGAACATTGAAATTTCTATTTTCATGCGTGTTAATAATGTGATCAATTTTACGAAAGTACATTGACTTTGACCTACAGTGTTATTATAATTAAAGTCCCACTTTCAAAATTCTGTAAAAAAATAACCACTTGTCAGAATGGCTTCAATAATTTGAACTGAATATACTGGAAGAAGGGGGAAACGGTATGGCATAAAAAAGTTCCAAAGTGTATCAATAGATGGCGCTGTAAGCGGCATACTATGCAAATTAAAAGACACTCATGCGCAATTAAAAACCGAATCATTATGTGCTTTTTATGCGGTTTTTGGTACAAAGATAGTTAAAAATCGATTTTTCCCATCCAATTCCTACTAACAGTACCACTACTGTTGACTGATTTGGAAGTAATTTTTTCCGTCAAACAACCAAAACACTCATGCACGTTGAATAGTACGGTTGGTTTACTGTGCAACTCATGCCAAAGTCGTCGTACTTCGATTAAAAATGTCACTTGTATCCGAATCCACTTTCGTTATGCCGCTAACAGGACATTCGTTTCGAAAGTTAGCAGTTATATTACATGCAGCATAATATAACCATGGCTGGACCTAATGTTTTTTTCAATGAATAAATTTGATGGAAAAATTACTCCCAGGGGTGTTTTCAATTAAACTGTGTCTTAAAAGCAAAAGGTGTGTTCGGCGTCGCGATGGGATCGAAAGCTTAGCCTGACTTCGCCGCGGAGATTGAGAAATGGGGAAAAGACGATGCTATTGCCATGTTCACCATTACCGCAGCGATGGAAATGAATCAAATAATTCTAATCGAAAGCTTTACTACATTGTGTGATATGTTAACAAAGTTGGACTCACTAGGGAAGGTCCCCAAAAGCCAGATCGGGATTTTGTCGAGAGTGGTGTCGTTGGAAAGCTCTTACCATGCGGATCAAGGAAATGTATACAACTACCCGTCCGAATGCAACTTGTGAAGAGTTATAGGCTGATGTATTTCTATCATTTATTGATTTCTCCATGTCTCTAGCTATGCAGGAAAGACACTCTGTGTGGTAGAAAAGACAGCTTGCAATACAGTAATATAACCTGTTGTAGCCAGTATGATGTTGGTGAAGGTTCCATGTTCCCTCTAGTAAGACACAGAAGATTGTGACCACATTTTCATAATCATATATAACTAATTGGACTGCACTGACTTGGCGAATGCTTTAAAGAACATCAGGAACTAACTCCTCGCCTGATCCTACGGGATGAAAAGAGGTCATGGGCAGGATCTTTGGGGGCAGTTCCCGAGGCGCTCCACCATGGAAAATTTTAGCAGTACCTGTGGCTCGCGTTCCAGGCGCGCTGGTTCAGGGGAGATGGCACCATGGGGGCAAGACATCAGTCTCAAGGCTGATTTCAGCCTTGGAGAGATTTTTGATTGATACTAAATTCTACTTTATATGCTTAAATAATAGCAATTTTACTATCCAGAACTTTGAATCACCCTTTTTTAATGTAAAATATCAATTTTTAGCCATAATATTATGGCTAAAAATTGATATGCAAGGCATAGAATTCTTCTAGCCCATTTTTATTTGGTCATTCCTAATACTCAGAAATGTTTTCAGTCTTGGCTTGGATGGACTAGATCAGTTTCAACCACGGGATCACCTGCCCACCAAGCGTTATCCAACCAATCATAACCGTCGATTTGTAGCCTGTATTACGAACCAACCAATCACAATCCACCATCTTTGGTGGGCAGACAAAAAACAAAGCTAGTTGCTAAGGTGGTTGCTAGGTTTTGACGTCAGTTGAAACTGATCTCTTCTTGCACCCATGGATGGCACGCATCCCTGTGACGTGCGAAGTCGGGCTCAGTTCTGAAGATGTCGTCGGCAAGTCTTCAGGCTGTAATGCTATTGCCGACAAAGCGAAGATTGCAAATCTCGCTAGTTTGCAACTGCTAGAATGTTTTAAGGAATCCGATGAAGGCAACGACTGAAGAGAACGCCATTTAGTCAGCAACTATTCAATACATTGAAGAGGGACCGATTTAGAAATTTGGGGGCCCTGGGCACAGATGCGTATGGGGGCCCCCTCGCACAGATTCTTTGAATAAAAAAATATAATACTAAAAGCAGTACTTATTATGATAACCACTATTGACTTTGATAATTTCTTTAAAATATTAATTAAAAAAATTAAATTTCATAATCATTAATTTACTTTTAAATAATTATTTCATAATTATGAATTTTTAATTGAATTTTATAATAAACTGTGTGGTTCTGATTACCTTTCTCTATGCAAATTCATATATCTGGAATGATAAACTATGCAACAACTAATAATAAATTTACCAAGCCATAAAAATACCAAGCTATAATTATTTAAAATATTAGCATATCCTATTAATCAAACAACTTTTTCTTTCAAATACAAGCTTTATATGAAAAAAAAACTAAATTTACACAATTAACTAGCAGAACCACGCGGCTTTCTCCATGTTAACCATGAAGGCCTTACATGTAAAATAAATAAAAATGAAATAACATGGCGATCCCAAAAATGGAGTTCTGCACATTACTGCACATAAATTGTTAAAAGACAATCAGCAAAAAATGAAGTTACTTTGACATATCATAGACAATCTCTGATAAACAGATTTTTCCATTTTAATTTTGTTTTTTGACAGTTAAAACTGTTTTGGCCAATAATTGAAAAATCTTTAGTAGAATTTAGGGGCCCCTAAAAATCGGGGGCCATGGGCCCGTGCCCCGAATGCCCTGCCGTAAATCAGGCACTGCATTGAAGGGGATGATCGAAAACGAATTTTTCCGGTCGCTCGATATTGTACGAGAGCAGCATCGACGAAAATGAACTGACAAGTAATTTGGAAATAAATACGGATCCCACTATCGAATATGAAGAACCTGCCAAAAAAAGAAGAAAAAAAGCGGACAGGAAGTAAAGCAGTGTAGGGAGGAAAATGTCTGTTAATTTCGTACAAGGTATTACAAGGTGTTAAAGGAGAAAGTAAAAGTGATTTGTACAATGGAAAGAGCTGTGTTGCTTAATCGGCGCGTTGTGAAAGACTATAAAAATAAAGCAAGCTCCGGTTCGTTATTTTAATGCTGATCTAGATTATTTGCGACCGCAATATATAAAACTAACAAAAGCATAGCTGCCAACGTTTACGCTTTTTTCCTACCAGCTACCACTATTATTCAAAAGAAAAGTCTTTCTTATATAATCGGCGAAAATTTAGGTTTAAATATAGTTTTTTTTCTTGACAAAAATTGTGGTAGGAAAGAAGCGTAAAAATTGGCAGCTATGCAAAAGAAAAAGGAATGCACTTAATGCATACAATTACACGAAATAAGAAAAAAAGGAAAAGAAGCATCCTAAAATTTTTATATATAAATTAATGATTTTTATTTAATTAAAAAAAAGATAATTAGGCTTAAATTTATTATAATTATGAATAAAAAAAAATTATTTTGAATACATCCTTAATACATGAAAAGGAATGCAAAATAGAGTAGAAGGAAATGAGAAAAGACTGAAAGTAACTGTAATTAAGTTATCATTAAACTCACACACATCAATATTTTCTCATAAAATAGGACGGTTCTCTCGACTCTGAAAAAACATAGACACATAAATGCATAATCTTAATAATTCTTACCAACACAGTTTTTTTTTAATTCCTGGAATATATCTAATTATTTTATAGTAACCACACAAAGTACTATTTTAAAGAATTTAACAATAGGCTAAAATTACAATTAAAATTCGTGATTTACTAGGGGGCTCAGCCACCTACTCGCTAACGCTCGAAAACCCCCCGTGAATTGCAAAGCAATTCACATTGAGACCGTTACGCGGTCTCAGCTCGCTTTTTATTTTTCTAGTAATTCTCGTCGGAATATGTACTACAATACATCATTTGAACATATGAAATTGCCAATTTTTTTAATGTAAAAAAGTAATTGAAAACTCCGTTGAAAACACAACTAAAAATGTATTTAGTTGATGCTACTAATGGGTATATAAATCAAATAAATGCTATGAAAAAAGGATCTTGGAAACATAATTAGTTTAAAACTTACTGCACCTATAATATTGTACAACACGGCTTAAATTCATTAAAAGAAAAAAAAAAACACTTCGTGGTAGGAAGATAGTTTTTCATCAATGATTGTTTAAATTTCCTTCGACATTTTACTATTCTAATTGATTATAGATTTCTGCAAAATAAATTATTTTTACTTCAGTAAAACAGCAACAGATGGCAGCAGGGGCATTCTAGAAAGTTTATATTTTATTATCTCCGATTTTTTGGGTGAGTGAAATTCGTAAATAAATTCGAAATAAGAGTTGAGAATTCATTTGAAATTAACAATATTACTCATAATTAAAATGAGGAATCATCTCAGACGCGTTGGATTACGTTCATATTATTTTATTTTTAATAATTGCTAGCTTGAGTTTCACTCGTTTGTTTGTTTGTTTGTTTGTTTGTAGGGGATAATCTCTGGAACTACTGAAGCTATTTCAAAAGTGATGGTGGAAAATTGATGGTGACAATCCCTGCTCCAACATAGGCTATATTTTATGTCGGTGCCACTACCCCCAGGGGGGTGCAGAAGCGAAAAACGTTCTAAAATTTCGATTTTTTTTATACTGAAGGAGCTAGAAACTGGATATTTGGCATGGTAGTTACTTATAAGATGTAAATGCACTCTAAGAACAAATTCTAATAAAATTCGAAATTTAAAAGGGTGAGATGAGCGAAAAGCGTTCTAAAAACATTATAAATTACAATTTCTATGGAATTTCTGGAACTACAAAACCATTTTCAAAAGTAATTGTGGCAAATTGATGGTAACAGTCTCTGCTGTAACATACGCTATATTTTATGTCGGTACCACTACCACAGGGGGATGCAAAAGCGAACAACGTTCTAAAATTTCGATTTTTTTATACTGAAGGTGTTAGAAACATGAAATTTGGCATGGTAGTTACTTATAAGATGTAAATGCTCTCTAAGAACAAAATTTTAAAAAATCGAAATTTAAAAGAGTGAAATGAGCGAAAATCTTTCTAAAAGCATTCTAAATTACAATTTCTATGGAATCCCTGGAACTACAGAACCGATTTCAAAAGTGATGGTGGCAAATTGATGGTGACACTCCCTGCTCCAACATAGGTTATATTTTATGTCGGTACTACTAATCCTAGGGTGGTGCAGGAGCGAAAAACGTTCTAAAATTGCAATTTTTTTTTAATACTGTAGGAGCTAGAAATTTGAAATTTGGCATTGTAGTTACTTATAAGACGTAATGCTCTCTAACAACAAATTTTTTAAAAAATTGAAATTTAAGAGGGTGAAATGAAAGAAAAGCGTTCTAAAAACATTCTAAATTACAATTTCTACGGAATCTCTGGAACCACAGCGCCGATTTCAAAAGTAATGGTGGCAAATTGATGATGACAATCCCTACTCCAACATAGGCTATATTTTATGTCGGTGCCGCTAACCCTAATGGGGTGCAGAAGTGAAAAATATTCGAAAATTGCGACTTTTTTTATACTGAAGGAGCTAGAAATTTGAAATATCGCATTGTAGTTACTTATAAGATGTAAATGCTCTCTAAGAATAAATTTAAAAAAAAAATTCGAAATTTAAAAGGGTGAAAGGAGCGAAAAGCGTTCTAAAATCATTCTAAATTACAATTTCTATGGAATCTCTGGAACTACAGAACTGATTTCAAAAGTGATGGTGACAATCCCTGCTCCAACATCATCTTTAATATAAAGCTATGCGTTGCTGACGACTGGGTTTTTTGCTAATCTTTTCCACAAATTAATCTCGGAAAACGAAACATTTGAAGTTACTGAAAAAAAATAATAGCTCGAAAAGTATTTGTCAGAAAATTGTTAGACAAACTGAGTTTGAAAGGTAAAAAATTGCATATTTCTTGATATAAATTTCAAATCTAATGATTATGCCATTTTTCAAATATTGAATTTTAAAAATTACCAAATTTCCTAATGGAGTACCATAGCGAAACCTCCACGCGTAAAAAGATAATGATAAGGGCGACGTGTCCTGACGTGTATATTAGCTATAGCACGAGTCACAAATTATAGTAGCCTTATTATTCTGTTAAAATATAAAAGTGAATTATGAAATGTCAATATTTTGTTTGATTAAAGGTTCGTTAAAAGAAATTGACCAGCGTAGCTTGCTAGTATATATATATATATATATATATATATATATATATATATATATATATATATAGCATTTTGACGAGGTTGAGATATTACGATGAATAATATTCGATGAAAAGATGGCAGTCCTTCAACGATATAGCAAGTTGCAGTCGATATTAGCGAGTATGGCGAAGTAGAAGGCAATGAAATGAGTCCACCAAAGTTTTCCAATAAATCCAGCCAATCTCCAGACAAATAATTTTATTAGAAGACGAACAACACAGAAACAATTCCCAAAAGGTCTAAAACTTATAGCCCTCGGGCTAACGTTGCTTCACTTCATTGAATTAAGATGTTACTGGGCCAGTTGAATATTCTACGGACATAAAAATACCAGACACATATTTGTTTAGCTTCCGAAAACATCAAAAATCTCGTGCTCCGACCGGTGCGGGCGAGTTTTGTTCTCTCCGCGGAGATATACAGAAACTACGTCACGAGCGCACAAACCAATGAGTGAGAGGCTAGCTCCAGCCCAGCAAATGAGGCTAGAGGGCGAGGCTAAAACAGTAAAGAATCCCGTACTTGGGTGCGGAGAAATTTTGAAGTTAAAATCCCAAGCGCGCGAAAAAATCAGAGCAATAATAATAAAAATAAGAAAATGGCTTTTAAAAAACATTCGAAATGAGAACGCGTCTCAGAATTTTATAGATTGGGGAACTGATGAAAGCTACGAATGATCTTAAATTTTAGATTAAGATTTGGAATAAAATAATTATTAATATACGAATATTTACTTTTAAAAGGACTTTAAATAGGAATAGATATTATTAAGAATTAAGGAAATACTGACTATGACAGAAGTTAGATTAATTTTAAAATATTAATGCGAATAAAATGGAAGGATACGAAGGAAATAAATTTTTATATAACATATATATATATATATATTCAATATATATATATATATATATATATATATATATATATATATATATAATGTTGTATATATATATATATATATATATATATATATATATATATATATATATATATTGAATAATATACGTTCTTACAATCCCAGTAATTATTATTCTGAGACATTGTGGAAGAGGTGAGTATAAAAAAAAAAAAACTTTTAATTAAGATAGGCACAATGTTGCCTCGCAAATTATTATTTCACTTTTGATAAAAGAACAGTTTAGAAACCGGTAAATTTAAGAATTATAAAATGATACGAAAAGTTACTTATTACATAAAAAAAATTACTATGGGCCAGCATGGCAATAAAATCTGACTTTGAAATTGGCTCACCCATGATAAGGATCGCTGAAGGATTTGGCATCAATGGGCTATGACCGGGTTGAACTGACCCGGACATTTTGTTGCCTGGATAGTTACATGTACATGTTTTCCCCTTAAAAAAATTCAAGAAACTGATGTTTTTTTGGAAGGGATCTTTCCTCCTTCGCCTGGAGGATCTTTATCGCATCCCCTCTTTTTCCGCCGAGATTGACTGGGTCTAGAGCTCCTATAATAGAGGCTGACGCATCCTCGCAGATTTGGTGCTCAAATTGAAGTTCAGTCGAAAAACCAAGCTAATCAGAACCGGTTCAGCCAATCAGAACCGAGTCTTAGGCAACCCCAACTCCGGCTGCGGTAGATTGATGCTGAACTGAGCACCAATAATCCGAAACAAAATGGATATGCGTCAGCTCCTATTATAGGGGTCTTAACTGGGTCTAGTCTGATGTAATATGTTGGTGGTCACTTTCTGTAAAGTGACTCTGAAGTGTACGTGACACTGTTCTAAGGTCACCTTTCCAAGTCAGCACGTGCGTTTCTTTTGTAACTTCGGAGAATACTTGGAGCCTATAGTTACTGGGCTGTCAATTGCCGAACACCGCTGATCCAGAATAATAATGTGGAATAAACTTTAGAATTATATATATATATATATATATATATATATATATATATATATATAATTAATTAAAGCAAAAATAAATATGATTCTGAGATAGAACTACTTAAAAGCATTAAAATCATAACCATAAATATGGATGAAATACAAAATTAAACAAGATATTTAAAAAAAGAAAGCTTTAGAAATAAAACAATGGCTAAAATGAAGACTTTAAAGAAAACGATTTCTAAAATACAATTATTAATTAAAATTAAATCTAACGTAAATAAAGAAATTTCAATTGTGCCATGTTGATTGTTTATATCCAACAAGGAGTATCCGTAGAAATAATGGAGAAAGCAGTAGAAACGTATAAGAAGTCAAAGAAAAATAAACTAAAGGCTGTGCGACATATATGTAAAAGACATATAAAGACCACAAGATGAGTCAACGGTGGGCACAATACGTTGGGAAAGGTAGGAACATGCAGAGCAAAATGAACATATAAGCAAAATATAATACCCAATGGTCGTCGGCTGCATTAAAATTAATTAAGACTAACAAATTTATTTAGCTTTTATACTCAAAACATTAGTTTATTTATCCTTTTAAAAAACTTGCCCTCAGCTAACAAAAAAAAAAAAAAAAAAAAAAAAGAGGAAAAATGGTTATATAACCTTCGGTTAATTTTTCAAATATAATAAACTTTTCCATAGTCTTCATCTGTTTCTTCAACAGGACTTTGTTTCTTCAATTCAATAATATCGTCGACGGTTAGTTATGTATCATGAGAATTTAGAAGTTCAACAACATCTTTATCATCCACCTCTAAAGTGAGTTCTCGTTCTCTTCCAATGTTCGTCAATTTCATTCATAAGGAGAGATACGGAATCACAATTTTCAGATGTTTTCTCGGTCACTACAAAGAAATACGGACACAGTTTTTTCTAAGCATCTCTCATTGTTTTTCGCTGAACTTCACCCCATGAATCCCCTATGACTGTGGACTTTTCATGACTTGGACTGCATTTTCCCAGAAGTCTTTCACTGTCAAGTGTCAATTCTGTAACTCCTCTTATTGCTGCGTTCAAATTGGAAAACAAACATAGCATGTAATATGCTTTAAACGTCCTGCGTCGTTTGTCAAAAAGTAGAGTTATCTATCTTTCGACACTTTAAATTCAGGAAACGTTTTCTCTTCCTGTGCAATAAATGTTCTTTTTGGCATTTTTTCAAAAAAAAAAAAAAAACCCTGTTTCACCAACATTGAAAATGGTCTTAAGGCCCTCTTCTTTTATCATCGTCTTTAAATGCTTGGGGAATGAAAAGGTTGCTTTCTTATCAGCACTTGCTGCCTCTCCATGAAACGCTATGAAAACTACATCATTGTTTGAATCGATGAAACCAGCCTTTGCTAGCAATGAAAGACTTTCCACTCGTTTGATCTGAATTTTCTTTCACTTTTCCAAAAATTAACTTGGCTTCATTAGATATTGTGTTTTGGTCGATAGGACGTTGTTTGATCATCACCTGATTCTCGAACCATATTATCAGCAATGATACCATTTCGTATACTACGCCGTGTCGATTGCGATTTGTGAATCATCATCGCATGCATGGGGCGAGCCTTCTTCACCTTCGGTAAGTATTCGTTCTTTATCTTTGATGATTGTTCTTACAGTCGTACAAGATAAATTAATCTTTGAAGCGATTTTATGTGTCGTCATTCCACCTTTACAAGACTTGATAATTTCATTTTTTATTTCAAATGTAAAAATCTTCCGTCGTTTCTTTTCTTCAGATGTTGAATCACTAGTTTTTCTTTTAGGTGCTATCGTCAGAATATACCCGTCGCGTCACGTTACATAAACAAAGAATAAGTGAATTTCGACTACTACTTTTTAGTTTCTGGCAAACGAAATAGTATTCTCTCCGCGTTGTAGGAGTGGGGGGAAGGGATGATCCGATCAGATTCTCTTTTTTAATCTCATCTATTTGTCTCTACTACGTAACAGTCGCGGGAAACTTTCCCTTCATCTTATGTCAAAAGTCCTAAAAAATGTTCAAAGTGCGTTAAATTAATGAAAATTTACTTTTCGGGCAAGGCGACGGAAATGCGGGGTGTCGTAAGTCGGGGTACTGCAGTTACTGCATTTGACATTCTTAAATGTACAGCCTCTATTTGAAGAGGCTGTTATCTAGAATGTAACAAATTAAAGAAGTCGAAAATATTAGTAATCCAATGCGTAAAAGACATAATTTCTATCTAACATTTCTATAATGGTTTAACTGGTATGGAAGTAATTTATGGATTCTTGCAGGATTTTCATGAAGATCATATTTTATAATAGAAGGAATTTAGAGAAAAGTAAACGATAAGTGAACCCCCCACCCCCCCCTTTTTTTTAAATAGGTTAAAAAGATCTGTTTCTTCAAATTTATAGAGTCCAGCTGCTTTGCAAGTGGTTAGGGCGCTGGCTACTGAGCAAAGAAAGTAGGGTTTCAATCCTGACAAAGGCATGGATGTTCGTACAGGATCAGATTTTACTTTAAACGAAGGTCCCAGTCTGTTTATCCTGCTCGTGCAAAATATGATCGCAGCTTTCCGAACAAAACAAACCATTAAATTTTTAGATATCATTATTATTTTTATAGAGACGCAAGAATAAGCTCAAAGGAAATTCTTTTTTATGTTCTATTTCATGAGTCGTAGATGGGAGCACTGAGTGAGACGTACGTTGCAATGTGTGTTGTCAGTTAGCAGGGCCGTAGCTAGGGGGGTGCCAGGGGGGGGGGGGCTCAGCACCCCCTGAAAATTTTTGAGCCCCCCCTGGGAAAGTTGCCAAGTCCACCAAATGAAATTCTGTTTTAAAAATCCAAATGAAACTGTTCAAAAATTCAACTTAGTTTTGGGGGCTTTTTTCAGTTTTGCACAAATACTAAATTGTAGTATTTGTTTAATGACTGCAAATAAGTACTTCAATAGGCGCGCATCCTATCTGCACATACTCAGAATTAGCAACCTTTTGCCGATGCATACATTGACTTTTGCATTAGTTATATACTGAAATTTTTCATTTTGCAGCGTTTTTCATTATTAGCATAAAACAAAGTTATTCTAATGAGTGATAGCCAATTTAAATACAAGTGGTTTTAGCTTTTGACTAGACACAAAAATAATTTTAAAATGCAAAATACACGCTTGATTTTTCTAATGTTTTTTATCATATAAAAACATAACTTTAGAATCCTTAAGAGCATGGAATATTCAGAAAAAAAAGTAAAGGTTGCAACTCTTTTGAAACAGGTGAACTGTCAGCTTTTTATTTACTTATTGTCATCATCACTTATATTTCACTAGTATAATTATTAGAGATCGACCGAAATTTCGGTTTCGGCGCAAAATCGGAGTTTTACCGAATATTCGTTTTCGGCGAAACTGCTGCCAAAATTTTGGCCTGACCGAAATTATCTATATTTCAAAATCTCGTTCTTCTTTCGGAAATTTTCAACTTTACTCATTGATATGAGTAGTATCGGCTAAAATAAGACACTGTTTATTGCTGTGAACTCCACCGTTTATCATTATCCGTCATGTCATGACTGATTTATGATGCGAGCGTAAATTATAAAGCAAGCAATGCATATATGACTAAACTTAAAAGACGCTTATCACGTGATCTTTAAAAGCTGCAAACTTATCAGTGATAGAAATTTTTACTTTGAAACTCCAGATTGCTTCGAATGCTTTATGAGGAAGGTGTTGTTAAAACTCTGAAGATTTACGAAATTTATTACAAAAGACATATCGAGGTATGTATACTTAAAATATCTTTTTATTAGATGAAATTCGTATAGTTGGAAACAATTTCTGTCTTATTGATAAATTAATTGCGTTTTATTTTATATGAAAATAAATAGATTTGGATAGCGGCACAGAGAGTCAACTTGGCACCAGAGTTAAAATTTTCCAACAGCGGAGCCATTTCAATGCTTTCCTAGGGAGGCAGGGAGTGGCAAACCTTTTTTTGGGTGGGGGGCGGGGGGCGGTGAGTGAGCAAAGATTGACCTTATTGTGCACATCCTAAAAGAAAATTGACAACTGTTACATTTTTATCCTTACATATATATTTAAAATTAGCTAAAGTACAAAATAATGTTAAACATGTCTCACTTTGAGAATACTGAAATGGAAAATAAAGTTTATTAATTAAGAATTTCTAGGCTTAAAATGTTGTCTTAATGCCAATTTTCCTTTTTTAGTCAAATTAAACAAATTATTTTAGCTTTTGTGCCCTTTACTTAAACTAACCTATAATGAATCATACATTCTTATCACATTCTTTGAGGAGGAAACTGACCCCCCCCCCCCCCCCCTAACCTTCCCAATGACACTCCTGTTTGTAAAAAATTGCACATATGGGAGCATAAAAGGTGCATATATATGTACGTTTGTTTGTTAGAAATGTGGTTCAATACACGTATAATTAATAAATTAATTAGTAACGTAATTATTATTATTTGTAATTAATAATTATATGCAGTTATGCATGTATTAATCAGTTTTTAAATATATTTTTACACTTTCGGTTTCGGTCTTAAAAACCTTTTTCGATCGATCTCTAATGATTATACGCTGAAAATTTTCATTCTGCAGCCAGTGATGTAGTTGTAAAAAAACCAAAGGGCATACGCTTTAGGCAGAGGGTATACTCTAAAAAGCATATGCTATAGTGTATTTGAGAAGAGGGTATATGGTATACCTTAAAATAATCCAGAAGGTATATGCCGTATCCACCGTATATCCTCCATTACATCCCTGTCTGCAGCCTTCACTTTTCTTAGCATCATATAAGGTTATTAGAAACAATTTAATAAGAAACATAGGGCCTACAATATCAATGTGCACTAATTTACCTTTCTATATAATACTTTGATCATATATATCTGTGTTTGTGCGTGCATGTGTCACAGTGAGAGAAATAATATGAGCCCCCCCCCCCTACATTTTCTTGAGCACCCCCTAATTTTTACTTCTAGCTACAGCCCTGTCAGTTAGTTGAATGTTTTTTAATTCAGAAATTAGGAATAATAATTTTCGGTTTATGTAATTATAGAAGTTTTGTTATTAAATAAAGCAAAGATTACTATTCAGAATTTCTGGTATGAATTTGTATTTTCTGAGTAAGGAATAGGCTAAAGTCAAAGTGCTAAATTCGCAACACTAGTTGAATTTCATGTAAGATGTAAAAAATATGTTGTATTTTTTTTTTAGTTTTAATTTCTTTTAAACCGACATTTTATTACACATTCATATACAATAGACGGTTGAAAAAACAATTTTGTTATCATAATTTTGTTTAAAATTGTAGAATAAATATAAAAGACATTTTAATATTTTTATTTTTTACATGCAGCAGCTTCATTAATTTCACTAAAGATTTGTATAACCTTTTTTGTTTGAAGTAGTTTATAGAAAGAGATTTAATTTTAAAATAAATAAATATATATATATGCTAAAACTGATTATAGTACACAAAAAGACTTATAAAAAATCTTTTGTTAAAGAAACCAACTACTTTCGTGCACACAATCGGTGATATTCTCAAGATCAATAATGATAAAACACTATTTTGAAGTACAGTCACCTCTCACTTATATGCGTTTGAAGGGACTGATTTAAAATCGCGCATAACTGAGAGCCGCGCATAACTGAGAAGATGTCGTATGCAGTAATTCTTTATACACATTAATCACATTATTCGAGAGAAAAACATATTGAAATATAAGAATTATGATTAATGACATTTTATAAACTAAAAGGGGTATAATATTAGTATAGTGTACTAAAAAAAAATCCTTACACTTTCACTATAAAATTTAGTTTAAAAAAATACAATAAAGTAAAATTTCATTTGACATAGAAGATGATATACTTACATAAAAAAATGCCAATTAGTCCTTTTTTAAGAAGTCATCAGTGGTAGTTTGTTTTTGCTTAGGCCGCGTTTGTACAACGACCTTTTCTAATGCATTAAAGTGCGTCATTGTATTTGATGCTACATCAGCATTTTGTATGTAGCATCTCAAAGTGTCCAGGGCTCCTAAAGCAGTAGCATAAGATGGGACAATTACAGTATCAGTTTCATCATTATCATCATCTTTTCCTTCTTTTTCAACTGTCACATCATCAAAAACAGTTTCAATATCTCTTATTGCCGTTGATGTTAATTTTTCTTCAACACTGACGAAATCTTGAAAAGAAAGAGAATCTTGGCTTATTCTATTCCATTCTTCTTCGTCTATGTTAAAATTATTGTTGTTGTTTTCATTTTCCTTTAATGGAATAACTTCAGCATCATTTGAATGAAAAATACCCGCTTTCCTAAAGCAGTTAGAAACTGTTGTGGCTGTTACGTTATTCGAAGAGGAAACCAACATATGCATGGCATCCAGAATTCAAAATTTCTTGAATTCCTTTTTCTGCTCTAGTGATATAAACATTCTTTGCACCAAAGCTTGATAATAACTCTTGATAATAACTGATCTCCAATAACTGACCTTATTATACCGAGATCTAAGGGCTGGAGTCTGCTAGTACAGTTAGCAGGGGAAAATATAAATCGTGTATGCGTCAGCAATGGGAGATCTGAAGGATGGGCGGGACACTGATCCATAAATAGCAGAACTTTTCTTTTTTTTAAGCCATCTTCATATAGAATTCTTTCAAAAAGTCAAAAAAAAAATGTTTGATGTCATCCAGGCTTTGGTGCTACTTGCATAAGAACATGACAATTTCTTGACATTTTTTAAACACTGTGGATTCTTGGATTTACCAATCACTATTGGCGGTAACTTTTCTGATTTGTCCCCATTGCAACATAAAAGCACAGTCAGTCTTTCTTTGCTGTGTTTGCCACCATGGCATGTTTCTCCCTTAATCCCTCATCGTTTTGTTTGGTAAAAGACGATAAAATAAACCTGTCTCATCACAGTTAAAAATGTTCTTAAGATCAAAGTTCTGAATTACATTTGGAAGGTCTGAATTAGCAGTTGAATCTGAAACGGCTGCGCTTTCGCCACTCAGATAATGATTTGTTAAACCATGTATTTTTTTAAGTTTTTCTAACCATCCGGAAGAAGCCGAAAAATTTTCGATACCCATTTTGGATGACAAAGTGAGTGCCTTTTCTTTAAATAACTCACCGCTAATGGGTAAATTAGAAGCTCTCATTTCTCTGAACCACTGAATTAAAGTGGTTTCTAAAATCTCAAATTTTCCATTCTGAATTCTTGATCGTTTCTTTGCTTGTGTAGAATATTCACTATTCATTTTTTGGATCGAGTCCTTGTTCTTTAAAATCCCTCTGAGTGTTGATTCTGGCAAATCGAATTTTCGAGCTAAACTTATTTTTGACAGTCTAGAATCATTTTCTGCTGTTTTTATAATTTCCATTTTGAACGAAATTGTTAACTTTCTTTTGCTCATTTTTATTGCAAAAAATAAATAAATAAAAGAATCTAGATGCTACCGCAAGGACGAAATGTAACACGCAGGTGACTTGATAAAATTAAAACAGAAAGAAAAGAAGAAACCATTAGAACTGAGGGGGGGGGGGGGTGCGCGGAGGGGGGGGGGGGGAGAGTGTAAAGTCAAACTGTAACATCCTCTCCATCCCGTTTTTCGGAACGGTCTTTTGACCTTGACAGGTGCAGAAAATTATTTATCAAAAAAAAAAAAAATTAAATTGTGAATTGCGCTATTTCCGCGTATAACTGAGAGAGACAATTCAAAGTAGCGCTTATAAGTGAGAGATCTACAGCATTATTTTCCTATTTCTCGTGGCGGGACCTTACGAAATTCGCGTATAACTGAGAAACGCGTATAACTGAGAGGCGCATAGGTGAGAGATGACTGTATGTTAATAAAATATAGTTTTAAATAATCTCTCTTTTCTAAAAAAAAAAAAAAAAAAAAAAAAAAAAAATATTGTAGAATATCCAACAACTTGGATTTCCAGAGTCCTCCGATATACATATGTATTTTTTTACATTTAATATATATTTTTGGATTATCCGCTAGAGATGAGTTCGAGCTCTTTTTTGTGGAGCTCGATCCCGCTCGAGTAAGACGATTGGATATCCAAACCCGCCGAAGTCTGAATTTTTAGGGTTTCGTTCATCTCACAAAACCCTATTACTCCCGCTCCGTTGTCTGTCCGTCAAAGAGTCATTCTCAAAAACTATGTAACTTACAGAGTTGAAACTTTGTGTATAAATCTGAAAACAGCTATAAAGAGCTCAAAATATTAAAATTTAAAAAATTCGTATTATTTTAATAGCGATAAAAAACCAAAATTCTAACAGCCTTTTCCTATTAAATTTAAACATTTTTCGTTATAGCAGATGTCAAAAATTAAAAATCCACGATGAAATTCGTTCTACAATAATTAATTTTCTATCAGACGATTTCCACGTGAAAAATGAAAATTAAATAAAAAGTTTCACCAATTGAAAAAAAGATTAATATGAAATAAAAATGATTGACGTCATAGTGGTAATAAAGCGGAAAGATTTCTCAATAATACAAGGAGTATGAGTATGTTTATGTACACAAAGCAGATTAATATCACGTCATTAGAAAATTAAAAAGAAAATCTGACGTCATATCGGAAGTTTAACGGATTTTTTAAATGTTTCAGAATAATACAAAGCTAGTATCAATATGAGTAATAGAGAATAGTAAGTATATGATATAAATGCTGGACGATTACACCATGAAACATTACTACATTAAAGACGTGAGTATAAAACGTCACAAATTTACTGAATGGTGTATACAAAACGTTTGTATACACCATTCAGTAAATTTGTGATGTTTTATACTCACGTCTTTAATGTAGTAAATATATGAGTTTGAGGAACGTATTCAATCATGATATAAACCCGATTATGGAAATATTGGCATATTTTAACATTTTGAAGGTGTACAACATGTTTAATTTTGAAATTATTTTTGTTTAAATATCGCATTTAGTCCACATGACAGATATTATTATGACAGAATATAACAACGGGCTGGTTTAGATATTCGAAAAAACGAGAAAAATGGACCGGTAAATTTTTACTTTATAAAAAACATGACTTTTTTTTTATTGGTTGCTAAATGAAATTTATTTGGATTTATTAAAAAAAAGATAAAGTGTTTTGAAAGGAATATTAAACGAAACCCTTTGAGCGATCTTCGATCACACTTACCCACTTGTTTTTTTCTGTCTTCAGAGCCCAAACCCGATGCCAAAAGTATGCAGTAGAAAATTTTTAATAACACTTTAAAATTGTTTCAAGATTAGTTTTCTGATTTAAAAATATCTTCTTACATAGAAACAAGTATTCATCCAAAATACACCTTCATGACAACGTTTCGCGCTTTTCATGTCTCTGAAAATATTTTTCAAACAGTAAATTTGTTATTTATATCCAACCATTGACAAACATCCGCAAAAGTCACAAGTCTTATTCTTTTAAAATATCATCATTGGCGTAGAGCTGTATGGGCTAGTGGGACTCGAGCCCCAACAATAATTTCTAAGATGGACTCTTTTTTCCCTCTAATGTAATAAAAAGATTGGAAATTGTATGCCAAACGTGACAAATGCGGTGCTATAACTAGTTCGTACTATAACTAGTTTCAGTGAAATGAATGTTATCGTCTGTTATTATGATATGATTAATTTCCGTAATAAAATAAGCACATTTTAAGTAGGCAACATTTTTTATCTTTTGTTGACATTTACTGAAAATTTCAATGGGAAACTTAAGCCGAGCTTTCAGAACTTGAAATCCATATTTAGACTCTCTTTCCATTTAATATCTATTTCTCCGGAAACATCTATCCAAAAAACTGTCGATAAATTATAGTATTACTATAATTAAGCAATTTTAGTATACAAATTCGAATTTTAAATTCAGTAATACGGAAATAATATGACTCCATCTTAAATAGGACGTAATCACCATGGCAACCTAGAATCAGTACCTATCATGGGGCATCATTGAATTAATTACGTATGATAAGATTTAATAGAATGAAGAATGTGACTTGGTCACAGAGGTTATAAAATGTTATATACGTCATATAGGACAGTAGAGGAAAAAAGACAGTTCGATTGTGAAGGAGCAATGAGCAGAGGTGGAGGGCGTGGTTAGAGAAGGATAGACAGGTGATAGGTGAGTGATGGATGAGTGACAGGTGACACATGAGATAAGAAATAAGAAGCTTAATAAGATTAATAAGGAGAATGAAGATCAAAGCGGTGAGATCGTATAAGAGAAGGGTACTTACGAATGGAGAGTGACGAGGAGACGACCTTCTTTCATAACGTACAGGTGTTGACTGAGCAGATTGAAAGGTGTTGAGAGAAGATATGACGTCAGGGATAGAATGAATAAATAATGATAGAGGGCGCTGTGATCGGCGTTCTGATTGGTCGATAGCTTTTTCCCGGAGGGCAGTTGGCAATACCGTTCTTGTGAAAAGTTCTGGAGGATGCAATCATAAAGTTCTAGAAGCTTTATGATGCAATACCATTCCTCTGGAAACTTCTGGAAAGTTTTACACGTGGTACTAAGACTTACCGGATGACGTCATGTTTGTTTACCTCTAGAACAATCTTTATGAGAGAGAGAGGTATGCTGCAATCCCAAATAAAGAATGTCATGAAATTTAGAATAAAGTTTTAAGAAAATTTAATTTTTAAATAAAAAAATACTTATTTTATTTATTATTTTATTTATTTATTTATTTATTTTGTTAACTATTTTGAAAATTGTTATGATTTAAAATATTTACCTTTATTTTATTCCTCTTTTAAAGCATTTAACTTTAATTTATTCATTTATTAAAAACAGTTCTTAAAACTAATAATATAAATAAATAATGCATAGGTAATAAATACTTTAAAATCATACATTTACTTTTAAAATTATAACTTTAAATGCTGGATAAATTAAATATTAAATTATTTTCATTTTAAATTAATATTCTAAATTATTCCAAATGATATTAAATCATATTATGCGTAATTAATTCAATGATATCCCATGATAGTTAATGATTCTAGGTTGTCATGGTGATTTTTTACATCTTACATGAAATGCAACTAGTGTTGTGAATTTAGCACTTTGACTTTAGCCAATTATTTACTCAGAAAATACAAATTCATGCCAGAAATTCTGAATAGTAATCTTTGCTTTATTTAATGACAAACCTTCTATAATTAAATAAACCGAAAATTATTTTTCGGAATTTCTAAATTAAAAAACATCTACTAAACTGGCAACATACATTGCAACGTACTTTTCAGTACTCCCATCTATGTCTGATGAATTAAAACAGAAAAAAGAATTTCCTTTGAGCTTATTCTTGCATCTCTATAAAAATAATAGTGATATCTAAAAATTTAATTGTTTCGATTGTTTGGTGAGTCACGGCCATCTTTTGCACAAGCAGGATAAACAGACTGGGACCTTCGTTTAAAGTAAAATCCGACTGAGAATAAACATCGATACCTTTGTCGGGATTCAAATCCTACTCTCTTTGCTCAGTAGCCAGCGCCCTAACCACTAGCAAAGCAGGTGGATCCTATAAATTTGAAGAAACAGATATTTTAAACTTTTTTTTTTTTTTTTTTTTTAAGGGTTTTACTTATTGTTTACTTTCCTCTATCTACCTCTATTATAAAATATGATTTTCATAAAAAACCATCAGGAATCCATAAATTAGGTCCACACCAGTTAAATTACAATAGAAATGGTATATAGAAATTATGTGTTTTACGCTTAAGACTATCATTGGCAACTTTGGAAATTTCGCATTCGAGATAACAGCCTCTTCCACTAGAGGCACTACGTTCAAATACTAGCCCTTCAATGACAATCTCCCTCCCTATGAGGAGGGATCATTCCATTTTTTTAGCAGGTGGGGAAAGTTAGAGAGTCAATTGAAATGGTTGCTCCATCTATCAATTTCAAATTAAAATACATTAGCGGAACATTGAAGATATATATATATATTTTATGTTTTATTTATTATTTAGTTATTAAATAAAATAAGAAAAATCATTTTTTTTTTAAAAATTGGATTTTTAAAATTCAAATCTCACTAATTTTATCTTGTTTAGCTGCAGTGATAGAGTCTCCTTGTCCTTGCTAAAATTATATAACTACAGAAATGCAGTTGGAGCAGGATTTAGCTAAGTTTTGCTTTTTTGGCGAAAAATAAAACTAAGTAACTCGGAGTTAAAGAATTACGAAAATTTTTTAGTAATCTGCTTTAGATACTAAAGCAGATTACTAAAATTTTTTCGTAATTCTTTAACTTTAAACTATCTTAAAATTGGAGAAAAATAAAAGTAAGTAACGTATCTAAAGCCATATTACAGAAATATTTTCGTATTCGATTTCATAATTCTTTAACTTTAAACTATCTTAAAATTGTGTCATTTGTACCCCCCCCCCCCCCTCCAAAAAAAAGTAGATAAATTAATAATCGGCCAACTTCATTTTCGAGCTTTCGAATTGTTATTTTATTTTGTAAGCAAATACATTTTCTGAGGTCAATATTTTATTCATATAATCGTTAGCCAAATTCATTGTCATCAAAATAGTTCGACGTTGGCCCTAAAAAAACCCTTTTGGTTATAAAATCAAAATATGAACACGAACCAAAAACAGTGTACTACATTCATTCCCTCAGTACCGCACACCGCAATCACTCCCTACCTTTCCCCACCTGCTAAAAAAATGGAATGATCCCTCCCCATAGGGAGGGAGTTTGTCATTGAAGGGCTAGTCATTTAAATGACTCAATTCAATGATTTTCAATGACAAACTGAAACTCCCTCCTTAAGGAATCATTCCATTTTTTTAGCAGGTGGGGAAAGGTAGGGAGTGATTGCGGCGTGCGGTTCTAAGGGAATGAATGTAGTAGGATCACCGTATTTGCCTCGTGTTGATTATTTTGATTAATCCTGCGCTATGTCTGATGATTTTATAACCAAAAGGGCTTTTTTAAGGCCAACTTCGACTAATTTTGATGACGATGAATTTGGCTAACGATTATATGAATAAAATATTGACCTCCTATTTAATTTTATTTTTGCTGCGGCTGCAGAAGAAGTATTGAAATTATGCAAAAAAGTTTATTTTTCAATCCCCTACTTTTTTTGTTATTTCTACATGTGTGAAGGCTTCCTGAATCCAAATCAATCATAAATTTCTTGTCCGTCTGTTTGTAAATCTGTATCCTTGATTACAATCAAACGAATAAAGATATTTGAATTTTTTTTTTCTTATTAACATGTATGATAAAATAGATTTTGGTGTCATTCTGATGATTATGGAAAACAATTCGAAATATGTCATTATTTATTTTTCAGATATAGTATCCACAAAATTTGTCACAAGTACACACACATAGACAGATTCACAGATAAACATTTTCTAAAAATAGTCATATAAAAGACATTCAAAAACTTAAAAATCCGTCGAAAATTTTCACGGATCCAATACTTTCTTCTTGTAAAGATAGAAGAAAGTAAAAAATGCTGAAGGGGATGGGGAGTCTAGGCTCCCCTTCTTTTGAATTTTTCCATAAAGGAGTACTTCAACATGATTATTACTTAGGATGTATCTGCTTACAAAATAAAATCAAAACAATTCGAAAGCTCGAAAATAAAGTTGGCCGATTATTAATTTATCTGCTTTTTTTAGGGGTGGGGGGGGGAGGCGCAAATGAAACAATTTTATGATTGTTTAAAGTTAAAGAATTATGAAATCGAATACGAAAAAATTTTAGTAATCTGCTTTAGCTATGTTACTTACTTTTATTCTTCGCAAAAAAAAAAAGAAAACTTAGCTAAATCCTGCTCCAATTGCATTTCTGCAGTTACATAATTTTAGCCAGGAGACGCTATCACTGCAGCTAAACAAGATAAAATTAGTGAGATTTGAATTTTAAAAATCGGATTTCAATAAAAAAAAATGATTTCTCTTATTTTATTTAATAACCAAATAATAAATAAAACATAAAACAAATATGATATCTTCAATGTTCCGCTAATGTATTTTAATTTGAAATTGATAGATGGAGCCACCATTTCAATTGACTCTCTAACTTTCCCCACCTGCTAAAAAAATGGAATGATCCCTCCTCATAGGGAGGGAGTTTGTCATTGAAGGGCTAGTGTCAAATACCCCCGAGGCTAACGAAAAAGAATGGCTACCGCGGTGCTTTACGCGTATCTTTTTTTACAGACCACGGGAGTCACGTGATGCTCGAATCCACCAATGCAGGTGTACGAAAATAGCATTACGTCACTCTAGCGGTCTGTAAAAAAAGATAAGTGGAGTGCACCGCGGTAGCCTGACTTTTTCGGTAGCCCCGAAATACCCACGACTTACGTCACCCCGCATTTACGTCGCATGGCCCGAGAAGTAAATTTTCATTAATTTGACGCACTTTGACCATATTTTAGGACTTTTGACTTTACGTTCTGTGAAGGCGAAGGGAAAGTTTTCCGCGACAGTCACGTGATAGAGACAAATAGATGCGATTGAAAAAGCGAATCAGATCATGCTCCCTCTCCCCACCACCGTTCTACAACTTGGAGAGAATATTTGGTTTGCCAGAAACGCGTGGTATAGACATTTACTCATTCTTTGTTTATGTAAGGCGACGCCACGAGTATATTCTGACGATAGCACCTAAAAGAAAAACTATTGATTCAACATCTGAAGAAAAGAAACAACGGAAGTTTTTTACATTGGAAGTAAAACAGGAAATCGTCAAGTTTTGTAAAGGATGAATGAAGACACATTAAATCGCTTCAAAGATTAATTTATCGTGTACGATTGTAAGAATAATCTTCAAAGATAAAGAGCGAATACTTACCGAAGGTGAAGGAGGTTCGCCCCATGAATATGGTGATGATTCGCAAATTGCAATCGACACGGCGCACAGTGGGGAGTTTTGAGGATCTAGGTCAGGCATGTCAAACACGTGGCCCGCGGACAACTTATCTGTAGGCTCGCGAAGGCTTTGGCAGTTTAATGATTTTTATTTAGTTGTTAGAACACGTATGCTGAAAATGCACTTTGCACGAACATACCCAGGTAGCACAGCAATATCGGCCTATATCGGAAACAGCGATTTCGCAATATCGGCCAATATCGATAAACAACGGACCGGCCAATATTGCATGGCAAACTTTTTTTCCAATATCGGCCTATATCGGAACCCAATATCGACTGATATCGGCGAACGCCGGACCGGTCAATATCGGTAAACAACGGACCGGCCAATATTGCATGGCAAACTTTTTTTCCAATATCGGCCTATATCGGAACCCAATATCGACCGATATCGGCGAACGCCGGACCGCCCGATATTGGTCAAAACTGGATTCGTCAATATAAAATGGCAAAAGCTTTTTTTTTTTAAATATAGAGAGATATTGATTACCTTTCTTGGCATAGTATTGGTAATCAATGTCTCTTTATATTAGAGGGAAATAAAGATCTGCCATTGTGTATTATTGTGTCCAGCTTTGAATTAGCTAAACTATATATATATATGTGGTGAACTTTCCGTTGTCATCCACCAGTTGGCAGGAAAAAATATTTGTTTTTGTGGCAACAGTGTTTTCAAGAACTTTTACCTTCACGATATGGCAACAGGATAAGTTGTTGACACTATCTAGACTGTTTTCCCGACTTCGCTTGCAGCGACTCACTTTTTCTAATCTGACGCAAGGATGTAGCTTGCATTTTTTCTTAACGATTTGTATCTTTACTATTTGTGTATTTATTGAAAAGATTAAACAATCTTTAGTTATTATGAAAGTTATTTTTACTTTAAGTTAGGACATCATTTATAAAATTCTAACACTGGTGATCTCGTGCTTGAACATGCATCAAAGGATCGTGAATATACATAGTTGATCGAGAGATCGCTTTACATCGCCAATGATTTCGTACTGAAGCATGCAGTTTTTCAAAAATATATCCTTTTATTATGTGGGTGATGCAAGAAAATTTATATTTTCTCCAAAATTGGTTTGATTTTGTTCTGATAACGCCGAATCTCACAGATCCAGTAAAAGGCGTATGTGGCATCTTACGATTTACCAAGATGTGGTCAGTATCCGATTTTATTGGCATGGTATCGGTAAGCTTCTTTCAATTTATTCGTATGTTTTAGTAAATGTTATTTTTTCGCACGATTTTATTGCTATAATCTGCTAATATTCATTTTTGTTGCACTCATGTTTATATGACCCTAGAATATTTTTGGAGCATAATAGTAAAATTCTGTCAACAATTTCTAAAATTTCAAACATCAACTAGTTAATGCACTCAAACATTTGTAATTTTAACTTGTATATATAATTTGTAAATTTTTATTTCTGTGTTTTCATTCTTATTTTCCTTGTGCATACATAACTTTTCAAACTGCATAATCATGTCTGATCCACCAGACCCAGTCACTGCAAATAATCAAATAGCCCACGTAGCAGTCAAACCCGCACCATTTTGGAAATCTAACCCAACTTTATGGTTTGTCAGGTTGGAAGCTAATTTTAGTTTGGCAAACATAATATCTGAAATTACTAAATTTAATCATGTTGTGGCATCGATTGATGCTGATGTTTTGACTTCTGTCAGCGACTTAATCGTTAATCCACCACAAGTAGATCCATATACGGAGCTCAAAAAGCGGTTAATCGATTCTCATTCCGAAAGCGAAGCATCGAGAATCCGCACTCTACTCCAAGGCCTTGAACTTGGCGATCAACGCCCTTCTCAATTTCTTACACGCATGCGCGCCTTAGCGGGCACATCTGTTCGCGAGCCGCTACTTAAATCTTTATGGCTAGGGAGACTTCCAAATAATACTCAGTCCATCCTTGCTGCTCTTAATCAGGAACTCACCCAGCTAGCAACAATTGCTGATAAAATTCATGAGTTCACTTTCACTCCGGTGATAAATGCTACAAGTTCAGTAAAACCGGAATCCTCAAACAGTTTAGAGTTGCAAATCGCGCAGTTATCAAAACAAGTGAGTGAGCTGACACATCTTGTAAACAAACGCGACACCACACATGAAAGAGTACGAAACAATCATTTCCGAAGACGAAGTAAATCCCGTGATCGTTTTCACCAATACAAGGAACCAAGTGATGGCAAATGTTTTTATCATACCAATTTTGGCAAGAATGCTCGAAAATGTACACAACCCTGTTCTTTCCGACAAGCGGAAAACTAAATTGGCGATCGCCGGAAAGCCAGGATCGTGATCGCCACCTCCAGCGTATTCTCCTGGCCGATACTAAAACAAATTTGAAATATTTGATTGATACTGGAGCAGATATTTCCGTTCTTCCAAGGAATTCTATCTCTCAGCCTAGAATATCAAGCGACTTGGTACTTTATGCCGCAAACGGTACAACAATAAAAACTTATGGCACTAAACGCCTTACACTCGACCTAAATTTACGCCGTAGTTTCACATGGCCATTTATTATTGCAGATGTACGTCAACCGATTATTGGAATTGATTTTTTAAAGCATTTTAATCTATTAGTTGATGCTAGAAACAATAAATTAATTGATGCTACTACTCAAATTTCTTCTGCTGCCGCTTCTGCTACTCTAAGCTCTGAAATTTCTAATATATCTTTTGCTTTTGGTGATTCACCATTTCAAACAATTCTTAAAAAATATCCGACAATTATAAACACTACACCATCCAAATTGTCTTCAAATTTGACAACATTTCATCATATTGAAACAACAGGTCCGCCTGTGTTTTCTAAGCCAAGACGTTTAGCCCCTGATATGTTACGCGCTGCATGGCAAGAATTTGAGTATTTAATGTCTCAGGGAATAATTAGACCCTCAAAAAGCCCATGGACTAGTCCGCTACATATGGTAAAAAAACAAAACGGGGAATGGCGCCCATGCGGTGATTATCGGCGTCTCAATTCTGTTACTGTACCTGGCAGGTACCCAGTGCCACATATTCATGATTTCACACAACTCTTATTCGGCAAAACTATTTTTTCTACCATAGACTTGACCAAAGCATATCACCAAATACCTGTAAACCCATCAGACATACAAAAAACCGCTATCACAACACCATTCGGTTTATTCGAGTTTGTTTACATGCCTTTTGGCCTACGCAACGCTGGGCAAACATTCCAGAGATTTATAAATGAGGTACTATCTGACTTAGAGTTTTGTTGAGCATATTAGACATCTCGACCAAGTTTGTAGCCGTTTGAATTTACATGGTTTAAAAATTAATCCCACCAAATGCGTTCTAGGACAATCCTCGGTAAAGTACCTTGGCTGTCTTGTGACGCCAGAGGGAGTTCAACCCCTCCCTGAAAAAGTGTCTACAATAAATGATTTCCCAAAACCGGAAACACTTTCAAAATTAAAGCTTTTTGTTGCAATGTTAAATTTTTATCGACGATTTCTGCCAAAGGCAGCTAAGAAACAAGCACCTCTTAACAATTTACTTCGTGACTGTAAGAAAAATGACAAACGTCCTGTCCCTTGGACTGATGAGGCACTTCTTGCTTTCACTCAGTGTAAATCGGACTTAGCCAATGCCGCAACCCTCGCTTATCCTGCACCAGACCATGAACTCCACTTAATGGTTGACGCTTCCGACATTGCTGTTGGGGCAGCATTAAATTGCTTAACTCAAAATGGCACAAAACCACTATCATTTTTCTCCCGTAAACTGAGTGCAACAGAAATTAAATATAGCACATATGATAGAGAGCTTCTCGCTATCTATTTATCTGTCAAACACTTTCGGCATTACCTGGAAGGCAGAAATTTCATAATATTTACTGACCATATGCCTTTAACACATGCATTTACTAAAAACTCTGATGCAATCTCTCCACGTCAACTCCGGCAGCTGGATTTAATTTCCCAGTTTTGCACGGATATTCGACATATCCCTGGCTCTGACAATGTAGTAGCAGATACGTTGTCAAGAATAAATTCTGTCAATGTTCAGTCAACTGATTTGGATATAATTGCAGAAGCTCAACAACATGATGTCGAGCTGCAAGAGCTGTTAAAGAGCGACAAGATCTCCTTGTGTTTGAAACCTCTTGCAGTGACTCCAACCTTAAGTATATACTGTGACAGTAGCTGTGATACAATTCGACCTTATGTACCCAAAGATTTTCGCAAAAGTATTTTTGCATCCCTGCATAACTTATCACACCCAGGCACTAGAGCATCCAAAAAACTCATCCAATCTAGATTTGTTTGGCCGTCTATGTCAAAAGATATCAACATTTGGACTCGATGTTGTATAAAGTGCCAAAGAGCAAAAGTGTCTAGACACACATCCAGCCCTCTCCAAAGTTTTCAGCTACCTCAGCGCAGATTCGACCATGTACACATCGACATTGTAGGACCTCTAACACCATCAGATGGTTTCCAGTACTTACTCACCTGCATAGATCGCTTTACACTCTGGCCTGAGGCAATTCCTATTGCTGATATATATGCAGAAACTGTTGCAAAAGCCTTTGTTGCAAATTGGATTTCACGATTTGGAATCCCTACCCTCATAACTTCAGACCAGGGCAGACAATTTGAAAGCAACCTATTCTCCATCCTTAATAAGATGTTGGGTATCCAGAAGACCCGCACAACACCATATCACCCAAAAAGCAACGGTTTAGTTGAGCGATTCCATCGTTCCCTAAAACAAGCACTTCGATGCCATGAATCGAAATGGACTGAATCACTCCCTATTGTCTTGCTTGGACTTAGATCTTCATTCAAAGCAGACCTCGACTGCACTAGTGCTGAGCTCGTTTATGGTGCACCACTAAGACTCCCATGTGAAATGATCGACCACCCGCAAATTGATATCCAACCTCATGACTTTTTACAAACATTGCGAGACACCATGAACTCATTAAAACCTACTCCAACTTCTACACATGCCAAGCCGGCTGTTTTTGTTCACCCGTCCCTCAAAACATGCACTCATGTGTTTGTGAGGCATGAAGCTGTAAAGAAGTCACTTCAAAGTCCTTATGATGGCCCATTCAGTGTAATACAAAGAGCCGACAAGACTTTCACTATCAACATGAATGGCAGACAAACTGTTATCAGTATTGATAGACTGAAACCCGCCTTCTTAGAAACTTCTGATTTCTCCATCACCTCAGCTACCCAGCAATTTCCTATACCACAACACTGTACCGAGCAATCTTCACAAGCTAATGCCTCAACTTCTCGATCTGACCCAGTGAAGACAGATCCACTTCAAAAGACTCTTGTGACAACTCGTTCTGGTCGTCGTGTCCGATTCAACACACGGTACCTCTGAACTCAGTGCCTCAGGCACTTGGGGAGGAGTACTGTGGTGAACTTTCCGTTGTCATCCACCTTGGCTTCTTGACACTTTTTATCCCAAATCCATGGAACACCTTTTTTATTCAAGTTGTGTAATAGATGTGCTAAAGTAGCAAGTTTGTTTGAGAATCTAGAATAAAAGTTAACTAATCCCATAAAAGACTGAATTTCTTGAACATTCTTAGGAATTTTAGCATTCTTAATTGCAGCAATCTTTTCATCTGTTTAGATAATCCTTGTGCATTTATCTTATATCCCAAAAATTCAATTTCATTCTGGAAAAATTTGCATTTATCTTTATTTATTCTCAATCCATGTTGACGACATCTATCGAAAAATTTCCGTAATCTTGACAAATGTGTCTGGAAATCTCTTGCTGCGATCCGTGCATCATCATAAAATACTTCTACACCTTCTAAATCATGCAATACACTTTCTATATATTTCTGCCAGATAGCAGGTGCTGAGTTAATCCCAAACATTAGTCTTGTGCATTCATAAAGGCTCTTATGTGTATTAATCGTTAATAGTTTTTGACTGTCAGGGTGAATCTTCATTTGTAAATAAGCTTGAGTAAAGTCAATCTTTGAAAATATCTTACCAGCATTCAGTGAATCGAAAATTTCTTCTGTTTTCGGAAGAAGGATGTCTTTGAATTTTTAAATTTTTGTTAAGATCAGCATATAATCAGCACATAATCAAATTTTCCCATTTGCTTTAACTACTGGTACTATTGGAGTCGCCCAATCTGAAATATTAGATTTTTTATAACTCCTTCTTTTTCAAGTCGTTCTAATTCCTCTTCAATACGCTTTTTCATTGCAAACGGTCTCGGTCTGCAAAAAACTGAAACGGCAGCCGGTTTTAACTCAAGACTACATTCATAATTTTTTATTTCGCCCAATTTTTCATCAAATATGTCTGCGTATTCTTCTAACAGTTTTGTAAGATTTCCCTGTTTTACAACTGTCAGAGCTTTAATCCTTACCCAATCTAAATTGGTTTTATACAGCCATTCTCGACCCAAGATAGTGTTTAAGTCTTCTTTAACAATATATAAATTTAAGTACTCTGTTTGATTCTTATATTTTACATTAACTGTTGAGTAACCCAGCAGTTTAAGGGTTTCACCATTATAGGTCTTAAATGTCAAGTCTGTAGGACAGATTTTTTTTCCTCGAAATCTCTTTAAATTTCTTTAAACTCATTACTGATACTGTACCGCCTGTATCGACTTCTATTTCAAAAGATTTACCTTCAATTTTAATAGTTACTATTATGGGTGGTCTTTTCGGAAATTTTTCTTTCATGCAAATGTTCTCAACTTCAAAAGAACTTCTGAATCATTTACATAAAACTGTTTTGCTTCACCATTTTGTTTGGTTTAGCCTCCTTAGAATAATAACAAGCTCGTTCAATATGGCCAATACACTGACAAACTCTACATTTACTTGCTTTAAACTTTATGATTTGATCTATTAAATCTAGAACAGTATACCATGTTATTTTTCTTTTGTGTGCTCTTAGGTTGTGGTTTTATTTTTTCCACCAAATACACCAACGGCTTTAATTCCTTGTGGCTTACTCATATCATTAACTCCTTTAGTTGCTCGTTCCATTGCTAAAGCGATCTTAACATTTTTATCGAGATCAATATTGTCTTCTTCAAATAGCCGATCTTGGATTGCTCTATCTCGTAAACCACTAACGAAAACATCTCTCAACATAGTATTCAACATAAGTTGAGTGTATTTGCAAGGAATTTCTAAAGAGCGAAGTTCAGAAAGATAAGAACTAACGCTTTCCCCTTCATGTTGTTTCCGGTTTAAAAACATGTGTCTTCTATGTATTATTAATGGTTTTGGATTCAAATGTTCTTGCAAAATTTGTATAAGCGCTTCATATTCCTGATCACTGGGATTTTGTGGAGCAAGAAGATTTTTTAACACATATAGCTTTGCTGAAAAAAATTGATATTAGTGTTTTCGCATGTTTTTCCTTAGGTACATTTTGTATATCTAAAAAGGCTTCAAACCTATCCATGAAAGTATCAAAACTTTCTAATGATTCATCATATTTCTCAGATTGTACTCCAGAAACCTTATTATTCCTTAGGGTGCTATCCCCCTTTAACGCATCCATTAGTGCTTTATTTTGTTTAATTAATTCTTGAATTAATTGTTCCGTTTTAATAGAATAATAAGCTATTCTTACCTTACTCTAATCTTCCAAAATAGAAGTAGTATTCCAAAGTAGCAATATTACTAAACTAGATGAATCAAAGTTATCCTCGTCGTCAGTCTGAAACTCGGCAATTACTTTGCCAAAACATAGCAGATAAAAGTTGGCTATTCGCACGTTGCCATTTAAGTACAATTGTTCATTTTAATATACGACAAATAAGAAGGAAGATACTGTTTTAATTTTCATAATGTGACTATATATGGTTGAATTTCATCTCCGTAGCTAGATTTGGGGGTGGTGGTGGGGGGGGGGGGGTATAAAAGCAAGCCCCTCTACTACAGGGTTGAAAGGTTGAAAAGAAATCATTCCTACACTTTATTTTATTTTTTTTAATAAAGAAAAAGGCATTGTAACTTAAAATTTATAAGATTGCTTCCTGCCTCAATGAGAAATTCTGGCTATGATTTTATTGAATTTTAGAATGTTGTAACCAATTTTTTTGTTCTGCATTGAGAGGTGGTATGTATTTTCCTTTAATAGAAACTTATGCAGAGAACATTGTTTTGCATAAATAAAATGATTGTGAAATGCAGAAGAATAAATTCAGCTTTAGCTGATAAGATTTGAAACTCGTCTGTTAGCATACACCAAAAATCTGGGACTCTATTTGTGATTAGCTTCAAACTTTGTTTTTATATCGGAACTTGATGTCAAATCAAGCAGGCTTTTTCAGGTTGCTGTGGTATCACAGAGGCAGAACGTGCATTTACAATCCAAACTCTTCTGTAATGTTTTAGAATCTCTTTGGAAAATAAGAGATTCTAAATATCAAGACAACATAGCAGGTGGTCTTCAAACTCATTTAGGATATCTGCTCTGTAGGAATGTCTTACAGTTCTGTTAATTCTTTTGTCTTGCATTTTATTTGGCATTGAAAGACTATAATGGGTTATATAATGAAAACAGACTATCCAGTCTTTTATATTTAAATGACTTTACTCCATTTTTGTTAAATCCTTGCATTTTATCATTAACATTTTTAAAAAATCTTGAAATGACAGACATATAAATCATTTTTAGGGTTCCGTACTTAAAAAGTAAAATCGTAACCGTTATAATAATGAATTAAAAAATAAGATCATTCCTGTGTCTGTCTGTCAGAGCCCTTTTCTCATAAACTATGAGATGTGGAAAGTTATAAAGTCTTTTTACCCACATATTTTCAGATTATTAGCCATTCACAAATATGTTTAAGAAAAATTTAGGGGGCTAATTTAGTTGCTTAAAAAAAAAAAAATTATTTTTGTATATTGTGGGTTATCATGTGAAAGATCTTGTAATATCGAACTCAAAAATATATTTGTTTTAATTTTAGTTAGTATATTTTCAGAGATATCGTGAAAAATGTACTGCAAAAGTATGTCCCTCAACCCCCCCCCCCCCTCCTTTATTTCTGAATCTACTGAAACTAAAACTATCAAAAAATTAGGGGTTGTAGGAGTTTATTTAAACCTTGGAGGAAAACTATAGCGATTTTGTAGGTAACATAGATTTTAGAAACATGCATTTTTCTGTTACACACAAACTTTACTTTTCAGGTGGTCTGCGGGGGAGTTGACAGCCACACGAGGTATCTATCAACACAGAATCATCCAAGGCTATTTGATAACGATTTTTAAAAAAATTGTCAGTAATTAGCCAGGATATTAAGTTACTTGAAGAAAAATAACTTTTTTATATATCATGTAGGGTATTGTTCAAAAGATCTCGTAATATTGAACTAAAAAAATATATATATATATTGTGACATGTTGAAAATTTCCATTGCTCAATACTCAGAAGATCAAGCTAATCCTTTATGAAAGAGGTCTTGTGAATTGTCACTATTCAAGTGAGATAGTGCTATAGAGAAGGGTGACAGGTTGACGTGGTCAGCTGGTGGTCACTTGTGGAAAGGGGATAATCTCCTTGGAATGTATTTGTTGTATTGAAGGCATTGAAGGCTCTCTGAATGAGTAGATAAGAATTGTAAAGTATTGTTCTTTTGGATACAAAGAACTGGGCCCCTACGAAATGCAATGTTTTCTGGGAAATTCCTGGAATGCAAGGAAAGCCCCTGGGAAGTGAAATTGCTGACGGCAGTTGAAGGGGGAAGGAGTTGAATGTTGAATCAGTTGGTGGTGGAACAAGCTTGAGTGAGGTTGTCTTTGAGCAGACTTCAGAATCTTAGGATTTTCTGAAATTGTAATTTTACAGCATGGATGCTTATCATATTTTTTCATTTTTACTTTTGTTTTCTTTTTTAATGTGTTAATTTAAAATAAAGTTTTTTTCGTTTCAAACGATAAATGGAATTTATTAATTATATATACAACGTCTCATGCTACCACAGCAATAGTATATATAATTAATTGGTGGCAGCAAATGGGATATGTAATCTAGAGTAAATTAGATTACGGATCTATGTTAACCTGATTAAACAGATGATGAGCCAGTGGAAAACGGACAAGCAGAGTTGTGGATTCGTGAAGTCTAATTGGAGTCGTGGTTTTTTTCTCGGAGTTCTAGCAAGCAGAGAACGGGTAAAAGAACTTTATCGACAAAAGCTGTGTAGTGTATGGACAGTCAACTATAGATTTGGTGATACGTGTTTGTGCTTCTTAACATATCCAGTGGAATGAAGATATGCGGCGTACCATCTGAGTTGTCTACATACGGATCTGAGGTGAAATTAGTGCCTCATCAGCGAAATTAGTGTCTTCAAATCTTCAAACATCTGTGTGTGTCATCTTTAAAAGTGCTTGGAAGCCTGGTATCAGTGTGGAGGAAATATCTGCATCTGGAGGTAAGCTCTTTTATGATATCTTCTATAGAGGTCTGTTTTAAATTAAATTTTGTGTATAAATTTTAATTTTGGGGAACAAAACTCTATGAAAATTTTAAGAATTCTAGGGAAGCTATTAATTTGATACTTAAATTTTTAGTTAGAATTTTTATGTTTGTTGATTTTCTGGTATCTGTTTGGTATAGTATTGGGTTAAGAAAATTATATACTTATGTATATGTTAAAATTTACTTGGGGTATAGTAAATTGTTATTGATTAATTGAGATTATTAATCAGGATATTTTAATCATAACTTTGTATAAAACTTTTGGAAATAAGAGTTTTGTTTGTATACATTTTATTTATTACAGTAATAAAGTTATAGCTTAATTTTATGGGTATACTGTGGATGATTATGATTAATGTTTCAAAATAAATTGATGTTATACTGTACTGTTGGGTATAAAATTTATTTTGGGGGATATACTCAGTTTGAAAGACGTCACTGTTGCATGAGAATTTGCTATATTGAAATTGTGTCGTTTTTGAATACATTATTATACGTATAGGGAAGAAAATTCTATTTCTGTATTTATTGTATTATTGTAAATTGAATATATCTGATATTTTGAAATTTATTATATTTTGGGGGAAAATATGGCAGACTATTTAGTAAAATATAATAAAAACGTCTTGCTATTATTAGCAGAGGAATTTGAGACCAGTGTGTCAAAAACGTGTAAAAATCAAGCTATAATTCAGGCTATCGTTAGTGCTGAGGATTATAAAGAAAGTTACGCAAAACTTCGCTTGCAATATATTCTTGAACAGGCGGCAGAGCGGAAAGAACAGGAAAAACAAATTGAAAAAGATCGTAAAGAACAAGAGAGACAAATTGAAAAAGATCGTAAAGAAAGAGAGAGGCAAATTGAATTAGATAGGATTGCGCAAGAGGAAAAAGATAAACTTAGGAAATTTGAATTAGATAAACTTGAAAAGCAACTTGAGGCAGATAAACTTGAAAAGCAGCAACAACTTGAGGCAGATAAATTTGAAAAACAACAACAACTTGAGGCAGATAAATTTGAAAAACAACAACAACTTGAATTACAAAAACTTGAGAAACAACAGCAATTTGAATTAGAAAAATTGCGTATTCAAAATTCTGCGGATATTGTTAGCGTCTCATCTAATGAATCAAATGTAGATTTTCATAGAACTCCTAAGGTAAATTTAAAGGATTTAGTTCCGCGCTTTGATTCTAAATTAATTGATATGACTCTTTTCTTTATGATTTTTGAAAGGCAAGCCGAGAAAGCTAAAATTTCTCAGGAAGATTTGGTTAGTCAATTAATTCCTTTGTTACCTTCTGATATTGCCGAAATTATAGTAAAACAACCAGCAGACAAATGTGATGATTTTCAACATATAAAGAAAGTTTTGTTAGATAGGTTTAGGCTAAGTACAGGCGCCTTAAAACAAAAATTTGAAACTCATCAAAGAAAATCTGGTGAATTATGGGTAGATCTGATTTATGAGTTAAGGGGTTATCTTGATAATTGGTTAGAGTCATTAGAAGTGAGGGATTTTGATTCACTAAAAGAACTAATGCTAACGGAACAATTAAAAAAACGTGTCCCTTTTGAGATAAAAGAAAAATTTATGGATGAGTGGGAGGAAATAAAGATTGCTTCTAAACTTGCGGAAAAATCGGATAAATTTGAGAGTATAAGAAGAGAATTTAACAGGTCGGATAGAAAACCGTGGGAAAATAAATCTTTTCAGGATAAGCAAAAAGACAGCTTTAATTCTAAAAGTAGAAAGGAAATTAAACCAAAATCGGAATTTGAGAATACGAAAGAGTGTGGGAAATTTGATCAATTTAAGAAGGACAATGCTTTCGAAAAGCAAAGACAAGTCCAATGTTATAATTGTTTGGCCGTGGGCCACATCCGTCCAAATTGTCCGGAATTGTTAAAAAGTAAAACTAATTATGAGGATAAAAGCATAGCTTGGATCACTACTAGTGATGGGAAAAGTGAAAATAATAGGGAGGGTGTGGAAACCGAATTACCTATGGTTGATTTATGCGTGAATGGTAAGAAAGTAAAAGCGATTAAGGACACAGGTGCGCAAATTCTGGTTTTTGATGCTAATGACATTCCGTGGAGTGCTAAGAAAGTGGGAAATGTCTTTCTTATACCGGCCCTCGGAAATAGACAAAAAGCGGATTTGGTGTCAGTGCCGGTTGCTTTGATGGAAGGTGAAAAAGAGTATGTTGAAAAAAATGTGGTGGTTGCAGTTGTGAGAAAACTAAATTCTCCGCCCCTTATAACACCAGCTGTTTATGACTTATTAAAGTTAGGAAATATGGAAAAGCAAAATTCGGTGTATAAACAAGTGGGGAATCAAAGAGAATTAAATGGGCGAGGAACCCTCAGATTATCTAGCGATCATGAACAAAGAGTTGTTAGAAAAACGGTTGTGAATGAAATCTGTGAAAGGGATAATAAGTCTGTTGATGAGATGGAGGTAAATTCACCGGGAGACGTGACTGATAAGAATTTGGAAAAAGGGTTTAAATTGATCGATCTAAAAGATGATGCGTCTCGAACGGATAGTGATAAAAGGTCAGGTAAGGGAGGTCAATTTCGGGAAAAGAATTCTGAGCATGCGGTAAATATAACCAGGTATTTTGTTGGTAGTATGGGAGTTGAGCATGTTAGAAAGAGAATTAGAAAGAAATTGAGTTCACCTATGACTGTGGCCAGAAAAATTAACTCTGGGATAAAAGCTAATAATAGAGTAAATTGGGAGGCTAAATGCCAAGAAAATGAATATGGAAATTCAAAGTTAAAAAGAATGGAGCATTCTGTTTTTAAAACGAATCACAAAGAAAGATTCATTAAAGTCAAACAAGATTTTGAAAGGAAAAATTATGATCATGAAGTTGTAAAGCGAACTTTGTTGTCGTAAAGATTTTCTGATAGAAGTAATTTAGATATGAGTTTTGGGAGAATTCTCTAAATTAAGTTTTATTCTAAATTTGGGAGTACTCATTATTGTAATATCTGTAATGTGTTTAATTATCATTTAATGCTTAACATTTTCGCAATGGTAAAACTTCATTAATTTAATAATTGCATAATTTGGTATGCGTTCTTTTTGTTTGTAGACGCGTCTAAATTTAGGCTTTTAAGCAAGTTTTTAAGAGAATCGTTTTAGGCATTGTGTTGTATATAGATTTTTTTCTTTTTTTATCATTATTATTATTTTTTTGTTAGAATCATGTAAAGTGTAATCTGTATTTGGTATTATATGTATGTGAAATATTTCAAAATTGTTTCTTAGGGCATCAATTGTATAAATTATTCCTGGAATTATACTTAGATATTGTAGGTAGAGGATTATGGTAAATTCTATTGACAGTGTGGTCTATCAAATACTGAGTATGGGAATGTGTTTGTATTCAATAGGGATTTTTCATGTGTTATTCAAAATTCCTTTGTACTTTGTTGACCTCTTTAGAAATTGATTGAAAGAGCTTATTGTATTCATGTATATGCCAAATTTCCTGCAGAAATTTTTTCTTAGGGAGGAGGAGTTGTGACATGTTGAACATTTCCATTGCTCAATACTCAGAAGATCAAGCTAATCCTTTATGAAAGGGGTCTTGTGAATTGTCACTATTCAAGTGAGACAGTGCTATAGAGAAGGGTGACAGGTTGACGTGGTCAGCTGGTGGTCACTTGTGGAAAGGGTTATCCTCGTCGTCAGTCTGAAACTCGGCAATTACTTTGCCAAAACATAGCAGATAAAAGTTGGCTATTCGCACGTTGCCATTTAAGTACAATTGTTCATTTTAATATACGACAAATAAGAAGGAAGATACTGTTTTAATTTTCATAATGTGACTATATATGGTTGAATTTCATCTCCGTAGCTAGATTTGGGGGTGGTGGTGGGGGGGGGGTATAAAAGCAAGCCCCTCTACTACAGGGTTGAAAGGTTGAAAAGAAATCATTCCTACACTTTATTTTATTTTTTTTAATAAAGAAAAAGGCATTGTAACTTAAAATTTATAAGATTGCTTCCTGCCTCAATGAGAAATTCTGGCTATGATTTTATTGAATTTTAGAATGTTGTAACCAATTTTTTTGTTCTGCATTGAGAGGTGGTATGTATTTTCCTTTAATAGAAACTTATGCAGAGAACATTGTTTTGCATAAATAAAGTGATTGTGAAATGCAGAAGAATAAATTCAGCTTTAGCTGATAAGATTTGAAACTCGTCTGTTAGCATACACCAAAAATCTGGGACTCTATTTGTGATTAGCTTCAAACTTTGTTTTTATATCGGAACTTGATGTCAAATCAAGCAGGCTTTTTCAGGTTGCTGTGGTATCACAGAGGCAGAACGTGCATTTACAATCCAAACTCTTCTGTAATGTTTTAGAATCTCTTTGGAAAATAAGAGATTCTAAATATCAAGACAACATAGCAGGTGGTCTTCAAACTCATTTAGGAAATCTGCTCTGTAGGAATGTCTTACAGTTCTGTTAATTCTTTTGTCTTGCATTTTATTTGGCATTGAAAGACTATAATGGGTTATATAATGAATACAGACTATCCAGTCTTTTATATTTAAATGACTTTACTCCATTTTTGTTAAATCCTTGCATTTTATCATTAACATTTTTAAAAAATCTTGAAATGACAGACATATAAATCATTTTTAGGGTTCCGTACTTAAAAAGTAAAATCGTAACCGTTATAATAATGAATTAAAAAATAAGATCATTCCTGTGTCTGTCTGTCAGAGCCCTTTTCTCATAAACTATGAGATGTGGAAAGTTATAAAGTCTTTTTACCCACATATTTTCAGATTATTAGCCATTCACAAATATGTTTAAGAAAAATTTAGGGGGCTAATTTAGTTGCTTAAAAAAAAAAATTTATTTTTGTATATTGTGGGTTATCATGTGAAAGATCTTGTAATATCGAACTCAAAAATATATTTGTTTTAATTTTAGTTAGTATATTTTCAGAGATATCGTGAAAAATGTACTGCAAAAGTATGTCCCTCAACCCCCCCCCTCCTTTATTTCTGAATCTACTGAAACTAAAACTATCAAAAAATTAGGGGTTGTAGGAGTTTATTTAAACCTTGGAGGAAAACTATAGCGATTTTCCTAGGTAACATAGATTTTAGAAACATGCATTTTTCTGTTACACACAAACTTTACTTTTCAGGTGGTCTGCGGGGGAGTTGACAGCCACACGAGGTATCTATCAACACAGAATCATCCAAGGCTATTTGATAACGATTTTCAAAAAAATTGTCAGTAATTAGCCAGGATATTAAGTTACTTGAAGAAAAATAACTTTTTTATATATCATGTAGGGTATTGTTCAAAAGATCTCGTAATATTGAACTAAAAAAATATATATATATATTGTGACATGTTGAAAATTTCCATTGCTCAATACTCAGAAGATCAAGCTAATCCTTTATGAAAGAGGTCTTGTGAATTGTCACTATTCAAGTGAGATAGTGCTATAGAGAAGGGTGACAGGTTGACGTGGTCAGCTGGTGGTCACTTGTGGAAAGGGGATAATCTCCTTGGAATGTATTTGTTGTATTGAAGGCATTGAAGGCTCTCTGAATGAGTAGATAAGAATTGTAAAGTATTGTTCTTTTGGATACAAAGAACTGGGCCCCTACGAAATGCAATGTTTTCTGGGAAATTCCTGGAATGCAAGGAAAGCCCCTGGGAAGTGAAATTGCTGACGGCAGTTGAAGGGGGAAGGAGTTGAATGTTGAATCAGTTGGTGGTGGAACAAGCTTGAGTGAGGTTGTCTTTGAGCAGACTTCAGAATCTTAGGATTTTCTGAAATTGTAATTTTACAGCATGGATGCTTATCATATTTTTTCATTTTTACTTTTGTTTTCTTTTTTAATGTGTTAATTTAAAATAAAGTTTTTTTCGTTTCAAACGATAAATGGAATTTATTAATTATATATACAACGTCTCATGCTACCACAGCAATAGTATATATAATTAATTGGTGGCAGCAAATGGGATATGTAATCTAGAGTAAATTAGATTACGGATCTATGTTAACCTGATTAAACAGATGATGAGCCAGTGGAAAACGGACAAGCAGAGTTGTGGATTCGTGAAGTCTAATTGGAGTCGTGGTTTTTTCTCGGAGTTCTAGCAAGCAGAGAACGGGTAAAAGAACTTTATCGACAAAAGCTGTGTAGTGTATGGACAGTCAACTATAGATTTGGTGATACGTGTTTGTGCTTCTTAACATATCCAGTGGAATGAAGATATGCGGCGTACCATCTGAGTTGTCTACATACGGATCTGAGGTGAAATTAGTGCCTCATCAGCGAAATTAGTGTCTTCAAATCTTCAAACATCTGTGTGTGTCATCTTTAAAAGTGCTTGGAAGCCTGGTATCAGTGTGGAGGAAATATCTGCATCTGGAGGTAAGCTCTTTTATGATATCTTCTATAGAGGTCTGTTTTAAATTAAATTTTGTGTATAAATTTTAATTTTGGGGAACAAAACTCTATGAAAATTTTAAGAATTCTAGGGAAGCTATTAATTTGATACTTAAATTTTTAGTTAGAATTTTTATGTTTGTTGATTTTCTGGTATCTGTTTGGTATAGTATTGGGTTAAGAAAATTATATACTTATGTATATGTTAAAATTTACTTGGGGTATAGTAAATTGTTATTGATTAATTGAGATTATTAATCAGGATATTTTAATCATAATTTTGTATAAAACTTTTGGAAATAAGAGTTTTGTTTGTATACATTTTATTTATTACAGTAATAAAGTTATAGCTTAATTTTATGGGTATACTGTGGATGATTATGATTAATGTTTCAAAATAAATTGATGTTATACTGTACTGTTGGGTATAAAATTTATTTTGGGGGATATACTCAGTTTGAAAGACGTCACTGTTGCATGAGAATTTGCTATATTGAAATTGTGTCGTTTTTGAATACATTATTATACGTATAGGGAAGAAAATTCTATTTCTGTATTTATTGTATTATTGTAAATTGAATATATCTGATATTTTGAAATTTATTATATTTTGGGGGAAAATATGGCAGACTATTTAGTAAAATATAATAAAAACGTCTTGCTATTATTAGCAGAGGAATTTGAGACCAGTGTGTCAAAAACGTGTAAAAATCAAGCTATAATTCAGGCTATCGTTAGTGCTGAGGATTATAAAGAAAGTTACGCAAAACTTCGCTTGCAATATATTCTTGAACAGGCGGCAGAGCGGAAAGAACAGGAAAAACAAATTGAAAAAGATCGTAAAGAACAAGAGAGACAAATTGAAAAAGATCGTAAAGAAAGAGAGAGGCAAATTGAATTAGATAGGATTGCGCAAGAGGAAAAAGATAAACTTAGGAAATTTGAATTAGATAAACTTGAAAAGCAACTTGAGGCAGATAAACTTGAAAAGCAGCAACAACCTGAGGCAGATAAATTTGAAAAACAACAACAACTTGAGGCAGATAAATTTGAAAAACAACAACAACTTGAATTACAAAAACTTGAGAAACAACAGCAATTTGAATTAGAAAAATTGCGTATTCAAAATTCTGCGGATATTGTTAGCGTCTCATCTAATGAATCAAATGTAGATTTTCATAGAACTCCTAAGGTAAATTTAAAGGATTTAGTTCCGCGCTTTGATTCTAAATTAATTGATATGACTCTTTTCTTTATGATTTTTGAAAGGCAAGCCGAGAAAGCTAAAATTTCTCAGGAAGATTTGGTTAGTCAATTAATTCCTTTGTTACCTTCTGATATTGCCGAAATTATAGTAAAACAACCAGCAGACAAATGTGATGATTTTCAACATATAAAGAAAGTTTTGTTAGATAGGTTTAGGCTAAGTACAGGCGCCTTAAAACAAAAATTTGAAACTCATCAAAGAAAATCTGGTGAATTATGGGTAGATCTGATTTATGAGTTAAGGGGTTATCTTGATAATTGGTTAGAGTCATTAGAAGTGAGGGATTTTGATTCACTAAAAGAACTAATGCTAACGGAACAATTAAAAAAACGTGTCCCTTTTGAGATAAAAGAAAAATTTATGGATGAGTGGGAGGAAATAAAGATTGCTTCTAAACTTGCGGAAAAATCGGATAAATTTGAGAGTATAAGAAGAGAATTTAACAGGTCGGATAGAAAACCGTGGGAAAATAAATCTTTTCAGGATAAGCAAAAAGACAGCTTTAATTCTAAAAGTAGAAAGGAAATTAAACCAAAATCGGAATTTGAGAATACGAAAGAGTGTGGGAAATTTGATCAATTTAAGAAGGACAATGCTTTCGAAAAGCAAAGACAAGTCCAATGTTATAATTGTTTGGCCGTGGGCCACATCCGTCCAAATTGTCCGGAATTGTTAAAAAGTAAAACTAATTATGAGGATAAAAGCATAGCTTGGATCACTACTAGTGATGGGAAAAGTGAAAATAATAGGGAGGGTGTGGAAACCGAATTACCTATGGTTGATTTATGCGTGAATGGTAAGAAAGTAAAAGCGATTAAGGACACAGGTGCGCAAATTCCGGTTTTTGATGCTAATGACATTCCGTGGAGTGCTAAGAAAGTGGGAAATGTCTTTCTTATACCGGCCCTCGGAAATAGACAAAAAGCGGATTTGGTGTCAGTGCCGGTTGCTTTGATGGAAGGTGAAAAAGAGTATGTTGAAAAAAATGTGGTGGTTGCAGTTGTGAGAAAACTAAATTCTCCGCCCCTTATAACACCAGCTGTTTATGACTTATTAAAGTTAGGAAATATGGAAAAGCAAAATTCGGTGTATAAACAAGTGGGGAATCAAAGAGAATTAAATGGGCGAGGAACCCTCAGATTATCTAGCGATCATGAACAAAGAGTTGTTAGAAAAACGGTTGTGAATGAAATCTGTGAAAGGGATAATAAGTCTGTTGATGAGATGGAGGTAAATTCACCGGGAGACGTGACTGATAAGAATTTGGAAAAAGGGTTTAAATTGATCGATCTAAAAGATGATGCGTCTCGAACGGATAGTGATAAAAGGTCAGGTAAGGGAGGTCAATTTCGGGAAAAGAATTCTGAGCATGCGGTAAATATAACCAGGTATTTTGTTGGTAGTATGGGAGTTGAGCATGTTAGAAAGAGAATTAGAAAGAAATTGAGTTCACCTATGACTGTGGCCAGAAAAATTAACTCTGGGATAAAAGCTAATAATAGAGTAAATTGGGAGGCTAAATGCCAAGAAAATGAATATGGAAATTCAAAGTTAAAAAGAATGGAGCATTCTGTTTTTAAAACGAATCACAAAGAAAGATTCATTAAAGTCAAACAAGATTTTGAAAGGAAAAATTATGATCCTGAAGTTGTAAAGCGAACTTTGTTGTCGTAAAGATTTTCTGATAGAAGTAATTTAGATATGAGTTTTGGGAGAATTCTCTAAATTAAGTTTTATTCTAAATTTGGGAGTACTCATTATTGTAATATCTGTAATGTGTTTAATTATCATTTAATGCTTAACATTTTCGCAATGGTAAAACTTCATTAATTTAATAATTGCATAATTTGGTATGCGTTCTTTTTGTTTGTAGACGCGTCTAAATTTAGGCTTTTAAGCAAGTTTTTAAGAGAATCGTTTTAGGCATTGTGTTGTATATAGATTTTTTTCTTTTTTTTATCATTATTATTATTTTTTTGTTAGAATCATGTAAAGTGTAATCTGTATTTGGTATTATATGTATGTGAAATATTTCAAAATTGTTTCTTAGGGCATCAATTGTATAAATTATTCCTGGAATTATACTTAGATATTGTAGGTAGAGGATTATGGTAAATTCTATTGACAGTGTGGTCTATCAAATACTGAGTATGGGAATGTGTTTGTATTCAATAGGGATTTTTCATGTGTTATTCAAAATTCCTTTGTACTTTGTTGACCTCTTTAGAAATTGATTGAAAGAGCTTATTGTATTCATGTATATGCCAAATTTCCTGCAGAAATTTTTTCTTAGGGAGGAGGAGTTGTGACATGTTGAACATTTCCATTGCTCAATACTCAGAAGATCAAGCTAATCCTTTATGAAAGGGGTCTTGTGAATTGTCACTATTCAAGTGAGACAGTGCTATAGAGAAGGGTGACAGGTTGACGTGGTCAGCTGGTGGTCACTTGTGGAAAGGGTTATCCTCGTCGTCAGTCTGAAACTCGGCAATTACTTTGCCAAAACATAGCAGATAAAAGTTGGCTATTCGCACGTTGCCATTTAAGTACAATTGTTCATTTTAATATACGACAAATAAGAAGGAAGATACTGTTTTAATTTTCATAATGTGACTATATATGGTTGAATTTCATCTCCGTAGCTAGATTTGGGGGTGGTGGTGGGGGGGGGGGGTATAAAAGCAAGCCCCTCTACTACAGGGTTGAAAGGTTGAAAAGAAATCATTCCTACACTTTATTTTATTTTTTTTAATAAAGAAAAAGGCATTGTAACTTAAAATTTATAAGATTGCTTCCTGCCTCAATGAGAAATTCTGGCTATGATTTTATTGAATTTTAGAATGTTGTAACCAATTTTTTTGTTCTGCATTGAGAGGTGGTATGTATTTTCCTTTAATAGAAACTTATGCAGAGAACATTGTTTTGCATAAATAAAGTGATTGTGAAATGCAGAAGAATAAATTCAGCTTTAGCTGATAAGATTTGAAACTCGTCTGTTAGCATACACCAAAAATCTGGGACTCTATTTGTGATTAGCTTCAAACTTTGTTTTTATATCGGAACTTGATGTCAAATCAAGCAGGCTTTTTCAGGTTGCTGTGGTATCACAGAGGCAGAACGTGCATTTACAATCCAAACTCTTCTGTAATGTTTTAGAATCTCTTTGGAAAATAAGAGATTCTAAATATCAAGACAACATAGCAGGTGGTCTTCAAACTCATTTAGGAAATCTGCTCTGTAGGAATGTCTTACAGTTCTGTTAATTCTTTTGTCTTGCATTTTATTTGGCATTGAAAGACTATAATGGGTTATATAATGAATACAGACTATCCAGTCTTTTATATTTAAATGACTTTACTCCATTTTTGTTAAATCCTTGCATTTTATCATTAACATTTTTAAAAAATCTTGAAATGACAGACATATAAATCATTTTTAGGGTTCCGTACTTAAAAAGTAAAATCGTAACCGTTATAATAATTAATTAAAAAATAAGATCATTCCTGTGTCTGTCTGTCAGAGCCCTTTTCTCATAAACTATGAGATGTGGAAAGTTATAAAGTCTTTTTACCCACATATTTTCAGATTATTAGCCATTCACAAATATGTTTAAGAAAAATTTAGGAGGCTAATTTAGTTACTTTAAAAAAAAAGTTTTATTTTTGTATATCATGTGAAAGATCTCGTAATATCGAACTCAAAAATATATTTGTTTTAATTTTAGTTAGTATATTTTCAGAGATATCGTGAAAAATGTACTGCAAAAGTATGTCCCTCTACACCCCCCCCTTTATTTCTGAATCTACTGAAACTAAAACTATCAAAAAATTAGGGGTTGTAGGAGTTTATTTAAACCTTGCAGGAAAACTATGGCGATTTTCCTAGGTAACATAGTTTTTAGAAACATGCATTTTTCTGTTACACACAAACTTTACTTTTCAGGCGGTCTGCGGGGGAGTTGACAGCCACACGAGGTATCTATCAACACAGAATCATCCAAGGCTATTTGATAACGATTTTCAAAAAAATTGTTAGTAATTAGCCAGGATATTAAGTTACTTGAAGAAAAATAACTTTTTTATATATCATGTAGGGTATTGTTCAAAAGATCTCGTAATATTGAACTAAATATATATATATATATATATATATATTTTAATTTTAGGTATTATATTTTCAGAGATATCATCGAAAGTATACTGGAAAAATAGTTCCCCCCTCCTCCCCCTTCCCCCCTTTCCTTTTTCCGAATCTATTGAAAATAAAATTATGAAAAAATTAGGGGTAGTAGAAGTTTGTTAATTAATAAATTTAATGTACGGAAGGAACACTTTCAGTGCAAGTTATACTTGTACTTGACCTTCATTTTTTCCCCCTCTTAAATATCAGCAAAACTTTGTCAATTTCATTAGTTAGTGATCGTCATTCGACTTCTCTGCCAAAGAGAAGTCATTTTCATTCAGAGAGATTCTACTACTTTCCTCAATTCAAAGAGGCGCATTAAACTTTTACTGCAGAATATCGCCTTTACCTATGTGTGAAGAAGTAAAAACTGATACAGACTCCTTATGCCATCATACAAAGTTTGAAACAGACTATAATTTTTGAGTAGTGATTTTATAAAATTTATTATTGTCATGTAATTTCATATAATTTAACTGTTCAAAACTTCTGTTATATCATGTGGCCTTTTTATTGCACTGCAAGAGCTTGGCAGTGAAATATGCAATGGCTTCTATTGCACCCCTTGCTACTTTCTTCTATCTTTACAAGAAGAAAGTGTTGGATTCATGAAAATTTTCGTCTTCTGGTTTTCGACGGATTTATACATTTTAGAAGGTCCTTAACACGATTTGACTGTTTTTAGAAAATGTCTAAGTGTGAATCTCTGACTCTGTCTGTCTGTCTGAATGTGACAAAAATTTTGAGGGCGCCCTATCTCAAGAACTAATGCACGAAATTTAATAAAACTTTATGTTCAGTTAGTTCAAATAAATTGGTGCTGATTAGTTTTTGGTGAAAATCGGCCAATAGGTGGTGCTGCTATGCTGCACTTTTCGCGATTTCTTCACTAGCTCTATCTCAAGAACTAATGAACTTATTTTCATCAAACTTCAGATTCAGTTAGACCTTAACATAAATAGATGCTGATTATGTTTTGGTGTAGATATCCCGAAAGGTGGTGCTTCTATACCACTTTTTTCAGGATTTTTACAATAGCTATACCTCAAGAACTCATGCACGGAATTTCATCAAACTTCAGATTCTGTTAGACCTTGACATAAATAGATGCTGCGTACGTTTTAGTGTAAATAGCCCAACAGGTGGCGCTGCTATGCTACTTTTTTCATTATTATCACGAAAACTATATCTCAAGAACTAATGTACGGATTCTCATCAAACTTCAGATTCAGTTAGACATTGACATAAGGTGTTGTTTAGGTTTTGGTCTAAATCTCCCAACAGGTGGTGCTGCTGTGCCACGCTTTGAAGGATTTACACGATTTTAGCAATAGTCATATCTCAAGAATTAATGCACGGAATTTAATTAAACTTTAGATTTAGTTAGACCTTGATATAAATTGGTGCTGATTCTTTTTAGTGTATGTGAAACCTGTGTGAGATAGATAGAAGAAAGTTTTGGTATTGGCACATCCGACTAGGTTTTTTCTTTTGTTTTTGCAGTAGCACCACGCATCTTACAACCCATTACATTTGCTTTATCTGTATGCACATTGACACAGTTATCCCATACGATGTTACTGTGTGTGAAAAATTTGCATAATAATGTAAAAATTCCAGAGCCTTTTGCTGTAATCTTTAAGGGTTTGCCGAGAAGCCGGTTCCCTTGAAAAGAGTCTATGTATGAATAGTGCACAAATACCATTATTATTGCTAATCCCAACTACATTGGTTGATTCATTGATTTGAAGAGATTTATACATGAAATTAAAGTAACTCATTAATTTGTCAGTCCTCTGTATTTTTGTCAGATTCTGTCTTTGGCAGTGTAACTTCTTGCAGCTTTTTCATTCAACATTGTCTTTTGTACAAGGTTTGGTAAAAAAAAAAAATTAACAATGTTAATAAATAAGGGCTTTGACAGTTTGAAAAATCCTGTAACTTACAAATATCCTACCATATTCGCTTCCAACTGTTTTAGGTAGCTTTCAATACTAAAAAGTATAAAGCTACCTATTGCAGCCGTTCGGAGGAAAGCAGTTCCGGAAAATTTCGATATATTTTCACCGATCATGACCCCCAGACCCCAAAACCACCCTCCGTTCAAATGTTGATTTATATATATATATATATATATATATATATATATATATATATATATATATATATATATATATATATATATATATATATATATATATATATATATATATATGATATATGTCATACGATAACGCTCGTATTTATAATTCGATTTTGATGAAACTAATTGTGTGTATTAAGCTCACCAATGTCTCGACCGAGTTCGTTGGCCCGCTTGGTCCACCATTTTGTTTCAAGATGGCGGCCATTTAAAAATTTAAAACTAAAATAAATATACAAAAAAATTAAAAAATCAAATTTATTTTTTAATTACGTGTTAGGCCTTGATACAAGGATTCCAGAGCATTTTTTGGTTTACCTCTATCTTCAAAAATGGCTGAGATAGAGCAGTTTGAAATTCTAGGGTGGCTGACATTTTGAAACAAAACAGCACATTAACGCGATTACTCGCAAATTATTTTCTTTCATTGTTGTAATAATTTTCCCAATCATACGAATAAAACTATATATTCATATCCGTTAGCGCCAAATTATCGCCAAAATTGGCGACATTTAGCGAAATATCGCCAAATTTGGCGACCAAAATAAGTCTTCATAAATGAAGCCAATTTGGCTATTGCTCAATAATTTGGCGAATTTCTTGTTCAAATTCAGTATTAACGAATCTTTTGTAAACGTTTCTTTGCATTTTAACTTGCTGTTTTCGTGTAACATTAGCTAAAATTTTAAAACGAAGATATGGGAAAGCTACCTTTTCCTCCCGGTACAGGCCGGAAGGACTTTTTTTTTTTATTTAACAGTTATACTCTACTTTTCTCAGCTTTAAGGTCAGTATTCTTGCTTCTAACAATAATTTGGTTTATTCTTGCATTCTGAATGCACTCTTTTTGAATAACTATGCATTTTTTTAAAACAAACTACGCAGTGAAATTTACTATCAGTGTCTCAGGGAATAAAATAAGCTGAATCAGGATTATATTTTCCTTTAAAAGTTTGTTAAACTGTGATAAAATCTGCAGGGAATATATATATATATATATATATATATATATATATATATATATATATATATATATGAGATATATATTATATATTAGATATATATTAATATATATATATATATATTAAATGTTTTTCTCCTCTCTCTCTCTCTCTCTCCTCTTTTTAACTGCTTGCTATTGTTATCTCTGTGGATAGTGCATACTAGTTTTGATGGGAAAAAGAGCTTCTCAATCTATACTGCACAGTTATTCTTAAAATAAAATCTGCTATAAACAAAATATTGAAAGCCACACTTTCATTACTGGGTTCCTCAGTGATTGTGAAGAAGCTTTGTTACTCTTTGCACAAGGATTTTTAAAAGATGTTGGGAAAGTGTGGGTGTCAGAGATAGGAGAGAAGGTGAGTGGCAAGATGCACCCATGAGGTGAATTAAAATGCATGCATAATAGTAAAAAGGTTGGCAACTCCTAACATACTGGTATTTATAGCCTCTAAAATTCAGATAATTTGGTTTTCGTCTTGCACTTCTTCTCTTATTTAAAGTTCCTGCGTAGTTGTGTTTCACTTAAAATTTTGAGTCAGCCTGACTCTCTAATCATAAAATTTTAGACTCAATAAATTAGAAAATGTGAGTCAGTTATGAATAGTCACAAGTTATTTAAAAAATTATATTTATTAGAATATTAACGTTTTAGTGGCTGTTCTAATATTAGATTTGCACTAGCAACTACCACAAATGATCTTATATTATTACATTTATTTATATATTGGGTTCTCAAAATAATGGATTGGTTGTTTTTGTAGAAATTAATCTGTCAGGATGTCATATCGCTTTCATGCTATATGTGCTTTTTGCACAGGTATATAAATCATTATAGAAAGCATAAAAAGTGTGCAAGAACTGCCAAAAATTGAAATGAAATATTAAAATATTGCAAATAGTTGGTATGTGAAGTGTAACAATTTATTATCTTATACACATTCAGAGAAAATATAGTTCCAGAGGCAAGGTGGGCATCAAACAAAAATGTTGTTAGCAATAATATTGTTTTAACTGTGTGAGACTTAGATAATGATATTAAGTATGCCAATTGGCTCTGAACGTGATTCTGAAAGCCCATGTGATTCTTCTGATTGCCCACAAAAAAAAAAATAATAATAATAACTGCAGTTAGAGTTTTCCCCATTTGTCTGGAGTGAAGCTCGATCGACCAGGTGAAAGGACCAAGTTCTAATGAAATCTGAAATATTATTTTAGTTAACTTTTCCTCTAAGTAATGTTTTGTTTATAAACTTCTCCATAGAAGTTTTATTTCTTTAAGAGGCTCACTTAATTGGTATAGAATATCAATGCTATCTCTTGTTGTATGAACAATCCGTTGAAACACTAATAAAACCACTAACATCGCTTTGAAATAACACTGTTCAAGGGTTAAAAAATAATAATGATGATAATAATTATGCTATGAAATTAATACATTCATAGACTATGCTACAAAACAATAAAAATGTGAAAAATGAATTATTTGCATACCATCAGTTAAAAAATAAATGAAGTCTATCATGAAAAAGTTATTTTGTTAACATTTTTCTCTTACATTTTGTATGTTTTCCATATAAGCAGTAATCTGCATATTTTCATTCTATTTGCTGCTGTATCTTTCACTGTGTTCATCAGAAAAAGCTCCCAATTATCCAGAAGAAAAAGCCCAACTGAGAATGTGGGAAGTACAAATTTAGAGACATATTGCATCCCGATGCCTTAACCCGTTGGGGACGAGTGACATGTATACGTGCCGCAATAAGATGCTCAGAATCCTCAATTATTAACACCAGTTATTTTTTTACTGTAAGCTTTGCCTCATTAAATCATAGCATTTCTGCGATTCAATTAGGTGAAAATTTCTGTTCTGAAAAGCCGGTGGTAAAAGATTAAAAATTCTGTAAATGACGCTCGTTGCGAAGGGGTTAAATGAGGAGAGTAGATTCTCCAAACAACTCTCTATTTTTTTTTTTTTTTAATATATGTATAATTTTGAGACTGTTTCCCAAACAATTTTTACATATTTTTTCAAAAGCATCCCATGCTACTTTCTCGACAGCATTCAGTTTATTTTTGAAGCAGGATCTTGAAATAGTTGTTCCATTTGAGGTCCAACAATTTTTTAGGTAGATTTCGTAAGAAATACTACTTATTACATTCTCCCCTAAGTTTGAATTTTTGAAAATTTTTGCAGATCTATGCCGATCATGACTCCCAGAACCCAAAACCACCCTCACAGTTCAAAACTTTATATCTATCTATCTATGTCATTTTTTTATGGACACGATAACTCGAATAATTCTTCACAAATCTCTTCCAAACTGATACATAAAATCAAGGGGCATAAAATCTCGGTCAAGTTCGTTAATGGACAAAACCAAACCAAGGGGGATGAAATGGGGGGGGGGGGGGGGCTTTTTGTGAAAACAGAAAAAACCCATAATTTCTTAATTATGATACGTATCAAATCCGTTTAATGTTATTACTACTTCTACGAAAAAGGCCGAAAATTTATGTATGACAGATTTTTGATATTAAAAATGGCTCCAGGTGGAGGGAGGGGGGGGGGGGGGTTAGAAGAAAAATATTCATAACTTCGCCCATTCCCAAGATATCAAATCCGATTAAATTTATTGTAAATCTCTTTAAAATTATCTACAACTTTTATATTGACAAGTTTTTTATAGGACCAACTCTTATGACAAAAAAAAAAATTAAAAACAAAAAAAATCCCTGCTGGCTCGGCCTACAAGCAGACGTGAAAACAGAAAAAACCCATAACTTCTTAATTTTTATACATATCAAATCCGTTTAAAGTTATTATTACTTCTAGGAAAAAGGGCCAAAAATTTATGTATGACAGATTTTTGATATTAAAAATGGGGGTTGAAATAGGAGTTTCAGATGAAAAAAATTCATAACTTCGTCAATTCCAAAGATATCAAATCCGCTTAAATTTATTATAAATCTTCTTAATATTATATACAACTTTTACATTGACAACTTTTTTATAGGACCAACTTTTACGGTAAAAAAAATTAAAAACAAAAAAATCCCTGCTGGCTCCACCTACAGGCAGAGGTATATTTCGAAGTGGGTGATCCCAACTGCCACATCATGGCAAATAGGTCTTTCTTCTGCAATTCCCAATAAATAGGTGCCCCGCGGTCTGCGTCTTTGAAATCTACCTGTGCCTGTAGGCTGAGCCTTTAGGGATTTTTTTTATTTTGGCCTTGCTTTTCATGCCTGAAAATTTGTGTATCGAATATTCCTTCACTGTCTTTATTCATTGCTTTAACAAATTTCTTAATGATGTTTTATGATGAACATTTTATATAAAGAGGAGGTAAATATATTTTTTATATTAAACAATATACTCTACATATCCACCTCAACAGTGACACTAACAAAGAAAAATTAGTATGTGATGGAGCAATTTGATTGCCATGTTTGAACATTGTATTGTTAAACCTGTTGGAAAAAAGTCATTATTTTTAAGGGGAGTATTTTGATGTCAACAAGCGTAATGTACATAATATCAAAGAAAATTTTTAAATTGAAACTAGTCAATTCTTTTTATATAAAGGGTACAGCTGAGATTTTTGAAAGACTTTTCCTTTTCCAACTAAAGCAATTCAGCATTTTTCAATTGGTTTTATTATTGGTGGTAAAGAAAATGGGATTTGGGAAAGTTAACATTAATCTTTTAAATACAGTAAAACTTTGATTACTTGTCGGTCATAGAACCATCGCTGTGACAGATAAGAGAATTGTACAGATAATGGAAATGTGTCTGCCTCCCTCCCTCCCTCTCTCTCACACACACACATACATATCCACAATTGGGATGATGAAACACAAAAATTAAATTTTAATGCAGGATTTTTTTATATCATATACATACTAATCAAGATTAGAATTGTAAATTGATTATACTTATATAGCTCCTTAGCTCTCATATTAGTACATTATATAAAGGAACCATTCAGTGCAGTTAGAAAGCATTCAGAAGCTTTCTCCAATATGCCTATAGAATCATTTTCCAGTTGATATTCATCAGTAAAAATCAACATATAATGACAAAATGTCTTATAATCTGTCTGTCATGTTTTATTTCTAGTGACTGAGGAATAAATAGTAAGTGGCAGTTAAATGAGTGATCGATAATAGAAGTTTTACTGTGTTTTCTGAAAGAGCATTTTTACTATTTTTGAGGCAGGAACAGGCATCGCCAGGTCAATTTGTTAGCCTTAAGTTAACCAAGTCAATTGTTAACCTAAAATTTGTCAGTCATATTTTGATAGTTTTCTAGGATGTACCCGTAAAATGCGAGTAAATATAAACACTGTTCATGTTCAGTTATTCTCATAATGTTAAACAGCTGCATGCTTGCCAACCTCACATAAAACTGCTTAATTTCACCCAAGTCGAATAATCACATTTTTAATTAACAAATTTATTTAATTAAATGTATCTACATAGCACATATTTTGTTTTATTTCTTAAGTAAAATTATTTGACTTTAATCAAATTGAACAGTTTTACGCAAGGTTGGCAAGTACGGATTTAAATTTATTTTAATTTAACAGTAAATAATTATAATAGATTTTATAATTATTTACTGTATAGTCATCTTATGTATACCATGTGATTTCTGCATATATTGTAAAAATAAAATATATTTCATGAAAATATATTTTGCTTTATTCATTTATTTGTTTTTATCTCTTTTAGCATCATGAACAAGTATTCAAGTATGTGGATACATTAGAATCTCTGCTGTTCACAAGTGATATTGATCATCATATTTTATCTGTATTTCAGCAATTTTGTGCTTTAAAAGCATAATTTGTGGACTGAAAAAGAAAAAAAACATTTTATTTGTATACCATCCATCATTTTCATATATAAACATATTTTCACTCAAAATACTTGTTCTATCTCATTGATTTTTATTTTAGGAATGGGGAGGAATTATCAACCATATCAGTTGCATTAAAATTCTTGCAAAATATTGGGTACTAAACTTGCTTAATTTTAAAGGATTGACAACGGATGGCGTAAACTGTAAATAGCAACGGTAAATGTCTGATGTTATGACAGTCAATGACATATGAAAACGCTGTCATTAGGCTTTAAGAATCAGTATATTTGATTTATTTGAAGTGTAAACAACAGATGTGCTTTGTACATTGAAAATGCAATGTGCGGGAAGCATTACATTTATATTTCCATTTAAAAAAATCTGCAGCTACAAGTTTCCATTTGCTGACTGAAGCTTATGGGGATTGTGCTCCATCGATTTGGAATTGGATAACAAGAAGCACCCTAGCCATCCGAAAAAGTTTGCAGACTTAGAATTGGAGGTATCGCTGGATGCAGATCAATATTAAACACTTTACGGCCGTCTCGAAATGTTTTAAGTTAATGAAAGTGGTTCAAATGAAAGGAAATTGGGTGTCATACGAATTGAGGCCTAGGGACATCGAAAGACGTTTTTGTACATGTGAGCTGCTGCTTCAAAGGCAAAGAAGGATGGATTTTTGGCATCGTATTCTTACTGGGGATGAAAAATGGATACATAATGCCAAGCACAAAAAAATCATAATGCCATCCTGCCCAACCATTCACATCAATAACAAAGCCAAATATCCATCATTTGAAGGTAACACTCTGTATTTGGTGGGATCAGAAGGAGGTCATCTATTCAGAGCTATTTAAAACTAGTCAAACCATTACTGGGGATCATTACCAAAAACAACTTGTAAAGCAGAACCATGAATTGAAATCAAAACGACCGGAATACGCCAGAAGACACAAGGTGATTTTTCCAGCACAACAACAATCAGCCCAATACCTCAAGTACAGTAAAGGAAACACTAGAGATGCTTGGATGGGATGTGCTACCCTCACCCGCCTTATTCCCAGGCCTTGCTCCTTTGGATTACCACTTGTTTTGATCCATGCAAAATCACCTTTCTTAATAATGCTTTAGTTCCTTTGAAGATGTCCAAAAATGGCTCAATTCATGGATAGTCTCAAAAGACAAGCCATTCTTCCACCGAGGAATCAGTCTTTTACCGGGAAGATGGGAAAAGGTGTAATATGTAATATAATATCGCAGAATTTCGATTTCTAAAATTAAGGTTTTCATTATTATTTAAACAAAATTTTCATTCTAAACTCAAAATACATATTTAACATTAGCTGCAAAACTTTTTTTTTCCCCAATCTTTATCTGAACATTTGGAATACTAGTACTAAATTTTGCAAAGTTTGATGCTAGATAATGATATTTTGAATATAATATTTGTTTAATTGCCAGTCTCCTCCTCCCCATAAAACTGGCCCGTACCTCTCCACTAACTCTTGGTTTCTAATAGATTCCCAGGCCTTCAAAATTGGATTACTAACAGATTACAGAGCTTTCAAATTTGGGTATCTAAGGTTCCTGAGCCAACAAAATTTGGATATCTAAGGTAGCCATTGACAGCAAAACTTTTTTTCACAATCTTTATCCGAAAAATTAGACTACTAGTACTAAATTTTGCAAAGTTCGATGCTAGAGAATGAGATTATGAATATAATATATTTTTAATTGCCAGTCTCCTCCTCCCCATAAAACTGGTCCGTACCTCCCCGCTAGACCTGGGCGATATCTCAATTTCAATATTGAGATATATTGTGATATCGAGGGGGGGTTCAGTTCTGTTCGGCTTTATACAAAAGTGAAGCAGGGTGAGCGCTGAAATCGCTAAAATCAAACTGATGGGAAATAGGCAAAATATTTGGTTAAAATTTAGATATATTTAAAAAATATTGTTCTTAGCGATGAATTAAAATTTCGCCTTTTAGGGACCGTAGCTACTAAAACCTCATCTGGCACCAAAAATAGAATTTTTAAATACCACCATATTCCATTATTAGAGTGATTACTATAAATAATGTCTTTTAGAGACCATTACTGGCATAAAAAAGAAATATCTATGAATAGCATAAAATAAGTTTATTACTCGCCAATTTGCACTTTATGCATTTTTAGCTTCTTATGAAATGGAACAAAGGAATGAGACTGGTTATTGCAAAAATTCAAACAAATATTTTCGGTTTGCTAGTTGTAATTATTGGTTAGCTACACCCCTTCCTTCACTAAATTTATAATATAATAAACTTAACAGCATATCATATATTCTAATATGAGCAAATCTTGTGTGTGTGTGTGTGTGTGTGTGGTTATATATATATGCAAATTTTATCTTGAAAACGGGCTCTAAAGATTTTGACGAAATTTTGTATTCTACCGTTTTGGGGCACCAGAAAATCATTGAGCTAGGTCACGTGTTCGAGAAAATTCGATTAGTGGGTCATTTTGGGTCAGGGTCAAGCTAATTCTATCTAAAAAACGGTTCAAACAATTTTGACTAAATTTTGTATCTTGCCATTTTCGGGCACGAGAAGACTATTGGGCTGCGTCACATGTTCAAGAACTTTCGATTAATGGGTCATTTGTGGGTCAACCCGGGTCACGTTAATTTTATCTAAAAAACGGCTCTAACGATTTTGATTAAATTTTGTATCCTACGAGTTTTGGGCATGACAAAATCATTGCGCCAGGTCACATGTCCGAGAAATTCGATTAGTGGGTCATTTTTGAGTCACTGTGGATCAAGCTAATTTTATCTAAAAAACGGCTCAGACTATTTACACTAAATTTTGCATCCTATGGTTTTCGGGCACAAGAAGACTGTTGGGCTAGGTCGTTTGAGAAAATTCAATTAGTGAGTCATTATGGGTCAAGCTAATTTTATCTAAAAAATGCCTCAGTCTATTTACACTAAATTTTGCCTCCTATTGTTTTTGGGCACGAGAAGACTGTTGGGCTAGGTCACATGTTCGAGAAAATTTGATTAATGGGTCATTTTGGTCATGGGTCATGATATCTGAACTCAAAGCTAATTTTGACCGAACATAGCTCTGTCTTCTGTGCTCGTATTACATTAAAACAATCAGCAATTTCTTGTACTGATATATTCAAGATCCCAAATAACCGAAATAAACACTTCAGAGAAACATTGTCTATCATGTAAGATATCTAAACAGAATTTACTTTACTTTAGCATTACAGTCAGTGATGAATTCAGAGGTGACACTGAGCCCCACGCCCTAGAGTTCCCACATTTTCCATAAATTAATATCCTGAAAGTGCAACCCCCTCCCCCTCTGAATACCATAATACCATGAATGCCAACGAAACACCGGAAGGTGCAAGATATTGAAACAGGTGTGCTACTAGTCCGCATCATGCAATACAGAAATTTAACAAATAAAAATATCAATCTCTCTTTTTTTTTTTTTTAATCTCTTTTTCGTCAGGGAAGATAATTTTTCAACACATAAACACAAAATAAAATAATTAAAAACTTGTGTTGTATGGAAGTTTCAGCAAGGCATATCCCCCTGATGCAAATTTCTTAGTATTTTCTTCTGTTTGTGCATAATTAATCATGCCACTTGGAGATAAGTATTTTTTTTTCCACATCAAAATTCACAGAATTAAATTTCAAAACTCAGGAAGGGGCAATTGTCCTCCCTTCCTGGAGCCCATGATAATGCACCCCCCCCCCCCCCCCCTTCATGATTACAACTTATAATCATGAAGAAATATATCTTTTCTTGTTTGCTGCACCCTCGCGTAAACTGTTTTTTAATATCTCATTTGTAGGGGGAATCAGTTTAAAAATAGGGAAAAAAATTTCAACTCACTTTATTCTATTAAGATTGAACACTGTGTTAAAATTGCATAATATTCATTTCCACTGTTGCAAATAAAATATATAATAATGCGTAATGGTTTTGAAAATTTAAATGCAAAATTACCACCGAACGATGCGGAATTCAACGCATGCGCTAGCAGTTTTAAGTTTGCACCGTTAATACCATAAAAACAATATATCATTCACTATTGTTGGTTGCTGGCAAAAACCATAAATAAGCATCTACGATATTTATTGCCCATCGCATAAATACCGAAAATATCACCCTTTCCTCTTTTCAAAAACCTTTTCTGCTGCGAGAATTCAAACAGTTAGTATTCATGAATACTGCACCCAAGGAATTGCTGTTTAATATCGCGGTTTAGACTGGGAGAATTCACATTGTTAGTATTCATGAACACTCGAAGACGAGGAAACAGTGAAATAAAATAAGTTGAAACTGGTGTGAAACACTAAGAACTAAAATAACTTCTTAAAACACCATAAAAACTTTAAAATGCGCTAGGCCTTTCGAAAGATCTGAGTCTTTCTTCATCAGGCGCAAAAAGACGTGCGTCTACTATGAAAGCAGCAGCAAGACTGAAATGAGAGAGGTAAGGGAGAGGAAACAAGCTGATGCAACAGCCAATAGAAAAGTAGAAAACAACAGCCAATAGGAAAACAGAAGACAACAGCCAATCACAGAAGAGTAAAAACAAAACAATAGAGAATACAAAATAGAAGGGGAATAAGGAAGTGAAAAAATAAATAAATAAATAAAAGATAAATAAATAAAATTAAATAAATATATAAAATGAAATGAATAAATAATTTAAAAAAAAATAATGGAAACACATGAAAGATAAGAATTAAATAAGTAACCAGAATATATAAATATATATAAAAAGACAGACTAAGATTAATTAATACAAAATAAATTATATGGAAGTACTGAAGAGGTTTTTCCAAGCAGCAGAGAGCATTGTGGAATCGGATTTATCATTAACAATAACTTCACGATTAAGATAAATAGATAAATTTTCCAAAAAGTCCAATTCAGAGATACTATTAGCATTAAAGATAATTTTAGAATTTTTAAAATTAAAACAATGGCCGGAATCCCAAGAGTGCTTGGCAATTGAAGATTTAGAAATTTCTTGATTAGTTACATAACGAGAGCGTATCGTCACTCTCGTCACTAAACACTGTATCGTCACTAAACACTCTCGTTATGTAACTAATCAAGAAATTTCTAAATCTTCAATTGCCAAGCACTCTTGGGATTCCGGCCATTGTTTTAATTTTAAAAATGCTAAAATTATCTTTAATGCTAATAGTATCTCTGAATTGGACTTTTTGGAAAATTTAGCTATTTATCTTAATCGTGAAGTTATTGTTAATGATAAATCCGATTCCACAATGCTCTCTGCTGCTTGGAAAAACCTCTTCAGTACTTCCATATAATTTATTTTGTATTAATTAATCTTAGTCTGTCTTTTTATATATATTTATATATTTTGGTTACTTATTTAATTCTTAATTTTCATGTGTTTCCATTATTTATTTATTTTTTTTTAATTATTTATTCATTTCATTTTATATATTTATTTATTCTATTTTATTTATTTATCTTTTATTTTATTTTTTTTTTTCACTTCCTTATTCCTCTTCTATTTTGTATTCTCTATTGTTTTGTTTTTACTCTTCTGTGATTGGCTGTTGTCTTCTGTTTTCCTATTGGCTGTTGTTTTCTACTTTTCTATTGGCTGTTGCATCAGCTTGTTTCCTCTCCCTTACCTCTCTCATTTCAGTCTTGCTGCTGCTTTCATAGTAGACGCACGTCTTTTTGCGCCTGATGAAGAAAGACTCAGATCTTTCGAAAGGCCTAGCGCATTTTAAAGTTTTTATGGTGTTTTAAGAAGTTATTTTAGTTCTGAGGAAGCAGTGTTTAATATTGCTGCGGGCTCTTCAGCATACAGACGCACAGGAACTTCTATCTTTATTATTATGTATACCAGGAGTTTTCAGTCAGCGGCATGAGTCTGCAATGCCTATTTCTATGACCCATGAAGTGTTTTGCATGAATTAAATTATTCCGTATTAAAGATTTTTTTCAAAAAATTAATTTTTTGGAAAATTGAAATGAAAATAAAATTTCTTACAACTTCAATAATTCTTTTTTACTATACTACATTTAAATAATATACTTTCCTGTTCATGTGAACTCTGTATTATTTTATCTTACTACAACATTTGTTTTTTGTTACAAAAACTGATTTTTCGCTGCTATAAAAATGAATTTGGCAACTACAAAATTAGTTTTTTTTTTTTGCTGCTACGAAAAATGCTACATATTTTTTTGAGTGAGTGTGAACTGTGTACCTTATTTCTAGAGATCACCTCCTGTATAGTTATATATTTTTTCTAATTGCCTATCAATTGAAAAACTATACTAACATTTTATACAAACATTTTTTGCTTTGCCTCTATCTTAAAAAAATGGCTGAGGCATAGTAGTTTGAAATTCTAGAATGACTGATTTTTCCATAATCAGTTTCATTTACGAATTTTAGAAAATGTGGTTTCTCACAAATTTACTTTCATCATTGTAACTATTGTCGCTACCCTCATACACTTAAAACTGCATAGTCATATCAGTTATTGATAGTTGATGGTTGATGAATAACTATCAACAGTATTAATTGTTGACATATTATAAACAGTGTCAAATTCTTGCCAAGCTTAGCAGTACTTGGCAAAATATCACCAAGTTTGGCTACAAAAATTGTCAATTTGGCAATAGCTGACTAATTTTTTGAAATTCCCATTCAAATTTAGTATTGATGAAAACTAACTGGGAATCTTCTATAATCAAGTTCTATATGCATTTTACCTTCGTGTGTTTGAGCAAAATTAGCTGAATTCTTAAAAACAAGGAATAGAGTAACTAGCTTTTCCTAACAGTACATGTTACAAGGACATTTTTAATTTGTATTGTTCTACTGCTTTCACTTACTAAAATTTCACAATCTAAAGCAGTCATTTCTTATTGTGGTATTTACCTGTTATAGGGGCCATGGCACAATCCAGACTTTAAAAAGTGCCCTTTATTGCCAAAAGAGATAAACAGCTATTACACTTGTTCAAGAAAATTGCTTCGGATTACATGCGTTAGATAAATTATGTATAATGTCGGATAAATTGTATAAATAAATTGCAAAATATAGTTAAATAAATTGTATAAATATTGAAAGAAATTGCTTCTGTGTATGAAACGATTAATAGGTTGCCAGAAAGTATGAGTAAAAAAAAAACATGTCCTTCTCTTGCCAAGACTATTTTGTCTATATAGCCAAGGCCCTTTTATAAACAGGGGAGTATCATTATTGTTTCACATTTATGTAAAGTCACTCATTTGACTGAATTTATGTATCATTTGCCAATAATTTTGACTGTCTGAAATTGATTTTTTGAAATCGTGTTTTTTTAATTATTAAACAATTTTTAAATCCTAAAATAAAAGAATAAATAAATTGAGATTAAATTATTTATTAAGTACAATGTGCATATTCTCTCAAATGATTCATATACAGGGAGTTTACTCTCAACGGTGTTCAATGGCTATTTCCTAAACCATTAGTCATAGACATTTAGTTCCAATTACAAAAATATTTTAAATGAGGTAAACAATTATTTTAAAAGTTTTTTGGATCATTAAAAACATTTCTTAAAAAGTTACGAAATTAAATTTTTTATACAGTCCCTTGGGTTCTACAAGTGATATTTTATTAAAAAAATTCTATTACACTAACAAGTCAGACAAAAAAAGTCCCATTTGTCTAATACTAAAATTGACTGAGTTATGAAACTTTGAATTCCATGACTTATACCAGTTTCTACATCTAACTAAACACAGATGAGTTGGGCCAAGCTTTGAGGGATCGTACACAAAGTGCTTAAAGTATTAGAAGGAGTTATTTCACGGGTACATTTCTGCATTGCAGCCATTGGAAGTCATTTCGAGAAAGTTTTAAGATAACTTTAATTTTTATTAATTAAGTTTTAGATTAGATTATCTAATAGCATTTTAAAATATGCATCATTTTCTAAACATTTTTATTTTGAGACTGTTGCTTTGCATCATTTCAATTTTTAAAAAAATCAGTTTTTTTTTCTCTTATGTTTTTAGTATTTTTAGTACAAGTTATACATTTTTCTTTAATATACCAAAATGAAAATAGATTTGAAATTTATATTGTAATGTTAATTTTACACTCAACTATTATTATTATTATTTTGTTATCTGAAGATTATTTATATTTCTAGTAAATTTGTGAATGACCCCTATTTCGCGGCAAAAAATATACTTCAACTTTAAACAGCTATTACTCGGTCAGGTTTAATCATAGAATAATGGGACTTTTTTGTCTTACTTCTTAATGTAATGAGATACTTTTACTAAATATAACTTATAAGACCTGGGGAGTGTATAAAAATTTAAATTTCGTAAGTTTTTAAAAAAGGTTTTCATTGACCCAAATCGCTTTTAAAATACTTCTTTACCTCATTTAAATTGTTTTTGTAATTGGAACTATATGTCTGAGACTTACGGTTTAGGAATTAGCCATTGGGCACCATTGAGAGTGGATCCCCTGTATATACAATTTATTCAAACTCAGAAAATCTGCATTAATCCCAATGCACCTTCAAAGTCCACATTATTTTTTGTTCCATAATTCTTTTAAAAAATCACTGCATGCAAGTTTAGCTTGATCCGTTGGCTTCTTGGTGAACTAATGAATGTGTTGCTATTTCATTAACACTTTCTGCTATAACCAGATGCATTTTGTGACTTTCCAAACTTAATCGTGACACTTCATTGTTGCCTCAGTTTTGTATTTAACATAACTTGTAAGGAGTGTGTGGTACATTAAAATTGCATTATACAGTAGATTCCTGTTAATAAAGTGGCTGTCCCAAATATCAGAAGTAAATTTAATGATACGTTTCCATTATGTTCTTTACATTTTTCCCCAGATAACTGAAATCTACTGTATTTGTCTTATTTAGAAGCTAAATGTGGAAAAACAATTGAAAAAAAAATGAAAAACTGGAGTGACTCCCTTTGATTTTCTAATCATAGTTGTACGTTGTTTTGTTTTTTTAAATCCTGATGCACGTACCTTAAACTGGAAAAACATATTACATTTCCAACTGAACCAAAGGGACTTTTGCATATTAATATTGTTGTTCAAAATATGTTGAGTAAACGGAAGTCGATACCGATTTCGTACTTTGAACCAGAAATTTTAATTATTAAATGGAATCAAGTGGGTAGCACATAGAAACAAGGCAAATTATTATTATATTTTATTAAGTACATTTTCTGGTTTCAGATATGTTTTTTGACTTAGAAAAATACCGGGAAGTTGTTAGCTAAGCTGATTTAATATTCACTGGCCATTTTTGCTACATTTGCATAATCATTTAGTTCACAACTTAAATTAGTTCAAATTCCACTGGTGAAAGTTGTCCTAAAAATTCTAGGGAGGTACAAATTGTCAATAATAATAATAATTAACGAGCAAAAAAAATCACAAAAAAATTTATCCCTATTATTCCCAGCAAAGTTTTAAATTCTGAGACTCTCTTGGTTTCAGGTGCCACTTCATTTGTATTCATATGATTGTTTGATCAAATCGTCTTAATTGCATAACTTAGCAGTCTCGGAAATAGTTGGAAGGTATTTACTGATATGAAAGTTAATTCTCATGACCGATTGTTTACCATTATACTGGTGCTTTTCAATTTTTTTGTCAAATGGATCAATAAAGGACAAAATACCTTCATTATTCAATACATTTTTAAGGATTTTTCCCTAACGCAGTATTCCAGGAGGCAGTATCATAATTTTTGCAACACATTTTAGCGTTGCTGATCTTGGTGTATATTATTGATTAGATAGTATATGTAAAGAAATTGCCAGTCAGCTGGCACAACAGCAGGAACTCCTAGCATGTCAACACATCACACAGTCCCAATGCAAAAAGAAATGAATGGCATCCCAATTATTGATGTCTCCCCAACTTGATGGCAATCTTTCTTAATCAGGATACCAATCATTCCATTTTGCAGCGTGTTATGTGATTTTGGTACGACAACATCCCCGCTGGAGTGCCAGCTGACAGACAGTTTCATTATCTGTATTTAATCTATCGTATACACAAAAATCAGCTACGCTAAAAGTGGTAAAAAGAATTATGATGCTGCCTACTGGACTACGTGTTAAGAAGAAGAAAATTATCTTTAAAATGTATTGAATAATGATTTTTTTTATTATCATTTATTGAGGCATAAGACTTGTCCGTATGTGAAATATCAAAATGTAATAAAAAAAAAAAATTCAGATTTTACAATAGATACACCATGATTTGAAGTGGCACCCTTAAGCCTCTCTACTTCGTCAAAGTGGAGTCTCGGTCAGAGAGGTCCCCCACCCCCCTACAGCAGAACTGACCAATTGACTGTCTCAAGCTTTGATATTTATCTAATGGTGGTGTGACAAAAAATATTTAAAATTCCTGAAAATAAATCAATAATATTTTGGAAGATCCCTAAATTCAATACCACGATTTAATGTGCAATTAATATAAAACATACAAAAAATTTTACTAATTCTGCCTGGTTTTGGGTTATTTATATTCCCTTTTGCACTGTTTCCGTAATAAAAATGAAACATTTTTGCTATATTGTCCATGACTGCTTATAAAAGTTGTTTAAATTAAAAAAAAATGTTTTATAGAACTTTTACAGATTAGAAGTTCAATTTATCATCAGATGACCATGCACGTTCATACTAAAACTTTCTTTTAAAATCATCTGCACATGAAACGATGTTTTACAAAATATTATAACTGAATATCATAAAACGTAGATTTCGTTACATTTTTCATTAAATTTCCAAGTTTTTCCATCTCAAAAATGCGAGATTTTTGTCTTAAACTCAAAATAAATACTTGAGACTTAATCACCTGAATAAGACTGTCACATTAGTTCTTATTAACATCATCTTTTATTCTGTGCTTATGAGCGAAGTTCGATGCTAGAGAATGTGACTAGTGATATTTTCCCAATTAAAATGTATTTGTAACACTAACTTTTTTGGCAATACATAAACTATACTCTGTCAATCTATTTTTTAAAGTAGCTGCTAGTTAGAGCTGATTTTTATTTTTTTTGAGAAACTTAAAAATGTAATGAAGAAACTTGATGAATTGGCCAGCTGTGCTTCTTTTTCACGCGCGCGAAGCTAAATATAACATTATAACTTCCCATTAAAAAAAAAAAAAAAAAAAAAAAAACTTTCCCAATTACAATAATTTGTAAATAATTATGAGTATCAATTTCTCATAAAAACAAGTGAACTATGAGAAATTGATTTCTCCCTCTCCCCCCCCCCCCCCAAAAAAAAAAAAGGATGTCAATACTTCAACACTATTGAACAGATGGGTGAAGCCCGATGGTGGTGGGCTGTACGCATGGAACTGCCAGATTATTACCCGATGACGGTGGGCTGTAGAGATGTTTAAGGGAAAGAGCAACCACATAATAACCCGATGACAGTGGGTTATATGAGGTTAGGGAAGAGGAGCCACATTACAACCCGATGGTGGTGGGCTGTACGATGTTAGAGAGAGAAGCCAGATTTCAAAACCGAAGATTTATTTGCGAAGTTTTAAATTGCTAACACTATTTATTTTTTGTTTTGCTTTTTAGTTGTCTTTTGTGTGTTTTTGTTTTATTTTTTATCGTTTTTGTTTTGTTTTTTATTTGTATTTATTTTGTTTGTGTTTGTTTTTATTTTATTTGTTTTGTTTTGTTTTTATTTTATTTGTTTTTATTTTATTTTTATTGGTTTTTTTTGTTGTTGTTTCTGTTTGTTTTTGATTTTATTTGTTTGTTTTTAATTTCTGTTATCTGTTTTATTGTCACTTTTGTACTATTGTAACTGGGATTAATTTAAATATTAAGGTGCCAAATAGTTAGTTTTATCATGTATTTATATATACTTAAAAAGACTACATGCATACTTAGAAAAAGTAATTTATATATATGAAAATGGCCAAATGAATTAATTTAAAAATGGATACTTCAAAACTCTTTAAAAAAATTTAGTATATACAGAAAGGGCCGCTTAAGTAATGAATCATATATATAAACTAAATCATAATATAATAATATAAATATCAAATAAGAAAAAAGATGCTATGAGGCCGACAAAAACTATTAACCATTCGAAAAGCAAATTTAGAAAGATACATGCAAGCCCACTAACCAGCATTCATATGAGACAATATGTGTTACTTATTTTAAAAATATCTAACTTATGCTAAATCATATTTTTTTTTTTTTTTTTTTTTACTTTAACAGTTGATTATGCTATACTGTCTTTATATTTTAACTTTATCCTGTAAAATAAAGTTTTCTTTTCATCCTAAAAATAACTCTTATTTTTAAAAGAAAAAATGGTGTACAAAAGATGTCAAAGTATCACAAAGAGAGAGAAAAAAAAAAAAGATCATCGCATTTGGCTATAGAAAATTTTCAACTTAATAATTCTGGCATCCTTATAGCGGAAAAATACCAACTTGACTTCCTAATAACTCACTGCTCTGTAGCTAAGTTTTTTTTTAATTAAATATATTACTATCATCAAACAATCTTTATGCAAGCTGTTCTGTTAATAGAGAGAAAAAAGTTGCAAAGTCATTCCTAAAAAACACTGTGTCTTTCAAGCGACTAATGGACTTACATGTATATATTTTTAGAAATTAAAATGATTTCAAATATTTCAAAAATAGACCGAAAATTTAAAAATGCATTAAAACCGATTTTTAAATACAGTTGATAAAAAAATTGCAACCTTTGACATGAGATTATATAGGGATTAATGATTGCAATCTTTAAATTTTACTGTATTAAAACTCGGCCTCGTAGCAACAACAGCAAAAGGCCAGGGCCTTTCGCCACCAACTTACCTTCGACTTCTTCCACCAACTCTGGGATGGTTGGGGAGAAGCCGTACTTACTTCAGCTCCTTCTTGAGCTGGTTCATCCTCAGCTGCTTCCTCCTCAGCTTCTTCCTCCTCCGCAGCTACTTCTTCTTGATGGTACTCCAGGTCGATGCCGTCGTAGGCGCTCCACGATGCCGCTCGACCTAAATAGAAATACGGATTAGGGCACCATTCATCAATGCTAACCTCCATACATACCTGATCATACTGGTGAGGAGCGAAGAAGGACTGGAACGAAACAGCGGTTGACACAGCCATGGCAAGATCAATTTCAGCAAACAACTGTGGAGCAAGGAGAGAAATTGATTAGAAATGATATTCAAATTTGATGCTTGTGTATTATTGTATTTGTTTTCTCTAATAATGATCATACAAATAATTGATTGTTTTATTGAATACCAGCTTCGTCCCGGCTTCGCACGGGTGGACAATGTGTCGACTACAATGTAGTGTACAGATGAGTAGATAATTTTTAAAAAAATTTATAAATCTAATAAAAGCGGGAGTGAGACAAAATTGCACTAATTACAAATTTTAAACTTTAAATAAAAGTTTGTAAAAATGTGATTTTGTTTTCTATTTATGTACATAATGAAACTGATAAATTAATTTTAATATAGCAGAACCACTTGGCTTCGCCGAGTTAACCTTGGCCTTCCGGGTAACCTAAGCAAAAATGTAACATCCTAAAAATACGCCGATCACAATAATGCAATCGCGTCCATGAACCGTCAAAATGACAATCAGAAAAAAATCTTATGTTATTTTGACGCAATCATACTAAATCCCTCATCTTTATAAATAACTTTTTTTTAAAATTCCCTTTCAAAAATGTCTTATGCAAAATATCTAATCAAAAATCAGCAATAGTTGTCTTATTCGTCTAATCTTCCATAATCGGGTTCATATCCGATGTTTAACGCCCTTAGTGGGTGAATTTCTAAAATCGCTCAAATACGTGTTTAACTATCTTTTTAGTAGCTTTGTTTTCCTGAATTTCATGCTCCTATATAAAACTGCCAACGCACCTCATTTGTTACGTTAACGTACAATTTCCAACTTCTTTTTTTTTTACTTAGTTTTTGTATGTAAACATGGAATTTTGTAATCGATTTTTCACTCCCTTTCTGATAGTCTAGAACAGCCCTACTCAACCTTTTTTTCTCGCGGGCCGCAAACATATGTTTGAGACGCTAGGCGGGCCGCAACACACTTATATAACAATGTAAAAAATAGGTTATTAAAATAAGTGCAATAACAAAAGTAGTATAAAAAATCAATGTAATGATGTTAGTGTAATCAGTAGGATTCGACGTTTGTCAGCGAAGATATGTTATAAAAAAATTAACACCACTATTTACATATAGTTTGTTCCTGATTTGTTTTGAAAATAGTGTAGAAATATGCCTCAAATATTATTGTTTGTAAATAGTGGTGTAAAACTTTTTACTGCCAATTTTTTCGCGTAATAAACGTTTGATCCTGATAAGCATTATTAGCTATATGGTAAATATAAAACGTAATATAATAACATTGCAGTATTTCCAAGTTCTACGTTTAAAAAAATTAGAAGGTTTTCTTTAATAAATCAGTCTTTTGCTCAATACAAAATGTTTTTACTGTTTTTTTTATAATGTTGTTTAATATAGCGCAAATTTAATTAATTTGGAATAATGTTTGATCGGTGAAAGATAAAAAAATGTGTGCACCACTGTAAAGAACTTTTAACTAAGGGAATGGCATTTACGATGTTTTAACATAATTATAAATAACGGGACAGATTTTGTCTTATCGTGAAAATATATGAAAGAAAAGTGAAAGTCTTAACGTTTCATGCACATCTCAATTTTATATATAGAAATTAATGATTATGTGTCTCGGGCCGCATATAAAAGGTCACCGGGCCACATGCGGCCCGCGGGCTGCAGGTTGAGTATGGCTGGTTATTATGGTTAACCATAAAAATTATGTGCAAAGATGTATTTCCGATGACAATACAACATTTTTATTTTTTTTTTCTCCTTAGAACTTAATTATAAATTATTAATTTATTTTTGAGGCATTTTTCCATCAGCCCGCAACAGATGATCAATCGCCAAATACTCTTTAGGGTTCAATTGTATATGGAGTTACAACAACAGTGGATTTAATGATGCGCCAAAACCACGCTCGCCAAAAAAAGACTAACTGGCCGTGAAGCTGCAACAACGAAGTATTTGAAACAGCATCAAAGAGAAAATATGTATAAACTAGTATTGTGCTAAAAAAAAAAAAAAAAAAAGTGAAATGTTTCCTAAAAAAAAAACACCCTAATACTTCATCAAATATTTCACTAAAGTAAATTTCTTTGTTTTGTTCTGTTTTTATGCACCATTTAGAATAATTAAAATAGTTAAAAAAATACCCAAGTGCTTATTTAGTTTTAAAATAGTTTAAACTAACAATTGCAGAATTCTGGAAAAACATGAACTTCATTTTTACAGATTTTCTTGTTATAATCGAATTTTAGAATTATCTACACAAATTTTTAATTGTTTTTATGTTAAACCCTTAATATGTAAATAAAAAGCTTCATTTTCAGCTAATTATGTCAGGCGTGGGTTTTTTTCAGTTAACATGGGTTATGTTTTGGAAAGTTTTTTCAAATTCTTGCTTAACTGGCTGCCACTTTGTAATAAAGTGATAAAATGAAGTAACAATTTAGCCATGTTTACTTTTTTTGAATTCTTTATTAGACTTTATATAGAGAAAATTTCAAAAAATAGGTTTTTTTTAGAGGACAGCACAGTATGTTGTGGCTATCACAAAACTTTCTTCTATATAAATCAAATCGTCTGCAACAAAAATCAAGTGACAATCTATTCGTTTTTGAGATATAGCTATCGGGTAAAAGATAGCATAAAAGCGACACCTGTTGGGCGGTATATACTCAAATGTAATAAGAATCGATTTATATCAAGGTCTAACAGAAAAGCATTCAAGTTTGGTGAAATTCTGTGTAATTCCTGAGAAATGAAATCGTGAAAAATGCAGCATAGCAGAGCCACCTGTTGGGCGATTTACACCAAAACCTAATCAGCACCAATTTATGTCAAAGTCTAACTGAATCTGACATTTCATTAAATTCGGTGCATTAGTTTTTGAGATAGAACGCCCCTAAAAATTGTGTCACATATAGGCACAGATAAATAGATATTTTCTAAAAACAGTTGTGTTCGGGGCCTTCCTGTCGAAAACCTTTCGAAATTTTTCATGAATCCTGTACTTTCTTCTAAAGTTAGAGATAATAAAAATAAAGAGAGTAATATATTTTTTTAGAAAATACGTTTTGATCAATTAATAGTGTCATGTTAATTAAATTATGATTATACGTTGAGAAAGCAATGTAGAAATCCAAAAAAGATAGTTCAGATGTTTTTTTTTTATTTATTTCCCGTTACCATATCTTAACAAGAACGAAAAATCATGCGTCAAGCATAGATTATGTAACACTTTCCAACGCTTCCAAAATAATTTTACGAATCATACTCTTTTATAAGCTAAAAGATAACATCTAAGTAATCCGAATACTTTATTCAGCCCTGTATAGGATCTATAGATTTGTATATATACTACATAGGATGCTAAATTTTAGTTCAGTTAGGAAACACGTAGCACAGTTTAAAATTCTCCGTCTGGAGTTAAATAATACGGAAATGTGTTCCCGAACTTTTGTACTTCCCTGTATAGGATCTACAGAATTTATACACACCACGTAATATACAAAAAGCGATTTAAAATTAAAATCGCATTCAGTAACTTAAAACGCACTTCCAGGAATTATTGTTAACATACAGTAGAGAATTCTTTTGTGTGTCCCTGTAAATGAACGATGACTGCTATACACACAATATTCTGTAGTAAGTCTCTTGTAATGAACCTTATATAAATTTCAATGCGTTTAAAATAGTGAAACATTATTTAAATAAACCGCAGACGATTTTTCTCCATAGACGTAATGTAACGGAATTCTTTTGACTGTCCCTGTAAAGTAAGTATAAGTGCTATGCACACCCTATTCCATATTAAGCTTCTTCTAATTCACCTTAGTGATATATATAAATTTCAATGCGTTTAAAGTATTGAAACATTATTTAAATAAACCGCAAATGATTTTTCCCCATAGACCGCAATGTAACGGAATTCTTTTGAGTGTCCCTGTAAAAAAACTATAAGTGCTACACACTTCCGTTGAAATAGGGAACATGCTATAGATAACGATTATAACATATAAAATTTGCAGGGCAATCCGAGCATATTTACGGGAGTTAGAGCACGGACAGACGGCAGACGGCAGACGGCAGACGGCCAGACGGCAGACGGCCAGACGGCCAGACGGCCAGACGGCCAGACAAACCGAAGTCATAAACACTTTTCAACTAGGTTGGAAAGTGTTAAAAAAGAAACAGAGCAAAAATTGTAATTTTTTTAATAGATTCACTAGTCCGCGCTTTCGTCCAAACGTAAAAAAAGCGGTGAACTTTCTATAATCAGGCTCGATGCTCACGCAAAATTAATGTATTGTAAGGGATTTTTTTTTTTTTTTTTTTTTTTTTTTTGGTAAAAATCAAGTATTGTAAGCCAGGAAATGAGGCGTGAGTTTCAAGATAAACATGGAATTCTTATAAAAGAGTGTATTGACGGGGAAAAAAATGTGCCAATTTCAAAACTTTCTTGTATCTCATACAAGTTTCACATACATTAAAAACGAATTAACCAAAATTTATAACAATTTCTAACTCAATATAAAGTTTTATTAAATTCCGTGCATTAGTTCTTGAGATATAACTATCGCTAAAATCGTGTAAATCCTGAGGAAGTGCCATCTGGTGGGAGATTTACACCAAAACCCAATGAATAACAATTTATGTCAACGTCTAATGGAATTTGAAGTTTGATGGAATTCTGTGCAATAGTTCTTGAGATATAGCTATCGTGAAAATCCTGGAAAAAGTGGCATAGCAGCGCCACCTGTTGATCTATTTACACCTGAACATAACAAACGTTTATTTATGTCAAGGTCTAACAGAATCTAAAGTTTGATGAAATTATGTGTATTGGTTCATTGAGATACAGCTATCGTGAAAATTGTAGCATAGCAGCGCGATTTAGACCCGAAACTAATTAGCACTCATTTATATCAAGGTCTAACCGAGTCTAAAGTTTTATTAAATTCCGTGCATTAGTTCTTGTATTTGTCAGACTTTCGGAAGTGTTTCTCAGTGTATTAATTATTGTGTATTAATCGGTTTCCTTAACCCGGAATATAGTTTTTTGATGTTGTCAATTCAAGTAAACATTTTCATGTTCCGCAAATATATTTCACAGAGAAGCATGGTATAGATAAACAGCATTTACATTAACATTAACATTAAAATTAATATTATCGTTTTGATCTTGCATGTATAAATTTAGTTACGCAACGCAGCTGAAAATGGTTGATTGAGAATGAATAGCCTCCTAAAAACCTATATTCCGGCTTGAGAAAACTGATTTAATACATTACTAGCTGACCCCCGCCCGGCGTTGCCCGGGCTCGTGGAAAAAAAAAAAATCATGTTTTTATTATTTTATATTTTTAAACCAATTTTGTACGAAATTATATCTTAAGATGGAAAATTCGCGAAAAAAATATTGATACTTAGTGATAAAAGCACTCATTTTCTTGTTGTTTTTTTTTTTCTCTGTAGGGTGTCGGGTCGTTTCATAGTTTTAAAATAAAAAGTTCTTTCACTCCGAACTCTTTAAAATCTTTATTGGTGATAAATAAAATGATTTTACAGCCCGTGTAAAAATTTCGTGAAAAAATATTGTTATCTAGTTGAAAACGAAATGTTTTCTTCTCGCTTTTTTGTTTGTTTTCGCGTCGGCTCCTTTAACATAGCAATAAAAAAATAGTTCTCATCTTCCGAACTCTCTGACATTTCAATCAGTTATAAATATAACTGTATGCAAGCTCTCTTTAAAAATTTTGCGAAAAAATATGCATATTTAGTAGGGAAAACATGAGTTCTTTAAAAAAAGGCTTTCAACCTCAGAGCAAAAATATATTAGAAGGTTATATTTTCAATGCAATGGTACACCTCCATTCGTTTTCAATCAACCCTTTTCAATCCCCCTAGGCTACACAGGCTAATCAGTCAGGTTTCCCGTTTCTGAGGGGAGAAGCCTTAAAAAAAAAAAAAACATTGACGCTGGAAATTTGACAGAATGTGCTTCTCGTTTTAAATACAGGGTGTCCATAATTAAACGACCCTACTTTAAAGTTGTCTACAAACGAAACTATTGGTCAGAAAGTTGTGAAATTTTGTAAAGGACATAATGAAGGAATGGGAATTTGTTTAAGAGAAAAAAAAATAGTTCAAAATTTCGCCGCCATTGGGCGTTTTTTAATGAAGTATACATTTACGATGGGTAACAAATTTTATTACAGCAAAACATGTTGAACAATACTTTTTTTTCGCTACATGTTTTTAGCATTTCCCAGAACACACTGTGGTCAACTGTGGAACATGCCATCTTACGATTCCAGATGGTAGCTGAAAATGATGGTCATCATGTGGAACATGTGTTGTTGCAATAAAATATGTAAACTATCGCAAATGTATGCTAAATGTGTAATTAATTAAAAACGCCATCTGGTAGCGAAATTTTGAATTTTTTTTTTTTCCGCTTAAACAAATTCCCATTCCTTTATTATGTCCTTCACAAAATTTCACAACTTTCTGACTAATAGTTTCGCCTGTAGACAACTTTAAAGTAGGGTCGTTTAATTATGTACACCCTGTATATAGATAAAATCTAATAATTATTAATGGTGTTAATTTATCATGCGTTTGTCTTCAAAGCACGCGTTTGTTGAACATGAAATGAATAACATCCTAAAAACCTATATTCCGGTTTGAGAAAACTGATTAATAAATAAACTATAAAAACTACTCGGAAAATCAGTGGCTGTAAAATATACTTGGTTTCATTTATAAAAATAAATGTTTCTTTAAATCTCGAAAATATATTAGTTTCCGTGGTTTCTAAAGAAAAAAAGCGCTTTTCGATATCGTGGGTAACTCGGAAGAGGATTATTGTATATTATCGCTCGTGGTTATATTTTATTTTCATAGATTAAGAAACATTTGTCTTTTTTTTTAGAGTGTATATCTCTAAATTCTAAATCTAAACCAGTTTAGGAATTAGCATTTGGTCAACGATAAGAAAAGACACTGTAAAAAACAAGTTTTGTTCCTTTTGGTATATGCTCCATTCGTCGAATATTCAACAGTGATCACGACTCATGTCACAAAACGCATATACTAATATATAAATAAACAAGTATAAATAAATTATAAAAAAAAAATCCCTGACGGCTCGGCCTACAGGCACAGGTAGATTTCGAAGACGCAGACCGTGGGACGCCTGTTTGTTGGGAATTGCAGAAGAAATGACCTTTTTGCCATATGCAGCAGTTTGAACCGCCCACTTCGAAACCTAACTTGTTTGCAGGCGGAGCCGGCAGGGATTTTTTTTCCCCTATAGGGGTTGGTTTTATAAAAAACTTGTCAATATAAAAGTTTTAGATAATAGTAAGAGGATTTATAATAAATTTAAGCGGATTTGATATCTTATACATTTACGAAGTTATGATTTTTTTTCTTCTGAAACCCCCCTCCCCCCCCCTTTGGAGCCATTTTTAATGATATCAAAAATCTGTTATACATAAATTTTCGGCCCTTTTCCTAAAAGTAATAATAATTTTAAACGGAATCGATACGTATCATAATAATTATAAGACGTTATGGGTTTTTTTCTGTTTTCACAAAAAGCCCCCCCCCCCTGGTTCGATTTTGCCCATTAACGAACTTGACCGAGATTTTATGCCCCTTTATTTTATGTATCAGTTTGGAAGAGATTTGTGAAGAATTATTAGAGTTATCGTGTCCATAAAAAAATGACTTAGATAGATAGATATAAAGTTTTGAACTGAGGGTGGTTTTGGGTTCTGGGAGTCATGATCGGTGTAGATATGCAAAATTTTTTCAAAAATTCCAACTTAGGGGGGAATGTAATAGGTAGTATTTCTTACGAAATCTACCTAAAAAAGATAACTTCGAGTCTATTCTGATGCGACATACCTTTTAAACAATTCAACTTATAGTCGGGAAAGCAGCGTCCAATTTTTTGCAATCCATTTCAGTATCGATGATTTTAGTTTATAAGATAGATTAGGTTGTGTAGATATAACAGAACTGCTATTCAGCTATAGCGCACTAGCAATACCACAGCAAAATAGCACAAGACCGCTGTGGAGCGAAATTAATGGTATACCGATTACGGATGTTACCCGTCTAGAGTGGCAATCATCCATAATCGAGGTACCATGCCATTTCGCTCAGCAGTGGATTGTGCAACATCCTTCGTTGGTTTGTCAACAGGCTGGCAGATTCATTATCTGTAACATCTATATCAATCAAATATACAAATCATTTACGCGAAAATTTGCTGCAAAAAAAGCACTCTGCCTCCCAGACTATCTATGCTAATAAAAGAAAGTTTTTCTGTATGTATGTGCGTGTGTGACTGCCTGCGATGGCTAGCGAAAGCTAGCGCACTTAGAAGTCTGAAAATTTAGATGAGGATAATGAAAAACCTCTCCTGATGCATCTGAGTCTCAGAATTTTAATAATTAACCAAGATATTAATTAAAAACTGATCAATAACTCATCTATTTATTTCTTTGCGAGCCGGATTTCAGCACTCGCGCATGCTTGCAACCCGATTTACGGCAGCGAACGAGAATGAAAAATCATTTGAATGAAGAATGCGTTTATTTCACAATTCTGTTTTAAGTTCTATCGACTAAACCATTTCGTTTATTTAAAAACGAAAAACATATTCTGAAAGATCGCACTCTTACGTCTCAAATGCTACAGTCAATTCGAAAAAAAAAAATTATGTTAACCTTTTGAAAAAGGGTCGTTTTCTCTCTTACGACAACGCTCCTCAAGAGCGCAATTGCAGAGATACAGACAAACCAAACATATGTTCTGAAAGCCGAAGCCTTCTTCTAATCGACGGTATAATTAGTTTTAAAAAATACGAATTTTAATCCTTTCAAAAATACCGGCGAACGCAGGTCATTTCGCGCCTCACGAGACGATTTTTTTTCTTAGGCTAAAAGTTACTAAACGTTCGTATTTCGACACAAACTTTTTAGAGCATCTCGACCAGATTTACATCACCTACAACAATTTCGAAACGTTCGGACGAGAAGAAATATTTTAAAAAAAAAAGAAAAAAAAATCTGAGAAAATTTTGACGAAAACTGATAATAACGGGGTGTTTCAACGCGGTCACGCTCGGCTTCGGGTAATGTTTTCACTATTTAATATGCATATGTTTTCACATAATTTTATAGAGGACTTGGAAACAGTTATTTATAAACGACTAAAATTTCAGAGAGTTCAGACGACAAAAACAATTTTTCTTTTATGTTAACGGATCCGACGCGAAAACCAAAAAAAAAAAGGAGAAGAAAACATATTTATTTTACAAACAGTAACAATATTTCTGACGTAATTTTTACACGGGTTGTAAAACCGTTATATTTATAACCATTAAAAATTTCAAAGGGTTTGGACAACAAAAGCTATTTTTTTTAAAAAAACTGTGAAACGACCCATGTGAAACAAGTTAGAAATTGTACGTTAAACGTAACAAATGAAGTGCGTTCTTACTACAACTAGTTTTACAATGTAAAACAAAAACCTTCGTAATTATTTCAGTGAAATGAATTATATCGTCTGTTAGGAACGAAATGAGCATGCCTTTCTTTTCTCTTATCACGCATGCCACGTTTACAGATGCGAATTTTTTCCGACACCAGATAGCGCTGCAAAATTCACCATGGAGATTCTTGTTTTGCGAATGATTACTTCCATGGTTTAACATTTCTATGATTCACTATGGACGAATCTCTTGTGTTTATTTACTTTAATGGATATTGGAATAAATTGGCTGTTAACCTAATTTAACTGAAGTTATCTCAGAGTCTATACATTTTTTAATGTAACTCATCTCTCAAGCAAACAATTTTTTTGAACAATCTTTCTAAAAATGTAACTTTTATGCAATTTTATTCGAAAAAATAATTTTGAATTAAAATGGCCGATTGGCATATGAAAAAAAAAATGGTCAGCCCGTATTTGTTTTCCTCAGACACATATGCTTGCGCTTTTATTATATAGATTATGTATGAAAGGAGTTAATAGAAGGAAGAAAACTTTTATTAACATCTTTTTAAGTTTCGATTCGATTTTCATAAAATTTAAAATGACTCGACAAAATTCTGCAACGATTCTATATATTAAATTTCAAACCATTCGGTTGGGTAGTTTTTGCGCTGTTATATGCGGACAGATGGACGGACCAGACGATGACTATAGGTGATACATATTTATATAATTACGAACGCACCTAAAAAGAAGAAAATGTTTTCTTTACGGGCACTTTCATCACTAATTATCAGTATTTTTTCGCAATTTTGTCATTAGAAATATGAATTCATACAAAATCAAATTAAAGATATAAAATAACAAATTGGGGTTTATTTGAAGTTTTATCACGGGCCCGGGCAACGCCGGGCGGGTTAGCTAGTAAACAAGTAAATAACTAGTCGGATGTGTCAATCCCAAAACTTTCTTCTATCTCACACAGATTTCGCACACACTAAAAAGAATCAGCACCGCAATTTATATCAAGGTCTAACTGAAACTCGAGTTTTATTAAATTCCGTGCATTAATTCTTGAGATATGACGATCGCTAAAATCGTGTAAATGCTGCATAGCTGCGCCCCCTGCTGGGCGATTTTTACCAAAAACTAATCAGCACCCATTTATATCAGGGACTAACTGAATATAAAGTTTTATTAAATTTCGAGCATTAGTTCTTGAGATAGAGCAATTGCGGAAATCGCGAAAAAGGCTGCAAAGCAGCGCCACCTGCTGGGCGATTTTTACCAAAAACTAACCAGCACCCATTTATATCAGGGACTAACTGAATATAAAGTTTTATTAAATTCCGAGCATTAGTTCTTGAGATAGAGCGCCCACAAAATTTTTGTCACGTACAGATATAGTCACAGAGACAGACATTTTCTAAAAATAGTCAAATCGTGTTCAGGACCTTCTAAAACGTATAAATCCGTCGAAAATTTTCATGAATCCAATACTTTCTTCTTTTAAAGATAGAAGAAAGTAACAATGACAATTCCGAGCGGAGCAGGTGTCGCAGACGGACCAGAGTTGGCAACATTTTATTTTGGCGCTACACATTTTTCCCCACATTATATTTAGTTATACGCACATTTAATTTTATTATAAAACACACATTATTTATTATAAAACCCTAGGTTGCCACACGAAGCAAAAATTGCTGAGTTACCAAACCAGGCAAAAAAAATCGCCATTTCAGTTTACCGCCAAAGTATATGGCATCTTAAAGTTAATCTTTCGTAATCAGATCCGTAGCAGCCAAATAGTTTATTTGTGCAATTCTGATTTAACGCAAGTGGGATTTTTAGCACTTTCCAACATAGTTGAAAAGTGTTTATTATGAATTGGGTTTGTTCGTCCGTGCTCTAACTCGCGTAAATATACTGGGATTGCCACGTTAGTTGATATACATTATTAAGGCTTACCATTAGGATGTTTCATTATTGAAAATGAAGTGTGTAGCATTTATATTTCATTTACAGGGGTACTTAAAAGTATTCCGTAACATTGTGGTCTATTGGGGGAAATAACTTGTGGTGGTATTTTAATGGTGTTACACTATTTGAAACATAATTAAATTTATATACATTATTCAACGGCGCTAGAAGATGTTTACTATAGAATATGTCATATGTAGCGTTTACTTTTTGCCTAAGTGTGCAGGGTAATAACTCAAAAGTATTCCGTTATACTGTAGTCTCTGAAGAAAAATTAATTGCGGCGAAAGGGTGACCATCTCAAGATCAGTAAGTCATAAAAATAAAAATACGTAAAGTGTTTTTCTTTATCATTACTGATCTTGAGAAGGTCACCGATTGCGTGTACGAAACTTAGTACGTCTGTTTATTTAAAAGATTTTTTTTTTTTAATAAGCCTTTATGTTTACTGTTATCACTTTTCGCCTACATATTTTTATTTTAATGATAATCAATGATTTCTTATATAATTCTATAAAACCATTCTCAAAATACTTGGTACGATCCTTCCGCGATACATTAGCCGATGAGTCGTAAAGCAAATTTAGATGAATGTATTATTTAATTAATGAGACAAACAAACCTGCTACCAAATAGAAATATCTAGTTATTAAATAATGCATTGTCTACATCATTTGTGTATGTTAACAACTTTTTTTCCCCGCACCATATCGAGAACTCTTTCAGGTTCATGTGGCAAGTTATCGGAAGTGTAGTCCGGAAAGCAGCGTCAACTTTTTGCAATCAATTTTAGTGTCGACGATTTTGTTATATATATGATAGATTAGATGATACAGATAAAGAAACCACCAGTGAGCTGGCATACACCGGCGGAAAGTGTTGTCATAGCAACATCCCGCGTCTCGCTGCAGTATAATGAAATGAATGGCATCTCGATTACTGATGATGCTTTCGAGTGGGAGTAACATCAGTAATTGGGTTGCCATTCATTTCACATTGCGTCGGAATGTGTCATGTTTCTATTGAACCCCCCCTCCCCCCCATTGGTGTGGCATCTGACTGGTTATCTGGTGTCATACCTAATCTATCCTTATATACCAAAATCGTCGGCGCTAAAATGGGTTTCAAAGATGGGATGCTGCCTCCCAAACAACGAAGATTGCACATATGTACACTACATGAGTTCAGCTAATTTTCCTAACCAAATAGATTCACCAAGACATTATAACAACGCTAACCAATTGAAGGGGTCGGGGCAAGAGAGTGCCAAGCCACATTTTTGAACTTCTGAGATATTTCAATTTGAAAATTAGATCCAATACTCAAATCAAGATATATAACAAAGTTTTTTCGCCAATGTCTTAGTAACATTTGAGATATTCTGAGTAACAATAGGACATTACTTTAATGATATTACTATTATGTTTTTTGTAAATTAGCTATCTTCATTGGGGGCTGTAAGGATCTGTGGCAAAAACGAAACCTGTCACATAGGCTGCCACCAAGTGACATTAGAAACAAATTATATGTTGGATATTATAATATACAATATTAAGCAACAGCTAATATCAGTGTTAGATTTATTTCACCAAAAATGTGTCTTGGCACTTTCTTCCCCGATCCCCTCAATTTAATTTTATTACAGTACTAGCGGCCCGTCCCGGCTTTGCACGGGTAGACAATGTAATTTGTTTAGCAGATTTGTTTTCCTGAATTTCGTGCACCTACATAAAACAGCTGCTGAGATATGGCGAAATGACCTAAAACTTTCAAATCCCCCTTTAACCACCTTCGCGGGGGGGGGGGGGGGAGGATTTCTAAATTCACTGAAATACGTGTTTAATCATTTGTTTAGTAGATTTGTTTTCCTGAATTTCGCGCACCAACATAAAACAGCTGCTGACATATGGCGAAATGACCCAAAACTTTTGAATACCCCTTTAACCACCTTCTGGGGGAATTTCCAAAATCGCCGAAATGCATGTTTAACCAATTTTTTAGTAGATTTGTTTTAATTAATTTCGCCCTCCTACCTAAAAGCTGAAATATGGCGAAATGACCTAAAAAATTCGCCCCCTCCCCCATTTAACCACCTTCTGGGGGGAATTTCCAAAATTGCTGAAATACGTGTTTTATTCATTTTTTAGTAGATTTGTTTTTCTGATTTTCGTGCTCCTAACTTAAACTGCTGCTGGGATATGACGAAATGATCTAAAACATCCGACCCCCTTTGAGGGGAAATTTCTAAAATCGCTGAAATACATGTTTAACCAATTTTTTAGTAGATCTGTTTTCCTTAATTTCGCGCTCCTACATAAAACTGCTGCTGAGATATGGCGGAATGACCTAAAACATTCGACCACCGCCCTTAACCACCTTCAGGGGGGGAATTTCTAAAATCGTTGAAATACGTGTTTAATCATTTTTTTAGTAGATTTGGTTTCCTGATTTTCGCGCTCTTACCTATAACTGCTGCTGAGATATAGCAAATGACCTAAAACATTCGACCCCCCCCCCCTTTAACCCCTTCCGGGAGGGGAATTTCTAAAATTGCTGAAATACATGTTTAATCATTTTTTTTCCTGATTTTCGAGCTCCTACCTGTAACTGCTGCTGAGATATGGCGAAATGAGCTAAAAAATTCGACCACCCCCCTTTAACCCCTCGGGTGGGGAATTTCTAAAATCGTTGAAATATATGTTTAATCAGTTTTTTTAGTAGATCTATTTTCCTGATTTACGCGCTCCTACCTATAACTGCAGCTGAGATATGGCGAAATGACCTAAAACATTCGATCAATCATTTTTTGTAGTAGATTTGTTTTCTGGAATTTCAAGCTCCTACCTATAACTGCTGCTGAGATATGGCAAAATGACCTAAAACATTCGAACCCCCCCTTTAACCCCCTTCGGGGGGAATTTTCAAAAATCCCTTCTTATTGCTTGCCTACGCCATAGTAGCAATCTACAGTCCAAATTTCGTGACCCTGACTTTAGTAGTTTCGGCTGGGCGTTGATGAGTCAGTCACCCAGTCACCGTTTCCTCTTTATATAATAGTATAGATATGTTTTTTGAGAGGCAATAATAAGAACATTATATCTAAGTAATTGTAAAATTAAATGTATTATGATTTTACAATTTAAATTTGGCTATAAAAAATTACTGGAGTCCGTATGCAAGTATCTCCACAAAGCAATTGCGCCAAGAGATATTTCCTTTATTCCCCTTCCTCTTGATTGTATTTCCTGGTACTGATTACTATATTGCTATTCAAAGGATAAATGATGGGGTTAGAATGACAGTGGAGTAAGTCAAAAAATTTGTAAAATCGAGATAACCATATTTTCACTGAACGTATATTAATTTCTGTTCCGTGCGACAGTCAAATATGTCATAGTTCACTTAGGCAGTCGCTAGAGGGCAAAACAAGTTGGACCACCCAATGCAACGGCATTACGACAAGTTTCACAAAATCCTTCATTTCTCAAATTACTATATATTGACTTACTCCACTGTCATTCTAACCCCCTCAAATATATATTTAAAAAAAAATTGTAATGTGTTATTTTTTTTTTTTTTATCTTCCATGATCGGTGTCTACGTCAATGGTTGGCGGCAAATAAGGTTAATCTTAGTATATATCTTAGTATAGTAGTTAATCTTAGTAATCTTAGTAGTTTATCCATAATAGAGCGACATGGGAAAAGTAAGAATCAAACATGAGTATTACCGGTAACAACTTGGTTTAAAATTTATGGAACTAAATAGTTTACCACAAAAAACGCACTCTGTTGCGCAAAACTACACAAGCTGAAATACGCCAGCTGGCGTTCGACCTGATTACGGAAGATTAACCAGAACATCAACAAATATCTTCACGAATATAGACATACCATGAAAATGGTCATGGTGGCAGTTTTAGTAAATTACAGGCAAATAAAACTGATACGAAATATCTAAACCTCTAAAATGCACAATGAAACAGTAAAACTTGTTTCAAATACAAACATTTATACTTTTATATGTGCATTTTCACAACCATGCTCTAAAAAGCAAACTACTGGGAAAAAAAAAAAAAAAAAAAAAAAAAAAAAAGCAGACCAATTTCGACTGGACACCGACCATGAAAAATTACCATGTAGTAAAAAACAATTAAGAGTTTAATACCGTGCCAGTCTGCCCCCCCCCCCCCTAGTTAAACGAAATTTAAGTTACAAAAAACACACTCCAGTTTGACAAAATAAACATTTTATTCAAAATACATTATTGATAAAAAAGGACACATATTTAATACATAGAATACAAATTTAAGACATTTTAAAATATCGAATTAAAGACTTTTTTTTACATTATTTACACATATCTTGAAAATAATCATATTAACGCAAAATTTAACTATTAACTAATTAAGACTCATTAACTATTTAAGTTTTTTAAAACAATTGCCACTAATTCGTATTAGAAGCTTATATCTTACAAATGCTATGCATATAGTAAAAACTTACGGTACTTTTCGGTTAACCGGGCGCCAGTGATATATGTACAACTACATATATAAATATATATGCATATACATATATACATATATATATATATATATATATATATATATATATACATATGTGTGTATGTATACATGTGTATATATCACTGACGCCCGGCTAACCGAAAAGTACCAAATTCACTTCCTGCGTTTAGTGTCTCCAGTATTTTATGCGCTTGTTTAAAACAAAGTTCAGAAAGATGCACAAATAACGACTAATTACTCTTCTTTAATGGTAAAGTTCGACTTTTAAATGAATAGCGAACGAATACCAATTGAATAGAAACGAATTGCAATCGATTAGCTTTCAATATTTGTCTAACAGCCATCCAATACCCTGAATTAAAATTCTAGAATTTTAGTTTATATTTATTTCATATTTGAATTTAGTGGAATCATTTAATAGACTATTATGTACTCATTTCATAACACTAAATTCAAATAAAATTATAATATTAATGAAGACAGGGAAATATTTGTTAAAGTTATCAAATTTAAATTAATAATGCATGCTTGTGCATTATATATAACGCAACAAAATAACAGTAATAATTACATTCAATGCAAACGAGTATAAATTTTTTAAAAGTCATTCATACAGTATCCTAAAATTTCGTTCGCTGAAAAAAAAAAAAAAAAAAATTACAATTTATTCTTATTATTTTTAAATTATTCTATACAAATAAAATTCTAAACAATCATACTCGAAGATAATGCAAAAAAAAAAAAAGAAATAAATACATAAATTAATAAACACCTAAACGAAATAAAAAAATATCTTACTATTAGGATTTGGCGAAAGACGGGTGAAGTTTGTTGGCGATAAAAATGTATAATTTATCAGTAAAAAGAGCTCTATAAGTCCACACGACAGTCACGAGTTTTTAGCTTGAAGTGACGTTTGAGAGAACATGTCTCGCTATTTATAGACGGCTGCGGATCAGAAGCTCGTTGATTGGTTATAACTGCGTTACGTCATCAGTCATTATGTTCTGATTGGTTGCAATGGATTCAACGTCATAAAACTTCTCACGCGCTATCCCATGACATCTCACGCGCTATCCCATGATTACGTCACACTTATGTTTGCCGTGAAAATCAGCATGAAAAAGGGCGCCAATCGGATAGAATGGCGACCAAATTCAAATTATAAATGCGCCAAATTAAATTAAGATAAAAAATGCATCTTAAAAAGTAATTTTTCTGCACAATTGAGATTTATACATATTTATAAGACAAAATTTAATTAAATAATACTCTGTTATTGTTATTTGTTACACAATTTTGTTTTATATTACAAGTTGTAACATATACGTTTCGCCGTTGAAATTATGGCTATATACAAATAAATTGTGTATTTTAACATCGAATCGAAGCATCTACGTTCAAAATAACCCAGTTTTTTATGATAAATCATCATTTCACTATAATTAGACTAGTACTTTATTGAAAATGAATCGTTTTCAGTTGATTACATAACAGACATTTTGCCCCCTATTGTGAACACGAATGTATGGATTTTCTGAATGTTTCCCTTTTAAATGTTGAGCGATTTCAAAATTGATCGCCCTGTAAAGTGTTAAATTCTGCAATTTTCACTTTTAAATTACCATTATAACTTAAAGTAGTTGAAATAATTGCTTAATAGTCTTCGTTACTAATTACTTACCGTTATAAAGCATACGGACAAAATTCAAATGTAAAAAGCTTTAAAAATTACAAAATTTCGATAAATTACTACTTGAAATGTAAAAATTTATAATGTGCATTTGTTTTTATGAAATCTTTTGCACAGAACGAACAAATAAACATTGAAACACGTCCAGATTTAAAAAAAACATTTTTATATCTCTCGAGCTTTATAAGGACGCCATCTTGGATTTCCGTTAAAACGTGAAATTAAAATGTAATAATTTTTATCACGCGACGTGTTTTAATAGATTTAATTAATTGTATAAGAAAGATTATGGCATTAAAAAACGCATAAAAAGTAAATAAGACATTTATCATAGCTTTTGGGATAAATTTCGGTATGTATTTGAAGTTATCTCTGCTATATTTGCTTATTGATTGAATTTCAAACTAATATTTCTATTCAAAATTACAATAAAATGAAGTTTCAATAACTGGAAAAATGGTGGAGTAACCTAAAAAGCGAAACCTTAACCATTTTATTACACTGACTTTATCCCATAAGACATTAATGTCTATTTCAAAAGCATATGAAATTTAAATTTTTGCGGCCGCCATCTTGAATTATCTGAAATTTATTGCAGCCTATGTTATACGAAATTGTATATACAAATCTAGTGATATCGCAATAGTAGAAATATGTTTGCTAGATCCTAAACTAGCAAGAAAATTTAATTTGAGCATCATCTCTTGGCACCATTTGGCATTTTCCGAAATTTTGTATAGCCTGTTGCTACATTAGCATAACATCATGAAATTAACAGATTTTAACGGTAAATTAAATCAATGTTAGAAAAAAATCCAGGGATACTTCATTGGTGAAAACTTGCTAGTTAGATCAGAAATCCTAACGTGTAAAAAATTCAATTTTGAACATTCCCCGACCATTTGACGTTTTCAAATATTTTACGTAAGGCTTATGGTTGCATTAACGTTATATCATCAAATTAAAAATGTTAACGGTGTTGAAATCTTCTTTTATTGATAGGATAACTTAAAAATTTCTGTCGTGAAAATAAATTCCATGAACAAATTGAATATAGATGTTCAAAACCTTTAATTTTTGAATTTTCTTAAAATTTTTTCGTTAATGTTATAGTGACATAGCATCAGCAAATTGGGTATATTACAAGAGATTACAACTGTCGATGCATTAAATTATTATTGCTGTGAAAATATCTGTTTCCTTTTTGTAGTTCATAATGGAAAATATTCAGTTTGGGAGTTGGTTTGGATATAAGTTAGGTTTTTAAGAAAAGTCAAACGTTTGGTAAAAAACGAAAAAGTATAAACCACATTATTCATGTTGTTTAGATAAATCAAACTCTATCTCATTTCCGAAAATATGTTATATTTCAAAAACTAGCAGTGTGAAATAAATTCAATTTGACGATTACCGATCTGGCGTTTTACGAGTTTTTGTAGAAATGCACGATTGTATTAACCCTTTTAACTACTATGGTAAAAATTGTAGCATACCTATACTGTGAGTCGCTTGATCGAAAGATAAATAAAAGGCTCGATTAACTCATAGGATACTGTTTCTGTACTGAATTTTCAGTACAGGACTATTATAACAAAAATTCACCTATTTAAATGTTTCCAGTAATAGTACTAGTGCTCTAAACGAAACAAAATTTCGTAGTAGCTATAATTAAACTGAAATTTACTATTTTAACTATGAAAAATGAAACTAGTCGGATGTGTCAATCCGAAAACTTTCTTCTATCTCACACAGGTTTTGCATACACTAAAAAGAATCAACACCAATTTATATCAAGGTCTAACTGAATCTAAAGTTTTATTACATTTCGTGCATTAGTTCTTGAGATATGAGTATTGCTAAAATCGTGTAAATCTTGCAAAATGCAGCATAGCAGCGTCACCTGTTGGGAGGTTTAGACCAAACCCTAATCAACAACAAATTATGTCAAGGTCTAACAGAATCTGAAGTTTGATTAAAATCCGTGCATTCGTTCTTGAGATAGAGCTATTGCGGAAATCGTGAAAAATGCATCATAATAGCGCCACCTGTTGGGCGATTTTTACCAAAAACTAATCAGCACCAATTTATATTAGGGACTAACTGAATCTAAAGTTTCATTAAATTTCGTGTATTAGTTCTTGAGATAGAACGCCTACAATATTTTTGTCACATACAGACAGACAGACATTTTCTAAAAACAGTCAAATAGCGTTCAGGACCTTCTAAAACGTATAAATCCGTCGAAAACTGGAAGTCGAAAATTTTCATGAGTCCAATACTTTCTTCTTGTAAAGATAGAAGACTTGTCTTTTTTTAAAAGTAAAAAGCAGCGGTCTGCTAACAGCAGTTAAGGATTAAAATAACATCATCCAATTACATATGTTAACGTTAAATGGCATCTATCACTGTTAGGAAATGTCAAATATTTCTTTGGTCAATTATTTTGATAGCTTTTTTTTGGAGGGTACAAATTGAATTTGAGTCCCCCAAAACATTCACTCGAGATTTTCAGATAGTTTAATGGTCTATTATACGGACATAATGTAATGAAATTGTGGGTGTTAACAGCAACATCTGTTGTTACTGTTATGAAAAATATCGCCAGTGAAAATAAGTTAAACATCTGAAAATATACTCATATATTGCAGAAAAAATTAAATTTGGGAGTTAGTTTAGGTATAATCCTTTTGTTAATGTGGTTCTAAAAAAACTATTTCCCCCCATTCAACAACGCTAAAATTTCTGACATATTCTCGAACTCGTTTTTAATCGTGTAGGTATGTAATTGGCAGGTATGACTACTAAGGTGATTTGAAATCGAATAACGTTTTTAATTTTTCGATAAATTCATTACATTTTTAATTATAAGCAACTGCTGTCGCATGACGATCTTTTTTGAAACCACCACATTTGACTGTATTTTTTTTTTTTAAGATACTGTGATTTTATCTAAAAATGGAAACTATTATTTCTCATAGATTCTGAAATAGTACACCTGTCAGTTTTATACGTTTGCGAATAAAAATGAATTCAGGAATGTGTCAGAAAGTTCCCAGTTTTAAAAAGTTCCTTAAAAAAAAGCAAAACGATAAGAGAAAAAAAATATTTTTGATAGTTCAAAATTTACTGTGGAATAAATCCGAAGTCGTATTAATGCTTCAATTTTTTTTTCAGCTTATGTTAATCATCTTGTCGAAAGAAATTAAAGGATATTCTGCTTGTAAATTATATTTTAACTACTGTCTGTGTTATTGTTTAAGAGCTGTGGTTAAATAAGCTAAAAGCAGATTAAAGTTTTAGATTCTGTACGTCATTTTTGTTGTTTAGGTAAATTGACTGCTACTTAGTTTGTGAAAATAGATTCGATATATACAGATTTTTTTTTTCCATATAATGATTAAAGAACAGAACTATAGTTTCAAGAGCAATTAATAATCAACTCTCATCTTCAGGTGATTGTAGCAAGAGAGTAATTATCAAAGCAATGATAAAAACACGTTCAAGCAGGAAAAAAGGTTAAATGTAGTTAACTTACAAATATCAATACTTGTTTTGAACAGTAGCAAATACAAATTTAATTTTTCAAAAGTAGTCACTACTTGTGTACTTTTAAGAAGACTAACTTTTTTCAACTTCGACTCGCTAAAACATTTATATTTATTAGCTGGATTCATTAAACTAATTGTTTTGAAGTTAATGTGTTCAAACCATATCTCCCTAGAAGAAAATTCAATACAAATGCTCTTATTACTCCAGCCAGTAGTTAGAAAACTATTATTATTATTATTATTTTTTTTTTTTTGGCATACTGCATCTATTTTTTTTTAAACTGTAACTACAATTACAAATACTTGTTGGGAAAAGTAGTGATTACACACAACTTTTTAAATAATCTTTAGTTCACTACTTTTAGAAGACCAATTTTTTTGTGAGATTGTTATTATTATAACTCTCAAAATTACGCAAATAAATAATACGCATTTATTCATAATTATACACTGCATAAATTTTATTCATAGTCCTTACAGTAATTATTCCATCTTGAAATACAAATGCTGCTTACAATCCCCTGATTACCGAAAAGATATGAGAAGTGTGTGTTTCCCCCTTTGAAATTTTACCAAGGCCTCGAAATTGAATAAAACAGAAGCATACCTAACCGTTTTTCAGCTACAATTAATTGCATTTAGGAAAAAATGTGAAAATAAAACAAGAGCTTCTTGCTGCTCTAATGAAGCACTTTAGTAAAATAAAAAATAATTCTAAAAGCAAACTTTACAGAATCACAATAGGACTTGGCATTGTTTAACATATTTTAAGCAAAGATGCATAAAAATGATTTTCTAAGAATTACTTGAAATGTTTGCATCCAAATGATAATAAAAAGAACATTTAATGTACAGTTTTCAATCATATCTATTCGAAAATAAAACAAGGACTTTTGGCTGTTTTGACAAAGCAGTTTACTAAAAAAAAATTAGAAAAACAACCTTCACAGAATCATGACATGACTTAGGCATTGTTGAAACATATTTTACAGCAAAGATGCATAAATAGGATTTTCAAGATTTTGATTGAAATTGTTTCATCCAAATGATATTATTAAAAATGTCCTTTTTAATAAGTATAGTGAATCTCTTGGAACACACACTTTTGCTTATGTAAGATGCTTTAGCTGTTTAAAAAAGGGATATTATGTTGTTGTGGCTTATCCTCCAACTGTCTGACGAAGTCAGACAAGATCTAATAGACCGCTAATCTTCAGAAAATCAAGAACCAGAAGGGGGGGAAGCACAAAAGTCCTCCCTGGAAACATCTAAGCAGTCCAGGATGTGTTCTGCAGAGGCCTGTTGAGCTTGACATTTAGAGCAGACTTCAAAGATATTTCTGTCCTCAAAGAACGAGAGACTTTTCGTGTGTCCACTTGCCAATTTTGAAATTGCTGTTCGAGAGGCTCTGTCACAGTTGATAGCGAACAAAGAGCCCGGCTCTTAGACAGCGTATCAGTGGTGGCTGGGAGGGACCTTCCACTCCCTTCTCTAGATTGATGCTCTGAGTAGGTAAGGGCTGAAGAGGAAGACATAGATTGACAACAACCCTCCTTGGCCAAGCGATTAGATTGCTTATTGCCATAAATGTCTACGTGGGATGGAATCTACTGAAAATGAACATCATGGAGCTTTGAAATAATTTTAAGTTTAAGAAGGATGGAAATACTAGGTTTATCTCCAACTGTAATTCAATTGTGAATGTGTTGAAGGGAACTGCGACTGTGTGAAAGAATCCAGAGGTCTCCGAAGTCCCGCTCTCTGAGAATAGCCTCGAGACCTTGTTCAATTGCAATAAGCTCGCTTTTAAAAACTGAAAAGAAATCAGGGTTACGGAGACTGATGGACAAATGTTGCCCTGGTTTCTTCAATGTAGATCCCACTACCAGTGTGGTCGTCCTTGATGATTTCGTTAATCCAGGGATATTATAAACAGGTTATTAATATACAATGTGAGTAAGATACCAATTAAAACCATTGGACACCTTAAAAGCAGGTTATTAAACTGTCAAGACGCATCTTTAAAATGAGGTAACGAAAAGTTAAAAATAATTATCAAATGTAAACCAAAGTTTTGAAAAATAATATACATTTTTTATTCATGTTATTTATTGATGTTTATGATTTTATATAAAGCATTAAAATTAAATTTGTTTCAATGGTAAATGGATTACCTTTTCATCTTGCAATTTAGAATATATTTTTTATAAGCTGATTTGAAAATTATTAGAAATCTTTAAGAAAATTCATGGCTAATTTTTAACATTTAGTTTGCAAATGAAATTGAAACATGTTGAGTGAATACAACAAGGGGAAAAATAGGTTCCTGAGTTATCTGAAATAAAAAGTTTTGAGAGAGTAGTCTCACCTTTCTAAAAACTTAATGTCAGCACAATGAAGTGTGGACAGCAGAAGAATCCATTTTCCCTTTTTTATAGCACAAAATGGAGTGAACTGTGTATATTACATTGCAGAAGTCTATCAAAACACAATAGCGAAATTTCATATTTTCCCACCGGCTTCTGCAAGTGTAGCACAATACTGAACCTACCTCTAGGTTGAACTGTGATTTAGGATTAAATTGGAATCACAATAGTAAAGTTCAATTCGACAGCAAGATGACTTGCATTGCTGTCATTGAAAACCCTTATGCAGATGATCTTCTGCTACAACAAGTACAGTTGCTCATAGATGAGAGCTGCTGAAGAAATGTACTTTAGGCTGTTAGTCAGTGTGATCTCAAATTCCCCTCACTAATGTTAAACTCATGGGCAAGGGTTGCATTTTATTTTTAAAATATCTCCTAAAGAAATTAATAGTTTTAACTTCTTTTATCTGTGCACTGTTCTTAAAGGATGTCCATTTTTTTTTCTTAGTTGTCAAAATATTTCTAAAATATATATTTAAATTTATTTGAAGTGTTAGACTCTTTACACAGTTTCGCTAAGATTTTAACACACAAAATTTTAAATTAAGTATATATTTTGACAACTAAGAAAAAAGTCCTTCCGGCAGCTTTCCTGTATCTTCGTTTTAAAACTTTAGCTAATGTTACTCGAAACAGCAAGCTAAAATGCAAAGAACCCGATTACAGAAGATTCGTTAATACTGAATTTGAATAAGAAATTTGCCAAATTAGTCAACTATAGCCAAGTTAGCACCATTTATGAAGACTTATTTTTGATCGCCAAATTTGGTGATATTTCGCTAAGTGTCACCAAGTTTGGCGAGAATTTGGTGCTAATGGATATGAATAGTTTTATGCGTATGATTGGAAGATGATTATAACAGTGAAAGATAATAATTTGTGAGAAAATGTGTTCACTAAAACTCATAAATTAATCGTTGAATTTTTGTAATGTGCTGTCTTGTTTCAAAATGTCTGCCACCCTAGAATTTCAAAGAGGTAAAACAAAAAATGCTCTGGAATCCTTGTATCAAGGCCTAATACTTAAACAAAAAATAAATTAAATTTTTTTGTATATTTATTTTAGTTTTAAATCTTTAAGTGGCTGTCATTTTGAAACAAAATGGTGGACCAAGCTGGCCAACGAACTCGGTGAGCTTAATACACACAGTTAGTTTAATCTAAATTGCTTTATAAATACGAGTGTTATCATATGACATAGATCATATATATATATATATATATATATATATAAATCAACATTTCAACGGAGGGTGGTTTTGGGGTCTGGGGGTCATGATCAGTGAAAATATACCGAAATTTTCTGGAATTGCTTTCCTCCGAACGGCTGCAATAGGTAGCTTTATACTTTTTTGTATTGAAAGCTACCTAAAAGACATCTTTTAAGAAGAGTATACAGAAGAAAGAAGTTAAACATATTAATTTCCTGTGAAGATATTTTAAAAATACAAATGCATCACATGCCTAACATTAGCATAAGGAATTTGAGATCTTGCTGACCTATAGCCATAAGTAGTATTTGGCTAGAAGTGGAAACCTTTATAAAGCAATTTTTCTTTCTTCTTCTTATTATTAAATATGCAAAATCCATCACAGGTACTTATATTCAGATGTTTATACGATAAGAACGTGAAATCAAATATTTTATTACATATTTGCTTTAGTGACTTTTGTATCAATAAAGTGCTTAGAAAGAGAGTAATAAATTGCCAAATCAATAAAAATTGTCATTCCTTGCCAAATCATTTATGAATACCACTTTTTCCTTCAAAACTGACAAAACTTACGTTACATTACGGTCTATAGGGAAAAAAACATTTACGGTTTATTTTAATGATATTGCACAATTTCAAACATATTGAAATTGATATGTATCACTGAAGTGCACTACAAGAGGCTTACTATGGAATATGGTGGGCATAGCACTTACAGGTCCTTTACTGGGCTAGGTTTCATGTCCGAGAAAATTCGATTAGTGGGTCACTTCACTGTAGGTGCAAGATTTTCTTTTATGACAGTTGCATAGCCAAGGATGGGGTCGTGAAGTCCCCACACCCTGAATAAGAAACTTCTACTGAATCATGCAAAAACAGTAAAAGCTTTGAATATGGAATTGCAAAGGAGCGAAAAATATTCAGTTTTAGACAATTTTCTATATTAGCAGATATAAGGTATTCCTTTCGCCTGAAACATGGAAGTTTTCTGTTTAAGACAGGATTCAGTTATACTCATAGACAGGTTTCGTTTTCATAGATATCCTTTGTTAAAACATCCACTCTTTAATACACCTTTGGAGAGCATTACAGTAAAACTTGTGAATACGTAACCTGTCTATAACAGAATGTCTTTTCAAACGGAAAAAAAAATCAACTTTGGACTAAAAAATACCATACGATTATACTTGCTAAGATGGAGACCTGTCTAAAATGGAACCATTTTTCCAATCCCTTTCGACTCCTTCTTTGAGAGGTTTTACTGTTTGACAGTAAAACCTTTGAAAACAGAATTCACTATTAAATAGAATCCCGATGATGAAAGGATTATACAAGTATAGCAACTAAGACGGAGTTTGCTTCCGATTTTCAAAAATTCTATTTCATAGATTTTACTGTAACTAGATAAAGCATAAAACTTCTTCAACACTGACTTTGATGTTGCCAACACGTACTGAAAAAGACCAGGGATGCCATTTTAAAACTTTCTTGAGAAAGGTGGTTGCAAAGATTTTTTTTAAAACTTATTCAAGTATAGTTAAAATATCTACAAAAAAAAAAAAAAAAAAAAAAAAAACATATCAAGGCATGTTTTATACATTTATGAAAATAATCAGATAACATTACAGATTTAATGGAAGCAATTTAACTATGTTTACTTGAAAGAAAAGTACCATAATACGAGATTTTCCATTTTTGTTTCTTTTCTTAAGACTTTAAATTAAATGTTTATTTTTTCGAGAAATAATACCACAATTTCAGTATTAATATTTAAAGTTGGAGAGCAGCCGTGACAGTCTTACAGTGCAGCCAACATAATGTTATAATCAAATTTTAAACTCTTCTTTTATAAAATTTTAGTTTTTCGTGTTGAGACAGTCTTCTTCCAAGTGAGCAATATAAATATGTACAGTATAATTATAACAATTATATGTCAAATACAATGTTTAATATAGTTTCAGATGAATAGAATGCCATTATGATAAGAAATCTGTTGTTAATAAAACATTTGCATTTTGGTAAGTAATTCATAAATAAAAAAAATAAAAGAAACCTGTAGCAATTAATCCAATAAAGAAAAATGACGAGGGCACATTTTTGCAAAATTATCTGCAAGTTCATCAAGACTAAAAGATTTTACTCATTTCTTTTCCACAGACATTAACAGTAATTACTATTTAATCTTTCATTGCTGATTGTCAATCTGATGTATATTTTCACATGTTTTAAAACTGAAAAAAATCATTCATTTGATGCTGTACTAATTGGGAGAGTTAAAGAGACTTTTATTACTTCAGAAAAGGCTGTTGGAAGTTTCTCAAAGATATTGAGTGCAGGTAGTAAATCATTTTCTCCTTTGGAAAGTGCATCCATCACGTATTTTTTGGCAGTTCTTAATTGGGATAAAAGGTAAATCTTGTCAAAGTAATTATGATAAAGCTCTAAAAATGTGATTTTTTTTCAGGTTCTAAGAAAAATTAATTTTCATTATCCAACGCTTACAAAAGTTTTTGATTGGCTAGTAAACCTTTTGTCGAATTTATTCAGCTAGAATTCTGTCAGCAAGAATAAAATATCTTCTTTTCATTTTGGTTTCAAAAGAAAAATTCTGTCTTGTTGAGGTATACTTGACATAAAAAGAAAAAAAGCCTGTAGTTTTGACAGGATATTTTTCTTTCTTTTAACATATGCTGAATCCTGGAAACTAACATTATGTCAGTGAACAAAATCCTGGGATTTTTTGAAAAGTTTGCTCCATTCTTCTTCAGAACAAGAATTATTTAACTCATCTCTCACAATAGATATGACTTGCTGCTTTTGATAAATTTAGGTTTTCTGATTGTAGTTGTTCTGAAAGATTACATGCTAAACCTAAAATGTTTTCGAGTATGTACAGATACACAATATATATACATGCTTCCAATTTTGTCTTTAAGCCAATAGCTTCAGCAGATGCTTTAATGTGAGAATCGTAAATTAAATCCAAAACCATAACAATAGCTTCATATGTATTTGTAATCTTCATGAGAGAACAGTGCCAATAAAACCAACAAGTCACTGTGTTTCTTTTTAGAGTAAAATAGTCTGGAATCAAAGTTCTTTTTGACATTCAATGAACAACAGATATAGGATTGCTATTGCATATAAAATTATACAAGTTCTGTATAATATAAAAGAATTATTTTAAATCCAGTATGTTGCTTACTGTGTCAATAAGAACAAAGTCTATGAGCATAACAATGAATAAAGCATGAATTTAGTGCCACTTCTTTTATTTTAGCCCCATTAGCCTATCCATTCATAATGCTTGCTTCATCATAGCACTGTCCCACACAAAAATTAAAATCAAGGCTATAGCTTGTCAATAATTCAATTATAAATTTTCTCAATGATTCAGCACTTAAATATCACATATGATTAGCACCCACAGCACATTCTCTAATGCAACCGTTATGAACATATCTAAGAATTAACTACATTTGCTTCTTTTTAGAGCAATCTTTCATTTCGTCCACTAATAGTGAAAAATTCCCTGCTTACTTTACTTCTGATATTATTGTATCCTTAATTTTTTTTATCCAAAAACTGTTTTTATATCATTTTGATATTCATGTGATGTATAATGACCTTAGAGCCGTGACATTTTGGCTTTCAAATTGTCATTTTCTTCAGACATTGTTTCAAGAAGTTCAATGAAATTCTCTTTGTTGTTGCTTTCCGACGACTCACTACGTCCTAAGTGACAATCCCAGTCGTCCTAAGAAACTAGCTACTCTGAATAATGTTTTGATGTGCTTGCGGTTTTCTGTAATTTCTTTCAATCTTGTGGTGCACACGCACAGCTCAGAAGCAATAGATAAAGTTTTATTATCAGATATCCTTTTAAAATTACCCCAGGCACTCATCGATGATAAATGTCTCTCACTTTGATATTGTTGGAAGATCAAGGCTCCCTTTTTAAAATCATTTGTCAATAAATGTTCGACATCCCATTTTCTCACCTTTCAGCAAAATGTTTTTTGAAGAATTTCGCAAGTGAAACAAACTATCTTCCCTTTCTGAATATTCAATCCATTCATGTTGCTTATACCAATTCAGAGAAAATCTGCACCCATTTGTTAAAGGATAGTTGATGGATGATTTCAAGTACTGTTTCTAAAGGTGAATCAGTTTTTATTTTTCTTAAATGAGGTTTATTTAGCACCGGTTCTATATTTTGTGAACCTTCTTGATTTTCCAATAACCTGGAATTGGTGGCTGAACTTTGACCAAAAGTTTCGTTTTCGTACACTTCAATTTCTCTGACATTTAAATCAATTTCTTTATATTTGGATTTCTCAAAAGAAAAAAAAATCTAACAGTTTTTGATTTTTTTTTGTTGTATTATCTTTAAACTTTTAAGGACAGCAAAACACTAAGTTCTAAGTACCCTTGAATAAAGATCTATTCAGAGTTTCAACTTCATCATCACAGAAAAACATTGCTGTGAATAATAAATGCTTTGGTAATTTTTATCCCCCTCATACTACCCTAAATTGTAACCCTATTATCCTGATTGGCTATGCATGAAATTTTCAGTGCTAGCAGAATTTATCGCTGCGGATTTATCTGCCAGTTAAAATGAATTTATATAAATATTTAAACTATGGTTTATTTTTAAAGGTATAATAAAGGTAATATATAGATATATTCAGGTCCAGATTTTCCCTAACGCCTAATATTAAATATTTTTTCTTAAAATAAGTATAAATTGCAATTACAAAAATGTCATAATATATAAATATAACATTAAAGTAAAAGATAATTACTTTTTCATTGAGTAAGCATGATGCAGACAGACAGTCTGGTGGCTTTGGAGATAACTGTGTGATGTAAAACGCTTTTGCTTTTCAGGAAAAAAATTTGAATAATAAAGCTTGCAAACTGCTTTTATCCTCTGAAATCAATAATGAATTTGTATCTTTCGAGCATTTCATTTTATATTCTAACTAGCTGAACTGCCCAGCGTTGCCCGAGCCAGTGATAAAACCGTAAATAAATCCCAAATTTATATTATTTTATGTATTTTACCCGATTTTGAATGAATTTATATCTTTAATGACAAAATCGTAAAAAAAAAAAAACATTTACTTCTTTTTTCAAGTAGGATCGTTATACAGTTAAAAAAAAAATAGCTTTTGTGGTCCAAACCCTTTGAAATTTTCAATGGTCATAAATATAACGGTTTTACAGCTTGTGTAAAAATTACGTCAGAAATATTGTTACCTGGTTGTAAAATAAATGTTTTATTTTCGCGTCAGGTCCGTTAACATAAAAAAAAAAAAAAATAGTATTCGTTGAATACAAAACATTTAGTAACTTTTAGCGTAAGAATTTTTTTTTTCTCGTGAGGTGCAAAATGACCTGCGTTCGCCGGTATTTTTGAAAGGGTTAAAATCCGTATTTAAAAAAAAATAATTATACCGTCTATCAGAAGAAGGTTTCAGCTCTAAAAGCATGTGTTTGATTTGTCTGTATCTCTAAAAATGTACTATCGAGGGGCGTTGGCATAAGGGAGAAAACAAGCCCGGGAAAACGACTCTTTTTCAAAAATGTTTTTCAAAGGGTTAACATAATTATTTTTTTTAAATTGATTACTGTATTGGAGACATAAGAGTGAGATCTTTCAGAATATATTTTTCGTTTTTACATAAACCAAACGGTTTAGTTGAAAGAATTTAAAACAGAATTGCAAAATAAACACATTCTTCATGTAAATGGTTCTTCATTCTCGTATATCTTCGTTCTCTGTGATAAATGGGGTTCTGGGCATGCGCACGTTCTGAAAGCCGACTCGCAAAAAATAGATGAGTTATTGATCAGTTTTTAACTAATATTTTTGTTAATTTTCAAAGAAATAAAATTCTGAGTGCACCAGGCCAGACTTTGGACTATCCACACCTAAATTTTCGGACTTCTAGGTGAGCTAGATTTTGCTAGCCATTGCAGACAGACAAACACACACACAGAGCAAAATTTTCTCTTATTAGTAATAGATATTATATTCTAATATGCTGAAAAAAATATTTCTTAACTTTTCATTCATATTTTCGGATTTTAATCAGTTGCGGATTAAATTCAAATAGAATTTTCAAGTTGTGCAGGATTTTAATAAAGTGTTATTTTAATTAAAAAAAACTACAAAGGGGAGAAACAATCCCTTGAAGTTTTGTTTTTTTAAATTTTCCCTTAAAAATTACTCACTTTTTATGTGATTGATGAAATTCAGTTATGGTGGTGAATTGGAGTGGCTTAAAGTGTCAAATTAATGCTAATGTTTCTATTTTAATTAAATTTAGCAAGTTATTTAAGCTTTTGTATAACTACTGAAAAATTTACATATTAATGAGTACTTTGTATTATTTAAGATGGGCTCTCAAAAATATTTTTTTTTTCTCAACAACGCGAATTTTTTTGACAAATGAATGGACTTATCTTTAAACACAAAAGCATGAAATTGACAGGCATGATTATTGAAGGGATTTGGAATCGAATAGCGTTTTAAATTTTCAATAAATGTATCGCAGCTTGAGTTATATGCGATTGCTGTCTCATAACAGCCTACCTCGAACTGTAGTGTCTGGAAATTCGCACAAACTTTGACAGCATTTTCTGAAAGGTCTTTCACCTTTATCGAAAAATGGGAAATGCTATTATATTTTATAAAATAAGATCGCTAACCAATTTCATGCACCTAAGATTAACATTGGCTTTGTGAATATATTAGAAAGTTAAGAGTAGTAATCTTTTACGTTATTTGGCATATTTTGAGGCTATTTTACTCTGAATTATGCGATTACGTGTCTTTTGTCATCATGCCTTTAATATCACAACTGATCTTGCACGTTTCCTTTCACATTTTTTTTCTTTTACTTGTAATGGAGGCTACACTCAGAAATGTCAAATTCTTTGGGGGGGATCCAAATGGCACCCCTGTTTAAAATACCTGCCTTTCACTAATTTCATTTAAAATACTAAAAAGAAAAATAAATAAGAAGAAATAATACCATAAGTCAACATATTTTATTTAAACATTAAAGAATTGTTTCTGATTTATACATGCGAAATATAAAAATTGCTATTTATGATTTTTAAAAATGTGGCGATATTTGCACCAAATATCTAGTACTAATAAGTTATTACAAATTTTTTTCTTTCAAATAGAAAAAAATCCAGATTTTTTTTCCAGTTTGATTAAATTGAAATATGCTTTATTGTACTCTAATATTAGTGTGTGCGTAATTTTTTTGCTCCATGTGTTCTAATCCAGCAGAGGTCTATGAGGATTTTTATCTATTTTTTTAATATAATTTAGAAACGGTTTGAAATTTATTCTTGGTAATATGTCACAATCCATGTCACCCTCATAAGGTACCTTCTGTGAAAATTAGAATGAAATACGTCAAATATTTTTTTAGTCATACTTGACGAAGAAAACCAATAGCATAGAGGTAGTGCACCTGTCTATCACACTACTGGTGACCAGTTCGATTCTGGCTTCTGGGCAAGGTTTATTCAACCTTGTATCTATTTGGGGTCAATAAAATGAGTACCAAGCTAACTTGGGAACTAAACACTGAGGGCTCCGCATTAGGCTGACCGGGATATATGCTGCATAGCACCTCAGGATCCATGGTCAAGAAATCAGGGCTGGGGACTGTAGGCCAGAATCCTTAACAGATTGTTGCGCCGCAGATTTAATTTAGTTTATATTGTGCTGTCCTCTGAAAAAAAAACATTTTTTGAAATTTTCTCTATATAAAGTCTAAAAAAGAATTTATAAAAATTGAACAGGGCTAAATTTTTACAGCTTGTTTTGACTAAGATTTTAAAGTTGAGCATTTTCCATTTTATCACTTTATTACAAAATGACAACCAATTATACAAGACTTTAAAAAAACCCTCACTTTTCTAAAAAATGACCCATGTTACCTGAAAACAACCCACACCTGACATAATCAGCTGAAAATGAAACATTTTATTACATATTAATGGTTTAACATATAAAAAATTATGTAGATCATTCTAAAATTCTATTATAAAAAGAAAATCTGTAAAAATGAAGCTCATGTTTTGCCAGAGTTCTGCAATTGTTAATTTAAATTATTTTAAAACTAATTTTTATTATTCTAAATGGTGCATAAAAACAAACAAAATGACTTTAGTAAAATATTTGGTGTAGTATTAGGGTGGTTTTTTTTTAGGAAACATTTCACTGTGGGTTTTTTTTTTTTAGAGGATAGCACAATACTACTTGATGAAAGGTTTTAATATATCCCATAGCTATATCTGCCCCCAAAGTAATATTGCATTATGTATGAGTCCTCACTTAGCTCAAACAAATATGGAAAAAAATTGCTTGTGTAGATGAAACAATGAATAGGTTGCCAGAAAACATCCGTAAATTCTCTCACCAAGGTCATTTTCTTTATCTTGCCATGGCTCATATACTGGAAAAGTACCATAAATATAATTGCATTCAATAATAAAATATTTTATGTTAATAATAATATATTACAATGTTTCATAACAAATTCATAAACTAATTTTTCATAACAATTTTTTATAATGTTTCACAAGAATAACAACTTTTTAATGTTACGCCTTATATTATAGGCCATATTTCTGCAATTTCTTCGAATAAATTATCAGGAACATAATTTTCTCTAGATATTTCTCTCCACATTAAATTCTGTAAGGTAGGATTCAAGGTGATGGCGAGCTGTGCCTCATTGTTTTTTATTGCACCACTCAGCAGAACACCACATTCTTTCAACATGTTATGTATGAATGAGCTTGAACACCCTTTATTAGATCAACAAAATTGTACATGATTCACAGTAAGGGGCTGTCCATAAATGATGTCACACATTTTTTTAATATTTTTGACCCCCCTCTCCCCCTTTGTCACACTTCACCATACCCCTTCCCACCCTCTTGTCACATGTCACACTATATTACATAAACATATACTTGCAGTTCACAAACAAAGCACTACCTTATAGATCATATTTCAAATTTTATTTTTAAACTTTAACTATGTGTTTTAATGATATTTGTGAGCATAACAGTAAAAATGATTCGTGCACTTATTTTGTATGAAATAAGATTAAGATTTACAACAAAAAATATGATTAATATACAATAGTAATAAAATATTAATATGAAGGAGCATTTTTTTTTTTTTTTTTTAAGAAAGGAATATAAGTAAAAACAAATCACATGAAAGTTGTTTTAGCCCCGATTAAAAAATACCCTCAAATTCTGGTAATTTCAAATTAACTTCAAAATTTAATCTGCTGATTTTAAATGATTTTATTTAAAATCAAAATGTGTGATGTCACACTTCTTCTTACCCCTCCCACCCCCTTGTCACAATTTCATGAACCCCCTCCCTCCCCTCCAAGCGTGACATCATTTATGGATGGCCCCTAAAGTGCTTAATATAACCAGCCTTTTGAAGCTCCTCTGAATTGTACTCTTTCGAGCAGTCAGTGTAGAATGTTGATCCATCTTTTACATGTTCACTAATATTTTGCATGAATGTACTATTTGAGATTTGAAGGAGGAAGCATTCATCATTTTCCTGGCATATGCCTCCAAAAATCGACTGTTTTGGAAGTATCATGCTTCTGTTTTTTTTTCGACATTACAAGCTTTCATTGGTCTCAACAATTTTATTGGCACCACCAATTTGCCTATTAAATCCTTGTTTTCGGTGTAGGGAACAAACACACTTCTCTCATTCTCATGTAAACCCATATATAGTTGTTTTTTACGCCATTTTATGGATGTTAATTCATCTATCCAACCATACATAAACCTTAGAGTAGTTTCAAACGGTATTGTTGAACCATTAAATCAATTTCCAACACGGAGGCTTTTTTTCTTTACTTTTTATGTTGCATCTCCATATAGCTTCATCATTAGTAACATACAGATTCCTATTATAGTCACATGATAAAAGAAAAAATTACAAAAATTCAACAAAAAAATCTTTTAGAGTTGGCTTTAAAAAAAAAAATCTCTTTGAACTATTCTCAGTTCTTCTTCAGAGTATGTTTGTAATGATAGGCCTTCAGATTGCAACATGAGGCTGTACACAAATTATACACTATTTTTCTTTATTATACATTTCACAATGGGCCACTGCATTGTGATGCACAGTTTTCTTGTTTCGATGAATTATTCCTGACATGTGTACCCTTTCTAGAGTGTTCATTCACATCACTATAACTTTTTTTAATGCTGTTTCATTCATAAAAAATTATTCACTTATCTTAAGGCAGTGTTTTCAGTTTTGCAAGTGTTTTCAGTTTTACAAGTGTTTTCAGTAACTGGCTTAGGATATCCAAATGAAATATTAAAGTCTCTTTGAATAACTCCACGAAATGACTCATAAGACACTTTATATTCAGAGTTTTGAGCTGTATACATGCGATGCAACATTGCAATATTCAACTCTTCAGGCAAGTAAATTTGTTCTGAATCCTCGATTGAGTAATCGGAATTGCAATATATTAGTGAATTGATGAAATCTTTAACTGAATCCACTATATCATCAGCAAGTTTGTGGGGCCTATTTGCATGTTTTCCACGCATATCAACCGGTGGCTGATCAGTTGAAACTAAAGCATTCTGGATAAACTGGATGCATCGTGGCGTAATACCATGTAATGAGATAAATGCTTTGAAACACACTGTAACATCCTGGGCAACTTCACTGTTTAGCACACGTACTCGATAAGCATAAGATGCTGAATTAGCCCTTGCATGATCCTCGTCATTTCGGGGCCGTCTGCGCTTCATTGGACAAACAGTGATAAGACTACTTAAGTAGATATTTTGCTCATTGTAATTTCCTATTTTATTAAATTCGCGTATAATTCTAAATCGTTCACTTTCAGGAATAATATCAAAACATTGATAACGCTTACACTTACAGTCTTTGCCTATCTCGTGTGTTGAAGCACGCAAACACTTCATTGTGTCCCTCATTCTTCCGATTCCTTTTCGTTTTTCAGTCGGTTTTTTCCCGTTTTCTTTATTAGAGCTCGTGGAATATTTGCTGTCCATTGTCAATGCACAATCCATAATCAATGCGACAAAGGGAGCATTTTGTTTACAAACAAACATGCATAACGTTTCGAGTAGCGTTGCCAGATTTTTCAAAAGTTATCAATTTACTTCTGAGCTTTAGAGTACTTTTCTAAAGGAGAGAGTGGCGACTGGTTAAAGACGCTTTCAATCTGACGTCAAACTGACTCAAAACAAACGTTCGCTTTGTTGTATTTTCTGAATGTTTTAATACTTTATATGTAGAGGAAAAATTTTCTACGATTTATATTAAATAAGAAAATAAACGTAGCAACCTTTTGTTTAGATCTAGACTAGATCTTATTACGCTCGATCGTAGGATGGACACGGAGGCCCCGGGAGTTTCGTTTGCAAGGTGGTTTGTTTAGAACCGAGGCTAACGAAAAAGACAGGCTACCGCGGTGCATTCCACATATCTTTTTTTACAGACCGCTAGAGTGACGTGTTGCCCTTTTCGTACACCTCCATTGGTGCATTCGAGCATCACGTGACTCCGGCGGTCTGTAAAAAAAGATACGCGTAAAGCACCGCGGTAGCCTTTCTTTTTCGTTAGCCTCGGTTTAGAACAGAGTATGCACCCTGGCAGCGGAAGGTGGAAATAAAGGACTTTCCGGCGCGTGCGCAGCACTTTTAAAACCTTATTATCATACAAAATCGTGTTAAAGATATAAAATCATACAGATTTGAGTTCTGTTTTAATTTATTATCACGGACCCGGGTGGGTCAGCTAGTACATAATAAAACAAGATACATGCCCAGATTGGATGTTTCTGCAATAGAAAGGGCGAGGCTAACGGAAAAGACAGGCTACCGCGGTGCATTCCACTTATCTTTTTTTACAGACTGCTAGAGTGACGTGTTGCTCTTTTCGTACACTTGCATTGGTGGATTTGAGCATCACGTGACTCCCGCGGTCTGTAAAAAAAGATACGCGTAAAGAACCGCGGTAGCCTTTCTTTTTCGTTAGCCTCGTGGAAAGGGCAGTTGACGTCACTGTTGGTTCAACGAGGCTAACGAAAAGACAGGCTACCGCGGTGCATTCCACTTATCTTTTTTTTACAGACCGCTAGAGTGACGTAATGCTCTTTACGGTTGGTTAGCAAGAAAAACATGTTTGTTCTTTATGACTCCTACTATACACATGAAACGGGGAATTTCGATTGGTGTATGTTAAACTGGTCTATAATATGATTGGACTACGTCGCCATGACGGTTCCTGCGATGATAGCTACGACAAAAATGAAGTGGTTTGTTTGTTTATTGAGAACATACATCTGACTTGTGTGCTTGACATCAAGTGCCCGCTTATAAGTCATCGTCAATATACAGGGACGAGATAGCCACAAGGAAATTTACAACACCAGAGAGTTACATCCGGGAGCTCCACAAAGAAAAAACGCTAAAAATCGATTGAAAATAGAGGAAAACAAAATGTGCAAATTAGGCTAAATGTTTTAGACGAATTCTTCTTACGAATGTAAAAAAATTGCCACGGAACGCAAAATATTGCTAAAAATGGCATTGAAAATTGTAAAATCTTCAAAAACCGCTGAGCAGAAAATGTACTATATTATACAGTTAAAAGTTTGAAACCGATTTTGCATTTTCAAATTGATTATTCTACCACTAAATCTCATTATTTCTAAATCAAAATTTTATAGAAACAACAGTTAAAAGGTTAGTTTAAGATATTAAAATTTTAAAGTATTAGTGCAAAAATCAGTTTACGGCAGAAGTTTAAATAAGATGAGTATGCGCAATGGGAGCCGTAAGTGAGTTCGAGAAAAAATATTTTTTGAAAGGATTAATATTGGTATTTCTCCTAACTAAATATGTCGTTTATAAGTAAACGTATACTTAAAAAACGGAAACGGGTATGTTTTTTTTTTTTTTTTTTTTTTTGTATTTTGTGTTTCGAAGCGGATGCAATTTTTTTAAATATGCAGAAAAAAACTAAAGCCGCCGATGTGACTTTTCGGGAAATATTTTATTTTGAAAAGGTTAATATTAATATTTTTCATACGGATTACACCGTTCGAAAGAAAAATAAATGCTAAATAAGTGATATATATATATATATATATATATATATATATATATATATATATATATATATATTCATATTTTGATCCGTAGTGCGGAAACAGATGTTTAAACATTGCAGAAAAATGCGAAAGCACCCGAAACGCATCGTCCAAAAAATAATTTTTTTGAAAGGGTTGATATTCATAGTTTTTAAAACGGATTATCGTGTCGTAGAGAAGAAGGTACCTGCTTTAAGCGGTTTTTTTTTCACTTATTTCGAACGGTCGAGTGGATGCGGAAAGTAAAAGATGAGAGACGCGAAAAACGACGAATTTGAAAAAAAGAATTTGAAAAAAAGTGATTTAAAGGGTTAATATTAATATGCTTTAAACGTATTGCACCGTTATATAGATAAAAGTACGATGATATGGCGTATATTTTTTGCTTTTTCGTATCTCCATTTGTCTAGCCGACAAGAGCCGCAAAAGACTGAAAAAAAGTACGATTAATCGGTTACTTCCCTGCTTTGAAAACTGTGCAACGGGATTTCGGCCACCTCATTGTGACTTTTTGAGCCTTTTACGATATTTATTAAGGTTATTAGTTAATATATATCAATTAATCAACAAAAAATGAGAAATCTTAGCCGCAGGTGCATTAGGACCTGCTTTGGACTATCCTCACCCAAATTTTCAGACCTCTACATGTAATAGATTTTACTGTAGCCATCACGGGCACACAAACATCTTTTTTTTTATTAATATAAATTATTTCTGAATGGATTGAATTAACTGAGTTCAAAAGGAAGCACTAATGATATAATAAATTATAAAGTACAATCTACATCGGCGTTCAATGCATTCTTTTTCCTTCATTCTACTTTTGTTAAGTAATCAGTTGTTTAAAACTTGTTTTAACACCAATTAATAACATTTACTTATTATATCAATCGTAAATGTAATCAGAAATATTCTTACATACTATATTTTCCAAAATAGGCTCAATAATGTCAAAATAGTAATAGGCTTTGAAAATTGGAAAATTCACGCTAACCAGTGTGAAATGCATAACTTTTTCTTTATTACAATTTCAATTAAATTATTTTTTCTATGAGGTGTCGGATGTAATTTATGTTTTACATTATATACAGTAAAAATCTGCTAAGACAAACTCCCAAGGAATGGGTAACGTTTTTGTTTTAGATAGGTTTTAGTATTAGCAGTTATACCGCTACTAATTTGTTTGGTATTAATTCACTCGGAATCACATTTTTTTTTTTTTCGTTTAAGAATTTGATTATAAAAAATTATGTTATAGACAGCTTACGTTATAAACGATTCCTTTATAGACAGTTCTTTTTCGCAAGTTTGACTGCATTTAGCTTGCGAGAGATACAGATTATTAAAAGATCTTAGCTCACAAAAATATTTCCTTCAATTACAAGAAGGGGGGGCATCCCCCCCCCCACATTCGTATATCGAAGTTTCAAATATGCCAAAATGTAGCTCGCAATTAGCTCTAACTTGCTCTCTAATATTAGAATTTGCTCTGGTTATGGTGCCGCGATATTCCAATTAGAATGGTGGTAGGGGGGGGGCTAAGTTAACGCTACCCCCTCTCCGAAAATCAAAATTTCAAATATGCCAAAATTTAGCTTTTAATTAGCTCTAATTTGCTCTGCATTCAGTATCGAGATATTTCAATTACAAGAAGGGGGGCAGCCCCCCCACCCACATTCGAATATCGAAGTTTCAAATATGCTAAAATTTAGCTCTCAATTAGCTCTCTAATATTAGAATTTGCTCTTATTATGATATCGAGATGTTTCAGTTACAAGAACCCCCCCCCCCCCCCCCACTTTCTACTGTCGAAATTTCAAATACGCCAAATTATAGTTCTCAATTAGCTCTAATTTGCTTTCTAATATTAGAATTTGCTCTGGTTATGGTACCGCGATATTCCAATTAGAATGGTGGAGGGACTAAGTTAACGCTATCCGACTTCCGAATATCGAAATTTCAAATATGCCAAAATTTAGCTCTCAATTAGCTGTGGGGGTCCAGCCCTCCCCCCACATTCGATTATCGAAGTTTCAAATATGCCAAAATTTAGCTCTCAATTAGCTCTAGCTCTCTAAAACAGGCATAGCGTGACTGATTTTTTTTTTTTTTTTTTTTTTTTTTTTTTTTTGGGGGGGAGGCACAAATGTTTATTAAAAACATACATGCGCGCACGCACACATTCCCATATACATATACAATGGTATCTTGGTTGAAAACGGTGTCGCAGGAATTTTTCACATTGGGTAAAAGGAATTCAGTTGCGATCTTCTAGCCCCCTAGACCTAAAAGTTTATTTTTCTTAAACATTTTCGTCGTACAGCAATTTTTGAATTTTTGGCGAAATGTTTATGTGATTCTTAGCGTTTTTTCGCGTTTTGCGACAATTTCTTAACATTTGTGTTAGGACACAAGTTTCAATCTTTTAACACAATGTAGTACAATTTGTCCTCTGCCTTTTTTTAATTTTTGTGTGATTTTTAGCGTTTTTTATCTTTCTGAAGCAATTTTTTAAACATTCGTACGAGAAATTTGGTTTTATTTTTTCAGCCGATATAGTACATTTTCTCCTCTGCGATGTTTTAACTTTTTGAAAATTTATTATATGATTTTTCGCGTTTCGCGGCGATTTTTTTGACATCCGTAAACGGAATCTAACATCAATATTTTAGTCCATATTGCAAATTTTGTGATCTGCGATTTTTAGATTTTTCACGAATTTTTTATGCAATTTTAAGCATTCCGCGGCGATTTTCTTAAACGTTCGTAAAATACATCTGTTTTCAATTTTTCAGCCCGATATAATAAATTTTGTCCTCAGTGATTTCTAAATTTTTCTTAAATTTTTTATGGGATTTTTTGTGTTTTTCCGCGTTTTTTGGTAATTTTTTAACATTTGTGATGCGTATCTGGTTTCAACCTTTTAACCCATTATTGCAAAATTTGTCCTCTGCGATTTTTAAATTTTTCATGAAATTTTTATGAGATATTTTGGTGTTTTTTCGCGTTTTGCTGCGATTTTTAAACATTCGTAAAAAGGGTCCAATTTTAATCTTTCAGACCATTGTACTAAATTTTGAACTGTGCGATTACATTTTGTACTCAATTTTGTACTTACTGATTTTAATCGTGAATTTTTCATGTGACTTTTTGCGGAATTTTTTTTTTTTTTCGTTTCGTGGAAGTTCTTAACATCTGTAACAAGAATCCAATTACAACCTTTTAGTCCAATATAGTAAATGTTGACTTATTTTCAATAATGTTTATTCGGAACTCGTTATAGCGAATTTGAATTCGTTCGCGAATTTGTTATGCGGGGTTTGGCGTTTTTTCGCGCTTTGCAACGATTTTTTTTACATTCGTAAAATGAATCTAGCTACAATCTTTTAACCTAATATAATAAATTTAGTTCTCTGCGATTTTTAAGTTTTTCGTGAAATTTTTTTCAGTTTTTACACATTTTGAAGCGATTTTTCTAACATTCGTAAAATAAATCTGGTTTCAGTCTTTAAATACGATACCGTCAATTTTGTTCTCTGCAATGTTTTAATTTTTCGAAATTTTTTTTATGTGATTTTTTTTTTTTTTTTCACGTTTTGTGGAGATATTTTCACATTCGTAAAAAGAATCCAGTTTTAAACTTTTAGCCCAATAGAGAAACTTTTTATTTCTCTTTTCAATAAACTTTATTCGGAATCCGTACTATGATTTTAATTTTTCATGCGATTTTAAAGCTTTTTCGCCTTCCAAGGCGATTTTTTGACATTCGTATCCTGCTGCAATTTTTTAACCTAATGTAATAAATTTTGTTCTCTGAGATTTTTAAGTTTTTCGGGATTTTTTTTTTTTTTTTTTTTTTTTTTTTTTTTGCACATTTTACGTTTTTATGCGTTTTGCGGCGATTTTTCTACATTCGTAAAGGAAATCTGGTTTCAATCTTTGAACATATAGTAAATTTTGTCAACTGTGGTTTTTGAATTTTTCGTGTTTTTTTTTTTTTTTTTTTTTTTTTCACGTTTTGTGGAGATATTTTCACATTCATAAAAATAATCCACTTTCAATCTTTTAGCCCAATACAGTTTTTTTTTTCTCTTTTCAATAAAGTTTATTCATTATCCGTAAAATGATTTTAATTTATCATGCGATTTAGACTTTTTTTTTTTGCGTTTCGCGGCAATTTTTTAACATTTATTACAGGAATCGGGTTTCAATCGTTTAGTCCAATATAGTAAACTTTGTCCTCTGCGATTAAAAAAAAAAAAAAAAAAAAAAAAAAAAGGAAGAGAGAGATTTTTGGCGTTTTTTCGCATTCTGTGGCGAAAGGAATCTGGTTTAACTATATTGTATTAAAATTGCGTACATAAAAAATTGTACACGATTTTCTGCGGTTAGCTTCAATTTTTTAACACTTGTAAAATGAATTCGTTTTCAAGCTTTTAGACTAATATAGTATATTTTGTCCTCTGCAAGTTTAGAATTGCTCCCGAATTTTTTGGTGATTTTTCGCTTTTTCGGCAAATTTTTTACCTTTTTTTTCAAGAAGTAACTCTGTTAAATTTTGCTTTCTTGCAATTAAATTAAAGTTGGACGAAAACAAAATCGTCGTAACGTGAACTACGATGTTCAAAATATTAAACTAATTTGGGTCGAAATAAAAAAAAATAAAAATTCAAGGTTAGTTTGATTAACCAGATCAGGTGTAGCCTGCACGGGTGTACACTGTTGACAGCAGTTGGACCCCACTACTAGGTTCATTTAATTCGAGGTTCACTTGGAAAAAAAACGACCAAGTAAAGGAGGAAAGCTCCACTAGATCATTTTATTGAAATTAATATTTTTGTAACAAATATAATAAACAGCACCACAGCAACTGTATCTAACGCCTGGTGGGGGGGGGGGGGGCACCACCCGCGGTACGGCCCTGATAATAAATAAAAGACATTTATAAAACTTTTAAGACATTTGAAATAAGTTTAAACGGCACTTTTAAGAAGTAATTAATCATGTAATGTATGTGCACCTTCAAAATTGTATGGAAAATTGCACCTTCGATAGCAACGGTTTTGCTTAACAATGGTATTTCTGGAACGGATTACCATCGTTTACCAAGGTACAGCTGTATATTAACTTTAAAACAGTTCATTCAAGAAGGCTTTTATTTTGAAAAAAAAAATCACAACCATTGCATCTTAAAAATGCGGAGGTATAGTAGAAGATTAAGTGCTGTCAATAAAAAAAAATAATAAGCAAGAGAGGGGAACATATTTAATAACTAAATGAAGGAAATATTAATTATTTGTTATAATCTTAGTGATGTGGGGTTGCATTCCATTGATAAATAACTCCAACGACACAGCTTGGAAAAGCAGGATATTTATGACTTGATTAAATTATAATTAAAGTTACAACAAATGAAATGAAATATAAATTGCGGGGAAACAGAACTCCCGCTTGATAAACACAACTACATTTTCTAAAATCTACTGACGGAATGAGAAGAAAAGAAAAAGTACATGTAGATACTAACCGCAGACCATCGGAAAAAACAGCTGACATATTGAAATTGTCCGCAGCTGTAATAGAGTGATAGTTCAAACTTTTGTTTAATGAATGTTCGTATCAGGGTTTTACTGCACAACACAATTTTTGCTACCAAATTCATTACTTCAAAGAAAAGGAGTTCAGCTATCTATACTGATCTGACATCTGATTAATTAAAAAAAAATGAAGAAATATAAAATGAAAATTAAAATAGTTATTTCATTTCCATTTTGGGCCAATACAAGACAGGTCTTAATCGACTGTATCAACATATTTTAGAAATTGATGTTCAGAAAGATGGAAGGGCACTTCCCCCCCCCCCCCGAGGCTACGCCTATGCTATATTAGAATTTGCTCTCTGCTTCTGGTATTATTTCAGTTACAAGGAGGAGCCGAGTGTTAACTTAGTTTACCCCCCCCCCCCCCCTCTCCACTTTCAAATATCGCAATGGCCAAAATCCACGTTTTTAAAAAATTAACTTTAAAATCAAATTTCCACTTGATCATTTAAAAAGAGTTCAAATTCATTTGCATACTATTTCTCTACGAAAGCGAATTTTTGCATGGGGGTTCTTAAGTTTCGTAAATACTTTTAGCACACCTAACAATTACATTCATGCTAAAGATTTATGCATTCATACATTCGACGCCTTTTTTTTGGAACCCAAACCCAACAACTCTAAAAACCCGAGCCCGAGAATAAGCAGCAGAAAATCATTACTAACATTTTAAAATTGTTTAAAGATTTAATTTAAATATATCTCGTTACATAGAAATAAATATTAATCCTAAATACTCTTTTACGTTTCGTAATTTTTCATGTCTCTGAAAATTTGTTTAAAATAACAAATTTATTATTTACTCCCACCCACTGGCAGAAATCAACATTCTTATATTATTTGTACAATTATGGCAAAAAGACGTGAATTCTGTTTCCCAGTAATTTTAGAAAATGACTTCAAACAGAAAGAGACGATAGACAAAGGATATCCCACTGTTTTAGGTAGATTTCGTAAGAAATACTACCTATTACATTCTCACCTAAGTTGGAAATTTTGAAAAATTTTTGCAGATCTACGACAACCATGACTGCCAGAACCCAAAACCCCCTCCAGTTCAAAAGTTTCTATCTATCTATCTATCTATCTATGTCACTTTTTTATGGACACGATAAATGGAAAAATTCTGCATAAATCTTTTCCAAACTGATACATAAAATCAAGGGGCATAAAATCTCGGGCAAGTTCGTTAATGGGCAAAATCGAACCAGGGGGGGGGAGGGGGGGGGGCTTTTTGTGAAAACAGAAAAAAACCCATGATTTTTTAATTATTATACGTATCGAATCCGTTTAAAGTTATTATTACTTCTAGGAAAAGGGCCGAAAATTTATGTATGATAGATTTTTGATATAATTAAAAATGGCCCCAAGGGGGGGGAGGGGGGTTTTAAAAGAAAAAACATCATAGCTTCGTCAATTCACAAGATATTAAATCCGCGTAAATTTATTATTAATCCTCTTAATATTATCTAAAACTTTTATATTGACAAGTTCTTTATAGGACCAACCGTTATAGCAAATAAAAAAAATTAAAAACAAAAAAATCCCTGCCGGCTCCGCCTGCAAACAAGTTATTTTTCGAAGTAGGCGGTTCCAACTCCCGCATTTTTTCGAAACTGATACATAAAATCAAGGGGAGTAAAATCTCGGTCAAGTTCGTTAATGGGCACAATCGAACCAGGGGGGGGGATGGGGGGACTTTTTGTGAAAACAGAAAAAACCCATAATTTCTTAATTATGATACGTATCGAATCCGTTTGAAGATATTATTATTTTTAGGAGAAGGGCCGAAAATTTATGTATGATAGATTTTTGATATAATTAAAAATTGCCTTAAGGGCATGGGGAGGGGGGGGGGGTTAGAAGAAAAAAATTCATAACTTCGTCAAATCCCAAGATTTCAAATCTGCTTAAATTTATTATAAATCCTCTTAATATTATCTAAAACTTTTACATTGACAAGTTTTTTATAGGACCAACTCTTATAGCAAAAATAAATAAATAAATAAATAAAAAATCCCTGCTGGTTCTGCCTGCAAACAAGTTAGGTTTCGAAGTAGGCGGTTCCAACTGCCGCATCACCGCAAAAAGGTCATTTCTTTCGCAATTCCCGACAAACAGGCGCCCTACGGTCTGCGTCTTCGAAATCTACCTGTGCTTGTAGGCCGAGCCGTCAGAGTTATTTTTTATGTTATTAACACTGACCATGCACAGGCTTCAAAATCAGGTCGAATATTTGTCCTTTTGTTCTATCAATAACAACTCAATTCTATTTTAAATAATTTTTTAAATGAATTTAAAACACTTTAAGAAACTAGAGTATGTTCTTGTTTCTCAAATAGCAAGTTTTTTTTTCCGCTCTTTTCAATTTGTGAAAAAATAAATTAAAATATTTTATCTTGAACCCACCCGAGCCCGAAGACTGGCATAAAATTTATAGACCTAATCCGTTTCGCGCCCAAACTCGGATTCGAACTGATCCAGTTTCACATTTAATGCATGCTTAATAAAAGAAGAAAAAGTACAAATTTTCAACGTTTTTTTAAAATGGTAAATGAATCACTTATTCATACATGTATGTGTATGTTTGAAAAATTTTCTATTGTTTTTAGAGTATTTTGTACGGTTGTTTTATTTTTTTCCTTGTTTGTTATTAAATCAGTTTGACAACCTCCTACAGTTGTCTCTAGAAGTTTAACAGCTTTTGTAATGCAGTAAAATCGAGTAAAACTGTTAAATCACAACTTGTAGCAATGTAATCACCTGTAATCAAAGTGTAATCAATTGTAATTACGTATTTCTGAGTGTAATCAACCATAATCTGTAATCTATGTGTAATCAGTTATAATCACATGTCATCACAGTAATCAGCTGTAATCATTGCGATTCCGTAATCTCGTACACAATTTTTTCTATTGAGACAACGCCCCCTAGAGATAATGCCTAAGAGCTCAATTTTGACGTCACGGCAGATCGGCTAATGATTCAACTGATAACATCCTACCATTCCTGCAACCACAATAAAACAAAATTCTAAATGACTTTTTTTTTTTTAACTTCCATAATAAAATTGAAGATCAACTAATTCAAAACACACTATTTGCTTTTCACACCCGCGCGAAAAAAAAAAAAAAAAAAAAGACTAGGATTAATATCAAGAAAAATTTGTTTTATGTAACAAAATTTGAAATACAAAATAGTTATTTTTATTGAAAAATAAAAGCTATCTTTTGAGGTTTCATTAACACTTTTTTTTTGTTAATGTGCAAATGAAAGCTCGCATGTTTGAGTACTAGCATATTTTCATGAAAATTAATAATATTTTGAATAAAGATTGGATTGCTTTCAATTAAAGTACTTATTTACAGTATATATGTGCATTTTTATCAATATTAACAATGCTAATCATTATCTATTAAAATATGTTTACTTTGTCACTGCTGAATACTTGATTGAATATTTGCATTTGATAATTACAAATTTCATTTATTTTGCCATATATGCAGTGTTTTTTTATAATCACTAGTAGTAGTTTACTATTATTAGAAAATATTAAATATATATTTCAGTTATGTGCAATTGAAAATATATAATTTTGGTTTTGGTTTACATTTAAATATTTTGTTTTTGTTATGCAAAACATGATAAGATAAAAACTAACTTTTAATTAGTTTTTAAAATATTTTCAACACAAAAGTAATTACAAAATTTAAATGATAGCTCTAAAAAATTTACTAGATATTTGCATTTTATACACAACACACACACATATGAATGTAATATTTAATTTTTTTTTTTCAAAATATAACCAAAGATGTTTTATTATGTAATATAATAATTCTAATTATAAAATAATTATTATAAATACCTAAAAATCCATATAATGTGAATGTAATTATGTATTCATCGTGGTCATCTAAATAATGTGATTATTATATTTAGATGAACTAAATTAATACCAGAAAAATAATAAATATAAAATATATAAAAATAAAATAAATTGTAATGGGAATTATGATGTTTTAGACCTTATATGAATGTGATTATATTTAGATAAACTAAATATAATCCCAAAAATATAATAAATTATATAATAATAAATATAAAATATATAAAAATAAAATAAATTGTAATCGGAATTATGATGTTTTAGACCTTATATGAATAATGTGATTATATTTAGATAAACTAAATATAATAAATTATATAATAATAAATACAAAATATATAAAAATAAAATAAATTGTAATCGGAAGTATGATGTTTTAGACCTTATTTGAATAATGTGATTATATTTAGATAAACTAAATGATAATAATGTCATAATGATAGAATTTAGATAAATATCATCACAAAAATATAATAAATTATGTAATAATAAATATAAAAATAAAATAAATTGTAATCGGAATTATGATGTTTTTTAGACCTTATTTGAAGAGGGTGTAATCAGTGTGGTATACATGAAACATGCATTTATATAACAAATAAGTAATTAAAAAAACATTTTTTAGCTAAGTGTAGTATATTTAAGGCAAAGGCAGATTTGAATGCTAGCCATAATAATTTCATTTGAACATTAGTAAAAATATATATTTAATATTTTCTAATAATAGTAAAATATCTCTGGTGATTTTTATTGGTGATTATAGAAAAACTGCATATATGGCGAAATAAATCAATTATGTAATCATCAAACGATAGTCAGTACATTATATTAAGTTCTATCTTACACTTTTCACTAACTGATATTTTTTGAATATGAATTAGTGACAAGAGAAACATTTAATTAAGTTAATAAATTTATAATTTAATCTCTGTATGAAAAAATATATCAATATTTTAGCGATAAAATACATTAAACAGGGGGGGGGGGAGGGGGAGCATCAGAATGAAACAATCGTGAATTTCTCAAAACATATTTTTATAAATAAAATTAACAACTCAGGGATCTGTTTAGGAAAAAATTGGGTCCTTTAAGGAACCCTTCACAATATTTCTCATTTCAAAATAGGATCCTTCACAAAGTTATTTTCCCTAAAAGAGGACCCTTCACAAAATTTTTTTCCCCTAAAATAAGACCCTTCACAAAATTCTTTGTCTTAAAAATAGGTTTTTCACAAAATTTTTCCATCTTTAAACCGAACATTTCACAAATTAATCATTTAAAAGTAAAATCTGACCTGTCACTTTTACATACACAAAGAAAATATATGTATTTCACATCCATGTATCTTCTTAAAAATGTATAAATAAGATCCTGAATATAACGATCATTTCAAATTCACATAATTATGTCTAGATTTTCACAAATATGGAAAGCTGTTCACAATTTCACAAAAACAGGACCCTGGGAAAAAAGTCTGTCACATTACCAGCTTCAACAAAGCTGTGCGATTAAGCCTAATCGTGCAACAAGGACGTAAACATATTTTATTAGATAGTGATTAACATAGTTAATACTCATAAAAATGCACATATATACTGTAAATCTGAAAATAAGTACTTACCTTAATTGAAAGCAATCCGGTCTTTTATCAAATTAGAATTAGACGACAAGAACTTTCTGATTAAGAAGCACGTTGCCGCTACAACGTGCATGGCTTACTCTCCGTCTCCTTATGCTGCAGCACAAAGGAGGGAAGGGCGAACGGCCGATCTGCAAATACGTCATTCAATCCAGTGTTGCCAGTCCTGAGGCATTATCTTTAGGGGGGCGTTGATTGAGAGCCCCCTTGCATCCACCAGTTGGCAGGAAAAATTTTTTTATTTTTGTGGCAACAGTGTTTTCAAGAACTTTTACCTTCACGATATGGCAACAGGATAAGTAGTTGACACTCTAGACTGTTTTCCCGACTTCGCTTGCAGCGACTCACTTTTTCTAATCTGACGCAAGGATGTAGCTTGCATTTTTTTCTTAACGATTTGTATCTTTACTATTTGTGTATTTATTGAAAAGATTAAATAATCTTTAGTTATTATGAAAGTTATTTTTACTTTAAGTTAGGACATCATTTATAAAATTCTAACATATATATATATATATATGAATGCTTTTTAATTATTTAAAATTTTTATTTGGCTGGCATAAAAATTTATATTTTCATATATTTTAAAGATATAGAAAATTATATCTTTAAGTTCATTGCCATGATTCTGTAGAAAATATCTGAAGCAATTAGCATATATATGAATGCTTTTTAATTATTTAAAACTTTTATTTGGCTGACATAGAAATATATATTTTAAAGATATAGAAAATTATATCTAAGTTCATTGCCATGATTCTGTAGAAAATATCTGAAGCAAGATGCATATATATAAATGTTTTTTAATTATTTAAAAATTTTATTTGGCTAGACATAGAATTTTTTTTTTTTTTTTTTTTTTTTTTAAGATATAGAAAATTATATCTTTAAGTTCATTGCCATGATTCTGTAGAAAATATCTGAAGCAAGATTTTCATGATATGTGTTGCAAGTGAAATTTTGATAATTCTGTCAAATGACTAAATAAGAGAATGCTTAGGAGAAGGGAAAAAAAAAAAAAAAAAAAAAAAAAAAAAACATTTTCTTTTGGGAAAATTAAAATACCATTAATAATTAAAAATAAATGTGTAGATGAAATGAAAAGGTAAGATTGAAAATTGTACCATATAGCATTATTTTTAATTAAAAAAAAATAATAATTATTTTTTTTTTATTTCTTTTTTGTCATGTTACCAATTTTTCATTTATTTTTTCACATAATCAATAGAAATATTTAACCATTATTAAAAATTTAAGAAAAATAACATGTAGCTGTAGGGATTTATTCTTTTCTGCTCTTGCCATAAATATAGATCTTCAGATTTGTTTAATTGTATTTAAATATATAAACTTTCAAAAGAAAAAAAAGTAATCTTCTGGCAAAATTTAGTTGAAAACAAATTATGTTAAATTACTTATGTAAAAATCCATCTATAGTATAAATTTTAAAATTCCAATATTTTTCTTTGAAAAAAAAATTATATTTTATCTTTACGACTTCATTCTGAATCAGTCTCATGTATACAACTGGTAATAAACACTCTGTTGGAATTCTATATTTTTCATTAAATATCATTATATTTTTCATTAAAATTTCATTAAATATCTATATTTTTCAAAAATTTCATTAAATATCTATATTTTTCAAAAATTTCAACAAATATTGGTTGAAATTTATAAGTTTTATTTAAAAATTAGTTTTAATGGCAATTTTAAATAGAAAGTGCAATTGAAATGATCATTTAAACAGGCAAATAATATATTACAAACAAAGGCTGTTAAACGAAGTAAGGAAAGTTATTAGGAAAAGTTTTCTTATTTGTAGATTTTTTTTCCATCATTTTAAAAGTTCCAGAAATTTTACATCTCTACAAATAACACATTAATATGACATGAAGGCTATTAAAATTTCAATGCAGAATTTCCAATGTCTACTTAGTTGATGAAATCAGGGGGAAAAAAAAAAAAAAAAAAAAAAAAAAACAGTAATTGATAGAAAGAAAATATTCTAAATACAACACACTTCATCTTTGGCATCCCCCCCACCCACCCAAAAATTACATATACATGTAAATAAATAAAAAATATTTTTAAAACATTTTAAGTGATAAAAAGAAAGGAAAAAACTAAAGACGAAACATGCTCAATTTTCTTCTTATATATACATAATTTTTTATGGGGGAGGCAGTGAAGATATATTATACATTTTTAAAATTTCAAATACATTCTCGAAATTATGTGTAATTAATGCATTTGAAATAGAAATTTTAAAAAAAACTTATCTTTTAAATATCACAAAGATATCATTTTAAATATCACGATAATTTATGTAATACATTCTCAAAATTATGTGTAATTAATGCATTTGAAATCGAAAATTTAAAGATCTTAGCTTTTAAATATCACAATAATTTATGTATGTTTTACTAAAATTGCAATTTTAATTGGATATTATTAATTGTTTTACAAATCTTTTATTGATCATGAATAGTAAGCCTTTAAGATTAATTTTCAATGATTTTAAAGATTTGTAAATTTATTTTATAAATAGTATTTTGTTAAAATATCTCAAAACATGGAACATGGAACACTAGTTTCAAAAGTGCTAAAACAAAACTCATAAGTAGATACATGTCTACTTATGTTAGTTAGTTATAAATAAATAAAACTTTCTAAAAATTGAGTCAGGTGGCAAAGCAAGAAATACACTTTGCACTTACCTTATATAGCATCTTTCTCTCTTCAGTTCTTTTCTGGAAAATGATCTGGAAATGATGTTCTTTTCTAATTTCTCGTTTAAATTTGAATATTTTTAAAAGTTTTTTTTTTTTTTTTTCATAAGATAGCTGAGGTCAATCTCAACTATCCAATGCAAAAAAAAATATATCATTTAAAAATATTCAAATTTAAATGAGAAATTAGAAAAGAGCCTGCCCATAGCTTTAACATTAGCTAGTGGGTGTTTTCGAGTCATTGAAGAACCCCCTTAATGTCTTCTGAATACTTTCCTGTACCTTCCTTCCATTATAAAACATGATCTTTATAAAAATCCTGCAGGAATCCATAAATTACTTCCATACCAGTTAAATAATTATAGAAATGTTATATAGAAATTATGTGTTTTACGTTAAAGTCTGGAGAGCTACTTATCACAATATCGTTCTAGATAACAGCCCCTTCCATTGGAGGCTGCACATCTAAATAATAAGAATAAGAGGTAGTGTTGACGCTGTTGAGTCACAGATTAAATATAACCAGGGCTTTATTATCCAAAAGGCATATGAAGCACATGCTTCCCCTCTAAAATTTAAAAGGGGCCCAAAATGTCTGTGAAGAGAGTCCTCTAATACCCCTTTTCTTTTTATTTATTTATTTTGAAAAGTTTGCTTAAGGCGGAATTTAAAAAAAATATTTTTCCGCGCTCAACAACTCAAAATTTTCAGACTCATTTTTAAAAGTAACAACATGAAACTTGGCGGCGTGATTTATGAAGAGATTTATAAGGGCCCCATGTTTTTATTTTTCGTTCAATTAATTAGAAATTGATTTACAGACAATTATTTTTACAGTACGATCTTTTTTTTTTTTTTTTTTTTTTTTTTTTTTTTTCCAGCGTCTTTGTTTCACTTTGACAGCATTTTTTGAAATATATTCTGCCTTTATAAAAAAAAAAATCGAGACAATACAGACATTATAAAGTTTCTGAATAAGAGAACCTGCCAATTGGATGCATTTTAGAGCAAAAATGAATTTAAAAATGTGTCTCAAAATAAGCAGTTTGGATTTGAATACACCCTTAAGGCTGCTCGTCAGTAAATTTCCCGATGCCCCTCGCTAATGCTAATCCTATGGGCGTAGAATGCATTCGTATTTTTAAAATATCTCCTCAGGATATTAATATTTTTAACTTCTGTTTTCTTTGTACTGTTCTTAGAGAATGCCGTTTCTTTTCTTAGTTGTCAATTTTTTTCTAAAATAAATACTTAATTTTATGTGAAGTGTTGAAATCTTATTCAGTTTCGCTAAGATTTTAACGCATAAAAATAGAAATTAAGCACATATTTTAGAAAAATTTGATAACTAAGAAAAAAAAGAGAGATTTTTTTTAGAACAGCACAAAGAAAACAGAAGTTAAAAATATTAATTTTCTGAGGAGATATTTTAAAAATACGAATGTGTAAGACGCCCATACGATTAACATTAGCGAGGGGAATCGGGAAGTTTACTGACGAGCAGCCTTAATCAAGAGGAAATCCACTCACTACTTCACGAAACTTATTTAACAGAGAAATATGAATGTCATCAATAGGATGTTAATTAATCATGTAGCATCCTCACGTGCCTGTTAGAAACCAACCAGGAAATAATATTCGTATCATTTGTGAGTTTTCATGAAAGAAGAAAACTTTTGACAAATGAAAGGGCCCCCAAAATGATACCGTGTGCTTCTCCTAGATTTAGAGGTTAATCGGGCCCTGGATATAACATTTACAGGGTTATATTTAATCTGTGATGTTGGGCACACATTAAATACCCTATGGTGTTGGGTAGGACACGAAAATTTTTGGACGTTTGTATTTGTATGCGGTGCAGCCGAAACATTTTTGTCATGGGAATATCATGCCTCCAATGCCAGACTTACAATTGAGTCAGCATGGAAGTAATGCCTTCCTCTTCCTCTCTGTATCGTTCTATGCTGCTTAAATCTGACAATCTCAGTCCCGCAGTGGCGCGGACGGTTAAGCTCGGCTCTCGTAAGATCGCCGAAAGCGAAGCAGCATGGACCAAGGTCACTGTTTGGGAGGGTGACAACCTCTCTCGACTGCCGCTGATGTGGGACCGTGTACGTTAATGGGAGCTGGTGCACGTAAAATCTGTTCGTGGCTCCACTCCAAGTTTAGTATAAGCGTTACCTCTGGGAGTACTAATCCAGGTGCAGGTCTCTCATCTGAAATTGGTTCAAAATTAGGAGACCAGTTCTAGAAGTCCAACCTCTCTTGAGGCCCTGGCACCCCTTCTTTCAGAGAAGTGCCTTGGCACTTTCTCTGACACGCCAACAACACAACATCTGACAATCTGAGGCTAGGCGTTAGTGGAGCGGCACATTAGTATTGTTGTCCTTGTCAAGAAGATAAATAGTAGTAGTTTTCGGAAAAGAGAAAGGGGATTTACGCTGATTATCAGATTTTTTCTTTTCTTTTTGTGTGTGTCTATATCACAACTAGAGCTCCTATACTACGTCTTTTTTCAGGTTAATCACATGACCCTGTTATATCCTTTATTAAGGGACCATGTTATAATTGAAACCTCTTAGTGCTAATTGCAATATAATTAGAGAAAATTTGTTAATTGCAATTAGCACTAAGAGGTTTCAATTATAACATGGTCCCGTGCGTGTTAATTGCGATTAGCACTAAGAGGTTTCTATTATAACATGTTCCCGTATTAAAGGATATAACACGGTCATGTGATTAACCAGAAAAAAGACTTGGTGGATGATATGACATGGTCTCAAGTGATTAGTGAAAATATAAACATCTACCTCTTATCAATGACGTCATAGATAAGAATACACGTACACGAACGTTTCTTTTTTATTTTGTATAAGTCCAGTATATCGTGATGGATTTTAGGTAAGAAAAGTTTGACTCCCTTATAGGAGTGTTACTCACAACGGCTCTTAGCACAAATGCACCCGAGAAATTCCCTATATAAAGGAAAATATGGTTACTTGTTCAGTTGGTTTCCCTTTTTTGATATTTTGCGTTGTAAGGGGGGGGGGGCATCGTGACTTTTTTTACAGATGCTTTGGTGGAGCATGATAGATAAAAGGTTGGGAACCACTGATCTAGAAAAAGAAGCAGTATATAAAAATATTAAACAAAACTTTTATTTTTTGGAAATTGTATCTTGTATCAATACTTAAAAGGCAGATTTTTTTTTCTCCTTTTTAATGTAGTCTCGTATTTACTTTCATAAATTTCATTTCATTAAGTTTAAGTTATCGGTAATATAGTAGTTTAAAATAAAAAATCCAGAGTTTAAATAAAAGTTTAAATAATGTTAAAAAATTTAAAAAATCCGACGGTAGTAAAAATAAATCCAAAAGAACAAAAATACAGTTATTTTATTCAAAGGGTTTAAATGAATAAATGATACCACCAAATTTAAATCCGGTTTTAAATGAAGCTCGTTTGTAAGCCTTTTTCTTATTTTTTATTTGTAAAAATTATGAAGAAAGGATATGCAATTCTCCGTTCTAAATATGAAAGTAAACAATAATGACATCATATGAGCCTGAACCGAGGCTAAAGAAAAAGAAAGGCTACCGCAGTGCTTTACGCGTATCTTTTTTTACAGACCGCCGGAGTCACGTGATGCTCGAATGCACCAATGAAGGTGTACGAAAAGAGCATCACGTCATTCTAGAGGTCTGTAAAAAAAGATAAGTGGAATGCACCGCGGTAGCCTGTCTTTTTCGTTAGCCTCGGCCTGAACGTTGTGATAGAGAATTTCTGGGAGCATTTGTGATAAGAACAGTTGTGATGAGCACTCGGGGTGTAGCAACGCCCCCTAGAGGTATCTCTAGGGGGCGTTGGGTGTAGACGCTTGTCCTTTTCTAAGGCATTTGTGAGATGAAACATGAAATAAATATATGATACAGGATTGCTAGATTGACTTCCTTTTTTTATTCAGAAATTTCGAATTCATACCGGGAATTCCGAAAGAAGAATTTTATCTCTATGCAATTACGAAATGCCTATCATTAAATAAAACAAAAATTACTATTCGAAATTTCTGAATAGAAAGAAGGCAAAACTGACGACCCTAAAGCACCAAACCAGTATATATATTTTTTTTTCTACTAGTACTTTCTACAAAGGTTGACAAGTGTGTCTCATGAAAATAATTACCGTCGTGTCCAGAAATGTTTTTATTATTATTATTATTATTATGGCAGTGCATTAAATTTTGTTGTTTTATTTCATGTTAATTTTATTAAAGTGTTTTACATGAAATATTCAGTATAAAATGGCTGCAAGGATATTTGACCATACCAAAACAAAGGAGTAATCATATGAGTTGTAATTTTCCATCTGGGCGAAAAATGTCCGGGCCAGGATTCGAACCTGGGATCTATTGGCTGCCAGTACTCTACCAACTGAGTGTTCAGCCAAGAGATCCCAGGATTAATTTTCTGGCCCGGACATTTTTCGTCTAGTTGGAAAATTACAACTCATATGATTTCTTTACCAATTTGAATAATTGTGTTAAAATTAATCTAGTATAATCACGTATTCAGCGTTTACTAGAGTTCCAAATTACCTGCGATTTATTCTGTTGAGCTGATTCAGATATCAGACGAGATGCTATGATCAATAAGGTTAACTGGATGAATTAGGTCATCCAGATTCAGTCGAGATGGCTCAGTTCATAGAGCACTGGCAGCTTCAGCCAAGAGATCCCAAGTTCAAGTCCTGGCCCAGACATGTTTCGTCCAGTTGCAAAATTACAACTTATATGGTTTCTTTAAAAATTTGAATAATTGTGTTAAAATTAATCTAGTATAATCACGTATCCAGCATTTACTGGAGTTCCAAATTACCTGTTGAGCTGATTTAGATATCAGACCAGGTGCTATGATCAATAAGATTAGCTGGGTGAATTAGGAATTAGATCCTCCAGATTTGAACTTGAACTTGTGATAGGTACAATGGGCTTCCAAGTTGCGAAGCAACTGCACACCCTGGCTTTGAGTAGGTGTATATCAAATCCTGAGAGAGCCATATGAAATGTCTAGCCGTAGTCCTTGCATAATAGTCCTTGCCCAAGACTACATAAAATAGGATAGTGTTAAGTATATCTATAAAATAATGAAAATTTACTAGTTAAAGTATAAAAGTAAAAATAGTTCATAGTTAAAAAAAAAAAAAAAAAAAAAAAAAAAAAAAATATGCCAGACGAGGTAAAGTAAAGATGTTAGGAGAAGTTTAGGAGAAAAGTCAATATAAAATTATCAATAAAAAATTATATAATAATATATTTTTGTTTTAATTAAAGAGAAAAATTTTGAGGAAAGAATTATAGCTCGGAAGGACTATTCATCAAGAATAGTGGAGTACCTTGGTTTTTTCCGGTTGGATGGACTGCAAGCATCGTAGTCAGGTAGCTCATAAATGAGTTCATTTGGAATGTGATTAATGTCATTGTAGAATTTTTTCGCAAGGTGTTTAATGCGATGTTTGAGTGAAGTCGTTTTCAGATCCTTGAGGATTGTGGAGTTTTTGAGGTAATCTAGATCCGTTCCTGATGTAACGGAGCTGTTTGTAATGGGTACTAGAGAGGCTGTTCATACTGGTTTTGCAAGTGAAGCCCCAGATTGGACATGCATATGTGATAACAGAGAGAATGCAAGCATTATATATTAAGAGTTTGTTGTGTATGGAGAGTGAGTGACTGCGAAGTAGGGGGGCGAGGGTTTTGGAAATTCCGGCGACTTTACCGCGGATATTAAGAATATGCTTTTTAAAGGTAATGCGTTTGGTCCTCCAAATTCAACCGGGATGGCTCAGTTGGTAGAGCACTGTCAGCTTCAGCCAAGAGATCCCAAGTTCGAATCCTGGCCCAGACTTTTTTCGTCCAGTTGCAAAATTACAACTCATATGATTTCTTAATTAATTTGAATAATTGTGTTAAAATTAATTGAGTTAATAATCAGGCTGGACGAGAACAGAATGTTACTGTCATCTAACACTGATGCATCAATCAAAAGCTCTGAAGTGGATCATTCGATTATTATTATTTCTTTTTTTTTTCTTTTGTAGATGGGATAGAGAGAAAGGACAGATGACTAGAGAGAAAACGAGAGACGGGACATTTTGTACGTCAAAGGATATTTCAATCATTATATTTCAGTTTAGGAATAAAACTGTTATGCATTCACTGTTATGCATTAAAATAACACTGTTATGCATTCAAGATATTCACAAAAATAATAAAATATACATATTTCTACATATAGAAATTATGTGGTGGTAATAGTTAGATAGAAAATCATAGATTTATTTTGTTAATTTTAATCAATAAGTTTGAGTTCCCCACGAACAATCAATAATAGCTCAATCAATATAAAATATAATAAATTATAATACCTTGTAATAATATATTTCTTTTAAATGCTAAAAGGTGTAAACTAAAAACATAATATACAGTAAAATAACTTTTATTAGATTGTTGACATGTTTCTACTCATTCCGTGCCATTTTTAAAAACAAATGAGAATATTCTGTAATAGCACAGCCTTTGAAGTTATTATTTGAAATGCTGCTATTTAATTTTCATGTACTTAAAAAAATAACGTACTCAATTTTAAAAAGTACATGGAAATTAAATGATAGCATTTCAAATCATAACTTCAAAGACCGTGCAATTATAGAATATTCTTATTTGTTTTTGATAATGGCTCGGAGTGAGCAGAAACATGTCAACAATCTAATAAAAGTTATTTTACTGTATATAATGTTTTTAGTTTACACCTTTTAGCATTTAAAAGAAAGCTCAACCTATGTTTACGTTGTGGGCGTGTATGATAATTTTGCACATAAATCAGCTTTGTACTTAGATTTTTTTAAAGCCCAAACTTTTAACTTAAATATTTATATGTTTAACCCAAATTTGTCTATCGCAATATAGCAAGTTTCGTAAATCATCATTTTCATGCATTTTGTTTTTCTTTGCGAGCGTGACATTCATTTCACACACGTAACACGTGAAAATTATCTTTTTAAGGCATGAAGCTAAAGCTTAACAAAATATATGCTCTAATGTTGTGTAAACGTAAAAATATATAATTTTAATTTAAAAGTGTAGTACAAAGTTTAGTACTTTAAATACAAAGGTAATTTATGTGTAAAAGAGCCAGGGACGTCCCCATGGATTTGTTATAATAATAATAATAATAAAGGTACAACTGACTACTCAAGCTTTTCAATAAAAATTTTAATTTCATTAATCTTAGTTAGATATGGAACTAAAACTGGATGCTAGGTTAACAGCTAATTACATTTTTAAATGACAAACGTTTGCTCTGATTATTTTATTAATTAATAATCCAACGTAACGTCTCTTCAAAATTTAACGTAATTTGTAAGTCCAACTAGTTGGTCTGCGTAGTCGTTGTCAGGGCCTGCTTAAGACTTAGAAGTAGGGGCCCCCCTTTTACTCTGCCATTTATGCTTTAACAATAACAATCTGTAATTTTACCATCAAAATTTCGAATAAACAACACTTTTAATATTAAAAAAAAACTAACTACCTATATACATATGGAAAATATTTTATTTTATACATAATTACACATAACAAATTAATTTTATAAATGAATTTACAAATATGGAACAGGTGCGAATATTTGAACTTCAAAATATTTTTTATGCTTTACAAATTGCAGGATTTTTCAGTGCTAAGAACAAGGCCGGGACAAGAAACATTTGGCGTAAATTTATGCCTTGCTGCAACACAATTTTGCTTCTATTTTATAAACAGAAATTTGGTATCACTGAATGCTAATTACTTTCCCCTTTATTTAAATAACCTATTCTCCATATTTTAAATCATTTCTCCACTCTTTATGAATATAAACAAAATATAACTACATGCATATTAAATTTTCTGTTATTTTTAGCACGTTTGAAATTAAAATGTAAAACATAAGAAAAATGAAAATAAGTTGCATTTAATCACTGTTTTTATACCATTTACTATATCAACAGAAAAAAAAATAGAGTATAAATGTGTCAGTAATAGTCTGGGGGAAAATTTAGTAGCTATAATTAAGAAATTAAAATACATTTTTTACTATGATTGAAATTCCCCCCCCCCCCCTAAAAATTAGTTTAAAAAAATTAATTTGGGGGGCCCTTTGTATTTCAGTGGGTAAGCTCGGGCTTCACGGGCCTATTTGGTAAACAGGCTCTGGTCGTTGTGATTACGTCTAAAAAGAACATTTTTAAGGTAGATCATCTCTGAAATAAACTGTCAATCTAAATTTCCCTTGAAATGTTTGATAAAAACCAATTTAATTCGATTTGAAAGCATTAAACAGGACAAGTAAGCTATCCAGTGCTCCACCCACTTCTATACAAATGATTTTACCATCTGTTTCCTATTTCTGGAAATTAGCGCCATGAAAAGAATGGGCTCATTTCAGTCATGTGTATCTTGACATTTTTCATGTTTTCAAAACCAGAAACTGGAGGAAATACAGTGGACGCACAGATTTTGATAATTTCAGTTAGTTAAAAACGAACGACCGAACAACAGCAGTAAAAGAAAGTCATTAGGTAAAGTAAAGTGCAGTTTATGAATATCCATCTAATCTAAAGAAATAGCAATTATTTTTATATTGAATTTAATTATGTTAAGTAATGCAATCTGCGAAAGTTGCCATATCAACTTTAGTGCATGATTGAAATCTGTCTTCGAATTAAAAATAAATAAATAAATAAAGTCAACCAACTCTTTTTACAGAAAATTTAGACTATAATAATGTTATTAATCACAAGACGCTTAGAATAGGAATGTAATAAAATATTATAATATTTTTCAAATGCATTACGTAGTTCGCGCTTCAAGTGTCTCTTATAATTGTCCAAATATATGATAGTTGAAAGGCGAGAAATCTCGACCGTAACCAAAGTATCTCGAAGTGCTCTTACATTTTTTCCAATTTTCTAATCTTATTCTAAATACTTACCTTTAATCAATTTGGATCATTTTATTTTAAGTTTCACACCGGAAAGATTTAGAAATTTTTATATTTAAATAAAAAAAATTAAATTCCCTGTAGTTAATTACGTTACTTTCACAAGTACAATCTTGATATCTTGCTTTGTGCTTCGCCAGAGCAAGAGCAAATAAAATTAACATAGAATCAAACACGGATATAGGGAATGCACTGTATATCCAACTTTGCCACGATATATGGATACGGATCGGATCTATTGAGAATTCAAGCGCCCCCCCCCCCCCCCCGATTTACTTCGCCTGGCCCGAAAATTAAATTTTCATTAATTTCACGCAATTTGAACATTTTTTAGGACTTTTGATTTTACGTTCTGTGAAGGGAAAGTTTCCCGCGACAGTCACGTAATAGAGACAAATAGATGAGATTGAAAAAGAGAATCTGATCCTGGTCATCCCCCCCCCCCCCCTCCCTTCTACAACGCGGAGAGAATATTTAGTTTGCAAAAAACGCGTAGTATAAACATTCACTCATTCTTTGTTTATGTAAGGCGACGCCACGGGTATATTCTGACGATAGCAACTAAAAGAAAAACTAGTGATTCAACATCTGTAGAAAAGAAATAACGGAAGATTTTTACGTTAGAAGGAAAACAAAATCGTCAAGTTTTGTAAAGGAGGAATGAAGACACATAAAATCGCTTCAAAGATTAATTTATCTTGTACGACTGTAAGAACAATCTTCAAAGATAAAGAAAGAATACTTACCGAAGGTGAAGAAGGCTCGCCCCATGAATACGGTGATGATTCGCGAATCGCAAACGACACGGCGCACGGTGGTCCCAAATCGCGATTATGTGACCAAAAATCGAAGTTTCAAATTTTGAAATGAAATACATTCCACAACATTAAGAAATATCTGAAGATTTATGCTCTTAAATATTTTGGTTTTATAAGCACACATAAATTTGCATTGGTTGAGTGAAAGTTTGAAGTTTTGAACGATTCTAGTTGTGGCGTGAATTTTTGGCAAATTCGATACATTCAAACGGTTAGTAAGCCCTTTGCACATGTTTTTTTTTTTTTTTTCATTATGCGTCTCTAAAACAACATTAAATTATTACATCTTTAATCTGATTTTAGGTAGCTTTCAATACAAAAAAGTATAAAGCTACCTATTGCAGCCGTTCGGAGGAAAGCAGTTCCGGAAAATTTCGATATATTTTCACCGATCATGACCCCCAGACCCCAAAACCACCCTCCGTTCAAATGTTGATTTATATATATAGATATATCCATATATATATATATATATATATATATATATATATATATCTGACCTATGTCATACGATAACGCTCGTATTTATAAATCGATTTTGATGAAACTAATTGTGTGTATTACGGTCACCAATGTCTCGACCGAGTTCGTTGGCCAGCTTGGTCTGCCATTTTGTTTCAAGATGGCAGCCACTTAAAAATTTAAAACTAAAATAAATATACAAAAAAGTTAAAAATTCAAATTTATTTTTTAATTACGTGTTAGGCCTTGATACAAGGATTCCAGAGCATTTTTTGGTTTACCTCTATCTTAAAAAATGGCTGAGATAGAGCAGTTTGAAATTCTAGGATGGCTGACATTTTGAAACAAAACAGCCCATTAACGCGATTACTCGCAAATTATTTTCTTTCATTGTTGTAATAATTTTCCCAATCATACGCATAAAACTATATATTCATATCCGTTAGCGCCAAAATTGGTGACATTGGCGACAAAATTGGCAAAATTTGTGACATTTGGCGAAATATCGCCAAATTTGGCGACCAAAATAAGTCTTTATAAATGAAGCCAATTTGGCTATTGCTCAATAATTTGGCGAATTTCTTACTCAAAGTCAGTATTAACGAATCTTTTGTAAACGTTTTCTTTGCATTTTAACTTGCTGTTTTCGTGTAACATTAGCTAAAATTTTAAAACGAAGATATAGGAAAGCTACCTTTTCCTCCCGGTACAGGCCGGAAGGACTTTTTAAATTTCAAAATATCTCAAAAATTAAAAAAGAGGATTTTTTTAAAAAAATTACATAGTTTTTAGACATTTTTGTTCATAAAAAGTGATCTATAAAAAAGTCCTTCCGAGTCCTTTGAACTTTCATAGCACAAAATATAGAATGAACCTTCTAAAAACATATATAAAGCGATTTTTTGCGATTTTGTGAGAACCAGTAGTGTGAAGTTGGACATTGCATATAGCGATGTAAGTCAAAAATCAGTTATCGGGTTTAAGATCTTTCCACTTTCCACATTGACCAAAAATTGACTGTTTTTATATAATGCAACATTCCAATTAACAAAATACTGTGAATTTAAAGTATTTTTATTTCAGGGCGGGGGGCGGTTTAAGAGTTGGGACAAGTTTTCTATTTAGGTAGTTGTCGGTTTTTTTTCATTTTTCCCCTTGCTTTTTTCGTTTATATTAAAACTAATATATTGAAGTTTGATCTTATTTTTAAAAAAATATGTACATACATATGAAAAATTCAAAATATATAATTTTACTAAATGCTACCAATATGCGGGCATAGGAAATTTAATCAACTGTAAAATATCATTCGATTTTCCGAATTTCTATTTTTTTTTTTTTAAATATTTATTTATTTACAAATAACTTTGATCAAACATTTCTTTTTAATTTTCACGTATCGTCATGTAAATCTATTGCACAATTTTTGATTAACGATATTTTTTTTCGCAGTTTATTGCTCGAGTTAGATTTAATTGCTTTAATTTATTTACATATTTAAATTTAAATTGATACAGTAATATAGACTTATATATATATATATATATATATATATATATATATATTTCATACTTATTTACACTTTTTTCTCATTACACAAAGAAATAATCTATTAAATAAAACTTACAAAAATATGTAATAAAACATTGAATACAACGTCTCATCATGCAGCAGTTTCTTGTAGCATTAGTTGCAGAAAATGAACAATCAACCCTCAAAACAAAATAAAATAAAGAAAAATCTCTTGAGCATTTACTATCTAGTCATTATCTAGTCATTTACTATCTAGTAAGTGTGTCATTTGAGGAGTGAAATTTTCATTATTTTATGATGTGCATTACATTAAATTATATTTAATTTGATAATTACATTTGTAGTTAACAGTGCAAGAAATTATTACCATTTATTAATATTTATTGATTTTAAATATGTATAAGTAATTACTTCATGTTTTAAAAACATATTTGTTTACTTATAATAAGAAAGAAAAATAAAAAATATATAAAATTTTTACTCAAGCCTTGGAATGAAATTTTGCTGTTGTTTGAAAATGTGCGTAAATCCGCATTTCTCAACGGTTATTTAAAAAAAAAGTTATATTATTTTTCGATAAAAAGTTTTTAAATTGTTTTATACTCAAAAACAAGTGTTAGAATATCCAAACAGCTGAAAAAAGAAATATTTTCATTTCCTTCCCCCCCCCCCCTCCTCTTCCTCAATCTCTAGAAATTCCCCCTCCCCTTATTAGGGACAAAGGGTAGAGTGACACTTTCGTATGTGCATTTAGAAATCTGAATATACTATTTATTCATTTTAAGTACAAAGTGAGAAACAGAACATAATTTTAATTACTATTTTTAGACTTTGCATGCGAGGGGCGGGGGAGGGGGGATAGGAAGGAATAAATTTAATGGAGGGATAAAAAATCAGATGGTTGTTTTTTTATCTCTTTATTCCAACTTCAGTGTAAGAAACAGCACTTTTATAAAATAAAAGCTTAAGAATAGATTATTAAAAACATTTATTAAGCATTTAATAAAAGTAAATGCTGGGGGGACATCGGAAATTTTTAAGGTGGAGGCTGAATTGACATGTTTTTTTATTATTTATTAAATAGCTAAAAAATAACAATCAAAGCAATTTTTTTTTTGTAAAAATTAAAATTTTTTTTTGGGATTTTAGCCATTCTGTGGTTGGGGGGGGGGGGGGAGGAAGAGTAAATTTTAGAGATAGGATAAATTTAGAAAAATGATTATTCATTTAATGTTATAAAACAGTAAAAAACGCAGTCCTTTTTTAATTGGAATTTCAAAGGTATTACGCATTGTGTGTTTGATAGAGGCAAAAGAGTGTGTGGTGGTGGTGGTGGGAGGTGGGGGGGGGGGGGAGGAATCGAATTTTTTTTAAATAATCTAATTAATGAATTGGATGATATATATTATTAATTAATAGTAAATACGAATGTCAAAAACTTAAAAAAAAAATTAAAGATTCAACATTTTCTATGCTAGAGGGGCAAATGGAAGAAGGAGACATTTTGCATGGGTGTTTGGGAGAGGAATTTAACTGATTGATTATTTATGTATTTTATTAATTACACTGGTTTACACAGTTTATATACTTTCGCCGAAATGTGTATTTTTTGATAGATTCTAGTGCACTGAGTACGGGAAAATTATTGTAAAAAAACTGTCAAGTCTAGTTTAAAAAATATTTATTAAATACTTAAAAATAATAATAATAACATGAAATATAAAAAGAAAAGATTAGAAATGATTGATTTTACTCTTCTTTTTGTAATTTTCTTGATCTGTTTCTCTTAAAATGGACCAGCAGTAGACCCTTAACATACTTTCGTCCCAAAAACCTTTGTGTCTGTCTTAAAAAATTTTAATCTCTTGGTGAAAACGCTCGCCCTGCTCGTCACTCACGGCGCCCAAGTTTACATGAAAAAAATCCTGGTGTGAATGGAGAAAATGTATCTTCAGAGACATGTTCACACCCATTGCATGATAGTTTTCTAATAAAACAGCAATATTTTTTTCATAATTTTCATGTTTATGATTTCCTAAGAATCCATAGACGACCGTTTTAAAGGAATCCCAAGCATTTTTTTTCATTAGTTGATAAAAGTTTTTCAAAGTTCTTATCTTGCATCAGTTTACGTATCTGTGGACCGACAAAAATTACCTCTTTTAATTTTGCGTCTGAAATACTTGGAAAAATTTTGTGTAAATATTCAAAAGCAGCACTGTTTTTATCCATGGTTTTAACGAAATTTTTTACTAAGCACAAATTTAATGTGTAATGGTGGCAAAATTATATTTTGCGGATCCACTAAAGATGTATATTTCACATTCATTTTTCCTGGAGTAAATTCATTTCGGACTGGCCAATACTTTTTTGATGTAATGCTGTTCTTTAGCTCGAATAACCCATAGGCACAAAAAACATGAATATTTGTTATACCCGCCCTGTAAGCGCAGTAACATACTAACTACTTTTAAACCGCACATGTTTTCCAGTTGTGCTGTTCATATTGTATCATTTTCATTAAAAGATACATTGTTTGATAGGTTTCTTTAGTGTTTACGGCATGACCAATTAGTAAAGATGGTTTTATATTACCGTTATGATGAAGTAATACAGCTTTCAAGCTATATTTAGAGGAATCGATAAATAAACGCCATTCATTTGGATCATAATTTTGATTCATTGTACGCCCTGTAAGCGCAGTAACATACTAACTACTTTTAAACCGTACATATTTTCCAGTTGTGCTGTTCATATTGTATCATTTTCATTAAAAGATACATTGTTTGATAGGTTTCTTTAGTGTTTACGGCATGACCAATTAATAAAGATGGTTTTATATTACCGTTATGAAGTAATACAGCTTTCAAGCTATATTTAGAGGAATCGATAAATAAACGCCATTCATTTGGATCATAATTTTGATTCATTGTAATATAGAAAATGATGGTTCAATCTGAATGGTTCCTCTAAAAATGTAGAAACCATGTCAAATAATTTTTTACATATCTAAAATTGAAATAAATTTAATCATGAATTTTCTATGAATAGATAAAACGATACACTTTCTTTAGTTATTTTATTATTATTATTATTATTATTATTATTATTATTGAAAGCAACAAATAGTTTTGTCCACATCTCGCTTACTCCTTAAGATTTTAACAGTACATTAAATGAAAAAAAAAAAAAGTACATTGCAAGTACATTAAGTCAAACGGGCCGATTTTATTTTTGCAATTAATGTATTGTGAACCGCCATTTAAATAATCCACGAGCCGCCAGTGGTGTCATATGATTTTTAATTTAAAACCAATCTAAATTAACTGACTTAAAAATAGGATTATTCAATTTCACAATATTTCTGATAACATACTACAACAATTTTTTAAAGATGTATTTTCCAGTGGAATACTGCTATGTGCTATCTGATGAAATAATTCGCAAAAAGGATTATTGATCCAAGTTTGCATGTAATGCATTCCGCGAAGTAAAAACAAACAACATGTTTAATTTCTTAGTAAATTATTTTTCTCCAACCAATGGCGATCAAACATAAACTCTCAAAATTCCTTCAATAAGTTATTTCTGATGAAGATCCATATGAAACAATTAATGCAGTTTTTTTTTCTTTTTTCTTTTCTTTCTTTCTTTTCTTTTTCTTTCTTTCTTTTTTTTTTTTTTACTGTTTATAATAATAATAATAATAATAATAAATAAATAAATGTGAATTCAGTTTTGTCCCAGTTTTGTATATATATATATATATATATATAAATGAAAACACATGTGAAAAACAAAGGAATAAGACTATAAAAAGGATGGAATGGACACTGTAGGAATTATATTTAATAGGATGAAAAAGTAAAAATTGGAAAACTATGAATATCTTATAGAATCTTCAGAAGGACTTTCTAAGACTATTCATAGTAAATATATGTTATTTCATCAAATAATGTCAGCATTATGTCTAAAATCGACAATATTAAGCCCTAATAACATTTATATATATATATATATAATTATAATATCTTTGAATTTCAAAAAACATATCAAGTTCTTGTAACATTCTAATTAAATCTCCTAAGAGATAATTAGTAATAAAGTGTAGACAGAATACCACTAGTTAATAAATTAACAAGTGCAATCATAATATTACCATAGCATTTGCTTCAATGGTAATTGGCCAAAAATACTGAAAATATGAAAAATATTTAAAAAAAGAGAGAAAAAATGTTAATAATTTGAAGTTGATATCAAGTGAATACAAATGTATTTTGAAATGAAATATGAACTAAATATAATGGAAAATTGGATAACAAGAGATTTAAATTAGAAATGGATATGAAAAAACATGTGTAGATATAATCATCAGCCTGGATGTATCCACACGTGTTTTAAAAATAATACAGTATTTCATAAATATACTGGCATTTATGCTAAGATCAGTATATTCATCCAGGTATACTGTATTATTACCAGAAAACAATTGAAAATAGTAAAATTGGAAATAAAAAATTTGTAAAGAACAGATAAAATATCTTACTCACAATAATTATCAAAAATTCCTTAAACATCACAAGGTCTACATTTATACCAATACGAGCACATTGCGCACATAATGAAATATCATAATCTTGATGAGTTGTGTTTTTGTATATGTTATGTTTACATTTATTTTAATACAATGCATATTTTATAGACTTTTATAACTGATCATTAGTATCACTTAATATACAGGTGATCGGCAGACGCACATTCACCATGACTATATAAAGTGTAAACAATGTTCAACCATCTAAATAATAGTCCTTATATGTTTTAATTGCTAAATCATTTGCTATATTTTATCGCACACTAAAACAAAATAAATTATTACATAACATGTTTATATTTATATGATGTAATAAATGTTATTTAAAAAAGTTGATAATTGAATTTATAAAAAAAATAGGATAACCATAAAGTTTTGCTCGATTTCGTATAAATCTAATATTTTTGTTTTTATTTATATCTGAGCATAGATATTTTATACGAAGAAGGTAATTGATAATTATATTTTTATAAACTGATTTATGTAACATGAAGCAAAATTGGTAAAAATATTTACTTTAAATGGAAAGTCAAATCTTTTATCATAAATATAAAATATTAATTTATAATTATCATTAATATTAATTTTTAAGTCAAGAAAATTTATATTATTATTAATCAAATCATTTTCGCTTAATGTAAGCTGATTAGGATAAAAATTGAGTGGTGATGTGCAATTTTTATCATTGAAATAAAAAATGATAATGTCATCAATATAGCGATAAAATACATAATCATTGTTCGGTTTTTAAGGCCGGGTCAACTACTGTTGCGACAGCTAACGACTGTTTTCATCATTCATTATATAAGAGCAATTAAACAAATGAAAATCACACGTTGCCTCCCGAAATTTTATATCGACGCTATAAGAAAATTGTTTAAAATAAGATGTTTTAAATGTATCTTTTTAAATCTGACGTATTTTCACCAAAGTTTTCGCTCTCTTTTTAATATTTACGTGTGAATACATTTTTTAACTGAAAAAAAATATATATATTTGCGCTGTTTTAAAATTTAGCAACAATAGGTTAAAAAAATCCCTGACGGGTCGGCCTACAGGCACAGGTAGATTTCGAAGACGCAGACCGTGGGGCGCCTGTTTGTCGGGAATTGCGGAAGAAATGACCTTTTTGCGATGATGCTGCAGTTGGAACCGCCTACTTCGAAACCAAACTTGTTTGCAGGCGGATCCAGCAAGGATTTTTTTTTTTTTTTTTTTTTTTTTTTGCTATAAGAGTTGGTCCTATAAAAAACATGTCACTATAAAAGTTTTAGATATTATTAAGAGGATTTATAATAAATTTAAGCGGATTTGAAATCTTAGGAATTGACGAAGTTATGAATTTTTTTCTTCTAAAACCCCCCTCCCTCCCCTTAAGGCGATTTTTAATTATATCAAAAATCTGTCATATATAAATTTTCGGCCCTTCTCCTGGAAGTAATAATAACTTCAAACGGATTCGATACGTATCATAATTAAGAAATTATGGGTTTTTTTCTGTTTTCACAAAAAGCCCCCCCATCCCCCCCCCCTTGGTTCGATTTTGCCCATTAACGAACTTGACCGAGATTTTATGCCCCTTGATTTTATGTATCAGTTTCGAAAAGATGCGGGAGTTGGAACCGCCTACTTCGAAAAATAACTTGTTTGCAGGCGGAGCCGGCAGGGATTTTTTTGTTTTTAATTTTGTTTTTGCTATAACGGTTGGTCCTATAAAAAACTTGTCAATATAAAAGTTTTAGATAATATTAGGAGGATTTATAATAAATTTAAGCGGATTTGAAATCTTGGGAATTGACGAAGTTATGAATTTTTTTCTTCTAAACCCCCCCTTCCCTCCCCCCCCTTAAGACAATTTTTAATTATATCAAAAATCTGTCATACATAAGTTTTTGGCCCTGTTCCTAGAAGTAATAATAACTTTAATCGGATTCGATACGTATCATAATTAAGAAATTATGGGTTTTTTCTGTTTTCACAAAAAGCCCCCCCCCCCCCCCCCTGGTTCGATTTTGCCCATTAACGAACTTGACCGAGATTTTATGCCCCTTGATTTTATGTATCAGTTTCGAAAAGATGCGGAAGTAGGAACCGCCTACTTCGAAAAATAACTTGTTTGCAGGCGGAGCCGGCAGGGATTTTTTTTGTTTTTAATTTTTTTGCTATAACAGTTAGTCCTATAAAAAACTTGTCAATATAAAAGTTTTAGATAATACTAAGAGGATTAATAATAAATTTACGCGGATTTGATATCTTGTGAATTGACGAAGCTATAATTTTTTTCTTCTAAACCCCCCCCCTTTTTTCTCCCCCTTGGGGCCATTTTTAATTATATCAAAAATCTGTCATACATAAATTTTCGGCCCTTTTCCTAGAAGTAATAATAACTTTAAACGGATTCGATACGTATAATAATAAAGAAATTATGAGGGTTTTTCTGTTTTCACAAAAAGCCCCCCCATTTCCCCCCCCCCCCCCCTTGGCTCGATTTTGCCCATTAACGAACTTGACCGAGATTTTATGACCCTTGATTTAATGTATCAGTTTGGAAGAGATTTATGCAGAATTTTTCCAGTTATCGTGGTCAGAAAAAAGTGACATAGATAGATATATAAAGTTTTGAACTGGGGGTGGTTTTGGGTTCTGGGAGTCATGATCGGCGTAGATCTGCAAAAATTTTTCAAAATTTCCAACTTAGGGGAGAATGTAATAGGTAGTATTTCTTACGAAATCTACCTAAAATGGCTTTTTAGACGTATCAAATAAATATCTCCTGTAAATATATTATTAAATTGAAACTGTTTGGCAATGTTATTTGTTTTGGTGTAATACCAGCTCCTTATACATGCTATAATCATTTATTTGTTTATAACTAGGGGGCTCTGCCCCCTGCTCGCTGCGCTCACCAACTCCCGTTCTGATTTTACAGCCTCTTAAAACCTGGTAATGTATCCTGTTTTAAAAAGATGATGATATCACGAACGGCGACTATCTTCTGTAATCAGGTTATAATGCTTTTTCATTTAAATGGGGTATTTTTCGGTTACCATGGCCTTACCCACCGCTGTCGTGACAGCTTACGGTTGTTTTGGTGATTGATAAGTAAGATCAATTACTAATTTGGAAATCAGCTTGTATAAAATGATTTGGTTAAAAATGTCGCTGCCTCTCAGACTTTTATAAGGACACTATGGACAATATCCTTCCTTTAGGTTCCAGGTTAAACTTCTCCGTCTGCTAGGGAATAACACTCAGAATCATATATTGAAAAGCAATGTGTTTTAAAATTTTACTCTATTTTATGTTTTCATCGAGTTTTAGATAATTTCAGGAACAGACATATCTTATGCATGAATTCTTTTCTCTTTTTAATGCATCATCATGGATATTATCATGTTATTTTTACAATAAAGATTGTTTGTTTTAACTAATAATTATATACAAAAATTTCATATTTTTTATCGAGCAGTAATGCGTACAAAATAAATTTAAACTATTTTGTGTTATTTTTACACCAAATGATTCCCAATGTGACGTCATATGAATATTACACATAAGAAAATAGTTTTAAATGTATTGGTTTATTGTATGAGGAAGTATAAAGGGGGGAACGGGGGATAATTCTTCCTCTTAATTTATATAAATGGGTTTTTCATGTAAAATTATCCGATTTCCTTCAAATTTTGGATATAGGTTTACTCTGATAAGGCGCTTCCCTGATCACTTTTGGGGGTTCATTGGTTAAGTATAAAGGAGGGAAAAGGGGAGCTAATCCCCCCTTAATTTATTTTACGAAGGGCTTTATTCTTTAAAATAAGAGTATACTATACAATTAGTGTGAATAGCCTGTGTGCTCACTGCCATCAGTTTAACCGGGCACTTTTCTTTTTAATATTCATGTGTAAACACAATTTTTATGACGTAATTTTCATTATTTCCTGCTTTCAACACGTGATCATTTAATTATTATTTTAAACTTTCATTATTGTTTTTAATAGTCTTGCGCAAATACATTTTTTATTTGAGATAAAACATAATTCTTTGTTCTGATTTAGAAATTCGCAACAAATATAAAAATATGACTTTTTCAATAACAGATTTTTTGCTCGATTTTTAAGGATTTTTTTGAGTTTTTATTTTCAGACCGTGATAATTTTTTGAATTTCTGAAAGCATGTTATATTTCGCGTCTGGTGGTATAATTTTCGAATCCGTAGGATGGCTTAGAAAAAAAGTAATCGCTCCCCGAAAAAGTTCCTAGTAAAAAAGCGATGAGAGTAAAAAAGCGATGAGAATATCTACGCAGATTTTCATTGGTCCATTTCCAAATCGTAAGTTTTTTTATTTTATATATATATACAGAGAGATTTGATTCTCATCATAATCAAGCATCACATGGAAAACACCCAACAGTTGTTTATAGTTTATTTACAGAAAATGATGCAATTTTTTATTATGATGGAAAAAACCTGATGTAATTACATTCTGGAATCCTAAGAGGTAATTTATTGTCTTATAATGATTTTTAGAGAAATTATTGGTCTATAATGACTTTCAGATAAATTATTGGTCTGTAATGATTTTCAGATGAATTATTTTCTTATAATGATTTTAAGATAATTTACTGTTTTATAACGATTTTGAGATAATTTAATGTTTATGATGAGCAATAAGTATTATGTCAACATTATGTTGCAATCTTTTTTGATGATGTCATTTGTTTTTTAAATGTGAACCTTCATGAAAGTTTTTTAGTCTTGTCCTGGCTCTCTTGAGAAAAAGATGTAAAAATGAACATGGAAAGTTCAGCATTTGAAGCTGAACTAATTATGAACAAAATAGTTCATCCTGATTTTTGAATAATTTTTCATTCTTTATATATTTAATAATAAAGTATGTTAATCTAATGTGCTGCTCCATCTCCTGACTTTGTGCTTAAAGTTTTTTTCTCGTGGATACACACACACAGTTTTTTAGTATTATTTAGGCTTTTGAAATCTGACATAATTTCCCCCCATTTAATCTTTTTAACGCGTAATAATTAAATTATTAAAGTTTTCTTTATCTTTTTCATATTTACATGTAAATACATTTTTTAATTGAAGGGAAATATTATTATTTGCGCTGTTTTATAATTTGGCAGCAATAGATTAAAAAATAACCTTTTCGAAATACAAAATAAATCTCTATTGAAAAAGGAAATTTTGAATAAAAAATTGAAAAAAATAAAACCCTCAAAAAAGCAGTTAAATTAAAAAAATGGTTGCACACTGCACACCGCAAGCTCGTCAAGTATGTACCTGAGAAAGATGGTTAAATTGCTATGCATAGTTTTTGCTCATATAAAATTATTTTAACGGAACTATTTTGACCGACTTCAACATTCAATAACGTTTAAAATAATTCTTCGATTTAAAAAAAAATGTCCACTTCAGTTTGTTCATGTAAATGTTTAACTACATGAAAATCTATAAAACTACCAATTTTTATACTTTTATATGCAATAGTTTTCTTAATATAAGCCGAGAAAGACCCCCCCGGTCAAAAAAAATTAATTCACGGCAGCGACAGCGGTAGTTACTTTTTTTTTTTTTTAAATCCTTTTGGAATAGAGAGATAACAGTCTGTCGGTTTAAAAATGGTTGCGAAAAGATTTTAAAAAAAGGAGGAGGTTATAACAGCGTCCTTTTAAGTAATACAATGAAAAAATTTGAGAAAATTTTTTGAAAATTGGAATACAGGGAGCATTTAACAATATTTTAAACTATTAAATAGATTGCAAAAAATTTTAATTTTCAGTAAATTGAATTTTTTTTCTACATAATTATTCAATTTAGGGTATAGAACAGTTCTCTGAAGATTTTTTTTTTTTTTTTTTTTTTTCTGAATGGAATAATAAAAATTATTTTTTAAATCCATCATTGACTCCTTAAGAACTTCTCGCAGACAAGTGAATACTCAGGATCACGTGGAAATTGGAAAAGAATTACTGCAGCATGAAAAATAAGGACTTCCAGCGTCTCGTTTAGTAATTTTACAGAAGCGTCATTGGACTACTTAAAAATGGGACGCCTTGCATACATCGGGACACCACTCAACATTACTCTTAAGTATTTTGCCGCATAACTATGATTTATAGAATATTGATATCATTTCATTTTTACGTGCGTTCGTAATTATATAAATACGTAGCACCTATTGTTGTCGTCTAGTCCGTCCGTCTGTCTGTCCGTTCGTCCGCATACAACAACGCAAAAACTACCCAACCGATAGGTTTGAAATTTAAGATATATTATCTTTGCAGAATTTTGTCGAGTCATTTCAAATTTTATGAAAATCGAATCAAAACTTTAGACGATATTAATAAAACATTTATTAAGAAATTTGAATTTAAAAAAAAAAAAAAAAAAAAAAACGGTGTTTCCTTGTTATAGGAGCTTCCGACCTTCCGAGGTATAACCGTCAAGCGACCGCGATACTTATTTTATTACAGAAATTAATCTGCAGACTATATAATTCATTTCACAGAATTAAAAATCATCAAGATCTGAATATTTATATAACTAGCTACAGTGCGAAAATTTGGGAAGAACTTCGTTTTGACACTAGAAATGGAGATCCGATGAGTCTTCAAAAGAAAAAAAGTTGTTTTTGTTAGGGTAAGTTTTTTTCATTTATTCTAAATTTTCCATATTTTCTTTATTTTTTCTATATAAGTTGTAGCCCCCCCCCCTCCTTTTATAATAATCGTAATGTTTTTCATTTAATATTCTCTTTATTTTAGTCTGAAATAATGGAGTTAAAATACCTTTTCTTTCTTTTAAATGTCTAAGCTAAAACAAATTCATTGTCTATTTAACTTAAAATCATAATTTTTACATTTCCCCTGTAAGTTATAATTTCACTGGGGTGGTCCTTGTTACCATAGGAAATTTTCAAATGCTCTCGGACACTTGGGCAATAAAAATCCATTTCCCAGACAACGTATATTAGCTTATATTGTCAGGAGTTTTATGACTCCATTTTTGCTGTTTTTTCGTAAACAACTTTAGCGGTGTTGGTCGCCTTAATCTGCTCTGTAGATCTTTCGTGGAAAAAGCAGGACTCGGGCGGCAGATAGTGGCCCGTATTCTTAAAGTTTTATTATTCGTTTTTACGAGCCCAATTATTCCGTTTTATGTAAACAACAGTTCACGTGGGAGGTCGAAAGAAGGGAGCGAAAACGGAACAGCTGTACACATGCCATCACCCCTATGCGAAGTAGTTCCACCCGCGAGAGAGCGACGACCAATGGTTTTACGTAACGTATTCGCGGGGAATGTTTTTTTTTTGCCCTGGTATAGTTCAAAGATGGATACACAAGAAAGAGAAGACACTCGCGTGTTAGAAGAGGGCGCAAAGTAGCGCCACCGGAGTTGCAGTGGTAGCGATTAGAACTAAAATGTTCGATAGTGGGCGGGGTGCTCCGCGTTCAGGTATTGGTTTTGCTTTCATGGCGATCGCGGCAGTATTGCAGAAACGGCAACTTTCAGAAATTTTCAATCTTGTCATTACACAAACTCATAGAGGGATGAAATATTTTAATTTGTAATGAAAACTAATCAGTCATTTAATTTTAAAACTTAGTTATTTTCTGTTTACTTCTTATGATTTATAATGGCGAGAAGAATACGAATATTTTAAAAGAGATTAATGTCTGAAACAGTGTATATATATTTTTAAATTCATAATAATTTAATTGAATATTTATTATAGGAGGTTAATATTTACAACAAATACTTTTTAACAAAAACATTCGTATTTTTCGATTATAAGAAGTGACCAGAAAATAAAATTAAGCATCAAAAGAAACATAATTTGATTAGTTTTCATGAAAAATTAAAATATTTCATCACTCCAAGAGTTTGTTTAATGACAGGATTGAAAATTCGTGATTGCCGTTACTGTCATACAGCCGCAAAAAAATAAACGCAAATTCCATAAATTACTTAGAAAAAAGGTGTATCGTGCAATCTGTTTCTGGAACCATGAAATAACGTTTTTTTTTTTTTTTTTTAATGCCTTTTAAAATGTTGAGTAGTCTATTATAAACATGCCCAATTGTTTAATTTTTATTAAATACTGCAAGTATGTGGTTTTGTTCCATAGAGGTACATAAAACACATTTTATTAAAAACAAGAAATATTTAGAAAATTTAGAATTCAGGATTTTTTTTTTTTATAAGCAAATATTTAGAGAATTTCGTTTCTTTAAAACTTTTATCTAAAAAATCTGATAATCTGTAAGCATATCCAATTTTTGTTTTATGAAACTACATAAAATATTAGATTATACATAATTATTTGGATAAATAAAATGTCCACTTTTTTTAATTTGAAAATTAAAAACTTTTTCATTTAAAAAAAAAAAAGGAAAAGAAAGATGTTTCTTTCTAAATTATATTCTTATAAAATCTGATAAGTACTGTAAATATTCTGATTTTTAAGCTACATAAAACATATTTTATTATATATTAAATAACATTTAGACTTTTTTTTTTTTTTTTTTTTTTTTTTTTTTTTCTGAAAGAATACTTTTTCTCATTTTTTTCTCTTGCTGTAAAATTTGATTTCTAAAATTATTTTTTAGGAAAACATTTATTTGGATTCATAAAGTGCAGAATTTTTTAACAGTTTTATACAGACATTTTCAAATGGAAATATTTCATTGCCATTTTTTAATTTTAGATTTTGGTTCCAAATTATTTTAATAAAGGTAGTTTCACTTCCAAACTAGTTCGAAAAGTGAAAGCAGCTGTATTAAAAAGAAATCTAACCAAAATGAAAAAAGTAAAAGATGGCCCTATTAAACATCAACATCAGCTATCCTGTGAAAATAAATACATAAATGTATCAATTAAAAATATTCAAATTCAAACGAGAAATTTGAAAAGAACTCTCCAATAGGTTTAACATTAGTTTGCGAGTGAGGAGTCCCCTTAATGCCTAAATCCTCTTTTCTCCTATACTTGCAAAGAACCCATTCCCAGAAAGGCAGAATGTTTCTGTTAGCAAAGATTATATAATATTTAAACCATAATTCATATTTTGATCAAATGTTACAATTCAATACAGTCACGCCAAAATGATTTCAAATATATATTTCAAAAATTATGTTGGTATCGAGATTAGGATTTAATCTCAAAAGAAGAAAAATGCCTTTACCAATTAAAGTGACATCATGCTTAAAAGTTAAAAATACACATGATTAAGACTAGTATCTCAAAACACAGAACGATGAAATGTCTTCGCCGTTGCAAAATGTCATAAGTACCTTTTTATTGACAAAACAAAAAATACTTCAAGTAATAGGATCCTGATGATGTAATTTTTTACTCACATTTTGTTCCATGCGTTTAAGCTCCCATATGATTAAGGATTTTTGGAATTTATTTTTTAAATAGCATGAATTGAAAATCACCTGGTATCTCAAAATAGATTTACCATCCACTTTAATAACATAAAAAAAAACATGGTCAACAAAAATTATTGGAAATAAAGTTTAAACACCAGTGCCAAAAAATGAGCACTGTGATCAAAATAATTCTAAGTTAAAACTCATAATCCCGTCTCCATGCTTTTTCAAGTACTCCCATTTCTTTAAATGTCATAATTAATAACCACAAGAAAAACATTACATTCCTTTTTATTAATTAACATATAATAAAAACATAATAAAAACAATCTACAAAACATTGTCATCCGATTCCAGTAACAAATTTTACAACCTATATGAGAACTTCCTGCAGAGAAAACTCTTCAGTGTTTTGTTTCTTCAAAGTTATTAGTAACAGGCATAAGTTCCGATTTAATGAATGCATTGAAAATGGTTTTGTCAGACAAGCCAAACCATGAAAGGATGTTTGCCTTAATATTTGACGAGATGTCTATAAAACAATATCTGGTGTATGACAAACAAAAAGATCATGTGGTTGGTTTCGAGGATTTCTCAGGAGGTTTTCGGACTGACAATGTTGCAAATCATGCCCTAGTGCTCGTGTTAAGAACTCTGACAGGCAGGAAAAAACTCCCCATTAGTTTCTACTTTTCTTGCTATGCCATTCATTCTGACAAGCTGTCAAAATACTGTCATGAAAGCTCTTACAGAGTTGCATCATGCAGATACTGTAAAAGTTCTTATATGTGATCAAGGAGGAAACAACACAATACTTGGATTCAGCATACTTGGAGCAGATGTATCAAAGCCATTTTTTTAATTTAATGGTCAAAAAGTATACTGCATCTTTGATCCAACTCATCTTATCAAAAATTTAAGGAGGAATTTAATGAAGTATGACTTGCAGACTAATAGAGGGCTTGTTTCTTTCCAGCATATCAAAGATTTTTATGAAGATAAGAAATTACTTCTTAGATGTGCACCCAGGTTAACTGATGCACACATTTCTTCTACTGGATTCAATTCCATGAAGCTAAGTCTCTCTGCTTAAGTCTTTAGTCACAGTGTTGCTGCAGGCATGAATGTGTGTATATTAGCGAATGTTATACAGGCAAGTTCTGCTCCAACCGTAGAGTTTATTATGCATATTAACCATCTTTTTGATTCCTTGAATGGTACAAATAAAAACCTCAAAAAGGAAATGAATATCATTGTGCTATAAAAGAAGGTTCAATTCATCAATATTTTTGGAATGAGATGCTCCAATTTATTGATTCCTGGGTTTTTGTGCATACTCGTAAAAATGTTGATAAACGGAAGCAAAATCCTGGACATCTGAATAGAAAAGGTTGGCTGCAGACACTGATAGCAATGATGCAACTCTCACAAGAAATACTCCAAGACAGAGAATACTTCATGACTAAGCGATGTAACCAAGATTGCCTGGAAATTTTTTTTATCCGTATTAGAGGGTATGGTGGAAACCAAACAAACCCATCCGCATACGAATTCGCCACAGCTTACAAGCTGGCATCAATTAATTCTTTTACGTCTAAATAAATTTTCAAACTGTGAACCAGACAAAGATAAGTTTATGTTTTTTGTTTTGTCTTCTGCACCACAAATTGCAGAAGATGAAACAGAGGAAGAAACCCAAAATGAAAATGATATCTCTTATAATCGTCTTATCATTGACGTATCTCGTTGTGATGAAGATGAGGATACTCTCCAAGAAACAGGTTTCGAAGCAGCCGATTTTTTATCACAAAATGTAATTACTTATTTGAGTGGAAACATATTCAGAAGAGTAGTAAATGAACTTGAACTTAATGAATGTGATATTTGTCAGCTTTTACTAGTTGACCCTTTCTGATTGTTCTTTGAACAATGGGTACATTTCGCCATCTGCATCTGCATGATCTGTTAGACCAGGGGCAATCGTGGAGCAAGTGCAAGTGGCAATGGTCCTTTTCCAAAAAGACTATTCCAGTTCTGTAAAATATCCTCCATAGTCGAAAAAGTAAGAGGTTGGTCGTCATCCTGCATCTGAAAAAAAAAAAAATATATATATATATATAAATAAAAACTTACATTCTACGTTTGTTAAGCCATACATGATAATTAGGATATCATAAACAGGTTCAGATCAACCTACGATCGAAACTTTATCTATCTATCTATCTATCTATGTCACTTTTTTATGAACACGATAACTGGAAAAATTCTGCATAAATCTCTTCCAAACTGATGCATAAAATCAAGGGGCATAAAATCTCGGTCAGGTTCGTTAATGGGCAAAATCGAACCCGGGGGGGGGGCTTTTTGTGAAAACAGAGAAAAAACCCTATAATTTATTAATTATGATACGTATCGAATCTGTTTGAAGTTATTATTACTTCTAGGAGAATGGCCGAAAATTTATGTATGACAGATTTTTGATATAATTAAAAATTGCCTTAAGAGGGGGGGGGGGGGGGGGGGGGTAAAGAAAAAAAAATGCATAACTTCGTCAATTCCGAAGATTTCAAATCCGCTTAAATTTATTATAAATCCTCTCAATATTATCTAAAACTTTTATATTGACAAGGTTTTGATAGGACAAACCGTTATACCAAAAAAAAAAAAAAAAAAAAATCCCTGCCGGCTCCGCCTGCAAAAAAGTTAGGTTTCGAAGTAGGCGGTTCCAACTGCCGCATCATCGTAAAGAAGGTCATTTCTTCCGTAATTACCGACGAACAGGCGCCCCACGGTCTGAGTCTTCGACATCTACCTGTGCCTGTAGGCCGAGCCGTCAGGCATTTTTTTTAATTATTATTTCAAGTAAATTTAAATGAGCTTTTCTAATTGTTAATTTTAATGATTTAATAAAGATTATTTTACTTTAAAATGTGTGGTTTTAGAATTATATTTAGAATTTTTTTTTTTTTAATTACAAAGATCACGAACCTTGTATTTATGTAAATTATTGAATTTTAAGAAAATTATACCACTATTTCTTAGCTGAAAGAAAAATAACAATAGAATGGTGAAAAAATATTAAAATACATTAAAAAAATGTGAAACTCTATGAACAGCAAGTATTTTAAAGTACACGTTAATGATTCCAAACTCAACAGAGGTACATGACAACTTGCTTCTGACTGAAAACAGTGTACATAGCATTTATAGATCTTATACAGGGCAACAAAAATATTCAGATCTAATACTGTCTATAGAGTGATATTGTTTAAACCAAAGCCAGTAAGTTATTTACTAAAAATTACAAACTACTTAGATTACTGTTTTAATGATGCATTGAATATTCTAAGTTAAATAAAAAAATAAAATTACATATTATTAGAGTTGAAATTATTAAAAACTAAAATATATTAATTACATCGCTGTAAATAAAACATATCTATTTTTGCCACTTTGGCAAAAAGTGGCAAAAAAGTATTTTTGCCAGGGCGGTTTTTACCGGTTTTTTCCACCTTTGGCAAAAACGTGCCAACCCTATCACAAACTGTCACAATTTCATGACGCACCCCCCCCCCCCTCCAAGCATGACATCATTTATGGACGGCCCCATAAGTAAATATGGATGAACATTATTTTGGAAATGAGAAACAAAACAAATGTGTTTTGACTTAAAGATGGTGGACTGCGGGCTAATACTGCTCCTAAAAACTTTTTTTTTTCCTTTCTTCTTAATCTAAGTTTATTTTATACGAAATATATTTTTAATTGCTACTGGAATACTTTTTATGCTTACATTTTAACAGTATCGCCCAAGTGTCATCCGCACAGTAACATTAATTAATATTGCATAATTTTCTTTACATAATTAAAACAAAAGCTTAAAATAAAGTTTCCAGTAAATTTAGATAATTATTACTTATTCAATGAATACCTATTTTACCCCATATGGTACCCATTTTTACCCCCACTTCAGAGATAAAAAAGTGTATATAAAACAAAAATAATTTTTCTACTATTTAAAATTTAAAAAAATAAATTAACAATTACTTAAATATGAGTTGTAATTTTCCAGCTGGACGAAAAATGTCTGGGCAAGGGGTTTTCGTCCAGTTGGAAAATTACAACTCATATGATTTCTTTACCAATTTGAATAATTGTGTCAAAATTAATCTAGTATAACGACTTAAATGTGATGCCAAGACATCAGTTGCATAAATAAACACACACACACACAAAAAAAAATCATATTAAATATTTTTGTTTCAATGAAAACAAGCCCTGAATGAAAAAATAGCGATTTTCATACCCATTTTACCCCACCTGATCCTGATGAGCAATTATTATATACGAATGTACTAAATTTAGATATATAAATTTACTTTATAGCTAGATAATAGGTTATTTTGTGATTCTACCTGTTTTGAGACAGATCGGCCCTTTAAGACGATTAAATTTGTGAAGAATCCATTTTTGATATGAATTTTTTTTTTTTTGTGAAAGGCAGTTTTTTAAGACAAAATTTTTTTGAAGCATCTGTTTTAAGATTAAAAAAAAAAAATTGTGAAGGGTCCTTTATAAGACACCAAATTTTTCTGAAGCAAATCCAGTAAAGACATTTTATTGAGCTGGAACAGGGATGGCAAACCATTTATTTCGATTGTAGTTCCTACAAGTTGGCTTATTTCATGGACGGTCAAATCCATCGTAACTGACGTAAAACTTGATCATCAAATTTTGTTTTCAAAACTGTGCAGAAAATTTACTAATAAAACTAGAACAAATTTTTACAATTTAAAATATTTCTTACTAAGGACTTAATACCCAAATACCTGCAGATTATTTCAATCTCCCTTTTAGTCCCAAAAATTGCATTTCAAAATCCTGTAACTGATGTAACGTAAAACAGACAAACATTTTTTCTGCCTTCATTGAAGTGTAAAAATTATTAAAACTATGCCGTTAAAAAAGTGATTTAATGTTCTCAACAACACTAAGTAATGACAAATTATAACAGTAACTTGTTTAATTAATTTCTGAACAATAAAAAAGAAAAAATGGCATTTACACATGTAACTGATGTAACTTTTATTGTGTAACTGACGTAACATTATGACTTTACAAAGACAATAATGGTTCTTAACTTACTTTGTAAACAGTAATTTAGAATGGCATTTTATTATACAACATAAAAATACCAGGCTTTCCAATTATACCCTTAAAATAAACATATTATAAATTTTATTTTCCCATCAAAATGAGACTTTTCTGTGGAATTGACCGGACATGCAGATATGGTTTTTAATCGACTTACCATACTTTTTTATGTATGCTGTGCCCTTGTGTGACACGCAAATTCGCAAACCCACCCTAATTTTTAATACCTCATTTAGAGAGAAAAACAGATTTTTTCTATTAAAATCTAATACCTAGTGCCAAAATTACAAAATATTCACAATGCACTGGCTAACTAGTTTCATAAATTTGAATGCAAAATTGCTAGCAAACTATTTTATGGAGTGATCAATGGTTATATATAGAGAGAGATCAGTCAAATCCCAAATACTGATCTTGTATCACATGCTCTTAGATTTTAAAAGTAAATTTTGAAGGGAAAAACCATGTGGCATACACAAAAAAATACAGTAACTTAGCTTTATTTATTTTGTTTAGAATGGCAGTAAATCACCACTTGAACTTTACTGTTGTAAACATAATACTTTTATTTTACTTCATATAAAAATTAACCTTCTCCAAGCTAGAACATGCTTAAGAAACAATATACAGATTTGTAACTCTCCAAGCCATGGAATATGGATTAATGATAATTCAAACATCTGTGCACAAATAAAGATTCATAAAAGAAATATATTTTACATGGGCATAGGTAAAAATAAATAGGAAGGATAGTATTTTGGAATGGATGTGTCTGTACTTTGCAGCTCTTAATGAATTTAAAAAAATAAAGACTATAAACATGAAAAATAAATATTTTATGTCAGAATGCCTCATAGAAGAGAATTTTTAGCCACATTTGTGTAAAAAACTAATCTTTTGTAGAAATAAGTTTTTGTATGTGCCAGGCTCGGGCCAAACTTTGAGCATTTATACTGGGGCGGGCCAAAGAATTTTCTAGTAATTATATATTTTTAAATTTGAAAACTATTTTATATTTTGCATTTTAGGTTCTAAAACCGATGTATTTAGTATCGAAAATGGTTTTTGATGTATTTTGCTCATCTCTGAACTGTAACATGTTCATTAAGATTTTCACAGAAAAATAAGGGAATTGTGAAGCATTTTCTGCCTCCTGATTGGTTAGATTAAGAGTTTAAACAATAACCCAGATTATAAAACATACAAGGGGGAGTTATGGAAAAAAAAAAAAATAAAGATAAATTTTTAATTGCAGGGGTCAATGCAGGTTTTTACTCTTGGGGTCCATTTTGTGAAAAGTAAAGGTTATTTTTGTGAAATTTATTATATTTTTGTGAAAAATAACATTTTGCAACAAAAGTTGAATTCCAGTTAATCAAATTCGAACCAAGCATTTATAAACAAACTTTTTTTAATCCTTTTTTCTGAAATTTTCCTCTCTGGTGAACGTATTTGTTTACAAATTACACATTCTAAAACATCACAAAATAATAAATAAATAATAAATAGTAAGTTTTTATGGAATAGAATTTTGTGAAGGAACCCATTTTATTAAATAATTTTTTGTGAAGGGTCCCTAAATAGGCCCCAAAATTTTCCTGGATCGACCCCTTAATTGATTATATTTTTTATATACCAAAAACTTTGAGGGTGTCCACTACTGGCACACCTATCCTATATAACTGATAATTTTAAGTACGAAACTTTGTTTATATAAAGTTTGAGTACCTAAACTATGCTTATTTTTTTCTCTCCATTACTAAGTCATTAAAAAAAAAAAAAAATGTTCGTGCTGCTTGAAAATCAATGACGGAGGGGAAGAGGGTTTTTTTTTTTTTTTTTCTGGCGACTAGAATTTTTGGCTGGCTATCAGATGTTTATCAAATTTGTAAAGCACTGGCTCTACATATTATACTACAAGTTTTTAAAGTCTTGTTTAAGGATATTTTAGTACATGAAGCGTAAAAAAAAAAAAAAAAAACGTTTTCAGAATAAATCTTAAAATAAATTATGAAAATACATGATTTATATACAGAACTCATACATTACAAAAAAGAAACAGAATTATAAAACAGTTTATTACTAACTTTTTTTCTTCTTTCGGGAGCCTGGAGAAATGAATTCCTCTGGCATACTTATTCGAATTCTTGCTGCAGCCATTAAAACGGCAGTATCGGGATGACACCTTTGTTGGATATTCATATCCTTTAATTAATAAATTATTACACAAAAAAATAAATTTGTCTCTGAAAAGTGCCGTTTAATACTCAATAAAACGATTCTTAAATTACAGAACCTATATCAACAAAAAAAAAAAAAAACTCCACTCGTGAGAAGTGAAGAATGAATGAACTCTTTTGAAAAGTGTTGTAAAAATGGGGAGAGGGGGATGCGCGCGCAGTTTTCGCAGGTCGGGGCGATCGCAGCGCTCGTAGCTATAGCGTTTAGAACTACAAATCCGGAACTTTCAATGTGAAGTAAGTTTACGATAGTTCTTCCGTACAACTGTCTTGGCTTTTACGTGTATGGGCTTTGAGTCGGGGTACTGCAGTTACTGCATTTGACATTCTTAAATGTACAGCCTCTATTTGAAGAGGCTGTTATCTAGAATGTAACAAATTAAAGAACTCGAAAATATTAGTAATCCAATGCGTAAAAGACATAATTTCTATCTAACATTTCTATAATGGTTTAACTGGTATGGAAGTAATTTATGGATTCTTGCAGGATTTTCATGAAGATCATATTTTATAATAGAAGGAATTTAGAGAAAAGTAAACGATAAGTGAACCCCCCACCCCCCCCCCTTTTTTTTTAAATAGGTTAAAAAGATCTGTTTCTTCAAATTTATAGAGTCCAGCTGCTTTGCAAGTGGTTAGGGCGCTGGCTACTGAGCAAAGAAAGTAGGGTTTCAATCCTGACAAAGGCATGGATGTTTGTACAGGATCAGATTTTACTTTAAACGAAGGTCCCAGTCTGTTTATCCTGCTCGTGCAAAATATGATCGCAGCTTTCCGAACAAAACAAACCATTAAATTTTCAGATATCATTATTATTTTTATAGAGACGCAAGAATAAGCTCAAAGGAAATTCTTTTTTATGTTCTATTTCATGAGTCGTAGATGGGAGCACTGAGTGAGACGTACGTTGCAATGTGTGTTGTCAGTTAGCAGGGCCGTAGCTAGGGGGGTGCCAGGGGGGGGGGGGGCTCAGCACCCCCTGAAAATTTTTGAGCCCCCCCTGGGAAAGTTGCCAAGTCCACCAAATGAAATTCTGTTTTAAAAATCCAAATGAAACTGTTCAAAAATTCAACTTAGTTTTGGGGGCTTTTTTCAGTTTTGCACAAATACTAAATTGTAGTATTTGTTTAATGACTGCAAATAAGTACTTCAATAGGCGCGCATCCTATCTGCACATACTAAGAATTAGCAACCTTTTGCCGATGCAAACATTGACTTTTGCATTAGTTATATACTGAAATTTTTCATTTTGCAGCGTTTTTCATTATTAGCATAAAACAAAGTTATTCTAATGAGTGATAGCCAATTTAAATACAAGTGGTTTTAGCTTTTGACTAGACACAAAAATAATTTTAAAATGCAAAATACACGCTTGATTTTTCTAATGTTTTTTATCATATAAAAACATAACTTTAGAATCCTTAAGAGCATGGAATATTCAGAAAAAAAAGTAAAGGTTGCAACTCTTTTGAAACAGGTGAACTGTCAGCTTTTTATTTACTTATTGTCATCATCACTTATATTTCACTAGTATAATTATTAGAGATCGACCGAAATTTCGGTTTCGGCGCAAAATCGGAGTTTTACCGAATATTCGTTTTCGGCGAAACTGCTGCCAAAATTTTGGCCTGACCGAAATTATCTATATTTCAAAATCTCGTTCTTCTTTCGGAAATTTTCAACTTTACTCATTGATATGAGTAGTATCGGCTAAAATAAGACACTGTTTATTGCTGTGAACTCCACCGTTTATCATTACCCGTCATGTCATGACTGATTTATGATGCGAGCGTAAATTATAAAGCAAGCAATGCATATATGACTAAACTTAAAAGACGCTTATCACGTGATCTTTAAAAGCTGCAAACTTATCAGTGATAGAAATTTTTACTTTGAAACTCCAGATTGCTTCGAATGCTTTATGAGGAAGGTGTTGTTAAAACTCTGAAGATTTACGAAATTTATTACAAAAGACATATCGAGGTATGTATACTTAAAATATCTTTTTATTAGATGAAATTCGTATAGTTGGAAACAATTTCTGTCTTATTGATAAATTAATTGCGTTTTATTTTATATGAAAATAAATAGATTTGGATAGCGGCACAGAGAGTCAACTTGGCACCAGAGTTAAAATTTTCCAACAGCGGAGCCATTTCAATGCTTTCCTAGGGAGGCAGGGAGTGGCAAACCTTTTTTTGGGTGGGGGGCGGGGGGCGGTGAGTGAGCAAAGATTGACCTTATTGTGCACATCCTAAAAGAAAATTGACAACTGTTACATTTTTATCCTTACATATATATTTAAAATTAGCTAAAAGTACAAAATAATGTTAAACATGTCTCACTTTGAGAATACTGAAATGGAAAATAAAGTTTATTAATTAAGAATTTCTAGGCTTAAAATGTTGTCTTAATGCCAATTTTCCTTTTTTAGTCAAATTAAACAAATTATTTTAGCTTTTGTGCCCTTTACTTAAACTAACCTATAATGAATCATACATTCTTATCACATTCTTTGAGGAGGAAACTGACCCCCCCCCCCCCTAACCTTCCCAATGACACTCCTGTTTGTAAAAAATTGCACATATGGGAGCATAAAAGGTGCATATATATGTACGTTTGTTTGTTAGAAATGTGGTTCAATACACGTATAATTAATAAATTAATTAGTAACGTAATTATTATTATTTGTAATTAATAATTATATGCAGTTATGCATGTATTAATCAGTTTTTAAATATATTTTTACACTTTCGGTTTCGGTCTTAAAAACCTTTTTCGATCGATCTCTAATGATTATACGCTGAAAATTTTCATTCTGCAGCCAGTGATGTAGTTGTAAAAAAACCAAAGGGCATACGCTTTAGGCAGAGGGTATACTCTAAAAAGCATATGCTATAGTGTATTTGAGAAGAGGGTATATGGTATACCTTAAAATAATCCAGAAGGTATATGCCGTATCCACCGTATATCCTCCATTACATCCCTGTCTGCAGCCTTCACTTTTCTTAGCATCATATAAGGTTATTAGAAACAATTTAATAAGAAACATAGGGCCTACAATATCAATGTGCACTAATTTACCTTTCTATATAATACTTTGATCATATACATCTGTGTTTGTGCGTGCATGTGTCACAGTGAGAGAAATAATATGAGCCCCCCCCCCCCCCCCTACATTTTCTTGAGCACCCCCTAATTTTTACTTCTAGCTACAGCCCTGTCAGTTAGTTGAATGTTTTTTAATTCAGAAATTAGGAATAATAATTTTCGGTTTATGTAATTATAGAAGTTTTGTTATTAAATAAAGCAAAGATTACTATTCAGAATTTCTGGTATGAATTTGTATTTTCTGAGTAAGGAATAGGCTAAAGTCAAAGTGCTAAATTCGCAACACTAGTTGAATTTCATGTAAGATGTAAAAAATATGTTGTATTTTTTTTTTAGTTTTAATTTCTTTTAAACCGACATTTTATTACACATTCATATACAATAGACGGTTGAAAAAACAATTTTGTTATCATAATTTTGTTTAAAATTGTAGAATAAATATAAAAGACATTTTAATATTTTTATTTTTTACATGCAGCAGCTTCATTAATTTCACTAAAGATTTGTATAACCTTTTTTGTTTGAAGTAGTTTATAGAAAGAGATTTAATTTTAAAATAAATAAATATATATATATGCTAAAACTGATTATAGTACACAAAAAGACTTATAAAAAATCTTTTGTTAAAGAAACCAACTACTTTCGTGCACACAATCGGTGATATTCTCAAGATCAATAATGATAAAACACTATTTTGAAGTACAGTCACCTCTCACTTATACGCGTTTGAAGGGACTGATTTAAAATCGCGCATAACTGAGAGCCGCGCATAACTGAGAAGATGTACATCTTCTCAGAAAGAATTACTGCATACGACATCGTATGCAGTAATTCTTTATACACATTAATCACATTATTCGAGAGAAAAACATATTGAAATATAAGAATTATGATTAATGACATTTTATAAACTAAAAGGGGTATAATATTAGTATAGTGTACTAAAAAAAAATCCTTACACTTTCACTATAAAATTTAGTTTAAAAAAATACAATAAAGTAAAATTTCATTTGACATAGAAGATGATATACTTACATAAAAAAATGCCAATTAGTCCTTTTTTAAGAAGTCATCAGTGGTAGTTTGTTTTTGCTTAGGCCGCGTTTGTACAACGACCTTTTCTAATGCATTAAAGTGCGTCATTGTATTTGATGCTACATCAGCATTTTGTATGTAACATCTCAAAGTGTCCAGGGCTCCTAAAGCAGTAGCATAAGATGGGACAATTATACAGTATCAGTTTCATCATTATCATCATCTTTTCCTTCTTTTTCAACTGTCACATCATCAAAAACAGTTTCAATATCTCTTATTGCCGTTGATGTTAATTTTTCTTCAACACTGACGAAATCTTGAAAAGAAAGAGAATCTTGGCTTATTCTATTCCATTCTTCTTCGTCTATGTTAAAATTATTGTTGTTGTTTTCATTTTCCTTTAATGGAATAACTTCAGCATCATTTGAATGAAAAATACCCGCTTTCCTAAAGCAGTTAGAAACTGTTGTGGCTGTTACGTTATTCGAAGAGGAAACCAACATATGCATGGCATCCAGAATTCAAAATTTCTTGAATTCCTTTTTCTGCTCTAGTGATATAAATATAAACATTCTTTGCACCAAAGCTTGATAATAACTCTTGATAATAACTGATCTCCAATAACTGACCTTATTATACCGAGATCTAAGGGCTGGAGTCTGCTAGTACAGTTAGCAGGGGAAAATATAAATCGTGTATGCGTCAGCAATGGGAGATCTGAAGGATGGGCGGGACACTGATCCATAAATAGCAGAACTTTTCTTTTTTTTAAGCCATCTTCATATCGAATTCTTTCAAAAAGTCAAAAAAAAATGTTTGATGTCATCCAGGCTTTGGTGCTACTTGCATAAGAACATGGCAATTTCTTAACATTTTTTAAACACTGTGGATTCTTGGATTTACCAATCACTATTGGCGGTAACTTTTCTGATTTGTCCCCATTGCAACATAAAAGCACAGTCAGTCTTTCTTTGCTGTGTTTGCCACCATGGCATGTTTCTCCCTTAATCCCTCATCGTTTTGTTTGGTAAAAGACGATAAAATAAACCTGTCTCATCACAGTTAAAAATGTTCTTAAGATCAAAGTTCTGAATTACATTTGGAAGGTCTGAATTAGCAGTTGAATCTGAAACGGCTGCGCTTTCGCCACTCAGACAATGATTTGTTAAACCATGTATTTTTTTAAGTTTTTCTAACCATCCGGAAGAAGCCGAAAAATTTTCGATACCCATTTTGGATGACAAAGTGAGTGCCTTTTCTTTAAATAACTCACCGCTAATGGGTAAATTAGAAGCTCTCATTTCTCTGAACCACTGAATTAAAGTGGTTTCTAAAATCTCAAATTTTCCATTCTGAATTCTTGATCGTTTCTTTGCTTGTGTAGAATATTCACTATTCATTTTTTGGATCGAGTCCTTGTTCTTTAAAATCCCTCTGAGTGTTGATTCTGGCAAATCGAATTTTCGAGCTAAACTTATTTTTGACAGTCTAGAATCATTTTCTGCTGTTTTTATAATTTCCATTTTGAACGAAATTGTTAACTTTCTTTTGCTCATTTTTATTGCAAAAAATAAATAAATAAATAAATAAAAGAATCTAGATGCTACCGCAAGGACGAAATGTAACACGCAGGTGACTTGATAAAATTAAAACAGAAAGAAAAGAAGAAACCATTAGAACTGAGGGGGGGGCGCGGGGGGGGGGGGGGGGGGGGGAGAGTGTAAAGTCAAACTGTAACATCCTCTCCATCCCGTTTTTCGGAACGGTCTTTTGACCTTGACAGGTGCAGAAAATTATTTATCAAAAAAAAAAAAAAATTAAATTGTGAATTGCGCTATTTCCGCGTATAACTGAGAGAGACAATTCAAAGTAGCGCTTATAAGTGAGAGATCTACAGCATTATTTTCCTATTTCTCGTGGCGGGACCTTACGAAATTCGCGTATAACTGAGAAACGCGTATAACTGAGAGGCGCATAGGTGAGAGATGACTGTATGTTAATAAAATATAGTTTTAAATAATCTCTCTTTTCTAAAAAAAAAAAAAAAAAAAAAAAAAAAAAAAAATATTGTAGAATATCCAACAACTTGGATTTCCAGAGTCCTCCGATATACATATGTATTTTTTTACATTTAATATATATTTTTGGATTATCCGCTAGAGATGAGTTCGAGCTCTTTTTTGTGGAGCTCGATCCCGCTCGAGTAAGACGATTGGATATCCAAACCCGCCGAAGTCTGAATTTTTAGGGTTTCGTTCATCTCACAAAACCCTATTACTCCCGCTCCGTTGTCTGTCCGTCAAAGAGTCATTCTCAAAAACTATGTAACTTACAGAGTTGAAACTTTGTGTATAAATCTGAAAACAGCTATAAAGAGCTCAAAATATTAAAATTTAAAAAATTCGTATTATTTTAATAGCGATAAAAAACCAAAATTCTAACAGCCTTTTCCTATTAAATTTAAACATTTTTCGTTATAGCAGATGTCAAAAATTAAAAATCCACGATGAAATTCGTTCTACAATAATTAATTTTCTATCAGACGATTTCCACGTGAAAAATGAAAATTAAATAAAAAGTTTCACCAATTGAAAAAAAGATTAATATGAAATAAAAATGATTGACGTCATAGTGGTAATAAAGCGGAAAGATTTCTCAATAATACAAGGAGTATGAGTATGTTTATGTACACAAAGCAGATTAATATCACGTCATTAGAAAATTAAAAAGAAAATCTGACGTCATATCGGAAGTTTAACGGATTTTTTAAATGTTTCAGAATAATACAAAGCTAGTATCAATATGAGTAATAGAGAATAGTAAGTATATGATATAAATGCTGGACGATTACACCATGAAACATTACTACATTAAAGACGTGAGTATAAAACGTCACAAATTTACTGAATGGTGTATACAAAACGTTTGTATACACCATTCAGTAAATTTGTGATGTTTTATACTCACGTCTTTAATGTAGTAAATATATGAGTTTGAGGAACGTATTCAATCATGATAAAAACCCGATTATGGAAATATTGGCATATTTTAACATTTTGAAGGTGTACAACATGTTTAATTTTGAAATTATTTTTGTTTAAATATCGCATTTAGTCCACAAGACAGATATTATTATGACAGAATATAACAACGGGCTGGTTTAGATATTCGAAAAAACGAGAAAAATGGACCGGTAAATTTTTACTTTATAAAAAACATGACTTTTTTTTTATTGGTTGCTAAATGAAATTTATTTGGATTTATTAAAAAAAAGATAAAGTGTTTTGAAAGGAATATTAAACGAAACCCTTTGAGCGATCTTCGATCACACTTACCCACTTGTTTTTTTCTGTCTTCAGAGCCCAAACCCGATGCCAAAAGTATGCAGTAGAAAATTTTTAATAACACTTTAAAATTGTTTCAAGATTAGTTTTCTGATTTAAAAATATCTTCTTACATAGAAACAAGTATTCAACCTAAATACACCTTCATGACAACGTTTCGCGCTTTTCATGTCTCTGAAAATATTTTTCAAACAGTAAATTTGTTATTTATATCCAACCATTGACAGACATCCGCAAAAGTCACAAGTCTTATTCTTTTAAAATATCATCATTGGCGTAGAGCTGTATGGGCTAGTGGGACTCGAGCCCCAACAATAATTTCTAAGATGGACTCTTTTTTCCCTCTAATGTAATAAAAAGATTGGAAATTGTATGCCAAACGTGACAAATGCGGTGCTATAACTAGTTCGTACTATAACTAGTTTCAGTGAAATGAATGTTATCGTCTGTTATTATGATATGATTAATTTCCGTAATAAAATAAGCACATTTTAAGTAGGCAACATTTTTTATCTTTTGTTGACATTTACTGAAAATTTCAATGGGAAACTTAAGCCGAGCTTTCAGAACTTGAAATCCATATTTAGACTCTCTTTCCATTTAATATCTATTTCTCCGGAAACATCTATCCAAAAAACTGTCGATAAATTATAGTATTACTATAATTAAGCAATTTTAGTATACAAATTCGAATTTTAAATTCAGTAATACGGAAATAATATGACTCCATCTTAAATAGGACGTAATCACCATGGCAACCTAGAATCAGTACCTATCATGGGGCATCATTGAATTAATTACGTATGATAAGATTTAATAGAATGAAGAATGTGACTTGGTCACAGAGGTTATAAAATGTTATATACGTCATATAGGACAGTAGAGGAAAAAAGACAGTTCGATTGTGAAGGAGCAATGAGCAGAGGTGGAGGGCGTGGTTAGAGAAGGATAGACAGGTGATAGGTGAGTGATGGATGAGTGACAGGTGACACATGAGATAAGAAATAAGAAGCTTAATAAGATTAATAAGGAGAATGAAGATCAAAGCGGTGAGATCGTATAAGAGAAGGGTACTTACGAATGGAGAGTGACGAGGAGACGACCTTCTTTCATAACGTACAGGCGTTGACTGAGCAGATTGAAAGGTGTTGAGAGAAGATATGACGTCAGGGATAGAGGGCGCTGTGATCGGCGTTCTGATTGGTCGATAGCTTTTTCCCCGAGGGCAGTTGGCAATACCGTTCTTGTGAAAAGTTCTGGAGGATGCAATCATAAAGTTCTAGAAGCTTTATGATGCAATACCATTCCTCTGGAAACTTCTGGAAAGTTTTACACGTGGTACTAAGACTTACCGGATGACGTCATGTTTGTTTACCTCTAGAACAATCTTTATGAGAGAGAGAGGTATGCTGCAATCCCAAATAAAGAATGTCATGAAATTTAGAATAAAGTTTTAAGAAAATTTAATTTTTAAATAAAAAAATACTTATTTTATTTACTATTTTATTTATTTATTTATTTATTTTGTTAACTATTTTGAAAATTGTTATGATTTAAAATATTTACCTTTATTTTATTCCTCTTTTAAAGCATTTAACTTTAATTTATTCATTTATTAAAAACAGTTCTTAAAACTAATAATATAAATAAATAATGCATAGGTAATAAATACTTTAAAATCATACATTTACTTTTAAAATTATAACTTTAAATGCTGGATAAATTAAATATTAAATTATTTTCATTTTAAATTAATATTCTAAATTATTCCAAATGATATTAAATCATATTATGCGTAATTAATTCAATGATATCCCATGATAGTTAATGATTCTAGGTTGTCATGGTGATTTTTTACATCTTACATGAAATGCAACTAGTGTTGTGAATTTAGCACTTTGACTTTAGCCAATTATTTACTCAGAAAATACAAATTCATGCCAGAAATTCTGAATAGTAATCTTTGCTTTATTTAATGACAAACCTTCTATAATTAAATAAACCGAAAATTATTTTTCGGAATTTCTAAATTAAAAAACATCTACTAAACTGGCAACATACATTGCAACGTACTTTTCAGTACTCCCATCTATGTCTGATGAATTAAAACAGAAAAAAGAATTTCCTTTGAGCTTATTCTTGCGTCTCTATAAAAATAATAGTGATATCTAAAAATTTAATTGTTTCGATTGTTTGGTGAGTCACGGCCATCTTTTGCACAAGCAGGATAAACAGACTGGGACCTTCGTTTAAAGTAAAATCCGACTGAGAACAAACATCGATACCTTTGTCGGGATTCAAATCCTACTCTCTTTGCTCAGTAGCCAGCGCCCTAACCACTAGCAAAGCAGGTGGATCCTATAAATTTGAAGAAACAGATATTTTAAACTTTTTTTTTTTTTTTTTTTTTTAAGGGTTTTACTTATTGTTTACTTTCCTCTATCTACCTCTATTATAAAATATGATTTTCATAAAAAACCTTCAGGAATTCATAAATTAGGTCCACACCAGTTAAATTACAATAGAAATGGTATATAGAAATTATGTGTTTTACGCTTAAGACTATCACTGGCAACTTTGGAAATTTCGCATTCGAGATAACAGCCTCTTCCACTAGAGGCACTACGTTCAAATACTAGCCCTTCAATGACAATCTCCCTCCCTATGAGGAGGGATCATTCCATTTTTTTTAGCAGGTGGGGAAAGTTAGAGAGTCAATTGAAATGGTTGCTCCATCTATCAATTTCAAATTAAAATACATTAGCGGAACATTGAAGATATATATATATATTTTATGTTTTATTTATTATTTAGTTATTAAATAAAATAAGAAAAATCATTTTTTTAAAAAAAATTGGATTTTTAAAATTCAAATCTCACTAATTTTATCTTGTTTAGCTGCAGTGATAGAGTCTCCTTGTCCTTGCTAAAATTATATAACTACAGAAATGCAGTTGGAGCAGGATTTAGCTAAGTTTTGCTTTTTTGGCGAAAAATAAAACTAAGTAACTCGGAGTTAAAGAATTACGAAAATTTTTTAGTAATCTGCTTTAGATACTAAAGCAGATTACTAAAATTTTTTCGTAATTCTTTAACTTTAAACTATCTTAAAATTGGAGAAAAATAAAAGTAAGTAACGTATCTAAAGCCATATTACAGAAATATTTTCGTATTCGATTTCATAATTCTTTAACTTTAAATTATCTTAAAATTGTGTCATTTGTACCCCCCCCCCTCCAAAAAAAAAAGTAGATAAATTAATAATCGGCCAACTTTATTTTCGAGCTTTCGAATTGTTATTTTATTTTGTAAGCAAATACATTTTCTGAGGTCAATATTTTATTCATATAATCGTTAGCCAAATTCATTGTCATCAAAATAGTTCGACGTTGGCCCTAAAAAAGCCCTTTTGGTTATAAAATCAAAATATGAACACGAACCAAAAACAGTGTACTACATTCATTCCCTCAGTACCGCACACCGCAATCACTCCCTACCTTTCCCCACCTGCTAAAAAAATGGAATGATCCCTCCCCATAGGGAGGGAGTTTGTCATTGAAGGGCTAGTCATTTAAATGACTCAATTCAATGATTTTCAATGACAAACTCCCTCCTTAAGGAATCATTCCATTTTTTTAGCAGGTGGGGAAAGGTAGAGAGTGATTGCGGCGTGCGGTTCTAAGGGAATGAATGTAGTAGGATCACCGTATTTGCCTCGTGTTGATTATTTTGATTAATCCTGCGCTATGTCTGATGATTTTATAACCAAAAGGGCTTTTTTAAGGCCAACTTCGACTAATTTTGATGACGATGAATTTGGCTAACGATTATATGAATAAAATATTGACCTCCTATTTAATTTTATTTTTACTGCGGCTGCAGAAGAAGTATTGAAATTATGCAAAAAAGTTTATTTTTCAATCCCCTACTTTTTTTGTTATTTCTACATGTGTGAAGGCTTCCTGAATCCAAATCAATCATAAATTTCTTGTCCGTCTGTTTGTAAATCTGTATCCTTGATTACAATCAAACGAATAAAGATATTTGAATTTTTTTTTTCTTATTAACATGTATGATAAAATAGATTTTGGTGTCATTCTGATGATTATGGAAAACAATTCGAAATATGTCATTATTTATTTTTCAGATATAGTATCCACAAAATTTGTCACAAGTACACACACATAGACAGATTCACAGATAAACATTTTCTAAAAATAGTCATATAAAAGACATTCAAAAACTTAAAAATCCGTCGAAAATTTTCATGGATCCAATACTTTCTTCTTGTAAAGATAGAAGAAAGTAAAAAATGCTGAAGGGGATGGGGAGTCTAGGCTCCCCTTCTTTTGAATTTTTCCATAAAGGAGTACTTCAACATGATTATTACTTAGGATGTATCTGCTTACAAAATAAAATCAAAACAATTCGAAAGCTCGAAAATAAAGTTGGCCGATTATTAATTTATCTGCTTTTTTTAGGGGTGGGGGGGGGAGGCACAAATGAAACAATTTTATGATTGTTTAAAGTTAAAGAATTATGAAATCGAATACGAAAAAATTTTAGTAATCTGCTTTAGCTATGTTACTTACTTTTATTCTTCGCAAAAAAAAAAAAAGAAAACTTAGCTAAATCCTGCTCCAATTGCATTTCTGCAGTTACATAATTTTAGCCAGGAGACGCTATCACTGCAGCTAAACAAGATAAAATTAGTGAGATTTGAATTTTAAAAATCCGATTTCAATAAAAAAAAAATGATTTCTCTTATTTTATTTAATAACCAAATAATAAATAAAACATAAAACAAATATGATATCTTCAATGTTCCGCTAATGTATTTTAATTTGAAATTGATAGATGGAGCCACCATTTCAATTGACTCTCTAACTTTCCCCACCTGCTAAAAAAATGGAATGATCCCTCCTCATAGGGAGGGAGTTTGTCATTGAAGGGCTAGTGTCCCCCGAGGCTAACGAAAAAGAATGGCGGTGCTTTACGCGTATCTTTTTTTACAGACCACGGGAGTCACGTGATGCTCGAATCCACCAATGCAGGTGTACGAAAATAGCATTACGTCACTCTAGCGGTCTGTAAAAAAAGATAAGTGGAATGCACCGCGGTAGCCTGACTTTTTCGGTAGCCTCGAAATAGCCACGACTTACGTCACCCTGCATTTACGTCGCATGGCCCGAGAAGTAAATTTTCATTAATTTGACATACTTTGACCATATTTTAGGACTTTTGACTTTACGTTCTGTGAAGGCGAAGGGAAAGTTTTCCGCGACAGTCACGTGATAGAGACAAATAGATGCGATTGAAAAAGCGAATCAGATCATGCTCCCTCTCCTCCCCACCGTTCTACAACTTGGAGAGAATATTTGGTTTGCCAGAAACGCGTGGTATAGACATTTACTCATTCTTTGTTTATGTAAGGCGACGCCACGAGTATATTCTGACGATAGCACCTAAAAGAAAACCTATTGATTCAACATCTGAAGAAAAGAAACAACGGAAGTGTTTTACATTGGAAGTAAAACAGGAAATCGTCAAGTTTTGTAAAGGATGAATGAAGACACATTAAATCGCTTCAAAGATTAATTTATCGTGTACGATTGTAAGAATAATCTTCAAAGATAAAGAGCGAATACTTACCGAAGGTGAAGGAGGTTCGCCCCATGAATATGGTGATGATTCGCAAATTGCAATCGACACGGCGCACAGTGGGGAGTTTTGAGGATCTAGGTCAGGCATGTCAAACACGTGGCCCGCGGACAACTTATCTGTAGACCCGCGAAAGCTTTGGCAGTTTAATGATTTTTATTTAGTTGTTAGAACACGTATGCTGAAAATGCACTTTGCACGAACATACCCAGCTAGCACAGCAATATCGGCCTATATCGGAAACAGCGATTTTGCAATATCGGCCAATATCGGTAAACAACGGACCGGCCAATATTGCATGGCAAACTTTTTTTCCAATATCGGCCTATATCGGAACCCAATATCGACTGATATCGGCGGACGCCGGACCGGTCAATATCGGTAAACAATGGACCGGCCAATATTGCATGGCAAACTTTTTTTCCAATATCGGCCTATATCGGAACCCAATATCGACCGATATCGGCGAACGCCGGACCGCCCGATATTGGTCAAAACTGGATTCGTCAATATAAAATGGCAAAAGCTTTTTATTTAAAAAAAATATAGAGAGATATTGATTACCTTTCTTGGCATAGTATTGGTAATCAATGTCTCTTTATATTAGAGGGAAAAAAAGATCTGACATTGTGTATTATTGTGTCCAGCTTTGAATTAGCTAAACTATATATATATATGTGGTGAACTTTCCGTTGTCATCCACCAGTTGGCAGGAAAAAATATTTGTTTTTGTGGCAACAGTGTTTTCAAGAACTTTTACCTTCACGATAAGGCAACAGGATAAGTTGTTGACACTCTAGACTGTTTTCCCGAATTCGCTTGCAGCGACTCACTTTTTCTAATCTAACGCAAGGATGTAGCTTGCATTTTTACTTTCTTCTATCTATAATAGAAGAAAGTATTGTAATCGAAATTTTTTTCGACTTCCGGTTTTTGACGGATTTACACGTTTTAGGGGTCAGAGATTCCGAAAAACATGTTTTTACAAAATGTCCGTCTGTCCGTCTGTCCGTCTGTGTGGCTTTTAATTGTACCATCTAAAAGTGTATGAAGTTATGCTTCAAATTGAACCACATTTTTTTCTAGGTTTTTGGCTATGGCAAGCAGGTTCTATCAGAATTTGGGGATATTTCGACGAAAGGGGGCGCTGTAATCGATATTTTTGTTCCATTTTCACTATTGTACCATCTAAAAGTGTATGAAGTTATGCTTCAAATTGAACCACATTTTTTTTCTAGGTTTTTGGCTATGGCAAGCAGGTTCTATCAGAATTTGGGAATATTTCGACGAAAAGGGGCGCTGTGATCGATATTTTTGTTCCATTTTCACTATTGTACCATCTAAAAGTGTATGAAGTTATGCTTCAAATTGAACCACATTTTTTTTCTAGGTTTTTGGCTATGGCAAGCAGGTTCTATCAGAATTTGGGAATATTTCGACGAAAGGGGGCGCTGTGATCGATATTTTTGTTCCATTTTCACTATTGTACCATCTAAAAGTGTATGAAGTTATGCTTCAAATTGAACCAAATTTTTTTTCTAGGTTTTTGGCTATGGCAAGCAGGTTCTATCAGAATTTGGGGATACTTCGACGAAAGGGGTTCGCTGTGATAGCCATTTAAAGATTTCAAATTCAAAAAGATGTGCAAATTCAAAAAAATTAGAAATCCTAAAACTTTTTTCGTTAAATGTTCGGCCTTGATCCGGAGAATCTGAGCAATTTTTGTTTTGCCTCTATCTTAAAAAATAGCTGAGATATAGCGGTTTGAAATTTTAGGGTGGCTGACATTTTCAAACAAGACAGCGGAATTTCATCCATAAACGGGTTTAATTTCTGAGTTTTAGTTAACATGATTTCGGCCAATTTTCTTTCATTGTTGTAACCATTCATCCTATTACATGCTTATCAGTATATATTTATATTCGCCAACATCGAATTCTCGCCAAACTTGGCGACAGTTGGCGGAATATCGCCAAATTTGGCGACCAAAATAAGTTGCCATAAATGAAGCCAACTTGGCTGTAGAGGACTAATTTGGCGATATCCTCATTCAAATTCAATGTTGACGAAAACTGGGATTGAATCTTCTTTATTTATGTTCCACGCATTTTACCTTCGTGTTTTCCAGTAAAATTAGCTAAAATCGTAAAACCAAGGAGTAGGGAAGCTATCTGTTCCTGTCGGTTCAGGCCAGAAGGACTTTTCGTAGTTTAGTATACGTCGGTTGTTCGCATCCCTGTAACCCGACGATTCGCAAGCAGCTGACGTACAACAGAATGACGAAAAATATTGATTTTATTGGCGATGTGATAGCGAATTTTGAAGTATTAACATGACTGAGATAGAAGAAAGTTTTGGGATTGGTACATCCGACTAGTTTCTTAACGATTTGTATCTTTACTATTTGTGTATTTATTGAAAAGATTAAATAATCTTTAGTTATTATGAAAGTTATTTTTACTTTAAGTTAGGACATCATTTATAAAATTCTAACACTGGTGACCTCGTGCTTGAACATGCATCAAAGGATCGTGAATATACATAGTTGATCGAGAGATCGCTTTACATCGCCAATGATTTCGTACTGAAGCATGCAGTTTTTCCAAACTATATCGTTTTATTATGTGGGTGATGCAAGAAAATTTATATTTTCTCCAAAATTGGTTTGATTTTGTTCTGATAACGCCGAATCTCACAGATCCAGTAAAAGGCGTATGTGGCATCTTACGATTTACCAAGATGTGGTCAGTATCCGATTTTATTGGCATGGTATCGGTAAGCTTCTTTCAATTTATTCGTATGTTTTAGTAAATGTTATTTTTTCGCACGATTTTATTGCTATAATCTGCTAATATTCATTTTTGTTGCACTCATGTTTATATGACCCTAGAATATTTTTGGAGCATAATAGTAAAATTCTGTCAACAATCCCTAAAATTTCGAACATCAACTAGTTAATGCACTCAAACATTTGTAATTTTAACTTGTATATATAATTTGTAAATTTCTATTTCTGTGCTTTCATTCTTATTTTCCTTGTGCATACATAACTTTTCAAACTGCATAATCATGTCTGATCCACCAGACCCAGTCACTGCAAATAATCAAATAGCCCACGTAGCAGTCAAACCCCCACCATTTTGGAAATCTAACCCAATTTTATGGTTTGTCAGGTTGGAAGCTAATTTTAGTTTGGCAAACATAATATCTGAAATTACTAAATTTAATCATGTTGTGGCATCGATTGATGCTGATGTTTTGACTTCTGTCAGCGACTTAATCGTTAATCCACCACAAGTAGATCCATATACGGAGCTCAAAAAGCGGTTAATCGATTCTCATTCCGAAAGCGAAGCATCGAGAATCCGCACTCTACTCCAAGGCCTTGAACTTGGCGATCAACGCCCTTCTCAATTTCTTACACGCATGCGCGCCTTAGCGGGCACATCTGTTGGCGAGCCGCTACTTAAATCTCTATGGCTAGGGAGACTTCCAAATAATACTCAGTCCATCCTTGCTGCTCTTAATCAGGAACTCACCCAGCTAGCAACAATTGCTGATAAAATTCATGAGTTCACTTTCACTCCGGTGATAAATGCTACAAGTTCAGTAAAACCGGAATCCTCAAACAGTTTAGAGTTGCAAATCGCGCAGTTATCAAAACAAGTGAGTGAGCTGACACATCTTGTAAACAAACGCGACACCACACATGAAAGAGTACGAAACAATCATTTCCGAAGACGAAGTAAATCCCGTGATCGTTTTCACCAATACAAGGAACCAAGTGATGGCAAATGTTTTTATCATACCAATTTTGGCAAGAATGCTCGAAAATGTACACAACCCTGTTCTTTCCGACAAGCGGAAAACTAAATTGGCGATCGCCGGAAAGCCAGGATCGTGATCGCCACCTCCAGCGTATTCTCCTGGCCGATATTAAAACAAATTTGAAATATTTGATTGATACTGGAGCAGATATTTCCGTTCTTCCAAGGAATTCTGTCTCTCAGCCTAGAATATCAAGCGACTTGGTACTTTATGCCGCAAACGGTACAACAATAAAAACTTATGGCACTAAACGCCTTACACTCGACCTAAATTTACGCCGTAGTTTCACATGGCCATTTATTATTGCAGATGTACGTCAACCGATTATTGGAATTGATTTTTTAAAGCATTTTAATCTATTAGTTGATGCTAGAAACAATAAATTAATTGATGCTACTACTTAAATTTCTTCTGCTGCCGCTTCTGCTACTCTAAGCTCTGAAATTTCTAATATATCTTTTGCTTTTGGCGATTCACCATTTCAAACAATTCTTAAAAAATATCCAACAATTATAAACACTACACCATCCAAATTGTCTTCACATTTGACAACATTTCATCATATTGAAACAACAGGTCCGCATGTGTTTCCTAAGCCAAGACGTTTAGCCCCTGATATGTTACGCGCTGCACGGCAAGAATTTGAGTATTTAATGTCTCAGGGAATAATTAGACCCTCAAAAAGCCCATGGGCTAGTCCGCTACATATGGTAAAAAAACAAAACGGGGAATGGCGCCCATGCGGTGATTATCGGCGTCTCAATTCTGTTACTGTACCTGACAGGTACCCAGTGCCACATATTCATGATTGCACACAACTCTTATTCGGCAAAACTATTTTTTCTACCATAGACTTGACCAAAGCATATCACCAAATACCTGTAAACCCATCAGACATACAAAAAACCGCTATCACAACACCATTCGGTTTATTCGAGTTTGTTTACATGCCTTTTGGCCTACGCAACGCTGGGCAAACATTCCAGAGATTTATAAATGAGGTACTATCTGACTTAGAGTTTTGTATACCTTATTATGACGATATTTTGATTGCTTCTGCTAATGAAGCTGAGCATATTAGACATCTCGACCAAGTTTGTAGCCGTTTGAATTTACATGGTTTAAAAATTAATCCCACCAAATGCGTTCTAGGACAATCCTCGGTAAAGTACCTTGGCTGTCTTGTGACGCCAGAGGGAGTTCAACCCCTCCCTTAAAAAGTGTCTACAATAAATGATTTCCCAAAACCGGAAACACTTTCACAATTAAAGCGTTTTGTTGCAATGTTAAATTTTTATCGACGATTTCTGCCAAAGGCAGCTAAGAAACAAGCACCTCTTAACAATTTACTTCGTGACTGTAAGAAAAATGACAAACGTCCTGTCCCTTGGACTGATGAGGCACTTCTTGCTTTCACTCAGTGTAAATCGGACTTAGCCAATGCCGCAACCCTCGCTTATCCTGCACCAGACCATGAACTCCACTTAATGGTTGACGCTTCCGACATTGCTGTTGGGGCAGCATTAAATTGCTTAACTCAAAATGGCACAAAACCCCTATCATTTTTCTCCCGTAAACTGAGTGCAACAGCAATTAAATATAGCACATATGATAGAGAGCTTCTCGCTATCTATTTATCTGTCAAACACTTTCGGCATTACCTGGAAGGCAGAAATTTCATAATATTTACTGACCATAAGCCTTGCATTTACTAAACACATGCATATAACACATGCATTTACTAAAAACTCTGATGCAATCTCTCCACGTCAACTCCGGCAGCTGGATTTCATTTCCCAGTTTTGCACGGATATTCGACATATCCCTGGCTCTGACAATGTAGTAGCAGATACGTTGTCAAGAATAAATTCTGTCAATGTACAGTCAACTGATTCGGCTACAATTGCAGAAGCTCAACAACATGATGTCGAGCTGCAAGAGCTGTTAAAGAGCGACAAGATCTCCTTGTGTTTGAAACCTGTTGCAGTGACTCCAACCTTAAGTATATACTGTGACAGTAGCTGTGATACAATTCGACCTTATGTACCCAAAGATTTTCGCAAAAGTATTTTTGCATCCCTGCATAACTTATCACACCCAGGCACTAGAGCATCCAAAAAACTCATCCAATCTAGATTTGTTTGGCCGTTTATGTCAAAAGATATCAACACTTGGACTCGATGTTGTATAAAGTGCCAAAGAGCAAAAGTGTCTAGACACACATCCAGCCCTCTCCAAAGTTTTCAGCTACCTCAGCGCAGATTCGACCATGTACACATCGACATTGTGGGATCTCTAACACCATCAGATGGTTTCCAGTACTTACTCACCTGCATAGATCGCTTTACACTCTGGCCTGAGGCAATTCCTATTGCTGATATATATGCAGAAACTGTTGCAAAAGCCTTTGTTGCAAATTGGATTTCACGATTTGGAATCCCTACCCTCATAACTTCAGACCAGGGCAGACAATTTGAAAGCAACCTATTCTCCATCCTTAATAAGATGTTGGGTATCCAGAAGACCCGCACAACACCATATCACCCAAAAAGCAACGGTTTAGTTGAGCGATTCTATCGTTCCCTAAAACAAGCACTTCGATGCCATGAATCGAAATGGACTGAATCACTCCCTATTGTCTTGCTTGGACTTAGATCTTCATTCAAAGCAGACCTCGACTGCACTAGTGCTGAGCTCGTTTATGGTGCACCACTAAGACTCCCATGTGAAATGATCGACCACCCGCAAATTGATATCCAACCTCATGACTTTTTACAAACATTGCGAGACACCATGAACTCATTAAAACCTACTCCAACTTCTACACATGCCAAGCCGGCTGTTTTTGTTCACCCGTCCCTCAAAACATGCACTCATGTGTTTGTGAGGCATGATGCTGTAAAGAAGTCACTTCAAAGTCCTTATGATGGCCCATTCAGTGTAATACAAAGAGCCGACAAGACTTTCATTATCAACATGAATGGCAGACAAACTGTTATTAGTATTGATAGACTGAAACCCGCCTTCTTAGAAACTTCTGATTTCTCCATCACCTCAGCTACCCAGCAATTTCCTATACCACAACACTGTACCGAGCAATCTTCACAAGCTAATGCCTCAACTTCTCGATCTGACCCAGTGAAGACAGATCCACTTCAAAAGACTCTTGTGACAACTCGTTCTGGTCGTCGTGTCCGATTCAACACACGGTACCTCTGAACTCAGTGCCTCAGGCACTTGGGGAGGAGTACTGTGGTGAACTTTCCGTTGTCATTCACCAGTTGGCAGGAAAAAATATTTATTTTTGTGGCAACAGTGTTTTCAAGAACTTTTACCTTCACGATATGGCAACAGGATAAGTTGTTGACACTCTAGACTGTTTTCCCGACTTCGCTTGCAGCGACTCACTTTTTCTAATCTGACGCAAGGATGTAGCTTGCATTTTTTCTTAACGATTTGTATCTTTACTATTTGTGTATTTATTGAAAAGATTAAATAATCTTTAGTTATTATGAAAGTTATTTTTACTTTAAGTTAGGACATCATTTATAAAATTCTAACATATATATATATATATGAATGCTTTTTAATTATTTAAAATTTTTATTTGGCTGGCATAAAAATTTATATTTTCATATATTTTAAAGATATAGAAAATTATATCTTTAAGTTCATTGCCATGATTCTGTAGAAAATATCTGAAGCAATTAGCATATATATGAATGCTTTTTAATTATTTAAAACTTTTATTTGGCTGACATAGAAATATATATTTTAAAGATATAGAAAATTATATCTAAGTTTATTGCCATGATTCTGTAGAAAATATCTGAAGCAAGATGCATATATATAAATGTTTTTTAATTATTTAAAAATTTTATTTGGCTAGACATAGAAATATTTTTTTTTTCTTTTTTTTTTTTTTTTTTTAAGATATAGAAAATTATATCTTTAAGTTCATTGCCATGATTCTGTAGAAAATATCTGAAGCAAGATTTTCATGATATGTGTTGCGAGTGAAATTTTGATAATTCTGTCAAATGACTAAATAAGAGAATGCTTAGGAGAAGGGGAAAAAAAAAAAAAAACTTTTTCTTTTGGGAAAATTAAAATACCATTAATAATTAAAAATAAATGTGTAGATGAAATGAAATGGTAAGATTGAAAATTGTAACATATAGCATTATTTTTAATTTAAAAAAAAATTATTATTATTATTATTTTTTTTTTTTTTTTTTGTCATGTTACCAATTTTTCATATATTTTTTCACATAATCAATAGAAATATTTAACCATTATTAAAAATTTAAGAAAAATAACATGTAGCTGTAGGGATTTATTCTTTTCTGCTCTTGCCATAAATATAGATCTTCAGATTTGTTTAATTGTATTTAAATATATAAACTTTCAAAAGAAAAAAAAAGTAATCTTCTGGCAAAATTTAGTTGAAAACAAATTATGTTAAATTACTTATGTAAAAATCCATCTATAGTATAACTTTTAAAATTCCAATATTTTTCTTTGAAAAAAAAATTATATTTTATCTTTACGACTTCATTCTGAATCAGTCTCATGTATACAACTGGTAATAAACACTCTGTTGGAATTCTATATTTTTCATTAAATATCATTATATTTTTCATTAAAATTTCATTAAATATCTATATTTTTCAAAAATTTCAACAAATATTGGTTGAAATTTATAAGTTTTATTTAAAAATTAGTTTTAATGGCAATTTTAAATAGAAAGTGCAATTGAAATGATCATTTAAACAGGCAAATAATATATTACAAACAAAGGCTGTTAAACGAAGTAAGGAAAGTTATTAGGAAAAGTTTTCTTATTTGTAGATTTTTTTTTCCATCATTTTAAAAGTTCCAGAAATTTTACATCTCTACAAATAACACATTAATATGACATGAAGGCTATTAAAATTTCAATGCAGAATTTCCAATGTCTACTTAGTTGATGAAATCAGGAAAAAAAAAAAAAAAAAAAAAAAAAAGAAAGAAAAAAGAAAAAAAAAACACAGTAATTGATAGAAAGAAAATATTCTAAATACAACACATTTCATCTTTGGCATCCCCCCACCCACCCAAAAATTACATATACATGTAAATAAATAAAAAATATTTTAAAAACATTTTAAGTGATAAAAAGAAAGGAAAACACTAAAGACGAAACATGCTCAATTTTCTTCTTATATATACATAATTTTTTATGGGGGAGGCAGTAAAGATATATTATACATTTTTAAAATTTCAAATACATTCTCGAAATTATGTGTAATTAATGCATTTGAAATAGAAATTTAAAAAAAACTTAGCTTTTAAATATCACAAAGATATCATTTTAAATATCACAATAATTTATGTAATACATCCTCAAAATTATGTGTAATTAATGCATTTGAAATCGAAAATTTAAAGATCTTAGCTTTTAAATATCACAATAATTTATGTATGTTTTACTAAAATTGCAATTTTAATTGGATTTTATTAATTGTTTCACAAATCTTTTATTGATCATGAATAGTAAGCCTTTAAGATTAATTTTCAATGATTTTAAAGATTTGTAAATTTATTTTATAAATAGTATTTTGTTAAAATATCTCAAAACATGGAACATGGAACACTAGTTTCAAAAGTGCTAAAACAAAACTCATAAGTAGATACATGTCTACTTATGTTAGTTAGTTATAAATAAATAAAACTTTCTAAAAATTGAGTCAGGTGGCAAAGCAAGAAATACACTTTGCACTTACCTTATGTAGCATCTTTCTCTCTTCAGTTCTTTTCTGGAAAATGATCTGGAAATGATGTTCTTTTCTAATTTCTCGTTTAAATTTGAATATTTTTAAAAGTTTTTTTTTTTTTTTTTTTTTTTTTTCATAAGATAGCTGAGGTCAATCTCAACTATCCAATGCAAAAAAAAATATCATTTAAAAATATTCAAATTTAAATGAGAAATTAGAAAAGAGTCTGCCCATAGCTTTAACATTAGCTAGTGGGTGTTATCAAGTCATTCAAGAACCCCCTTATAATGTCTTCTGAATACTTTCCTGTACCTTCCTTCCATTATAAAACATGATCTTTATAAAAATCCTGCAGGAATCCATAAATTACTTCCATACCAGTTAAATAATTATAGAAATGTTATATAGAAATTATGTGTTTTACGTTAAAGACCGGAGAGCTACTTATCACAATATCGTTCTAGATAACAGCCCCTTCCATTGGAGGCTGCACATCTAAATAATAAGAATAAGAGGTAGTGTTGACGCTGTTGAGTCACAGATTAAATATAACCAGGGCTTTATTATCCAAAAGGCATATGAAGCACATGCTTCCCCTCTAAAATTTAAAAGGGGCCCAAAATGTCTGCGAAGAGAGTCCTCTAATACCCCTTTTCTTTTTATTTATTTATTTATTTATTTTGGAAAAGTTTGCTTAAGGCGGAATTAAAAAAAAAATATTTTTCCGCGCTCAACAACTCAAAATTTTCAGACTCATTTTTAAAAGTAACAACATGAAACTTGGCGGCGTGATTTATGAAGAGATTTATAAGGGCCCCATGTTTTTATTTTTCGTTCAATTAATTAGAAATTGATTTACAGACAATTATTTTTACAGTACGATCATTTTTTTTTGTTGTTTCCAGCGTCTTTGTTTCACTTTGACAGCATTTTTTGAAATATATTCTGCCTTTATAAAAAAAAAAAAAAAAATCGAGACAATACAGACATTATAAAGTTTCTGAATAAGAGAACCTGCCAATTGGATGCATTTTAGAGCAAAAATGAATTTAAAAATGTGTCTCAAAATAAGCAGTTTGGATTTGAATACACCCTTAAGGCTGCTCGTCAGTAAATTTCCCGATGCCCCTCGCTAATGCTAATCCTATGGGCGTAGAATGCATTCGTATTTTTAAAATATCTCCTCAGGATATTAATATTTTTAACTTCTGATTTCTTTGTACTGTTCTTAGAGAATGCCGTTTCTTTTCTTAGTTGTCAATTTTTTTCTAAAATAAATACTTAATTTTATGTGAAGTGTTGAAATCTTATTCAGTTTCGCTAAGATTTTAACACATAAAAATATAAATTAAGCACATATTTTAGAAAAATTTGATAACTAAGAAAAAAAAAAGAGAGATTTTTTTAGAACAGCACAAAGAAAACAGAAGTTAAAAATATTAATTTTCTGAGGAGATATTTTAAAAATACGAATGTGTAAGACGCCCATACGATTAACATTAGCGAGGGGAATCGGGAAGTTTACTGACGAGCAGCCTTAATCAAGAGGAAATCCACTCACTACTTCACGAAACTTATTTAACAGAGAAATATGAATGTCATCAATAGGATGTTAATTAATCATGTAGTATCCTCACGTGCCTGTTAGAAACCAACCAGGAAATAATATTCGTATCATTGGTGAGTTTTCATGAAAGAAGAAAACTTTTGACAAATGAAAGGGCCCCCAAAATGATACCGTGTGCTTCTCCTAGATTTAGAGGTTAATCAGGCCCTGGATATAACATTTACAGGATTATATTTAATCTGTGATGTTGGGCGCACATTAAATACCCTATGGTGTTGGGTAGGACACGAAAATTTTTGGACGTTTGTATTTGTATGCGGTGCCGCCGAAACATTTTTGTCATGGGAATATCATGCCTCCAATGCCAGACTTACAATTGAGTCAGCATGGAAGTAATGCCTTCCTCTTCCTCTCTGTATCGTTCTATGCTGCTTAAATCTGACAATCTCAGTCCCGCAGTGGCGCGGACGGTTAAGCTCGGCTCTCGTAAGATCGCCGAAAGCGAAGCAGCATCGACCAAGGTCACTGTTTGGGAGGGTGACAACCTCTCTCGACTGCCGCTGCTGTGGGACCGTGTACGTTAATGGGAGCTGGTGCACGTAAAATCTGTTCGTGGCTCCACTCCAAGTTTAGTATAAGCGAAACCTCTGGGAGTACTAATCCAGGTGCAGGTCTCTCATCTGAAATTGGTTCAAAATTAGGAGACCAGTTCTAGAAGTCCAACCTCTCTTGAGGCTCTGGCACCCCTTCTTTCAGAGAAGTGCCTTGGCACTTTCTCTGACACGCCAACAACACAACATCTGACAATCTGAGGCTAGGCGTTAGTGGAGCGGCACATTAGTATTGTTGTCCTTCTCAAGAAGATAAATAGTAGTAGTTTTCGGAAAAGAGAAAGGGGATTTACGCTGTTTATGTGATTATCAGATTTTTTTATCTTTTTGTGTGTGTCTATATCACAACTAGAGCTTCTATACTACGTCTTTTTTCAGGTTAATCACATGACCCTGTTATATCCTTTATTAAGGGACCATGTTATAATTGAAACCTCTTAGTGCTAATTGCAATATAATATTTAGAGAAAATTTGTTAATTGCAATTAGCACTAAGAGGTTTCAATTATAACATGGTCCCGCGCGTGTTAATTGCGATTAGCACTAAGAGGTTTCTATTATAACATGTTCCCGTATTAAAGGATATAACACGGTCATGTGATTAACCAGAAAAAAGACTTGGTGGATGATATGACATGGTCTCAAGTGATTAGTGAAAATATAAACATCTACCCCTTATCAATGACGTCATAGATAAGAATACACGTACACGAACGTTTCTTTTTTATTTTGTATAAGTCCAGTATATCGTGATGGATTTTAGGTAAGAAAAGTTTGACTCCCTTATAGGAGTCTTACTCACAACGGCTCTTAGCACTAATGCACCCGAGAAATTCCCTATATAAAGGAAAATATGGTTACTTGTTCAGTTGGTTTCCCTTTTTCGATATTTTGCGTTGTAAGGGGGGGGGGGGCATCGTGACTTTTTTTACAGATGCTTTGGTGGAGCATGATAGATAAAAGGTTGGGAACCACTGATCTAGAAAAAGAAGCAGTATAAATATAAGAATATTAAACAAAACTTTTATTTTTTGGAAATTGTATCTTGTATCAATACTTAAAAGGCAGATTTTTTTTCTTCTTTTTAATGTAGTCTCGTATTTACTTTCATAAATTTCATTTCATTAAGTTTAAGTTATCGGTAATATAGTAGTTTAAAATAAAAAAATCCCGAGTTTAAATAAAAGTTTAAATAATGTTTAAATAAAAAAATTAAAAAAATCCGACGGTAGTAAAAATAAATCCATAAGAAAAAAAAATACAGTTATTTTATTCAAAGGTTTTAAATGAATAAATGATATCAACAAATTTAAATCCGGTTTTAAATGAAGCTCGTTTGTAAGCCGTTTTCTTATTTTTTATTTGTAAAAATTATGAAGAAAGGATATGCAATTCTCCGTTCTAAATATGAAAGTAAACAATAATGACATCATATGAGCCTGAACGTTGTGATAGGGAATTTCTCTGAGCATTTGTGATAAGAACAGTTGTGAGGTTCGCTCGGGGAGTAGCAACGCCCCCTAGAGGTATCTCTAGGGAGCGTTGGGTGTAGACGCTCGTCCTTTTCTAAGTCATTTGTGAGATGAAACATGAAATAAATATTATGATACAGGATTGCTAGATTTACTTCCTTTTTTATTCAGAAATTTCGAATTCATACCGGGAATTCCGAAAGAAGAATTTTATCTCTATGCAATTACGAAATGACTATCATTAAATAAAACAAAAATTACTATTCGAAATTTCTGAATAGAAAGAAGGCAAAACTGACGACCCTAAAGCACCAAACCAGTATATATATATTTTTTTTCTACTAGTACTTTCTACAAAGGTTGACAAGTGTGTCTCATGAAAATAATTACCGTCGTGTCCAGAAATGTTTTATTATTATAATTATTATTATTATGGCAGTGCATTAAATTTTGTTGTTTTATTTCATGTTAATTTTATTAAAGTGTTTTACATGAAATATTCAGTATAAAATGGCTGCAAGGATATTTGACCATACCAAAACAAAGGAGTAATCATATGAGTTGTAATTTTCCATCTGGGCGAAAAATGTCCGGGCCAGGATTCGAACCTGGGATCTATTGGCTGCCAGTACTCTACCAACTGAGTGTTCAGCCAAGAGATCCCAGGATTAATTTTCTGGCCCGGACATTTTTCGTCTAGTTGGAAAAATTACAACTCATATGATTCCTTTACCAATTTGAATAATTGTGTTAAAATTAATCTAGTATAATCACGTATTCAGCGTTTACTAGAGTTCCAAATTACCTGCGATTTATTCTGTTGAGCTGATTCAGATATCAGACGAGATGCTATGATCAATAAGGTTAACTGGATGAATTAGGTCATCCAGATTCAGTCGAGATGGCTCAGTTGATAGAGCACTGGCAGCTTCAGCCAAGAGATCCCAAGTTCGAATCCTGGCCCAGACATGTTTCGTCCAGTTGCAAAATTACAACTTATATGGTTTCTTTAAAAATTTGAATAATTGTGTTAAAATTAATCTAGTATAATCACGTATCCAGCGTTTACTGGAGTTCCAAATTACCTGTTGAGCTGATTTAGATATCAGATCAGGTGCTATGATCAATAAGATTAGCTGGGTGAATTAGGAATTAGGTCCTCCAGATTTGAACTTGAACTTGTGATAGGTACAATGGGCTTCCAAGTTGCGAAGCAACTGCACACCCTGGCTTTGAGTAGGTGTATATCAAATCCTGAGAGAGCCATATGAAATGTCTAGCCGTAGTCCTTGCATAATAGTCCTTGCCCAAGACTACATAAAATAGGATAGTGTTAAGTATATCTATAAAATAATGAAAATTTACTAGTTAAAGTATAAAAGTAAAAATAGTTCATAGTTAAAAAAAAATATATATATATATATATATATATATATATATATATATATATATATATATATATATATATATATATATATATGCCAGACGAGGTAAAGTAAAGATGTTAGGAGAAGTTTAGGAGAAAAGTCAATATAAAATTATCAATAAAAAATTATATAATAATATATTTTTGTTTTAATTAAAGAGAAAAATTTTGAGGAAAGAATTATAGCTCGGAAGGACTATTCATCAAGAATAGTGGAGTACCTTGGTTTTTTCCGGTTGGATGGACTGCAAGCATCGTAGTCAGGTAGCTCATAAATGAGTTCATTTGGAATGTGATTAATGTCATTGTAGAATTTTTTCACAAGGTGTTTAATGCGATGTTTGAGTGAAGTCGTTTTCAGATCCTTGAGGATTGTGGAGTTTTTGAGGTATCTAGACCCGTTCCTGATGTAACGGAGCTGTTTGTAATGGGTACTAGAGAGGCTGTTCATACTGGTTTTGCAAGTGAAGCCCCAGATTGGACATGCATATGTGATAACAGAGAGAATGCAAGCATTATATATTAAGAGTTCGTTGTGTATGGAGAGTGAGTGACTGCGAAGAAGGGGGGCGAGGGTTTTGGAAATTCCGGCGACTTTACCGCGGATATTAAGAATATGCTTTTTAAAGGTAATGCGTTTGGTCCTCCAAATTCAACCGGGATGGCTCAGTTGGTAGAGCACTGTCAGCTTCAGCCAAGAGATCCCAAGTTCGAATCCTGGCCCAGACTTTTTTCGTCCAGTTGCAAAATTACAACTCATATGATTTCTTAATTAATTTGAATAATTGTGTTAAAATTAATCGAGTTAATAATCAGGCTGGACGAGAACAGAATGTTACTGTCATCTAACACTGATGCATCAATCAAAAGCCCTGAAGTGGATCATTCGATTATTATTATTTCTTTTTTTTTCTTTTGTAGATGGGATAGAGAGAAAGGACAGATGACTAGAGAGAAAACGAGAGACGGGACATTTTGTACGTCAAAGGATATTTCAATCATTATATTTCAGTTTAGGAATAAAACTGTTATGCATTCACTGTTATGCATTAAAATAACACTGTTATGCATTCAAGATATTCACAAAAATAATAAAATATACATATTTCTACATATAGAAATTATGTGGTGGTAATAGTTAGATAGAAAATCATAGATTTATTTTGTTAATTTTAATCAATAAGTTTGAGTTCCCCACGAACAATCAATATAAAATATAATAAATTATAATACCTTGTAATAATATATTTCTTTTAAATGCTAAAAGGTGTAAACTAAAAACATAATATACAGTAAAATAACTTTTATTAGATTGTTGACATGTTTCTACTCATTCCGTGCCATTTTTAAAAACAAATGAGAATATTCTGTAATAGCACAGCCTTTGAAGTTATTATTTGAAATGCTGCTATTTAATTTTCATGTACTTAAAAAAATAACGTACTCAATTTTGAAAAGTACATGGAAATTAAATGATAGCATTTCAAATCATAACTTCAAAGACCGTGCAATTATAGAATATTCTTATTTGTTTTTGATAATGGCTCAGAGTGAGCAGAAACATGTCAACAATCTAATAAAAGTTATTTTACTGTATATAATGTTTTTAGTTTACACCTTTTAGCATTTAAAAGAAAGCTCAACCTATGTTTACGTTGTGGGCGTGTATGATAATTTTGCACATAAATCAGCTTTGTACTTAGATTTTTTTAAAGCCCAAACTTTTAACTTAAATATTTATATGTTTAACCCAAATTTGTCTATCGCAATATAGCAAGTTTCGTAAATCATCATTTTCATGCATTTTGTTTTTCTTTGCGAGCGTGACATTCATTTCACACACGTAACACGTGAAAATTATCTTTTTAAGGCATGAAGCTAAAGCATAACAAAATATATGCTCTAATGTTGTGTAAACGTAAAAATATATAATTTTAATTTAAAAGTGTAGTACAAAGTTTAGTACTTTAAATACAAAGGTAATTTATGTGTAAAAGAGCCAGGGACGTCCCCATGGATTTGTTATAATAATAATAATAATAATAAGGGTACAACTGACTACTCAAGCTTTTCAATAAAAATTTTAATTTCATTAATCTTAGTTAGATATGGAACTAAAACTGGATGCTGGGTTAACAGCTAATTACATTTTTAAATGACAAACGTTTGCTCTGATTATTTTATTAATTAATAATCCAACGTAACGTCTCTTCAAAATTTAACGTAATTTGTAAGTCCAACTAGTTGGTCTGCGTAGTCGTTGTCAGGGCCTGCTTAAGACTTAGAAGTAGGGGAAGCCCGACGTCACACAGGGGGCCCCCCTTTTACTCTGCCATTTATGCTTTAACAATAACAATCTGTAATTTTACCATCAAAATTTCGAATAAACAACACTTTTAATATTAAAAAAAAACTAACTACCTATATACATATGGAAAATATTTTATTTTATACATAATTACACATAACAAATTAATTTTATAAATGAATTTACAAATATGGAACAGGTGCGAATATTTGAACTTCAAAATATTTTTTATACTTTACAAATTGCAGGATTTTTCAGTGCTAAGAACAAGGCCGGGACAAGAAACATTTGACGTAAGTTTATGCCTTGCTGCAACACAATTTTGCTTCTATTTTATAAACAGAAATTTGGCATCACTGAATGCTAATTACTTTCCCCTTTATTTAAATAACCTATTCTCCATATTTTAAATCATTTCTCCACTCTTTATGAATATAAACAAAATATAACTACATGCATATTAAATTTTCTGTTATTTTTAGCACGTTTGAAATTAAAATGTAAAACATAAGAAAAATGAAAATAAGTTGCATTTAATCACTGTTTTTATACCATTTACTATATCAACAGAAAAAAAATAGAGTATAAATGTGTCAGTAATAGTCTGGGGGAAAATTTAGTAGCTATAATTAAGAAATTAAAATACATTTTTTACTATGATTGAAATTCCCCCCCCCCCCCTAAAAATTAGTTTAAAAAAATTAATTTGGGGGGCCCTTTGTATTTCAGTGGGTAAGCTCGGGCTTCACGGGCCTATTTGGTAAACAGGCTCTGGTCGTTGTGATTACGTCTAAAAAGAACATTTTTAAGGTAGATCATCTCTGAAATAAACTGTCAATCTAAATTTCCCTTGAAATGTTTGATAAAAACCAATTTAATTCGATTTGAAAGCATTAAACAGGACAAGTAAGCTATCCAGTGCTCCACCCACTTCTATACAAATGATTTTACCATCTGTTTCCTATTTCTGGAAATTAGCGCCATGAAAAGAATGGGCTCATTTCAGTCATGTGTATCTTGACATTTTTCATGTTTTCAAAACCAGAAACTGGAGGAAATACAGTGGACGCACAGATTTTGATAATTTTAGCTAGTTAAAAACGAACGACCGAACAACAGCAGTAAAAGAAAGTCAGTAAAGTGCAGTTTATGAATATCCATCTAATCTAAAGAAATAGCAATTATTTTTATATTGAATTTAATTATGTTAAGTAATGCAATCTGCGAAAGTTGCCATATCCACTTTAGTGCATGATTGAAATATGTCTTCGAATTAAAAATAAATAAATAAATAAAGTCAACCAACTCTTTTTACAGAAAATTTTAGACTATAATAAAGTTATTAATCACAAGACGCTTAGAATAGGAATGTTTTCAAATGCATTACGTAGTTCGCGCTTCAAGTGTCTCTTATAATTGTCAAAATATATGATAGTTGAAAGGCGAGAAATCTCGACCGTAACCAAAGTATCTCGAAGTGCTCTTACATTTTTTCCAATCTTTTAATCTTATTGTAAATACTTACCTTTAATCAATTTGGATCATTTTATTTTAAGTTTCACACCGGAAAGATTTAGAAATTTTTTATTTAAATAAAAAAATTAAATTCTCTGTAGTTAAACATTTTACACTTGCATGTACAATCTTGATATCTTGCTTTGTGCTTCGCCAGAGCAAGAGCAAATAAAATTAACATAGAATCAAACATGGATATAGGGAATGCACTGTATATCCAACTTTGCCACGATCTATGGATGCGGATCGGATCTATTGAGAATTCAAGCGCCCCCCCCCCCCCACATTTACTTCGCCTGGCCCGAAAATTAAATTTTCATTAATTTCACACAGTTTGAACATTTTTTAGGACTTTTGATTTTACGTTCTGTGAAGGGAAAGTTTCCCGCGACAGTCACGTAATAGAGACAAATAGCTGAGATTGAAAAAGAGAATCTGATCCTGGTCAAAAATCCTGGATCCTGGTCCTGGCCCCCCCCCCCCTCCCTTTTACAACGCGGAGAGAATATTTAGTTTGTGAAAAACGCGTAGTATAAACATTCACTCATTCTTTGTTTATGTAAGGCGACGCCACGGGTATATTCTGACGATAGCAACTAAAAGAAAAACTAGTGATTCAACATCTGTAGAAAAGAAATAACGGAAGATTTTTACGTTAGAAGGAAAACATAAAATCGTCAAGTTTTGTAAAGGAGGAATGAAGACTCATAAAATCACTTCAAAGATTAATTTATCTTGTACGACTGTAAGAATAATCTTCAAAGATAAAGAAAGAATACTTACCGAAGGTGAAGAAGGCTCGCCCCATGAATACGGTTGTGGCAACTCCAACTGCCTATATTACTAATTCAATCGAGAGTTGCAACATGTAAATAATCAACTTCAATGTAATTGATTTCTAATAAATTTTGTAAGAAACAAACTTTCTTACCTCTAAGTTCCAAAAACGGGCATCGGGGCTCCATTGCTTCAATAAAGAACATATTTCAGTTGATTCAATATAATCCAATGTATGCAACTTTCACGAGAGAATAATCTTGACTCAAATAAAATGCAGGATATTAGTAAACACATCACTATTTAATGACAAATAAGACGACGAACACACATCATTATATACATTTCTAATACGGAGCGACACGCTCTCTTACAATCATAATCATAAACCAAACTATACTTAAACTTAGAGTTCAAAACGAAAGTTCTAATAAAAAAAATGTTCTGAAAAAGTTACGTAATAAACAATGTTGCGCGCATGCGTCAAAGTCTCACTGTCTCTTTTCTGCAAATCGAAGTACATCCCTACCTCTACACTGCGTAGGTGCTTTTTATGTTTCAAAACTTTGAGAAGAAAAGGGGGATTTTGGATGATGCAACAGGAAATGAATTCCCAATTACAACATCCTCCCACCTTTGAGTTTCGGGATCTGGAACTCAAACCCAATTCGTTCGATGTTTTATGATACGCCCGTATCTGGAGCGACGAACCGAAACGTCCGATGTACTGTCGCTGACCGAACCACTAGGAGGATTACTAGCACCTTTATGTTCATTAAAATCTTGTTTCTTTTTAATGTCCTTGAAATGGTTTCTCATACTGACGTTATCTTGTGATACTTCTAAGGGTATTAACCTGCTTGTAGGTCTTAAATATTCCCCAGTTTTCATTCTTATTTTCACTAAGCGGATGTGTCCATCCTTAGATGGAAAAATTTCAATCACTTTGGCCAGAGGCCAATCAATTCTTTTATTATTGTCACTGGAAACAATCACAACATCACCTATTGCTAAAGGTTTCTGTATTTTCTTCCATCTACTAGGTTGTCGCAATTGGCCTAAATATTCAGATCTAAATCGTTTACGAAGGTCTTGTCTTATTTTCTGTTGATAAACAAACCTTTTGTTCAATGATTTGGCATCTAGAATATCAATATCAGGTGTACCACTACCTTTCACTTCTAGCAAGAACATGGACGGAGTGAGAGGTACGAGATCATTTAAATCTTCTGACACATAAGTAAGGGGGCGACTGTTGATAACACTTTCTAGGTCACATATAATGGTTTGTATTTCTTCATAATTCAGAGAACTTTTTCCTAAAACATTTCTGAGTATTCTCTTGGTTAGGCCAAACAATCGCTCCCATCACCCTCCCCACCACGGAGCTGAAGGAGGTATAAATTTCCAAATAATTTTCCTTGATATACTATCATTTTGTACTGAATTCCAGTTCATTTCTTTCAACAAATTTTCCGCTCCTACAAAATTTTTACCGTTATCTGTATAGATAATAGAAGGTCTGCCTCTACGGGCTATGAATCTTCTCAACGTCAGTAAAAACACGTCAGTTGATAATGAAGTAGCTAGTTCAAAATGAACTGCTCGAAAAACAGCACAAGTGTATATTACTAGCCAGATTTTCCTATTTTCTTTAAGAATAGCGGACCGGCATAATCCAGACCAACAATTTGGAAAATGGCAGCTTCTCTTACTCTATCTTCAGGTAAGGGAGGAGTGGAAATTTCTACTGGTTTAAAATCGTGTCGTCTACATCTTACACAGGTTCTAATAATTTTCCTGACAGTTTTTCGGAATTTTAAGATCCAAAAATCTTCCCTTAAATTAGACATCATAATTTGTACACCAGCATGACCTAGTTTCAAATGTCTAGATCTGATTAGTTTTTCAACTACAGGATGGTCATGTGGAAGAATAATAGGAAATCTGAAATTCAGAATATCATCTCTCAAATGTATGCGTGATTTCAGCCGCAGAACTCCAGCCGAATCTGTTGTGGTCTGAAATGCTTTTAGACGTTTATCTTCAGGACCAGTAAACGATTTTTGAACTAATTTCAACAATACATTTTCAGCTTCATTCTGCTCTTCTACAGTTAAAATTTTAAATTCTCTCTCTTCTTTAGCTTTCTTACAATTTTTGTAAAATCTGTATATCTACGCGATTCCTTTTACTAATTTATCGTAGGATGAAATTCTAGTGTAAAATTGTTCACTGTGAACATTTACATTTGTAGCACTAATAATTGTTTTTCTTCTTTCTGCATCTATAGTCTCGAAGTCAGGAAACATTTCTGATTTTGGCCACTCGTCCATTGGTTTTCTTAACCACTGTGGTCCCTCCCACCATTTATCTCGGGCTAAAACCTCAGCGGCACAACCCCTTGAAGGCGGGTCAGAAGGATTCAATTGGCCAGGAATAAAGTGCCATTTTGAAGGATCACTTAATGAGCGAATTTCGGACACTCGGTTGTAAACAAAAGGTGCCCAATTTTCATTTCTTTTTATCCAGTAAAGCGCATTGGCCGAATCAGTCCAATAAAAAATGGCAATGTTATCTAATTTCAAATCAGTTTTAACACTACTTGCTAATCTAGCCCCAATATTACAAGCCAATAATTCTAACCGCGGGATAGAAATTGTTTTCATAGGAGCAACTCGGCTTCTTGCTTGAACCAACTGACAGAAACCACCGTTCTCATTTTCGGTCCGTATAAATATACACGTAGCATACGCTACTTTACTAGCGTCGCAAAAAACGTGTAATGAATGCAACTTATCTGCATCTCGAGAAAAACACCTAATGTATTTCAATAGTCCCTAATTTTCCTAATTGTTTTTTCCATTTTTCAAATTTTTTCTTGATAGAAACAGGTAATTCCGTGTCCCATGTCACTTTAGCTTTCCAACACTCCTGTAATAATATTTTAGGTTCTAATGTTACAGGACATGTGTATCCGATAGGATCAAAAATTCTGTGTACAGACGATAAAATGTTTCTTTTAGTTACAAGGCGATCATCCTCTGAAATTTCTTTTAAATCAACTGCTAGTGTATCCCTTCTAAAATCCCACATTAGCCCTAAAACAGGGACATTTTCCCCTGTAAAAACTTCTCGAAAACTATGCTCCCACCCGCGAAGCTCGAATTTAGCATTGTTAAGAAGAGTTTTTGACTCTTCGATAAATCTGTTTAGCTGTTCCTTATTATCAACACTCGTAACACAGTTGTCTACATAAAATGACTCTAACAATTTTAACGCAGTGTTTTTAAATCGTTCCGGTGCATTTTTTAAATGATATTCTAACGTGGCACCTAGAAGGTAGGGGCTGCATGAAATTCCAAATACTACTCTTCTATGTTGAAGCATTATCAACTTTTGAGGGTCCCTTTCTTCATACCGTAGAAATTTCAAGAATGATCGATCTTTTTCTTTAATACCAATCTGTAAAAAAGCCTTTTTTATGTCAGCAATTACCCCTATTTTCCCCAATCTAAATCTGTTTAAAACAGAAGGAATCAGTTCTACGAGGTTAGGCCCCTTTTCAATACAATCATTTATCGATGGTGAGTCCTTTTCCCGAGCTGAACCATCAAAAACTGGCCGCACCTTTGTAGTGGAGTTTTCTTTAAACACTGTTCTATGAGGAAGGAAATGCTCACTACCTAACGTTTTCCTCTGATCAACCTTTTCAATTATTTTCTCGTCTAACCATTCATTAAATATTTGATTATAATCACCTAATTTTCCTATCTTTTTTAATGAATCGACACATGTTTTTAATCTACGTCGAGCGATATTTTCGTAACTGGGTAGTCTAGGGTGGCCCTGTATCCATGGAAGACTAACTTCATATCTACCCTCGTCATCTACTCTTATATTACTAAGAAAATGTTCTTTAGTGGCTAACTCTATCTCTTCTCTACCCTTTTTCTCCGCAGGATCTCGAATTCCTAAAGTGTCAAGGTGCCATAACTCGGAAATTTTTGCCTCTTTGACATGCAGCGAGAAAACTAAATTGTTCATATTTTTATTTTCACAACCTTCAGTTTTCCCGAGAATTGTCCAACCTAAACGAGATCCCATGCAAACTAATCCGCCCTGTAATTGTTTTAAATTTCCGGTAAATAATTTTCCGGCGACATCTGCACCAATTAACACATGAATTTCATCAGGAGAAAATTCGTATAGTAAATCATTAGTTTTAGTGACTCTATCAGTCAATAAAATTCCGTACCGTTTTATTTCATTAATAAAGGATCCTTCCGGTATAGGTGAAATTTCAGAGCCAATCTTTTGTTGGTCTAATACCTCAAGTTTACATCGATAACTATTATCCATATTTCCTAAATTAATTAAATATCTATCGTGTAGTTCTTCACATTGTCGACCCCCAAATAAACTATGCACTATTCTTTCTTTACTTATACTATTATATCCTAACATGTTAGCAGCAAATTTTTATATATACGACCGTTGCGACCCCGTGTCATATAAAATTCTAACATTTCGTACGATATCCCCATTGTATATGCGTACAACCAATGTTTGGAGAAAAACCCTTTTTCTAGAAGTTGTATTCGCAAGCATACAATCTTTATTAGGAGTAGAATCCTCTTTAGAATTATCACCTAAGTTAATTTTATTCTTTTCTATGCACATGAACTGGTGGTGATTTTTTCCACAATGAGTACAATTAGTTTTAATTTTACAAGCTTTAGCCAAGTGGTTGGCATTGAAGCATCGAAAGCAAGCTCCTTTTTTTAATAAAGCATCTTTTCTCTTCGCGAGTGTCATTTTCCATACCGCTCTACAATTTTGACTACGGTGTTTATTTTCGCAAAAGACACACTGTTCTTCCAATTTTTTATCATCTGCATTATACAGTTCGGCCGCCGTAGGAAGGGGGAAATTTTTATCCTTACGATCGAATCTAAGTTCTCTATTTACTGAGACATCTTTGTCGAAAGAAAACCCACTCTTAGCCAATTTGACCTTTTGCTCCATTTCAACTTCAATTTGTAAAAATGTCATTAAAGTATCTAATTTATTAATTCCCTAATCTTTATCATTAACAGATAAAGTGCCAAGATGTCTTTTCCATAATTTAAGAATATCTGAAGGCAATGCTGATTCGACCAATGGATATAAAATCGAAGAATAGTTTTCGCTCGATACGCCTAACATTTTTAATGACCGAAGGTATGTTTCTATTTTATCATACAACTTAACAAGGGACAGTCTCTGGCCTTGTCCTAAAGAATTATTAATAAATAATCCTAGTACTTCGCGTATGTATACTTCGATTAAAATATCTGTTCTACCGAACCGTGCCTTCAACGATTGTATCGCCTCTGGATAGCTATCGGCTGTAGGTGGGAAAGAATCCACGATTTCCCGAGCTCTAGATCCCTTTTGGGTTGCCTGAATTAGATACTGGATTTTGTCTTCGTTTAGAATATCGGGATCTTCGTGGATTTTTTCAAATTGCCCCCAAAAAGATAGCCAATTTTTTATGTCGCCATTACAGGGCTTAAGCTCTAATTTAGGTAATTTAAACTTTCTTCTTGTGGCCATACTGTCTAATGACAAAGAGGTATCCTGATTGCTCTCTTTTTCTAATTTTTTGATGTATCTAGATAGTTTATTTTTATTTTCCCAGTAATTTATATTATACTTGTCTATTTGCTCATATTTCGAATCGAAGGCGTCTTGTTGACAATTTTTATCTTCAGATAAATTATCTAAAATTTGTTTATCTATTAATGAGAGCTCTTCATGTTTTGATTCTAACCTATCTAAAAGAGACGACAGACTATCGATATCATCACATTTAGCCTGCAAAGTATCTTCTATTTCTTTTATCAACTTTGTGAAGTTGGAACGCACTGGACGTCATCTTGACATTTTTCATGTTTTCAAAACCAGAAACTGGAGAAAATACAGTGGACGCACAGATTTTGATAATTTTAGCTAGTTAAAAACGAACGAACGAACAACAGCAGTAAAAGAAAGTCATTAGGTAAAGTAAAGTGCAGTTTATGAATATCCATCTAATCTAAAGAAATAGCAATTATTTTTATATTGAATTTAATTATGTTAAGTAATGCAATCTGCGAAAGTTGCCATATCCACTTTAGTGCATGATTGAAATCTGTCTTCGAATTAAAAATAAATAAATAAATAAAGTCAACCAACTCTTTTTACAGAAAATTTTAGACTATAATAAAGTCATTAATCACAAGACGCTTAGAATAGGAATGTTTTCAAATGCATTACGTAGTTCGCGCTTCAAGTGTCTCTTATAATTGTCCAAATATATGATAGTTGAAAGGCGAGAAATCTCGACCGTAACCAAAGTATCTCGAAGTGCTCTTACATTTTTTCCAATTTTCTAATCTTATTCTAAATACTTACCTTTAATCAATTTGGATCATTTTACTTTAAGTTTCACACCGGAAAGATTTAGAAATTTTTTATTTAAATAAAAAAATTAAATTCTCTGTAATTAAATATTTTACACTTGCATGTACAATCTTGATATCTTGCTTTGTGCTTCGCCAGAGCAAGAGCAAATAAAATTAACATAGAATCAAACATGGATATAGGGAATGCACTGTATATCCAACTTTGCCACGATCTATGGATGCGGATCGGATCTATTGAGAATTCAAGCGCCCCCCCCCCCCCCACATTTACTTCGCCTGGCCCGAAAATTAAATTTTCATTAATTTCACACAGTTTGAACATTTTTTAGGACTTTTGATTTTACGTTCTGTGAAGGGAAAGTTTCCCGCGACAGTCACGTAATAGAGACAAATAGCTGAGATTGAAAAAGAGAATCTGATCCTGGTCATCCCCCCCCCCTCCCTTTTACAACACGGAGAGAATATTTAGTTTGTGAAAAACGCGTAGTATAAACATTCACTCATTCTTTGTTTATGTAAGGCGACGCCACGGGTATATTCTGACGATAGCAACTAAAAGAAAAACTAGTGATTCAACATCTGTAGAAAAGAAATAACGGAAGATTTTTACGTTAGAAGGAAAACATAAAATCGTCAAGTTTTGTAAAGGAGGAATGAAGACACATAAAATCACTTCAAAGATTAATTTATCTTGTACGACTGTAAGAATAATCTTCAAAGATAAAGAAAGAATACTTACCGAAGGTGAAGAAGGCTCGCCCCATGAATACGGTTGTGGCAACTCCAACTGCCTATATTACTAATTCAATCGAGAGTTGCAACATGTAAATAATCAATTTCAATGTAATTGATTTCTAATAAATTTAGTAAGAAACAAACTTTCTTACCTCTAAGTTCCAAAAACGGGCATCGGGGCTCCATTGCTTCAATAAAGAACATATTTCAGTTGATTCAATATAATCCAATGTATGCAACTTTCACGAGAGAATAATCTTGACTCAAATAAAATGCAGGATATTAGTAAACACATCACTATTTAATGACAAATAAGACGACGAACACACATCATTATATACATTTCTAATACGGAGCGACACGCTCTCTTACAATCATAATCATAAACCAAACTATACTTAAACTTAGAGTTCAAAACGAAAGTTCTAATAAAAAAAAATGTTCTGAAAAAGTTACGTAATAAACAATGTTGCGCGCATGCGTCAAAGTCTCACTGTCTCTTTTCTGCAAATCGAAGTACATCCCTACCTCTACACTGCGTAGGTGCTTTTTATGTTTCAAAACTTTGAGAAGAAAAGGGGGATTTTGGATGATGCAACAGGAAATGAATTCCCAATTACAACAACGGGGATGATTCGCGAATCGCAAACGACACGGCGCACGGTGGTCCCAAATCGCGATTATGTGACCGAAAATCGAAGTTTCAAATTTTGAAATGAAATACATTCCACAACATTAAGAAATATCTGAAGATTTATGCTCTTAAATATTTTGGTTTTATAAGCACACATAAATTTGCATTGGTTGAGTGAAAGTTTGAAGTTTTGAACGATTCTAGTTGTGGCGTGAATTTTTGGCAAATTCGATACATTCAAACGGTTAGTAAGCATTTTGCACATGTTTTTTTTTTCATTATGCGTCTCTAAAACAACATTAAATTATTACATCTTTAATCTGATTTTAGGTAGCTTTCAATACAAAAAAGTATAAAGCTACCTATTGCAGCCGTTCGGAGGAAAGCAGTTCCGGAAAATTTCGATATATTTTCACCGATCATGACCCCCAGACCCCCAGACCCCAAAACCACCCTCCGTTCAAATGTTGATTTATATATATAGATATATCCATATATATATATATATATATATATATATATATATATATATATATATATATATATATATATATATATATATATATATATATATATATTCTGTCATAGTCAGTATTTCCTTAATTCTTAATAATATCTATTCCTATTTAAAGTCCTTTTAAAAGTAAATATCCGTATATTAATAATTATTTTATTCCAAATCTTAATCTAAAATTTAAGATCATTCGTAGCTTTTATCAGTTCCCCAATCTATAAAATTCTGAGACGCATTCTCATTTCGAATGTTTTTTAAAAGCCATTTTCTTTTTATTATTATTATTATTATTGCTCTGATTTTTTCGCGCACTTGGGATTTTAACTTCAAAATTTCTCCGCGACCAGATTTGGGATTCTTTACTGTTTCAGCCTCGCCCTCTAGCCCCATTCGCTGGGTTCTAGCCAAGTCGCCTCTCACTCATTGGTTTGTGCGCTCGTGACGTAATTTCTGTATATCTCCGCGGAGAGAACAAAACTCGCCCGCACCGGTCGGAGCACTAGATTTTTGGCGTTTTCAGAAGCTAAACAAATATGTGTCTGGTATTTTTATGTCCGTAGAATATTCAACTGGCCCAGTAACATCTTAATTCAATGAAGTGAAGCAACGTTAGCCCGAGGGCTATAAGTTTTGGACCTTTGGGAATTGTTTCTGTGTTGTTCGTCTTCTAATAAAATTATTCGTCTGGAGATTGGCTGGATTTATTGGAAAACTTTGGTGGACTCATTTCATTGCCTTCTACTTCGCCATACTCGCTAATATCGACTGCAACTTGCTATATCGTTGAAGGACTGCCATCTTTTCATCGAATATTATTCATCGTAATATCTCAACCTCGTCAAAATGCTACAAAAAGCCCGTTGGGATTCCATGAACTTGCGCTGAGCTATGCCAATGTTCTGATGGACGGATGAGCTGCGAATGTATTGCCGGCTACTGTTGTACATCTTCATAGCGAAGAGTGTACGTCTAGTTCTCGCGAAGAGTATGTCGATTTGTTGTTCTTCTGATCGTCTGATAAACGGAGAAGCTGTGATATGTTGCTCAATGCGGATGCTGTACATTTTCCATTGTGGTGTGTGCAACTGATTCTCACCAAAATATGCATCGAATTTTTCAAAAAGTGTTGGAATAATTTATCCCTGGAAACACCAGATGCAGACCAGTGTGAATGTTCTACAAAACAACATCTCAATAATGACGGAATGATCTAAATAATATTTTCTTTTACAGAAAAAAAAAATTAAAAAGTATCATTATACAAAAAAATAAATAAATTGATTGGTCTCAAAAATTTCAAAAAGTAAACAGGCAGACAACTTGTGAACGGAATTACGTAAGTTTGAAAAAAGTTATTATTGTATGTATTATTTATTATTTTATTTATTTTTATGTTATTTAAGTTTCGCTCAGATTTTCTTATTTGTTGTATTATTATTATTACTATCATTATTTATTAGAGATGGAGGTATATACATTTGTTATTTAATTTAAATTTTATTTTACATCTGTTGTGTTAATTCTCTTAATTTTTATATTAATGTTATTGCGATCTGGACTTGTAAAAGTCCTTGGTGATCACAAAATGAGTGAAAACGAAATAAACATCATTCCTTTTGATTTCGAATCAGGAATGAACATCCAATCTTGGTTAAACCATTTTGACAAAACATGCCTTTCTGAAAAGAAAGATGAAAATTGGAAGATTAAAAATATTTCAAAATATTTGAAAGGAGAGGCTCTGAAGGTATTTATCAATGAATGTTTAGAATGTAAAGCTTTTGACAAAATAACTGATATTCTTACTGAAAAATTCATAACTGTTCATGTTCCTCGATTTTCAGAATTTGCTTCTATGAAATTAAATGATCTCAATGATTTGGATAAGTACTTTCGAAAAAAGGTTGAAATAGGTAGACAACTTTGTTTATGTGAAACTATAATAGTACAGCGATTAACAGACGGTCTCAAACCTGAATACCAGAATTATATGATTAGTAATCCTCCAAAAAATACAATAGACTGGTACCTAATGGCTAAACAGTTAGTAGTAATTCCTACTTCCCAGGTCAACAATAGTAATTCTAGGAGTAAATTTCAGAATTATAGATCATTGCCACAATATGATCAGGCACCTAGACATTGGGTTCGCCCAAGTCGAAATTTTCATATGCCAAATTCCAATTTTCATTCACAGAACAATTTTAATGCTCCAAATTCTAGATTTATCAATCCTACGTTGCCTACTACACATTTTCAGAGCAAATACCCAAGTAGACCATATCGAATGTGTTTAAATAGAGGTATCCAAAATGCTTATCACTGGGAGAGGAATTGTGTATTCAATGTGAGCCCTTTGCAATCTTCTGCACCCCCTCTTAGTCAACCACAACCATCTACTGATACTATATGACAGTTAATTGTATCAGGATATGTAAATAACAGGGAACTACCTTGTGTGATTGACTCTGGCTCAACCATAAGTATTTTACCTTTTAAAATTGTTAAATTGTTAAATGCTAAAGTTATAAATATTCCACCTGTTATTATTGGCCAAGCCAAAGGAACTGTTGTAATAGATAAAGCTTGTAAATTATTGTTTAAATTAGGTAATGTGCAACAAAATATTAGATTTTTGATATGTAATACAAATTTAGATTATGCTATATTAGGTTTAAAAGAATGCTGTAAGTTTAATTTAATTATTGACTGTGCTACATGTCGAGTATTACAAGGAGACCTTGTTTTAAATGAATCTAAGAGCATATCCAGTGATAAATTAAGATTACTTCATTTTAATGTTAACTATGATTATCAGAGAGTGCAACCCGATTATGGAAAGATCATATCTCTTCAATCCTTTGTTCCATCTAATGTTGATAATTCTAAATTAATTGGGGAAATAAATTCTATAGAAAATGAAACTTTAAGGGAAAGTATAAGGGATTATTTAGACATTTTTTCTAAAAATAAATTTGATGTCGGGAGAATTAATATTGAACCGCAACGTATTTTTCTTAATTCTGACCTACTAATATCTCTGAGGCCATACAGAACTTCCCCTTTAGAAGAAAAACAGATTTCGGATCAAATTCAATCACTATTAGATGCTGGTTTAATTAAAGAGAGCAATAGTCCCTATTCTGCCCCTGTTACATTAGTAATGAAAAGAGAAGAAGGTAAGAAAACTAGATTATGTGTTGACTATAGAAAATTAAATGCAATAATGAAAAATGACGCCGAACCCCTACCTCGTATCGATGGAATTTTAGATAAACTGAGTAGTGCACAGTATTTTTCAACTTTAGATTTAGCCTCTGGCTACTGGCACATACCCATACATCCATCCGATAATGAGAAATTGGCTTTTGCTACCAACTTTGGGCTCTTTGAATGGTTAGTTCTGCCATTCGGGATTAAATTAGGCCCCCCCGATATTTAATAGAACCCTTAGAAGAATACTTACTAAATACAAAATAGACTTTGCTTGCCATTATTTTGATGATATCATTATTTTTTCTTCCTCATTAGAAGAACACATGCAACATTTAAACCAAATATTTGAATTATGTAGACGTGAAAACATTAAACTTAAACTATCTAAATGCAATTTTGTTCAAAATAAAATTAACTTCTTAGGATATACCATCCAGAATGGCACATTAACTCCTGCTAATGCTAATATTGAAGTAATAAAAAAACTAAAACCCCCTTCAAATGTAAAGGAACTTCAGAGATTCTTAGGATCTATCAATGTTTATCACAAGTTTATAGATAAATATGCCGAAATTCGAGTCCCTCTTAACAGATTACTCAGGAAAAATACATTATGGGAATGGAATACAGATTGTCAAAATTCTTTTCAAAAATTAAAAGATGCCTTAATAGCCAGACCTATCTTAAAAATTTATGACCCTAAGTTACCCCTCCATATGTTTGTTGATGCCTCACAGGTGGCAGTAGGTGCAGTCTTAAAACAACCTGATAGTAATAATTTTTTACATCCAATTGCTTATTACTCTAGAGCAGTGTTTCCCAACCTTTTTTTGTCCATGACCCCCCAAATCATCTCTAAAACCTTGATGCCCCCCCTCTGCCTGTGACAAATAATTTTTATCATATAAAAAGTGAACTCTTATTCCGACTAAAGAAGTCTTAAACGCCTTTAATTGGATCTAAATAAAGAACAGTACATTCACAAAAGGAAAAACATAATCGAAAAGAAAATATTTTTGAAGGAATCGTTAATAATAATAATAATATTAATATGTAGCGATGTCAAAAATCAAATTAATTTTTTTAATAATTAATAGAAAATTGAGATAGATAAATAAAAACTTTAATTTTAACTGAAGCTTTACTATGATGCTTTTATAATTTTAATTACCGGCAGTAAAAAAAGTACCTAATAAATTCAAAATAGACTCGAGATGAAGAGAATAAAGTTAGTGAGATCATTATATGCTACATGATGACTGCAGAGAGCTTTTATATCAGGCTTTAATTTAGTCAACTTTAATCTCAAGTCCCCTCGTTTAGTTATGTCCAGTCGATTTTTTTTTTCAGCAGTAAATCATTTACTGCACTAAAACCACATTGAACTAGGTATGACGATGAGAATGCTAACAATATTTTTCTTGCGAATTTTGTTGCATTTGGATATTTAGATTCTGTCTCAGTCACAAAGCCATGCCATCACTCCTTTTATACTGCATAAGGTTTTAACTGACTCATCGTTTTGAATTTCAGAGTTCTTCTGAGCATCGCATTGAATCATCAGATGATAAGTCCACTAACGTTGGCTGCATGACCCATGATGGGAAATTCATTTGCTTTAAAGCAGAAAATATATCGTTCAAATCAGAGGCCAATATTTTCAAATTATCCACAATGACAGTTATAGCGGCATCGGTCATCTCGCATTTTTTAACCAGCAAAATAGATCAAACTTTCTCTCAGAAATATATTTCTGCCATACTTCACTAAATGTAATAAAGACAAATATTTTTGCTTTTGCATCAACAAGTGTTTTATCTTTACCCTTGAAATTGTTTATTCAAGGTTTTTTTTTTTTTTTCAAAGATATCTTCTAAATAACTAACAAATGCTTTTCGTCAATGGTTTGTAGTTGCTTCCTGTCAGACTTCTCTCTTAAAAATTTACTGAGAACATCAAACAACTCCATGAATCTTTTTAAGCATTTCTCCTTTGACAGCCATCTTCCATCAGTGCGAAGTAAAAGACGAACGTGGTCTGTGTTTATGCGTTCACAAAACTGCTTGAATAGACGCTCACATTTGGCGTTAGATATTATGGAGTTGATATATCTTATAACAGATTTCTGTATAACATTAAGAATACGTGAAATTTTTTTCATACTAAACTCTCTCTATCTATGACGCAATATGTATGCTAACATATATATGTATGCAGCCAGCTAATATATGTATGCAGCCAACGCGCTATGTATGGCACAAGAAGTATTTCTGGATTCTCATCTTTCATTAGTTTTAAACACACAGTTCTCTTATCCATCGTAATTTGAGCACCATCTACCGCGCAAGATGTTGTATTTGCCACTGGTATACTATTTATATCTAAGTAATTTTTCAATGTATTAAAAGTATCAGAGGCAGTAGTGGTGCTCTCTAATGATTTACAGAAAAGCAATTCTTCAGTAAATTCACCTCTATCAATATACCTTATACATAACTAAGCAATACGGCTTCACCGTCTCTTAGAGTTTATTCGTTCATTTATATGGAGAAATTTCTTGATTTCAGCTTTTCAACAGTTGTGCTTCAATGTCCTGACTCATTTTATCTATTCTTATACTAACAGTATTGTTACTAAGTGGTATAGATTTCACATCTTTGTCATCTTTGGCCAGGACTGTTTTAAGGAATATCGATACTGATGGTTTAATCAAATCTTCACCTACAGTACAGTTTTTTTTAAAATTTAGGCAGTGAGTAAAGATATTTCATAACTATCCTCAAGAGTAAAATTTTCTGTAGCAGTTTGTACAGTAAATAGAGACTTAACCGTTGATTTTTTTAAAAACATTTCCTTTAAATTTTTAAAATAACTTAAATTTGATTTTATATACTCACTGTGTTTTACTTTCATATGCGTTCCAAGACGACCTCTTTTCATAGATTCGTTGCTTAAGCATTGTTTTCATAAAAGGCAGAAAGAAGATCGTTTATCGTGGTTAGCCCGCATGAAACCAAATTTTAAATATTCATCTAAATACTGTTTTTTTTCAAATTTTTCACAGAAATACCAATTATATTTTTCTAATTATTTTTTATACTATACGCAATCATATGATCAATAATAATTTGATATGTATTATAAAGTTAATTAGAGCATATGAAAACAACGATTAAACATCAACAACGATTAAATAAATATATAAAAATAGCATTAATTCACTTGTTGCATGACAATAAACACAAAGATTACAAAACAGAAGGCCTTGTCGAATAATTTGGCTCAGAGGAATATCAAAGAAAACTACAGAAACAGTTTTGAAAAATAATAGCCAAATCTACAGTACAAAATATTTTGCCCATATATTCAGAGAAAATTTTTCACGCACTTATTTATGCATAAAATTTTTTAAAAAAGGGAAAAGAATGAAATATGTAATTTATTTAATTCCTGGGCCTATTTACTGCCTATACAAACTTATACACTTAAAAAAATCCTACGATTAAAAAATAAAAATAATAAATTATACGATTAAATAATCGTAGAGTTTGTGATTCAATAACAGAAACATTTCTTTCCAGAAATAGTGGTGGGAACTGGGAAGGGGAAGTTAACCTTTGTGTTAATCGAGGCTTATTATATTCCTCTTAGTATTTCTGTTCAAAACAAACAAACAAAAATTATGGGAATAGTTGCATTAACTGAACCTGATTATTTCAAAACACCCTGATCACAATTTCCATTCATCACTCAGAATAAAATTTATTTTAATAAGCAGTATACTGTTAAAAGAATAAATTATGAATTATAAGAAGGGAAGTGGTAAGTATTAAAGATTATTTTTAAACTTTAAACTGAAAAATGCATATGGAATAAGACATTTTTAATATCATGCAGTTCAATAAATTTAATTAAAAAAATTTGAAATCAGAAAATGAAAAATTATTAAGTGAAGTATCATAGAAAATGTTTTTTAAGAACTGAAAGCGTTATTGAAATATTATAATTTCCAATATAGTCATTGCTAAGTTAAACCGCTACCTCCGAAATATAGCAGATGTAGCGATTAAACACGTCAAAATAAAAATATTTATGGCATCATACAAAACAAAAACAAAAACAAAATTATTAAATCATGAAATAAATAACGGATATAAAATGCTATTATACAGTTTTCAAAACTTATTTTAATTAACTGCTATATTTATATTACTACTAAGCGACGCCCAGAACGAGGAACTTTTACCTCTGAATTGAGATATCTGTAATTCTTTCCCCGATCTAATAAATTTTTTTGTCCCTGACTATAGTCAGGTAATATAAAATCGGCTATAGTCGGGTCACTAAATGTAATCAAACCAAATATTTTTGATTATTAAGCCATAATCAGATATTCGCTCTAGGATCCTGAGACACAGATCTCGAAAAAAAATGCGTTTTAATTGGTCGATAGAACTTCTGGTTATACATCTGTCGGTGGAGCTTTGACCTTTGTGATTTCTCAAGTATTAATTTGAAACAATTAAAAGAAAAACATGTGAAAACCATAAAATTTATTTTGTAAAATGTTTTTAAAATTTTTGTTTTGTTTTGTTTGTTTTCAAAAAAGAATCTTTTAAACTGTTTTAGGATTTAAAAAGCGGACGTCTGAATTTCGCCAAATTCTCAAATTGCCCCTTTAAAAAGTCAAATTGCCCCCCTGTGGGGCGTACGCCCCCCGTTGGGAACCACTGCTCTAGAGGATTGAGAAGTTATGAGAAAAATTATTTTATTACCGAGTTAGAGTGTCTTGCCATCATTGACACGTTAGACAAATTCTATCATTATTTTCATGGTGTAAATTTTACCATTCATACTGATCATGCATCTCTTGTATGGTTAAAAAATACTAAATATTTGAGAGGCAGGATATTTAGATGGTCTTTGAAGTTGAGTATGTTTGAATATAATATAGTTTACGAAAAGGGATCCACAAATGTCGAAGCCGACATGTTGTCGAGAAACCCAGTTTCACATTTTATTCAACCACTTACTTTTCTTCTGGACGTTAAAGAAATTATAGAGAGGCAGGTAAAAGATAATGTGTGTGGTAAAAATTATCTAAATGAAAATGGACTTATGATTATTAAAAGGAAAGGATTTCGAAAAATAGTAGTCCCCATGTCTTTAAGGAGAAAAATACTAAATGTTGCTCATGAAAAATTTGGTCATCTGGTATCCAAAAAATGTTAAATTTAATCTCCCCTAATTATTATTGGCCTGACATGACGCAAGATATAACCAATTTTGTAAAACATTGTGATATTTGTCAAAAAAATAAAAAACCCAGACGGAAAAAAATTGGCTTATTACAAGCTATGCCCACCACAGATCAACCTTTTGAATGTCTTTCTATTGATACTGTGGGAGGATTCAATTATTATAACTCCACCAAAAAATATCTACACATCATCATCGACCATGCAACCAGATATGTTTGGGCATTTCTTTCCAAAAGTGTTACCACAGAAACATACACAAATTGCTTAAAACAAGTCTTCAATATTCAATTCCCTCAACAATTATTCTGTTTCAACAAAATTTTCGATATACAGGGTCCTCAAAAGGTATTAAGTGATAGGAATGCAGCCTTTACTTCACCTAGATTTAAAAAAATTTTGCGGAATCACAATATTAAGCAACGCTTAACCACATCACATCACCCTCAAACGAATGGCAAGTGTGAGAGAGTGAATCAATCAATAGTTACAAGATTAAAGTGTAAAGTTAATTCTACTACCTCCAAAATTCCTTGGACCAAACTTCTGACTGAAGTAGTTAATGAATACAATAATACACCCCATTCCATAACCAAATTCCCTCCTGCTTATTTACTTTTTGGCAAATTACCCTATGATTCCCCTCTTAAGCAAAATTATTACCCTCCTGTCCAGGAAGCCCTCAACATTGCTAAAAAACGCACGGATGAATTTTACTGGAAAAGTAAAAAATATTATGATAGAAATTATGTGGAGCCAAAATTTGAGATAGGAGATCTTGTTATCTATGAAGAATTCCATTATCCCAATACCAGAAAGCTCTCACAAGTTTTTAGTGGTCCCTATCAAATCCTTAAAAAATTATCTGATGTAAATGTTGAAATTAATAGACAGACTCAAAATAAATTTACTGAAATAGTCCATGTATCAAAATTACGCCCTTATTACCCTCCTGACAAATTAAAGTTATCCCATGAGCAACAACAAACTAATGTTAAATCAATAGCTTAATATTAAACTTAGTAAAGCAAAAATTAACTAAATTTAATGAAATCAAATTATAATTGACTAATCAATTCTCTTCTGTATAACAGTATGTTCTTGAATATAGGAATTCCCAAGAATATTACTGCCAATATTTTTGCTTGAGTTAACTTTTTATGCAGGCGTAAATTAGTTGATTTGAGTTAAAAGGTTTTTATATTGGAGTGAATTGAATTAGAACAATAAAGTAAATTGGAATAGCAAATTAGATTAGAATAATACATTAAATTAAAATAATTGAATAAAAATTCACTGGATTAAATTAAATTATAATAATAGAATAAAACTCTCTACTAATAGTAATAATTAAACTTATTATCCACCATACACTTCAAGGTCTTATTTTCATTGAGCAGCTTATGTTTCTCTTGTTTGACTGAAAACAGAGAGCACATTATCTTACTGAATTGTTGATAATTTCTCACAGATATTTCTTAGTTTACTATTTATTTATTTTGTTTCCTTTTATTAAGTATATTTTCATTCCTCACTGATATTGAAAAAGAATGAGGAATTAAATTATATACAGATGAATTACTGATTTAGTATTATTTTGAAGTTGTTTATTATTGTTGATATTATTATGTTGTTATTATAATTGCCTGCTTGCCTTCATTTTATTTATTATGTGATAAAACTAATGAGCGCCGTCGGCGCCCGCACGGCGCCGAGCGAGCCCGCCTCCTCATCGTCCCCAAGTCCTGAAGGACTTTTAATGCAGACCATGGCTTTGTCTCGCCAGGTCGCTACGATCGATTTAGAGGGTTCGCGTTCCAGCGACGCCTCCTCATCATGCCCCAGAGTCGACGACAGAGGTCGTTACGATTCGGCGGAAGTTCCCACCATCAAAGGAGACTTCCCCACGCGACACCTGATGAACCGTAGAGACTGTCGGACGGCTTCATCGCCGAGCACCCAAAAGGGAGTCGGGTCATCCACCTGATGTCCGGCATCCCTACGGCCCTTGCTTTCCCGCGGAGTCCGATCATGAAATGTATGGAAGAACAAGCCACTGGTCTCTTCTTCCGCGGGCGACACTACGTGTGCCGGAAGGTGCCCCTGGCCGACCCGAGACCACGGGGAAAATCGGTCTCTGTCTCATAGACGAGACTCGGCTCGGTTGCCCTTGGTGGACGGCGCGAGTTTGAACCCGACTAGGCGAAACTAGACGGTAAACCAGCGACTGAATCCCTATCATGGGACTCCCGCCACACCGAGTATGGCGACAAGCATATATCACAGAAACACAAAAACATGCACAAACAAATTAAAAATCTAAAAACACAACAAAGAAGGAATGAAGAGGCCGCTATCGGACTCTGGAGGTCGCGGAAAGCTCCTCCAAACGCGCCAAAGAGGCGGACCCGATCGAGGTTAGTGTTGGTTGAAACTTAGGAGACGAGCCACTCGTCCGCCCGCCAGACGTGGAAATTCCTGGCTGCACAAAAGACGTGCTGGACTAGGTTTCGGCCCATGATTTGATTTCGAGCCCAGACATCGTCGTTTTACCGACGAGCCTCCGGTCCGCACTCCGTGGCCCTATCTCGAGAAAGGTCCCCCCCTCCCAGAAACCTTGCAGACACTTATCGCAGGCTGAGGCCGTGCTCCTGTGTCGTTGCTTGTTCTGGTCGGGCAATCTCGAACCAGGCTTCGAAGGCGACTTTTATGTGATAAGATTATAAAAGAGAATATTCTTGAGAATTGTGATAAAAGAGAACCACTGATAGTATATTAGTTGATGATAAACAGTCACATCTTACTAGCAAAACATCTAATACTCATATCATCTAATTGATGGAACATTATTAACTGACTGGACTTCACTTAATAAGTGCACTTTTCAAGCTATACCTACTTATCAAGGCACAAAACTTATCAAGCATCACAAACCAGTACTTTAATTGTTTATTGAACTTAGTGGGGATGAAACTTTCTTATATTTTTGAACTTTATGATTAACTGGAATTATCCTACTACAGAATCAATACACTGTATTGCCGTAAATTGTATTACTGGCTAATACTTGACATATCTGTGCCTTCATATCCATACCAAGAAACTTTTTTTTTGGAAATAAGAGGTCTATAACTCAGACTGTTACTGATTAAGAGGACTATTAGACATTCATACTATTCACTGCTTAGACAAAAATGCTTTGTTTACTTCATTTTCATCCTTTTCACTATTTATGTTTGAAGAGTGAAAAAAAAAATATTGTTACTAACTTATTTATATTGTAATTGTATGTTTTTCTGTATTTAAACAATTCCCACAGGTTCGCGTTTACAAAAATAACTATTGAATTAACTTTAATAAAATCAAAGAATTTTTGGCATTAACTAGAATACCAGATAAATATTTTGTAATCCAAATTCTTGCTTGCCTTAATGAACTTGTAGATCATCGGATCTACCCGTCATTCGGATTTTTAGGGGGTGGGGGGATAATGTTATATAAAAAATTTATTTCCTTCGTATCCTTCCATTTTATTCGCATTAATATTTTAAAATTAATCTAACTTCTGTCATAGTCAGTATTTCCTTAATTCTTAATAATATCTATTCCTATTTAAAGTCCTTTTAAAAGTAAATATCCGTATATTAATAATTATTTTATTCCAAATCTTAATCTAAAATTTAAGATCATTCGTAGCTTTTATCAGTTCCCCAATCTATAAAATTCTGAGACGCGTTCTCATTTCGAATGTTTTTTAAAAGCCATTTTCTTTTTATTATTATTATTATTATTGCTCTGATTTTTTCGCGCGCTTGGGATTTTAACTTCAAAATTTCTCCGCGACCAGGTTTGGGATTCTTTACTGTTTCAGCCTCGCCCTCTAGCCCCATTCGCTGGGCTGGAAGTCGCCTCTCACTCATTGGTTTGTGCGCTCGTGACGTAATTTCTGTATATCTCCGCGGAGAGAACAAAACTCGCCCGCACCGGTCGGAGCACTAGATTTTTGACGTTTTCGGAAGCTAAACAAATATGTGTCTGGTATTTTTATGTCCGTAGAATATTCAACTGGCCCAGTAACATCTTAATTCAATGAAGTGAAGCACGTTAGCCCGAGGGCTATAAGTTTTAGACTTTTGGGAATTGTTTCTGTGTTGTTCGTCTTCTAATAAAATTATTCGTCTGGAGATTGGCTGGATTTATTGGAAAACTTTGGTGGACTCATTTCATTGCCTTCTACTTCGCCATACTCGCTAATATCGACTGCAACTTGCTATATCGTTGAAGGACTGCCATCTTTTCATCGAATATTATTCATCGTAATATCTCAACCTCGTCAAAATGCTACATATATATATATATATATATATATATATATATATATATATCTGACCTATGTCATACGATAACGCTCGTATTTATAAATAGATTTTGATGAAACTAATTGTGTGTATTACGGTCACCAATGTCTCGACCGAGTTCGTTGACCAGCTTGGTCCGCCATTTTGTTTCAAGATGCCGGCCACTTAAAAATTTAAAACTAAAATAAATATACAAAAAAGTTAAAAATTCAAATTTATTTTTTAATTACGTGTTACACCTTGATACAAGGATTCCAGAGCATTTTTTGGTTTATTTCTATCTTAAAAAATGGCTGAGATAGAGCAGTTTGAAATTCTAGGGTGGCTGACATTTTGAAACAAAACAGCACATTAATGCGATTACTCGCAAATTATTTTCTTTCATTGTTGTAATAATTTTCCCAATCATACGCATAAAACTATATATTCATATCCGTTAGCGCCAAAATTGGCGACATTGGCGACAAAAATGGCAAAATTTGTGTTATTTGGCGAAATATCGCCAAATTTGGCGACCAAAATATGTCTTTATAAATGAAGCCAATTTGGCTATTGCTCAATAATTTGGCGAATTTCTTATTCAAATTCAGTATTAACGAATCTTTTGTAAACGTTTTCTTTGCATACTTGCTATTTTCGTGTAACAATAGCTAAAATTTTAAAACGAAGATATAGGAAAGCTACCTTTTCCTCCCGGTACAGGCCGGAAGGACTTTTTTAATTTCAAAATATCTCAAAAATTAAAAAAGAGGATTTTAAAAAAAAAATTACATCGTTTTTAGACATTTTTGTTCATAAAAAGTGATCTATAAAAAAGTCCTTCCGAGTCCTTTGAACTTTCATAGCACAAATTATAGAATGAACCTTCTAAAAACATATATAAAGCGATTTTTTGCGATTTTGTGAGAACCAGTAGTGTGAAGTTGGACATTGCATATAGCGATATAAGTCAAAAATCAGTTATCGGGTTTAAGATCTTTCCACTTTCCACATTGACCAAAAATTGACTGTTTTTATACAATGCAACATTCCAATTAACAAAATACTGTGAATTTAAAGTATTTTTATTTCAGGGCGGGGGGCGGTTTAAGAGTTGGGACAAGTTTTCTATTTAGGTAGTTGTCGGGTTTTTTTCATTTTTCCCCTTGCTTTTTTCGTTTATATTAAAACTAATATATTGAAGTTTGATCTTTTTTTAAAAAAAATATATACAGTGTCTCACAAAAGTGATGGGACACTTGTGCTTTATAAAAAGAAACTGCAATAAAATAAATAAACAAACATGTGCAAAAATTTTTTGGGTGTGTTTCATATTTAAAGTTAGTAACAATTATTACATAACATACATTTTGTCAAAATATTAAAATATTAATTTAGTAAAAATACAATTGTTCAGAACGGAGCAAAAAATGGCTCACATAAGTGATGGGACACTTACTTTTCCATCAAATATTTATCCAAAAATTTTACTTTTTAAAAGGTTTTAATATTTTGTTGGATTTCCTTTTACTTTTAAAACATGATTTAATCTTTTTGGGATGGATTCGACTAATTTTTTTGTGATTTCTGGAGTGATTTTACCCCATTCTTCTTGAAGCACCGATTTTAGTTGTTGTTTTGAAGAAATGGTGTGTTTGCGAATTCTTGATTCCAATTCTTGCCAAATATTCTCTATGGGATTTAAGTCTGGAGATTGTGGTGGTGTTTTTATTATTTCAGGACAGTTATATAGCAGCCAGAGTCTAACGTTCAGAGCAGTGTGCTTGGGGTCATTGTCCTGGTAGAATTTAAAATCGTTATGAAGGTTCAATTTTCGTGCTGAAGATTTCAAATTTTGCTTTAAAATATCAATATACTTGTACTGATCCATTATACTGTCAATAAAAACAAGATTACCAACTCCAGCGGACGACATACACCCCCATACCATAACTCCTCCTCCACCATATTTTACTGTTGGTACCAAGTTCTGTTTGCGAAATTCTTCCCTGGGTTTTCTCCACACCAAGATTCTACCGTCAGAACCAAATATATTAAATTTACTCTCATCAGCAAATATAACTTTATTCCAGTAATCAGAATTCTTATTTATGTTGGATTTTGCGAAAGCTAGTCTGAGTTTTCTATTCTTTTCACTTACGAAGAATTTTTTCCTGGCTACTCTACCGTGATATCCAGCAGATCGAATTACCCTTCTAATAGTCTCAGGATTAACAATTATTCCATATAATGCTTGTAAATCAGCAGCAACTTTTGAAGCACTAATTCTTGGATTTTTTTTAATATTTCGAACGATAATTCGCTTTATTCCATTGGATAGCTTTGATGGTCGGCCAGGTCTTCTTTTATCCTGAATCATATGATTCTTTTTATATCGTTTAATGATATTGAAAACTGTTGAACGACTCAAGTTAACTGTTTCAGCAGTTTTTCTAATAGATTTTCCACGTTCAATATGCAAATTAATAACTAATTTTCGAATTTCAGGCGAAGTTTCCTTTCGTTTAGCATTCATGGCTACACAGAGCTAAAAAACACAAAAATTCCAAAGCAAACTGGAGAGAAATACTGCAGACGATTTTATAAATTATTGCCAATTGCTTTTAAGTAAAAATAAAACCCAAAAAATATTTTTATTGCTTATTTCAGACGACTTTTGTTGCATATATAATGGTGTCCCATCACTTATGTGAGCTATTTTTTGCTCCGTTCTAAACATTTGTATTTTTATTAAATTAATATTTTAATATTTTGACAAAATGTATGTTATGTAATAATCTTTACTAAATTTAAGTATGAAACACACCCACAAAAAAATGTGTACATGTTTTTTTAATTTATTTGATTAGTTTCCTTTTGTAAAGCACAAGTGTCCCATCACTTATGTGAGACACTGTATATACATATGAAAAATTCAAAATATATAATTTTACTAAATGCTACCAATATGCGGGCATAGGAAATTTAATCAACTGTAAAATATCATTCGATTTTCCGAATTTCTATTTTTTTTTAAAATATTTATTTATTTACCAATAACTTTGATCAAACATTTCTTTTTAATTTTCACGTATCGTCATGTAAATCTATTGCACAATTTTTGATTAACGATATTTTTTTCGCAGTTTATTGCTCGAGTTAGATTTAATTGCTTTAATTTATTTACATATTTAAATTTAAATTGGTACATTAATATAGACTTATGTATATATATATATATTTCATACTTATTTACACTTTTTTCTCATTAAACAAATAATCTATTAAATAAAACTTACAAAAATATGTAATAAAACATTGAATACAACGTCTCATCATGCAGCAGTTTCTTGTAGCATTAGTTGCAGAAAATGTACAATCAACCCTCAAAACAAAATAAAATAAAGAAAAATCTCTTGAGCATTTACTATCTAGTCATTATCTAGTCATTTACTAGTAAGTGTGTCATTTGAGGAGTGAAATTTTCATTATTTTATGATGTGCATTACATTAAATTATATTTAATTTGATAATTACATTTGTAGTTAACAGTGCAAGAAATTATTACCATTTATTAATATTTATTGATTTTAAATATGTATAAGTAATTACTTCATGTTTTAAAAACATATTTGTTTACTTATAATAAGAAAGAAAAATAAAAAATAAAAAATATATAAAATTTTTACTCAAGCCTTGGAATGAAATTTTGCTGTTGTTTGAAAATGTGTGTAAATTCGCATTTCTGAACGGTTATTTAAAAAAAAAGTTATATTATTTTTCGATAAAAAGTTTTTAAATTGTTTTATACTCAAAAACAAGTGTTAGAATATCCAAACAGCTGAAAAAAGAAATATTTTCAATTCCTTCCCCCCCCCCCTCCTCTTCCTCAATCTCTAGAAATTCCCCCTCCCCTTATTAGGGACAAAGGGTAGAGTGACACTTTCGTATGTGCATTTAGAAATCTGAATATATTATTTATTCATTTTAAGTACAAAGTGAGAAACAGAACATAATTTTAATTACTATTTTTAGACTTTGCATGCGAGGGGCGGGGGATGGGGGGGGGGGATAGGAAGGAATAAATTTAATGGAGGGATAAAAAATCAGATGGTTGTTTTTTTATCTCTTTATTCCAACTTCAGTGTAAGAAACAGCACTTTTATAAAATAAAAGCTTAAGAATAGATTATTAAAAACATTTATTAAGCATTTAATAAAAGTAAATGCTGGGGGGACATCGGAAATTTTTAAGGTGGAGGCTGAATTGACATGTTTTTTTATTATTTATTAAATAGCTAAAAAATAACAATCAAAGCAATTTCTTTTTTGTAAAAATAAATTTTTTTTTGGGATTTTAGCCATTCTGTGGTTGGGGGGGGGGGGGGGGGAAGAGTAAATTTTAGAGATAGGATAAATTTAGAAAAATGATTATTCATTTAATGTTACAAAACAGTAAAAAACGCAGAATCCTTTTTTAATTGGAATTTCAAAGGTATTACGCATTGTGTGTTTGATAGAGGCAAAAGAGTGTGTGGTGGTGGTGGTGGGAGGGGGGGGGGGGGAGGAGGAATCGAATTTTTTTAAAATAATCTAATTAATGAATTGGATGATATATTATTAATTAATAGTAAATACGAATGTCAAAAACTTTTTAAAAAAATTAAAGATTCAACATTTTCTATGCTAGAGGGGCAAATGGAAGAAGGAGACATTTCGCATGAGTGTTTGGGAGAGGAATTTAACTGATTGATTATTTATGTATTTTATTGATTACACTGGTTTACACAGTTTATATACTTTCGCCGAAATGTGTATTTTTTGATAGATTCTAGTGCACTGAGTACGGGAAAATTATTGTAAAAAAACTGTCACGTCTAGTTTAAAAAATATTTATTAAATACTTAAAAAAAATAATAACATGAAATATAAAAAGAAAAGATTAGAAATGCTTGATTTTACTCTTCTTTTTGTAATTTTCTTGATCTGTTTCTCTTAAAATGGACCAGCAGTAGACCCTTAACGTACTTTCGTCCCAAAAACCTTTGTGTCTGTCTTAAAAATTTTTAATCTCTTGGTGAAAACGCTCGCCCTGCTCGTCACTCACGGCGCCCAAGTTTTCATGAAAAAAATCCTGGTGTGAATGGAGAAAATGTATCTTCAGAGACATGTTCACACCCATTGCATGATAGTTTTCTAATAAAACAGCAATATTTTTTTCAGAATTTTCATGTTTATGATTTCCTAAGAATCCATAGACGACCGTTTTAAAGGAATCCCAAGCATTTTTTTTCATTAGTTGATAAAAGTTTTTCAAAGTTCTTATCTTTCATCAGTTTACGTATCTGTGGACCGACAAAAATTACCTCTTTTAATTTTGCGTCTGAAATACTTGGAAAAATTTTGTGTAAATATTCAAAAGCAGCACTGTTTTTATCCATGGTTTTAACGAAATTTTTTACTAAGCACAATTTAATGTGTAATGGTGGCAAAATTATATTTTGCGGATCCACTAAAGATGTATATTTCACATTCATTTTTCCTGGAGTAAATTCATTTCGGACTGGCCAATACTTTTTTGATGTAATGCTGTTCTTTAGCTCGAATAACCCATAGGCACAAAAAACATGAATATTTGTTATACCCGCCCTGTAAGCGCAGTAACATACTAACTACTTTTAAACCGCACATGTTTTCCAGTTGTGCTGTTCATATTGTATCATTTTCATTAAAAGATACATTGTTTGATAGGTTTCTTTAGTGTTTACGACATGACCAATTAGTAAAGATGGTTTTATATTACCGTTATGATGAAGTAATACAGCTTTCAAGCTATATTTAGAGGAATCGATAAATAAACGCCATTCATTTGGATCATAATTTTGATTCATTGTACGCCCTGTAAGCGCAGTAACATACTAACTACTTTTAAACCGTACATATTTTCCAGTTGTGCTGTTCATATTGTATCATTTTCATTAAAAGATACATTGTTTAATAGGTTTCTTTAGTGTTTACGGCATGACCAATTAGTAAAGATGGTTTTATATTACCGTTATGAAGTAATACAGCTTTCAAGCTATATTTAGAGGAATCGATAAATAAACGCCATTCATTTGGATCATAATTTTGATTCATTGTAATATAGAAAATGATGGTTCAATCTGAATGGTTCCTCTAAAAATGTAGAAACCATGTCAAATAATTTTTTACACATCTAAAATTGAAATAAATTTAATCATGAATTTTCTATGAATAGATAAAACGATACACTTTCTTTAGTTATTTTATTATTATTATTATTATTATTATTATTATTATTGAAAGCAACAAATAGTTTTGTCCACATCTCGCTTACTCCTTAAGATTTTAACAGTACATTAAACGAAAAAAAAAAAAAGTACATTGCAAGTACATTAAGTCAAACGGGCCGATTTTATTTTTGCAATTAATGTATTGTGAACCGCCATTTAAATAATCCACGAGCCGCCAGTGGTGTCATATGATTTTTAATTTAAAACCAATCTAAATTAACTGACTTAAAAATAGGATTATTCAATTTCACAATATTTCTGATAACATACTACAACAATTTTTTAAAGATGTATTTTCCAGTGGAATACTGCTATGTGCTATCTGATGAAATAATTCGCAAAAAGGATTATTGATCCAAGTTTGCATGTAATGCATTCCGCGAAGTAAAAACAAACAATATGTTTAATTTCTTAGTAAATTATTTTTCTCCAACCAATGGTGATCAAACATAAACTCTCAAAATTCCTTCAATAAGTTATTTCTGATGAAGATCCATGTGAAACAATTAATGCAGTTTTTTTTCTTTTTTCTTTTCTTTCTTTCTTTTCTTTTTCTTTCTTTCTTTTTTTTTTTTTTTTTTTTTTTTGACTGTTTATAATAATAATAATAATAATAAATAAATAAATGCGAATTCAGTTTTGTCCCAGTTTTGTATATATATATATAAATGAAAACCACATGTGAAAAACAAAGGGATAAGACTATAAAAAGCAATGGAATGGACACTGTAGGAATTATATTTAATAGGATGAAAAAATAAAAATTGGAAAACTATGAATATCTTATAGAATCTTCAGAAGGACTTTCTAAGACTATTCATAGTAAATATATGTTATTTCATCAAATAATGTCAGCATTATGTCTAAAATCGACAATATTAAGCCCTAATAACATATATATATATATATATATAATTATAATATCTTTGAATTTCAAAAAACATATCAAGTTCTTGTAACATTCTAATTAAATCTCCTAAGAGATAATTAGTAATAAAGTGTAGACAGAATACCACATAGTTAATAAATTAACAAGTGCAATCATAATATTACCATAGCATTTGCTTCAATGGTAATTGGCCAAAAATACTGAAAATATGAAAAATATTTAAAAAAAGAGAGAAAAAAATATATATATAATAAACCATAAAATGTTAATAATTTGAAGTTGATATCAAGTGAATACAAATGTATTTTGAAATGAAATATGAACTAAATGTAATGGAAAATTGGATAACAAGAGATTTAAATTAGAAATGAATATGAAAAAACATGTGTAGATATAATCATCAGCCTGGATGTATCCACACGTGTTTTAAAAATAATACAGTATTTCATAAATATACTGGCATTTATGCTAAGATCAGTATATTCATCCAGGTATACTGTATTATTACCAGAAAACAATTGGAAATAGTAAAATTGGAAATAAAAAATTTGTAAAGAACAGATAAAATATCTTACTCACAATAATTATCAAAAATTCCTTAAACATCACAAGGTCTACATTTATACCAATACGACCACATTGCGCACATCATGAAATATCATAATCTTGATGAGTTGTGTTTTTGTATATGTTATGTTTACATTTATTTTAATACAATGCATATTTTACAGACTTTTATAACTGATCATTAGTATCACTTAATATACAGGTGATCGGCAGATGCACATTCATCATGACTATATAAAGTGTAAACAATGTTCAACCATCTAAATAATAGTCCTTATATGTTTTAATTGCTAAATCATTTGCTATATTTTATCGCACACTAAAACAAAATAAATTATTAGATAACATGTTTATATTTATATGATGTAATAAATGTTATTTAAAAGAGTTGATAATTGAATTTATAAAAAAAAATAGGATAACCATAAAGTTTTGCTCGATTTCGTATAAATCTAATATTTTTGTTTTTATTTATATCTGAGCATAGATATTTTATACGATGAAGGTAATTGATAATTATATTTTTATAAACTGATTTATGTAACATGAAGCAAAATTGGTAAAAATATTTACTTTAAATGGAAAGTCAAATCTTTTATCATTGTGAGGATTGCGCATGCCTCTTCTTGCTCTAGTAGCGCCCCCTTCTGGAGAAACGAAAGCGCGCGGCAGTAGAACTTGGAATGTTAGCGGCGAAGAACGTCGTCTGATTTATGGAAACAGAAATAGTATGAAAATGGCCGTGAGTAAATGTTATCGGTCATGAATCTTGAAAAATATGAATAATCTGTTATGTTCATTTAATGTCGTGTGATGTACCTGTCTTCGTCATTTTTATGTCAACTTTATGTCATCGTTATGTCAAGAATTAAACTTGTGTTCGTAATTAGAACGGCCTGTTTCCTTTAGAACGCCCACACATACGGAAGAGACATGACATTGGTGTCAGAATTAATGGATGAAAAACAGGCTGTATTACTGGATTACGGAGTGAAACATTATAGTGAAATATTATAGTGAAATATTATAGTGAACGATTATGGTGAAGAAAAATTTTGGATAACCTATACAGAGGTAAGGTAAATTTTATTGTTTAAGTATGGCCGATCAACTGACTAAACTTAAAAAAACTAGAGGGGTAATAAAAGCATCTATTACATCTATTATTAAAAAGATCGAAGATGCATGGGTTTTAGAATCACCGAATTTTGACGACATTGAAGAAAATTTAGCTCAGCTAGAACAAAAAGGTATCGATCTTAAACGAGAAGATGAACAAATTTTAGCGCTAATGAATGATGAGGATGAAATCGAAAGAGACGCGAGGACCTCTATTGAATATCATGAAAAAATAACTTTATGACGATTTAGAGTTAATAAGAAATTGAAAAATAATAGCAAAAGCCAAATTTCCCCCGTATCTCACGCCGATAATAAGCACGCAGAATTAGTTGCGCAATCTGTTAAACTCCCTACATTAAAAATTGAGAAATTTTACGGCGATATAAGTAAGTTTCAAAACTTTTGGAACTCATTCAAAATAGCAGTCCATGGTAATGATTCACTGTCAAATATTGAAAAAATGAGCTATTTACAAAGTTATTTAGGTGGTAGTGCATATAATTCTATTTCCGGGTTTGCGTTATCAGATAAAAATTATTTGGAAGCTGTCCAAATTCTGAAACAACAATTTGGCCGAAAGGATCTCATTGTGACGACACACATAAATACTTTATTATCTTTGAAACCCGTATTGAAAACAAATGATGTAATAGCTCTGCGAAAATTATTTGATACCATTCAATGCCAAATAAGAAGTCTCAGGTCTTTAGACATTGAATCAAATGGATTTGATAACCTGTTGACACCTATAATTCTTAAATCCTTGCCATATAATCTTTCGTTAGAATATAATAAACAATGTATAAAAAATTCTAGTGAATCGCAACCAAACATTGATGATTTGTTATTATTTATTCGTACCGAAATAGAGTCGAGAGAAAAACAAAATTATTTAACTGGCAATTTAGATAACCCAAGGTTAAAGCAGTCGTATAATAATGATTCCACTGCATTTCGTAAACAAATGTTCGCTAGTGATAGAATTAATTCTGAAGTATCTCATATTACCGCGGAAACCTTTTGTATATTTTGTTCTTGTAATAGTCATTCGACTGAGGAGTGCAATAAATTTCCCGTTGATCAGAAAATAGCTAAATTAAAAGCACAAGGGCGCTGTTTTTTATGCTTAAAGAAAGGTAAACACGTCGCTAAAGATTGTACCATAAAAGATAAAAAATGCACGAATTGCGGCAGATACCATAATGTTACAATATGTAGTTATTTATTTGGCAATGCCAATAAAGTTGATAGGGAAGATACTTCGACTGCAAATGAAAAAGCACTCACTGCTAGAGTCAAATCGGATGAGATTTTTAATTTGAAAACACCGCGAAAAGAAACGAAATTAATTGAAACATTACCGACAGTAAATATCGAATGTGGTAATAAAATATTACATGGCGTAGTAGATAGTGGAACTCAAATTTCTATAATAAAGGCTAATTGTGTACCCGAATACTTTAAAAATCCTTGTGGTACCATAATATTGCAATCTGCATTCGGTCACCAATTGAAAGCTCCTTTAATAAATATCCCATTGAGTATTGCAGTTGATAAATTACACCCCAAGATATATCCTAATATTATGATAACATGTGCTGCGGTTGATAATTTAATTAATGATTTATTACTTTCTCTTGATACATATAATGAATTAAATGATTTGGATAAATATAATGAAAATGATAAGGCATTAAATTGTAATGTTGACGCGATAAGTGACAATACGAAAGAAACCAACACTGTAGATCTGTCTGCTTCAATTTTAGACCATGTGTCAGTTGAAAATGCGAATGCAAACGAGAACATTGACCAAACACCTGGCGACGACCCTGATACTTTTATAAAGGATTCAGAGAGATTTAAATGTCAACAGAAAAACGACCCTTCGTTAAATCAGTGTTCGACAGCTAACAAAAATGAATTTAATAGCTTTTTCGTTCATGACAATTTCTTATATCACTTGGATAAATTATTTGATGAGACAAAAAATAACCCTCACCCGCGTACTAGTATTGCACAATCGATCACGAAAGAAACTAATAATAATGAAAATGACATATGTACCGTTTCCGATTTAATCGTAATAGAGAGTGGAGATCAAATTGAAACGGAAATTCATTATAAGGAAGAAGATCCCCAAATTAGGCAAGCAGAAGAAATTTTACATAATTCAAAAGATTTAAAAGTCCAAAATTATTTACAGAGTGAACACAATATTATGACTGATACTCCCATAGTTAACAATGTAACTTCAATTTTTGAATCCTCAAACTATGCAGACACGCCTGATGAAGAAACCGAATACGAAACCGCAATTTATGCTAAAAAGAATGCAAGTGCTTCGGATAAATATTTGATTGCATCAGAAGACATGAAGGAAGAAAATATAGGACTAAGCATAATTTCTGAAAATGAAGATTCAAAAGTTGATGTCACGACAACAGAAGAATCTTACTCTGTTTTCAATAATACAATGCCAGAAACACTTGATGGAAGTTTCGAATCCAACACGATTGAGTTCAGCGAGAAACAACCTCCTGTTTACGATGAAAATTCCGACTACATTATAGTCAATGGTTGTGTGAAATCACATGAAATAGCAAACAAAGAACCCGATGTATTCCTTAAGTTAAATCATCCTGACAACATGATGTTAGAAAAACGCCAGAAGAGATATGAGAAGATTGATGAGTTTACAGCGACTAAGGAAGTGACGATCGGCGAAAATAAAAATGAAACTGAACTTTCTAAAAATTATGTTAAAGTGAAAATAAAGGAAACTGTGCGGAAGAAATAGTATACACGTGATGGCTTTCGCCGAATGAACAATACATTTAGTACAGGAAGACGACGAAAACGAGGAAAAATAAAATTTCTAGGTCATGTGGTAGGATCCGGTATACATGCACCCGATCCCGACAAAATATCAGCGATACAAAACTTAGAAGTTCCCAAGTCAAAGAAAGATGTCAGAAGCATATTAGGTCTTTTATCTTACTACCGATCCTATGTTCCTTCATTCTCCGACATAGCTCGTCCATTGATTGAACTTACGAAGAAACGTGCCCCTAATGAAGTTACCTGGTCTGAGGATTGTGACAAAGCCTTTTTTGAGTTGAAACAGGCGATCAGTAAATCACCCATCTATTATTCCCCGAACTTTCAGAAACCATTTGTTATACATGCAGATGCTTCTTCGTATGCGATAGGCGCTTGTCTATCTCAAAAAGATGAAAATGACCAAGAGCATCCCATTGCTTTTACAAGTAAAAAGCTCTCCAAATGCCAAGAAGGTTATGCTACCATCGAAAAGGAAGCTTATGCTGTTATCTTCGCCCTGAAAAAGTTCGAACACTATATTTATGGTTCGCACGTAACTGTGGTGAGCGACCATAATCCTTTGAAATTTCTCACGGACTGTGCACCTCAAAGTGCGCGCCTTCAAAGATGGGCCCTTGCACTTCAGCGCTTTCAAGCCCAAATAACGTACCGACGTGGGAAACTCCACGCGAATGCTGACTCTCTAAGTAGGCTACATGCCTCACATTGGACTTAAAAACTTTGAACATTCTTTTGTTTCTGTGTTACAAGTCTGAACTTTAACTTTAAAAACTTTAACTTTATCCTCGAACTTTAAAATATTAGTATTAGTGTTATAGTGTATTCTGTTTGTTTATTTTCTTTGATGTTCTTTAAATGTTTGAATTTTAGTATTAATATGTTTTACTTGTTTATTTAGATATTTACCAGATATTGATTTGTCTCAAAAGACTAAATCAAATTCTCGAAAGGGGGAGGTGTGAGGATTGCGCATGCCTCTTCTTGCTCTAGTAGCGCCCCCTTCTGGAGAAACGAAAGAGCGCGGCAGTAGAACTTGGAATGTTAGCGGCGAAGAACGTCGTCTGATTTATGGAAACAGAAATAGTATGAAAATGGCCGTGAGTAAATGTTATCGGTCATGAATCTTGAAAAATATGAATAATCTGTTATGTTCATTTAATGTCGTGTGATGTACCTGTCTTCGTCATTTTTATGTCAACTTTATGTCATCGTTATGTCAAGAATTAAACTTGTGTTCGTAATTAGAACGGCCTGTTTCCTTTAGAACGCCCACACATACGGAAGAGACATGACAATCATAAATATCAAATATTAATTTATAATTATCATTAATATTAATTTTTAAGTCAAGAAAATTTATATTATTATTAATCAAATCATTTTCGCTTAATGTAAGCTGATTAGGATAAAAATTGAGTGGTGATGTGCAATTTTTATCATTGAAATAAAAAATGATAATGTCATCAATATAGCGATAAAATACATAATCATTGTTCGGTTTTTAAGGCCGGGTCAACTACTGTTGCGACAGCTAACGACTGTTTTCATCATTCATTATATAAGAGCAATTAAACAAATGAAAATCACACGTTGCCTCCCGAAATTTTATATCGACGCTATAAGAAAATTGTTTAAAATAAGACGTTTTAAATGTATCTTTTTAAATCTGACGTATTTTCACCAAAGTTTTCGCTCTCTTTTTAATATTTACGTGTGAATACATTTTAATTGAAAAAAAAATATATATATATATTTGCGCTGTTTTAAAATTTAGCAACAATATGTTAAAAAAATCCCTGACGGCTCGGCCTACAGGCACAGGTAGATTTCGAAGACGCAGACCGTGGGGCGCCTGTTTGTCGGGAATTGCGGAAGAAATGACCTTTTTGCGATGATGCTGCAGTTGGAACCGCCTACTTCGAAACCAAACTTGTTTGCAGGCGGAGCCAGCAAGGATTTTTTTTTCTTTTTTTTTTTTTTTGCTATAAGAGTTGGTCCTATAAAAAACATGTCACTATAAAGGTTTTAGATAATATTAAATATAACTAAAAACTTGTAAAAAATAACTTGTTTGCAGGCGGAGCCGGCAGAGATTTTTTTTTTTTTAATTTTTTTTTTTTTTTTTTTTTTTGCTATAAGGGTTGGTCCTATAAAAAACTTGTCAGTATAAAAGTTTTAGATAATATTAAGAAGATTTATAATAAATTTAAGCGGATTTGATATCTTGTGAATTGACGACGTATGATTTTTTTTCTTCTAACCCCCCCCCCTTTCCCCCCCCCCCCCGCCTTGGGGCCATTTTTAATTATATCACAAATCTGTCATACATAAATTTTTGGCCCTTCTCCTAGAAGTAATAATAACTTTAAACGGATTCGATACGTATCATAATTAAGAAATTATGGGTTTTTTTCTGTTTTCACAAAAAGCCCCTCCCCCCCCCCCTCCTTGGTTCGATTTTGCCCATTAACGAACTTGACCGATATTTTATGCCCCTTGATTTCATAGATCAGTTTCAAAAAGATGCGGGATTTGGAACCGCCTACTTCGAAAAATAACTTGTTTGCAGGCGGAGCCGGCAGAGATTTTTTTTTTTTTTTTTTTTTTTTTTTTTTTTGCTATAAGGGTTGGTCCTATAAAAAACTTGTCAGTATAAAAGTTTTAGATAATATTAAGAAGACTTATAATAAATTTAAGCGGATTTGATATCTTGTGAATTGACGACGTTATGAATTTTTTTCTTCTAAAACACCCCCTTCCCCCCCCCCCCCTTGGGGCCATTTTTAATTATATCAAAAATCTGTCATACATACATTTTCGGCCCTTCTCCTAGAAGTAATAATAACATTAAACAGATTCGATACGTATCATAATTAAGAAATTATGGGGGTTTTCTGTTTTCACAAAAAGCCCCCCCACCCCCCCACCCTCCACCCCCCTTGGTTCGATTTTGCCCATTAACGAACTTGACCGAGATTTTATGCCCCTTGATTTTATGTATCAATTTCGAAAAGAAACGGGAGTTGGAACCGCCTACTTCGAAAAATAACTTGTTTGCAGGCGGAGCCGGCAGGTTTTTTTTTTTTTTTTTTTTTTTTTTTTTGCTATAACGGTTGGTCCTATAAAAAACTTGTCAATATAAAAGTTTTAGATAATATTAAGAGGATTTATAATAAATTTAAGCGGATTTGAAATCTTGGTAATTGACGAAGTTCTGAATTTTTTTCTTCTAAAACAACCCTTTCCTCCCCCCCCCCCTTAAGGCAATTTTTAATTATATAAAAAATCTGTCATACATAAGTTTTTGGCCCTGTTCCTAGAAGTAATAATAACTTTAAACGGATTCGATACGTATCATAATTAAGAAATTATGGTTTTTTTTCTGTTTTCACAAAAAGCCCCCCATCACCCCCCCCCCCCTTGGTCCGATTTTGCCCTTTAACAAACTTGACCGAGATTTTATGCCCCTTGATTTTATGTATCAGTATCGAAAAGATGCGGGAGTTGGAACCGCCTTCTTCAAAAAATAACTTGTTTGCAGGCGGAGCCGGCAGGGATTTTTTTTGTTTTTAATTATTTTTTGCTATAACGGTTGGTCCTATAAAAAACTTGTCAATATAAAAGTTTTAGATAATACTAAGAGGATTAATAATAAATTTACGCGGATTTGATATCTTGTGAATTGACGAAGCTATGATTTTTTTTCTTCTAAAACCCCCCCTTTTTCCCCCCTTGGGGCCATTTTTAATTATATCAAAAATCTGTCATACATAAATTTTCGGCCCTTTTCCTAGAAGTAATAATAACTTTAAACGGATTCGATACGTATAAAAATAAAGAAATTATGAGGGTTTTTCATTTTTCACAAAAAGCACCCCCATTTCCCCCCCCCCCCTTGGTTCGATTTTGCCCATTAACGAACTTGACCGAGATTTTATGACCCTTGATTTTATGTATGAGTTTGGAAGAGATTTATGCAGAATTTTTCCAGTTATCGTGGTCAGAAAAAAGTGACATAGATAGATAGATAGATAGATAGATAAAGTTTTGAACTGGGGGTGGTTTTGGGTTCTGGGAGTCATGATCGGCGTAGATCTGCAAAAAATTTTCAAAATTTCCAACTTAGGTGAGAATGTAATAGGTAGTATTTCTTACGAAATCTACCTAAAATGGCTTTTTAGACGTATCAAATAAATATCTCCTGTAAATATATTATTAAATTGAAACTGTTTGGCAATGTTATTTGTTTTGGTGTAATACCAGCTCCTTATACATGCTATAATCATTTATTTGTTTATAACTAGGGGGCTCTGCCCCCTGCTCGCTGCGCTCGCCAACTCCCGTTCTGATTTTACAGCCTCTTAAAACCTGGTAATGTATCCTGTTTTAAAAAGATGATGATATCACGAACGGCGACTATCTTCTGTAATCAGGTTATAATGCTTTTTCATTTAAATGGGGTATTTTTCGGTTACCATGGCCTTACCCACCGCTGTCGTGACAGCTTACGGTTGTTTTTGTGATTGATAAGTAAGATCAATTACTAATTTGGAAATCAGCTTGTATAAAATGATTTGGTTAAAAATGTCGCTGCCTCTCAGACTTTTATAAAGACACTATGGACAATATCCTTCCTTTAGGTTCCAGGTTAAACTTCTCCGTCTGCTAGAGAATAACATTCAGAATCATATATTGAAAAGCAATGTGTTTTAAAATTTTACTCTTATATTTTATGTTTTCATCGAGTTTTAGATAATTTCAGGAACAGACATATCTTATGCATGAATTCTTTTCTCTTTTTAATGCATCATCATGGATATTATCATGTTATTTTTACAATAAAGATTGTTTGTTTTAACTAATAATTATATACAAAATTTTTAATATTTTTTATCGAGCAGTAATGCGTACAAAATAAATTTAAACTATTTTGTGTTATTTTTACACCAAATGATTCCCAATGTGACGTCATATGAATATTACACATAAGAAAATAGTTTTAAATGTATTGGTTTATTGTATGAGGAAGTATAAAGGGGGGGAACGGGGGATAATTCTTCCTCTTAATTTATATAAATGGGTTTTTCATGTAAAATTATCCGATTTCCTTCAAATTTTGGATATAGGTTTACTCTGATAAGGCGCTTCCCTGATCACTTTTGGGGGTTCATTGGTTAAGTATAAAGGAGGGAAAAGGGGAGCTAATCCCCCCTTAATTTATTTTACGAAGGGCATTATTCTTTAAAATAAGAGTATAGTATACAATTAGTGTGAATAGCCTGTGTGCTCACTGCCATCAGTTTAACCGGGCACTTTTCTTTTTAATATTCATGTGTAAACACAATTTTTATGACGTAATTTTCATTATTTCCTGCTTTCAACACGTGATCATTTAATTATTATTTTAAACTTTCATTATTGTTTTTAATAGTCTAGCGCAAATACATTTTTTATTTGAGATAAAACATAATTCTTTGTTCTGATTTAGAAATTCGCAACAACATAAAAATATGACTTTTTCAATAACAGATTTTTTGCTCGATTTTTAAGGATTTTTTTGAGTTTTTATTTTCAGACCGTGATAATTTTTTGAATTTCTGAAAGCTTGTTATATTTCGCGTCTGGTGGTATAATTTTCGAATCCGTAGGATGGCTAGAAAAAAAGTAATCGCTCCCCGAAAAAGTTCCTAGTAAAAAAGCGATGAGAGTAAAAAAGCGATGAGAATATCTACGCAGATTTTCATTGGTCCATTTCCAAATCGTAAGTGTTTTTTTATATATATATTATAGAGAGATTTGATTCTCATCATAATCAAGCATCACATGGAAAACACCCAACAGTTGTTTATAGTTTATTTACAGAAAATGATGCAATTTTTAATTATGATGGAAAAAACCTGATGTAATTACATTCTGGAATCATAAGAGGTAATTTATTGTCTTATAATGATTTTTAGATAAATTATTGGTCTATAATGACTTTCAGATAAATTATTGGTCTGTAATGATTTTCAGATGAATTATTTTCTTATAATGATTTTAAGATAATTTACTGTTTTATAACGATTTTGAGATAATTTAATGTTTATGATGAGCAATAAGTATTATGTCAACATTATGTTGCAATCTTTTTTGATGATGTCATTTGTTTTTTAAATGTGAACCTTCATGAAAGTTTTTTAGTCTTGTCCTGGCTCTCTTGAGAAAAAGATGTAAAAATGAACATGGAAAGTTCAGCATTTGAAGCTGAACTAATTATGAACAAAATAGTTCATCCTGATTTTTTAATAATTTTTCATTCTTTATATACTTAATAATAAAGTATGTTAATCTAATGTGCTGTTCCATCTCCTGACTTTATGCTTAAAGTTTTTTTCTCGTGGATACACACACACAGTTTTTTAGTATTATTTAGGCTTTTGAAATCTGACATAATTTCCCCCCATTTAATCTTTTTAAAGCGTAATAATTAAATTATTAAAGTTTTCTTTATCTTTTTCATATTTACATGTAAATACATTTTTTAATTGAAGGGAAATATTATTATTTGCGTTGTTTTATAATTTGGCAGCAATAGATTAAAAAATAACCTTTTCGAAATACAAAATAAATCTCTATTGAAAAATGAAATTTTGAATAAAAAATTGAAAAAATAAAACCCTCAAAAAAGCAGTTAAATTAAAAAAATGGTTGCACACTGCACACCGCAAGCTCGTCAAGTATGTACCTGAGAAAGATGGTTAAATTGCTATGCATAGTTTTTGCTCATATAAAACTATTTTAACGGAACTATTTTGACCGACTTCAACATTCAATAACGTTTAAAATAATTCTTCGATTTAAAAAAAAATGTCTACTTCAGTTTGTTCATGTAAATGTTTATCTATAAAACTACCAATTTTTATACTTTTATATGCAATAGTTTTCTTAATATAAGCCGAGAAAGACACAAAAAAGTAATTCACGGCAGCGACAGCGGTGGTTACTTTTTTTTTTTTTTTTTAAATCTTTTTGGAATAGAGAGATAACAGTCTGTCGGTTTAAAAATGGTTGCGAAAAGATTTTAAAAAAAGGAGGAGGTTATAACAGCGTCCTTTTAAGTAACACAATGAAAAAATTTGAGAAATTTTTTTGAAAATTGGAATACAGGGAGCATTTAACAATATTTTAAACTATTAAATAGATTGTAAAAAATTTTAATTTTCAGTAAATTGAATTTTTTTCTACATAATTATTCAATTTATGGTCTAGAACACTTCTCTGAAGATTTTTTTTTTTTTTTTTTTTATCTGAATGAAATAATAAAAATTATTTTTTAAATCCATCATTGACTCCTTAAGAACTTCTTGCAGACAAGTGAATACTCAGGATCAGGTGGAAATTGGAAAAGATTTACTGCAGCATGAAAAATAAGGACTTCCAGCGTCTCGTTTAGTGATTTTACAGAAGCGTCATTGGACTACTTAAAATTGGGACGCCTCGCATAAATCGGGACACCAGTCAACATTACTCTTCAGTATTTTGCCGCATAGCTATGATTTATAGAATACTGATATCATTTCATTTTTAGGTGCGTTCGTAATTATATAAATACGTAGCACCTACTGTCGTCGTCTGGTCCGTCCGTCTGTCCATCCGTCCGTCCGTCCGCATATGACAACGCAAAAATTACCCAACCGAATGGTTTGAAATTTAAGATGTATTATCTTTGCAGAATTTTGTCGAGACATTTAAATTTTTTTAAAAATCGAATCAAAACTTTAGACGATATTAATAAAAACATTTATTAAGAAATTTGAATTAAAAGAAAAAAAATCGGTTTTTTCTTGTTATAGTAGCTTCCGAGGTTTAATCGTCAAGCGACCGAGATACTTATTTCATGACAGAAATTAATCTGCAGACGATATAATTCATTTCACAGAATTAAAAATCATCAAGATCGGAATATTTATATAACTAGCTATAGTACGAAAATTTGGGAAGAACTTCGTTTTGACATTAGAAATGGAGATCCGATGAGTCTTCAAAAGAAAAAAAGTTGTTTTACCATGTTATTGGGGAGAAAACAAAGGGAGGGGGGGGGGGTAAATTCAGGGAGGAACTTCTTTTAAAACATAGGTCGAGTGGGGTATCGTTTATTAACCCGTCAGCACACGCGCTGGGATAAAATCTACCCCAGCTTACAACTATTACTTAAAAATGTGCGAAAATAGTTTGTGATCATTCTGAGCTTTATGTACCTTTGAAGCAGAATGATATCAAGATGTGGCCAAAAACAATTTATCTCCGGTTGTGTATTTTCCATTCTTTTGTTATAAAAATGTCACGTGGGAGGAAATTTACCCCACGCGTGTTATGTCCACCCATAATGCTGGAAAATGTCAATGCAAATGTTTATGTAAAAAATATAGTGTGCAAATAATAATATAATTTTTCTTTTAAACGTTAAAAACTCTTGCACATACAGTTTCTATATATCAGTTTTATATTTTTTTCTATTTTCATGGCTGAATTTGGATTGTAAAAGCTTTGTATGTAATGATATGCAGAAAAAAAATCTTAGTGCGAGATTTTTTTTTTTTTTTTTTTTTTTTTTTTTTTTTTTAAATATAAAAGAACTTTTTTTTTAAGTTAAATTATGTCCTTTATTGATTTACAGTTTATTTCAAAATATAAATTTTTGTTTATAATCTAACCGGGGGGAAATCGACACAAGAAAACCCATTGGGGTAAAATTTATCCCGCGCGTGTAGTAACGTAATGGATAGGGGCGCGTGTGCTGACGGGATAAGCAGTTTTTAACACTTTCCAACCTAGTTGAAAAGTGTTTATGACTTCGGTTTGTCTGGCCGTATGGCCGTCTGTCCGTGCTCTAACTCCCGTAAATATGCTCGGATTGCTCTGCAATTTTTATATGTTATAATCGTTATCTATAGCATGTTCCCTATTTCAACGGAAGTGTGTAGCACTTATAGTTTTTTACAGGGACACTCAAAAGAATTCCATTACATTGCGGTCTATGGGGAAAAATCATTTGCGGTTTATTTAAATAATGTTTCACTATTTTAAACGCATTGAAATTTATATATATCACTAAGGTATATTTGAAGAAGATTAATATGGAATAGGGTGTGCATAGCACTTATAGTTACTTTACAGGGACAGTCAAAAGAATTCCGTTACATTACGTCTATGGAGAAAAATCGTCTGCGGTTTATTTAAATAATGTTTCCCTATTTTAAACGCATTGAAATTTATATAAGGTGCATTACAAGAGGCTTACTACAGAATAGTGTGTGTATAGCAGTCATCGTTCATTTACAGGGGACACACAAAAGAATTCTCTACTGTATGTTAACAATAATTCCTGGAAGTGCGTTTTAAGTTAATGAACGCGATTTTAATTTTAACTCGCTTTTTGTCTATTACATGGTGTGTATAAATTCTGTAGATCCTATACAGGGAAGCACAAAAGTTCGCGAACACATTTCCGTATTATTTAACTCCAGACGGAAAATTTTAAACTGTGCTACGCGTTTCCTAACTGAACTAAAATTTAGCATCCTATGTAGTATATATACAAATCTATGGATCCTATACAGGGCTGAATAAAAGTATTCGGATTTCTTAGATGTTATCTCTTAGCTTATTAAACGGTATGATTTGTAAAATTATTTTGGAAGCGTTGGAAAGTGTTACATAATCTATGCTTGACGCATGATTTTTCGTTCTTGTTAATTCTGAATCGAATGATACCATCCACAAGTCAATACGATTTTATCTATACTAATATTATAAAGGAGTAAAGATTGTTTGTTTGTTTGTTTGTAGGGGGTAATCTTTGGAACTACCGAACCGATTTCTAAAGTGATGATGGCAAATTGATGGTTACAACCCCTGCTCCAACATAGGCTATATTTTGTGTCGGTGCCACTACCCCAGGGGGGTGCAGGAGCGAAAAACGTTCTAAAATTGCGATCTTTTCTATACTGAAGCAGCTAGGAATTTGAAATTTGGCATTATAGTTACTTATAAGATGTAATTGCTCTCTAAGAACAAAAAAAAAAAAAAAAAAAAAATCGAAATTTAAAAGGTTGAAATGAGCGAAAAGCGTTCTAAAAACATTCTAAATTACAATTTCTATGGAATCTCTGGAACTACCTAACCGATTTCAAAAGTGATGGTGGCAAATTGATGGTGACAACCCCTGTTCCAATATAGGCTATATTTTATGTCGGTGTCACTAACCCCAGGGGGGTGCAGGAGCGAAAAACGTTCTAAAATTGCGATCTTTTTTATACTGAAGGAGCTAGAAATTTGAAATTTGGCATTGTAGTTAATGTAAATGCTCTCTAAGAACAAAATAAAAAAAAATTCGAAATTTAAAAGGGTGAAATGAGCGAAAAGCGTTCTAAAAACATTCTAAATTACAATTTCTATGGAATTTCTGGAACTACCGAACCGATTTCAAAAGTGATGGTGGCAAATTGATGGTGACAACCACTGCTCCAACATACGCTATATTTTATGTCGGTGTCACTAACTCCAGAAGGGTGCAGGAGCGAAAAACGTTCTAAAATTGCGATTTTTTTTATACTGAAGGAACTAGAAATTTGAAATTTGGCATTGTAGTTACTTATAAAATGTAAATGCTCTCTAAAAACAAAATAAAAAGAAATTCGAAATTTAAAAGGGTGAAATGAGCGAAAAGCGTTCTAAAAACATTATAAATTACAATTTCTATGGAATCTCTGGAACTACCGAACCGATTTTAAAAGTGATGGTGGCAAATTCATTGTGACAACCCCTGCTCCAACATAGGATATATTTTTTGTGGGTGCCACTATCCCAGGGGGGTGCAGGAGCGAAAAACGTTCTAAAATTGCTATTTTGTTTATACTGAAGGAGCTAGAAATTTGAAATTTGGCATTGTAGTTACTTATAAGATGTAAATGCTCTCTAAAAACAAAATTAAAAAAATTCGAAATTTTAAAGGGTGAAATGAACGAAAAGCGTTCTAAAAACATTCTAAATTACAATTTCTATGGAATCTCTAGAACTACCGAACCGATTTCAAAAGTGATGGTGGCAAATTGATGGTGACAACCCCTGCTCCAACATAGGCTATATTTTATGTCGGTGTCACTAATCCCAAGGGGGATGCAGGAGCGAAAAACGTTCTAAAATTGCGATTTTTTTTATACTAAAGAGCTAGAAATTTGAAATTTGGCATTGTAGTTACTTATAAAATGTAAATGCTCTCTAAAAACAAAATTAAAATAATTCGAAATTTTAAAGGGTGAAATGAACGAAAAGCGTTCTAAAAACATTCTAAATTACAATTTCTATGGAATCTCTAGAACTACCGAACCGATTTCAAAAATGATGGTGGCAAATTGATGGTGACAACCCCTGCTCCAACATAGGCTATATTTTATGTCGGTGTCACTGATCCCAAGGGGGATGCAGGAGCGAAAAACGTTCTAAAATTGCGATTTTTTGTATACTAAAGAGCTAGAAATTTGAAATTTGGCATTGTAGTTACTTATAAAATGTAAATGCTCTCTAAAAACAAATTCTAAAATAATTCGAAATTTAAAAGGGTGAAATGAACGAAAAGCGTTCTAAAAACATTCTAAATTACAATTTCTATGGAATTTCTGGTACTACAGAACCGATTTCAAAAGTGATGCTGGCAAATAGATGGTGACAATCCCTGCTCCAACAGCCTCTTTAATAAAAAACTATGCGTTTCTGACGACTGGGTTTTTCGCTAATTGTTGCCACAGATTAATCTCGGAAAATGAAGCATTTGAAGTTACTGAAAAAAAATAGTAGCTCAAAAAGTATTTGTCAGAAAATTGTTAAGCAAACTGCGTTTGAAAGGTAAAAAATTGTATTTTTCTTGATATAAATTGTTTCTGACGACTGGGTTTTTCGCTAATTGTTGCCACAGATTAATCTCGGAAAATGAAGCATTTGAAGTTACTGAAAAAAAATAGTAGCTCAAAAAGTATTTGTCAGAAAATTGTTAAGCAAACTGCGTTTGAAAGGTAAAAAATTGTATTTTTCTTGATATAAATTTCAAATCTAATGATTATGCATGCCATTTTTCAAATATAGAATTTGAAAAATTACCAAATTTCACAATGGAGTACCATAGCAAAACCTTCATGCGTAAAAAGATAATGATAAGGGCGACGTGTCATAGCGTTTATATTGGCTATAGCACGAGTCACAAATTATAGTAGCCTTATTATTCTGTTAAAATATAAAAGTGAATTATGAAATGTCAATATTTTGTTGGATTAAAAGTTCGTTATAAGAAATTGACCAGCGTAGCGGGCGTAGCTTGCTAGTTAGTTATAAAATTATAGCAGGTTTTATGAATAAAATGTCCAAAATTTTACTTTAGTGCAGGTAAAATGGGGTTTTACAGCAACAAATAATGGTCATTCGTGAAAATTTGGGAAGAACTTCGTTTTGACACTAGAAATGAAAATCCGACGAGTCCTAAAAAATAAAATTATTTTACTATGGTTTGGTGTGTGTGTGGGGGGGGGGGAGTGGCAAAGAGGACATTTTAATTCAGAGGGGGGGGGGAGGCAAACTCAACTTTTTTTTTAAAATAAGTCGAGTGGGGTATTGTTTTCCATGTATTTTTTAATTCTCAATCGAATGACACCACTCTCAAGTCGATACAATAACTTGTAAAAAAAAGTTAAGACAGGTTTTATAAATAAAAAGTAAAAAGTCCAAAATTATACTTTACTAGATGGAACCCGTCAAAACGTGACGGAAAAAAATTGCTATAACAAATTCCGTAAAATAAGCTTCTTTATCATTTAAGAAGGGGTGCGTATGAAACAGTCTTTCAAATATTTTATTTTAAAAGTTTTTTTTCCTCTCAGTGAAGTACGCTACTATTTCCGATGCAATCTCCAAGCAAACAATCCGTAAACAACTGGTGTAATGCAAATCAGTTCGACATTACCGCCATATTCCCCACGCCAAGAAAGAAAATTTCATGGACCTATGAAGTATCATACAAATAGTATATTTCTACGTCCATCTAGTAAATAAAGCACACATCTCCCCCCCCTCCCTCCTGTGATAATGCAACCGAATGAGCTCGTGCTATAGCCAGTAATACACGTCGGGAGACATTGCCATTATTATTATCTTTTTACGCGTTAAAGTTTCGCTATGGTACTCCATTGTGAAATTTGGTAATTTTTGAAATTCAATATTTGAAAAACGGCATAATCATTAGATTTGAAATTTATATCAAGAAAAATACAATTTTTTACCTTTCTAGCGCAGTTTGCCTAACAATTTTCTGACGAATTTTTTTCCAGCTATTAATTTTTTCAGTAACTTCAAACGTTTCATTTTCCGCGAGATTAATCTGTGGCAACGATTAGCGAAAAAGCCAGTCGTCAGCAACGCGTACCTTTTTATTAAAGAGGATGAGAGAGCCCAATTTTACCCGAACTAAAGCATAATTTTGGACTTTTCATTCATAAAACCTGCCATAAAATTGTAACAAATGATCTATCGACTTACGGATGGTGTCAATTTTATGCAGAATTAAAAATTACATAATAAACAATACCCCACTTGATCTACTCAAAAAAAAAAAAAAAAAAAAGTTGAGTTAATATGTCTCTCTTTTGCTCCCCCAAAACATGATAAAACAACTTTATTTTTTGGGGACTCATCACATGTCCATTTCTAGGGTCAAAACAAAGCTCTTCCCAAATATTGATCAATGGCCATCAGTTGTCTCTGTAAAACCCTATTTTACCTGTACTACTAATAATTTTTCATCGATTAAATATAGTGGAATATTGTTACCTGATGAAGTAATTCCCATCAGGATTATTTACCACTCATAATTTATTCTGCGAAGGAAAAACAAACCATAAGTTATGATTAATTTTTGGTAAATCACTTTTCCCCAACCAATGGCAACCAAACTTCCCAGAATTTCTTCAATAGTTATTTCAATGTGAGTACACAGTTGTTGTCGGTTTTTTTTTCTCCTTCCTTTTCATAAAAACTGAGCGGAAACACCTGATCAAACTCATAAACTGAACCTTGGGACTGTTTGTTTATTCGGAAGGAAAACTGCTTGTTTCAATTCCAACTTTACCGCATGATTATGACTCATCGAATACCAGTCATTTGATTTTTTATAAAGGCATTTTAACATTTTCCAACATAGTTACAAAGTGTTTATGAATTCGGTTTGTCTGTTTGTCTGAGCTCTAACTCACTCTAACTCTAAATATACTCGGACTGGCATGAAATTTTTATATGTTATTGAGGTTTACTAAAAAATGTTAGGTATTGGAAACGAAGTGTGTGTAGTCGAGTTTGTTTACAGGGCACACAAAAGAATTCGGTTACATTACGGTCTAAGGGGAAAAAATTGTTTGTGTGAATTTTAATGATTTATGATACTTGAAACATAACGAAACCACCGAACCACTGCATGTTTTCTATAAATTATAGAATGCATATCATTTATTGTTCATTTACAGAGACATACAAAGGAATTCCTTTAAAGGACTGACTAAGATCGATAATTGCTGGAAGAACGTTGTACGCATTTTTAAACTGATCTAATCAGGTGGTGTGTATAAATTCTATACATCACATACAGCGCTATACGAAAGAATTCGCACACATTACCGGACATGGACAGCAATTTTCGAAAATGTATTTTTACTGAGTTATGTGTGTTTTTAATTGCTTATTTATATATCTCATTTCATTCTAGGAAAAAAATAAAATTTCTCAATAACATCCGGTTAGTATTGGAAAGTGTTTCATAATCTATGTCTAATGCGAGATTTTTCGTTCCTTTTCTTTCTTTTTTTTAGGGGGGGGGGGGGGTCAGTTGATTAGAAAAACAGCTAAACAAAAATATTTTTTTAGAAATTTAATCCCATCTTCTGTGAAATAATGCTACCTCATGAGATAATTTCCACAAAAATTATTTAACAGAGTGTACTCTTAATATATTCCGAGAACGAAAGACAAAACATGCTTAATTTCTCAGTAAATAATTTTTTCTTCATTTTGAAGACTAAGCTAATGATACTTGTTTGGACATATTATTTTTGTTATTTTAGTTAAGTTATTGACTAAATAGTGTACCAAAAATAGATTTTTATTCAGATAGGTGAATATAGTTTGTAATGAAATAGAAAAAAAAAAATCGATTAAGCTGAAAAGATTAACAAAATTTAAAAATAACAATACTAAAATATAAGTAATGAGTCGGTTAATAATAAAATTAATAATAATTGTACACTATTTATATTATCAATCAAAATAAAATACTAATCTTATCAGCCTTAAACTAATTTTTCGAATATTAAATATCTTTCTTCATAATAAAAGCAACACTTTGTTCGTTCAATAAATATATGAAAAAAAAATGAAAAAAAAATTATAAATTGAAGAAAGTTTAAGATATAATCTATTTTCTTTGCAGCAATTTTGAAACACATTGCGATTTTCAAAAATAGATTTAATTATGAATTAATTTGAAAGAAATTAATAAAAATTATATTTAAACAGGAATAAACAATCGTAGAAAGTTAAATAGATAAATTGAACTTCTGACATTTTTGCAGAGACAAAAGTTCAAAATACAAAATAGTATTTTCATAAAACAATTACTTTTCAAGGAGATTTTCTGTGAGATACATCTGGGATAGAATTATTGTTAAGAAATTTACAAATTGGCTTAATTGCACATTTTAACAATTCTTTAATAATGCATTAATGGTTCACCCATTGTTTGTTTTTTTAAACATTAACTATCGTAACTTACCTATAGTGTGAAAAAAATTTTCAAGCAAAAGATTTAAATTTTTATTTACTAAGGTGGTATAATTTGAATTTATCATATTTCAAATACCGTTAAACAAATTGTTATATATACAAGGTGATTATAAAAAAACTATCCAGATATATGAGCCCCTAACTATCATACCGTTCACAGAAACTGAATGAAACTTTGGTTTAAAGTATTTTGAGGTATGCGCTCAAGAATCATATGAAAGACAATAGTTAAATTCTAACAGTTACGGTTACAGTGACAAAATTTCGAAAATTTCAAATGGCAACACCTACTTTTTTTTTTATTGGAATGTGATCTTCATAGTGAAAAACCATAAAAAGGTTGGAACGGTACCTGTAGCACGAAAATCGCCGGCGCTGGACAGACTAAGAAGAATAGTGAAAACAACAAATAAGGACAGAGAAGCAACAGAAAACAAAACATTTTATTGTATTTCATACATTTTCCATTTTACATGCGGCAGATAGTGGATAGCAATGAACAATAAAATGTTTTACTTTCTGTTGCTTCTCTGTCCTTTATTGATTGTTTTCACTTTTCTTCTTAGTTTGTCTAGCGCCGGCGATTTTCGTGCTACAGGTACCGTTCCAACGCTTTTTAAGGTTTTTCACTACGAAGATCACATTCCAATAAAAAAAAGTAGGTGTTGCCATTTGAAATTTTCGAAATTTTATCACTATAACCGTAACTGTTAGAATTTAACTGTTGTTTTTCACGTGATTCTTGAGCGCATACCTCAAAATACTTTAGGCCAGAATTTCATTCAGTTTCTGTGAACGGTATGACAGTTATGGGCTCATATATCGGGATAGTTTTTTTTATAATCACCCTGTATATACTGGTGTTCAGAAATTAAGGGGCAGTGACGAATTTCAGACGTATCGTCGAATATCTTACTGAAACTCGTGAGGAAATGCCCGGAAGGTCCTTGAACTTTGAGGATGTAAAGAACGTGTTTGACTTCATGTTTTTCAGTGAAGATTTTGTAGCGAGGACAATTAGGGGAGGCAATAATAATTTTAATATTAAAGTAATATTTTCGATCACCCAAGTAACAAAAAAGGCTAAACATGGTCTGTCACTGTAAAGAAATGGCTATGTAGGTCCTGTTCAATATTTGTGTGCATTTGTGTGAGCATAGCACATATATTCGTAAGGATGTTAACGTTTCTGTAAAAAATTCAAAAGGTTTTTTTTTTTTTTTTTTAATAGCATGCAGAGTTTTCAGCCGAATTTAACACCGCTTTCCAAAAACTTGACAAAAAATCATAGAAATTTATGATGAGATTAAAATATTAATATATTGAATATTTGATGATATATTAGGTATATTTTATGAAATAAATTTCAACTGTGCATGCGCGAACTACAGCAAAGATTTTTTTTTTGTCATGATTTGATAGTCAATACTATAGGGCAACTCATATAAAAAGACCAGTGAAATATCGTGAAAACTCAAAAAGTTACAGCAGTAATTGATGAGTAAAACAGATGAGGAGAACATCCCATAGGTATTATATGGGATTTCCTCCTCAGTTTTTCCGTTTTTCTGCACTTTTAAACTGCCATATCCGCTCCCCAGATGAAAAAAAAAAACACCTATTCAGGATACTTTTCCGGTTGTAACGGTATCTTCTGCTTAAAGAAATGTTAATATTTACTACTTCAAAACAAATATTTTAACGAATACTTTTCGAAGATACAAAAGGGAAAGGAGGTCTTTTTGAGGACGCGATTTATTTCTGATATTTCTTAATGACATTCCTTAAGTACATTTTGAATTGCTTTATTTTGTTCTGCAGATGCTATTCAACTTCTTCTTCTTCCTTTTTTTTTTAGTAGAGAAAGTTTGAGCAGCTCTTTACATAAAATGTATCAAGGGGCTCATGAATAAAGTTGTTTATTTTATTTATGTCGCAAAATCTTTATTTACATACTTTTGTGATATTTTTATTCGTTATTTTAATACACTTTAGAATAAAGTATTTTACGTATTTATTTTCTGTTTGCATGCAGAATGCACTTTGAAGGTCCCGGGCGAAGCTCGGGCTATACGTCTGCGGGGCTCCCGAAACAACCGTCTCTAGACGGTCGAAGCCTAGCTACTGTGGGTACTACTGAAGCACCAAAAAATATTTTTGGTGTAGTTGGTGGGCAATCTAAGAAAATATACTAAATGTAAAACATTTAAAAGAGTTTTCAATTATAAACGATTTTTATTTACATATCTTCTTTCCACCGGGAAGCATATCGGGCATCTTTAACACAGGTTAAATTGCCTGGTTGTAATAATCTTGTACATATATATTGGTACTGAAACAATATCCGATAAGTTAATCAGGCATGTTATTTATTTTTTAATCCTTAGCTGTCTCAGAGATCGCTCACAGTAGCTTAGCTATGCAACAACATCTGTGACAGTATGGTTAAAAAGCATTTATTTACATAAACCACTTTGGCGAGTAAATAAAATTTGCCAATGTATATATATTTTTTTCTACTCCAGACCTTATAATTTCTGATTTGTAATATATTGGTAAAAAAATATTAATGCGGTTCTTATACTACTTACTCTATGCTGGAAACTGAACCTTGATCCTTGAATCTGAATAAAGGCAAATGAACCTTGATCATTGGTTTAGTTTCTTATTTCATATTTCAAGAAACATAGATAAGTTTTAGATAATGTTTTGAAAGAAGCCCCAACATTTTCTTTTTTCTTTCCTTGAATTTGTCAGGTTTTATGCGTAAAACCGATAGCAATGAACCATAAGACTGTTTACATATTTATAACTTAGGTTTTAGATATGATGAGATTAAATGAGATACATCATCGCCTGGGTGTTGTGCTGACGATTCTGAGATATCTGTATTCTGAGATAAAAAAATGACATGGTTAAAGGGAGATGATGTCTCAAATATTTCAAAATTTGAAGAAAATAATGATTTTGAGATTTTTCTACCCAATGACACAGCGGCTCCTCTGTTGAAGCACATGAGCAAGTGAACCCTCAAAGAAAAACGAAGAAATAAATTAACAAATTAAATAAAATAATTTTAATCACGTAATCCATATTTTTGTCAATTTTCATGATGAGTTTGATTAATGCGCGCCTCCCCTCATCTCTTTAAAATACGTACAGGGCCAAACGTTACTCTAATAACGTAAATTAAAAAAATATCAATAAACAGTGCCCGGGTTTTTTGACTAATCTTAGCAATTTGGCTAATCATTAAAGAAAAACTATAGCCAAATTCAAATAATGTTAGAAATAGATTCGTCATGAATCATTGATTCTAAAATCGTTCTTTAAACTCCTCAACGTATCCTGTTTTTCCTTTTCAGTATATGTTCCAATTTTTTGTAGTTGTTTTTAGAATAGTTATTCATCTAATTTCAACTATCTGTTATAGAAACTAATAAGACAGGTGTATTATAGAGTTTTGGAAAGTCGAGAAAAAATATATATATCCTGATACATTGCTATATATAGTTATATGAAAGAAAACCTGAGTTAACTCCAGATTCGGGATAGCATGTTAGTGGGTCAATTGAAAAGGTATATATATATATATATATATATATATATAATAAACTCCAATGAAAAAACACATGCAGAACCAATATCACAAAAGCCATAAACCACATAAATACAAAACAAGAAAACAGAACAAACTACTTAAAAACAGAACCAGAAAACACAACTAATTACTTAAACTCAAAACAATAGAACACAACAAATCACAGCAAAAACGAAAAAACCAATAAACAACAGCGAAAGAACAAAACAACCTGTGTCAGGTGGCATGGCTTGAGACATGCACTATATGTGACAAGTGTATATAGTACACTTGACTCTTCCGAGTCACCCATTGTTGGAATTCGTATCCACGAGTGAGGATGTGTAGGTGTGTAGAGTAGAAAATAAACTGTAGAAAATTGCAAAAACAAACCATATATTACACATGTACAGAACAAAATTCTTTGCGGTATCCTTGCGTTAATGAACAAATGAGAAGACACTCTGCTTGAAAACATAATGCATATTATATTGCAGAGTAATAATCAGTGCAGTGTAAGTAATCCAGTAGGCGATGAATACAAGTGAGTAGAATCAACGTGTGGTCCTTCTGGTTCGGGTGAACCGGCAGGGATAGATTAACCTTTGAATCTAGGGGAAGCACGGTATCATTTCTGGGCCCCTTTCATTTGGCAAAAGCTTCCTTAATTCTTCATTCATGAAAATTCACTAGATGATACTATAATGCTATTTCCGGGAGTAGCTTAGTCGAGGTCACATATATTTCATTAAACAGCCTTTTTATGTTCCCACTATATATACTTGAGAAATATTTAGTATATTTAGCTGTATACTCAACTTCCCGGGTGCTTTTGTAACAGGCACATCAAGATGCTATATGATTAATTAAAATCCTATTGATGACATTAATTATTTCCCTGTTAAATATGTTTCGTGAAGTAGTACGTCGATTTCCTCTTGGATTAAACAAATTAACTTTTTCAAAAAATTAAAAATACAACGTAAAAAAAGTGAGGGAATTAGAAGGCCCTCTTCACAGTAATTTTGGGGCCCTTTTAAATTTGAGAGGGAAAGCATGTGCTTCACGTGCCTTTTGGATAATCAGGCCCTGTGGACCGGTAATCCTGCGTGAATACAAGTCTGCATGCGGTTGCGAGTGGACCTCTGAACGTCTGAACTGTCCAGTTGCGATTTCGAGTCTTATCTGAGAGGTTGGAAATGACCTCCTCTTATGTTTCACTTTCACTTGGGAATCACAATTAAAGAGTTAAATAAGGGAAAAACCTTGGAAAGCCCAGCTATTGCATGGGGAGTCCAATTATTGCACCTATTGCAGCTAATCCGGCAATTAGTTCGTTGCGTGCGTGAGATGAAAATTGGATGTTTGTAATTAAAGATGATTGATACTTCTTTTATTTAATAGCTCAGTTAATGAGGTTATTTGTTCATTTTGAAAATTATTTCTACGATAAACACCCATGATTCCGAAAAGCGTAAAACAATACCGCATAAAACAATATATTTTCGAGATTTAAAGAATCATTTATATAAAAACAGTTTCTTTTGCTGCCACTGATTTTCGGAATCGTTTCCGAGTAGCTTTTTTATAGTATATTATTCAGTTTTCTGAAACGTTTTAGGATGATATCGAAACATTTTCAGCTGCGTAATTGAATCTATACATGCAAGACTAACAAAATAATTTTAATGTTAATAATGTTAATTTACCATGTTTGTCTGTAAAACGTGTTTGTTGAACATGAAAATGTTGACTTGGAAATGGATAGCATAACCTATATACCGGGTTTAGAAAACTGATCAATACTCTATAAAAACTACTCGGAAACGTTCCGAAAATCAGTGGCAGCACACACTGAAAAAAAAAAAAAAAAATGTTGATTTTACAGTATAATACTAGCACCTCAGCTGCTAGTATTATACCGTAAAATTAGAACCAGACCTCAGAGGAATAATCTACATATTGTAAGGTATATTGTAAGGTCTATGAACCAGGCGCATTGACAGCCAGACGCATTGATTACCGCGCATGCGCGGCAGCATATTACAATTTTTTTACTGTTTATTTACTGTTTATTACTGTTAATTTTACGGTATAATACTGGCAGCTGGAATGCCAGTATTATACTGTAAAATCAACATTTTTTTTTTTTTTTTTTTTTTTTTTTTGTAGTGCAAGAAATTTTGTTTTTATAAATGTGCTTTTTTAAATCTCTAAAATATATTGGTTTCTGATGTATCTAAAGATAAAGAACGCTTTTTGGTATCTTGGGTAACACGCAAGAGGTTATTGTATCGTGGTTATATTACACTTTTCTAGATTAAGAAACATCCGTCATTTTTTTTTACAGTGTATACCGGAACTGAACTGTTAAAAGAGTTAGCTCGTAAGTTCTGTGACAGAGATTGTCGCATAGCTACTGTGAAGCGCTCTCTGAGACCGCTTGATCGAAAGATAAATAAAAGCCTTGATTAACTCATAGGATACTGTTTCTGTACTAATATTTATGTACAGGATTTTTATTATTAAAATTCACCTTTTCAGAAGTGTCTAGCGATAGTACTAGGGCTCCAAACAAAACAAAATTTCACTTAAAATCTGTAGTTAAACTGAAAGTTACAAGTTAAACTGTGAAAATTAAAAAAAAAATAAAAAAAGAAAGAAAGGAAGGAAAAGAAAAATCATGCGTCATTATGTAACATTTTCCAACACATTCAGAATACTGTAACAAAATATTTTTGTTTAATAACGTGACATATGATGTCTAAGTAAATTAATTTGGAAAACGCGTAAAACATTTGATAATATTCACTGTGGAATTTATGAGAGGATTTTCAGCATTTGAGTTTTTATCGTGATCTGTGTGAACAAAAGGTGCATTCCAACATCTTTTCTCATTTTTTATATACAGTAAAAGAAGATTATAATCCATTCCAGTGACATTATTCAAGTCTAATGCTTTTTGTCTCCCTCACCTTAAGTAAGAACAATTTCTATTATTTCTATTTTCTCCATTCGACCGTTAAAGAGTAACGTACTTTGGTACGGGGCTATTGCGTATGCAAATACTTAATAAGAGCTTTTTCTTAAAAACTTTTCATAATGCATTATTGAAACTTTACGATCGACTCTCAAGATGCAAAACAGTATTTATTTATTTATTTAAACATCCCTTTCTTCATTTTTTTTTTTTTTTTTTTTTTTACAAATACCAAAATGTTTTTGCACAAAATTCTGATATAAATTTTCGTCACACACAGAGCCTTTGGAAATGAAAGACCAGCCCAGAGAAATAATTTATGGAAAATGTGGTTCAAACGTTCAGGAAAAATTCATTGGCGTGAACGCATTTCGCATGAAGAAAAAAAAAATTCCCCATAAATGACACTCAAAAATCTAAAAACAAACTGCCAGAAACACCTAAAATAATAGTTAATATGAAATATTCATCACTTTATCTCGCATAGTCCATGAGATATATTTAGATTTACACCTTAGACAAACCTTTTTTTCACTGTCCCTCAACCTGTACATTTATTACTAGCTTAAATTTGTTTAATTTTTAACACTTTTCAGCACAGTTGAAAAGTGTTTAGGAAATCTGTTTGTTTGTCTGTCTGTCCATGCTCTAGCTCGCATAAATACTTGTATTGTCATGTAATTGATATATGTTATTGAGGTTTACTATGGCATGTTCAACTATTGAAAATGAAGTGTTTACCATTTATAATTCCGTTGCAAGGGCAGTGTGGAAACTTAAATTGAAAATGTAAAGACGATCTCGTTGGAATAACGATAGATGCAGAAAATATAACTTTCATATTTTAATTACACATCTTGACTAAACAACAGCAAAATATTTACACACGCGAACTATATATTATTAACATTAAAAAAAAGAGATATCATTTCAAATATTCACTTTTTTAACATTTTTCACTTTCTTACAAACAGAAACGACGCTGCTACATATTTCCGTTTTCGTTCGTCAAAAATAATAATAATAATAATAATAATAAATAAATAAAATAAACATTCTAAAGTTTTTGAGTTTACTTCAGTTCAATTACCGAAGGAAAAGTTTCAGTTCAAATTCATGAGTCACTCTGCGAAGTGAAACAGATTGAGCTGGCAGCAACAGACAGTCAAAAGCACTCTATTTCATTATGGTCCATGACGAAAAATCGTTTGTCGTATATTTTAATGATGTTACACTATTTGAAACATAATAAAATTGAAATACATCACCGATTTGCACTGCAAGATGCTTACTGTAGAATATGGTGTGCAGTGGCGTAGCCAGGGTGGGGGTCCAGATGCTCTGGATACCACTAATTTTGTAAAGTTTTCTTTGACTTATCTAATCGGAGAACTTTCTGTGATAATCAATGCGAAAAATACTTTACATTATTACTGGTATCCAGAGCATTTGGACCCCCTGCCTGGCTACGCCACTGATGGTATGCATAGCATTTAACATTCAGTTACAGAAACACACAAAATAATTCAGTTATAGTATTGTCAATGAGCGAAAATTGCTGGAAGTACGTTTCAAATTATAAATTGCTTTTAAATTGTTGTTTTTAAGTTGTAGTATGTGTTTTTAAATTTAACTAATTTTTTGCATATTGCTTCTTGTGTATAAATTCTATATACCCGATACAGGGCTATACAAAAAAAAAAAAAAAATCGAGTACATTTCCGTTTACTGGCGTAAATTACTGTAGGAGAATTTTCTACTGTGTTATGAGTTTTCTAACTGAACAAAATTTTTGCAACACTATATAATATATGTGCAAATCTACAGATCATATACAGGGCTGCGCAAAAGAATTCGGATATTTTTCTGACTACAGATGGTAATTGCTGAAAATGGGTTTTCAAATGCGTTATGCGTTTTCCAAATTGTTTGCTTAGACAGAGCTAGTTGAGCTGAAGCCGAAAGGTAGGCCTCCCTGCCCGGTTTGACCCTGTTTGCTTAGACATTATCTTTTACCTTATTAAACGGTGGAGTTTTGTTACAGTATCTTAAATGTGTTGGGAAGTGTTTCATAATCTACGTTTGACGCATGATTTTTCTTTCTTGTTTAATATTGTTTTCTAAGTTAAGGAAAAGATAAAAATAATCATAAAAACATTGTATTTAATTTTATTATATAAATGACTGTTAAAACATGAGCAAATGAAAATAATATTTTTTTTATCATTGTATAGCCAGAAAGTATGCCCAATTTTTTTTTAATACCTACTTTCATCGCTGACCTTTATTAAAAAATGCAAATGCAAATGCAAATGCTTAAAACGCAGAAAGTAAATACGCCATACAGCTATTATATAACTATTTCAAACATGTCAGCTTCTCATTCTCACTTATTTGTGATAAACGTGTTCTCACGAGATCTTTCAGAAGAAGTGCGCTATGCTGTCTTGGAGACGATTGATGTACTTTTTTAAATGTTGATAGCCAATAAATAAACAGTAAACGTCTTTATGTTCTTCACACAGACGAAGTGACTATGTCGACATTTATGAATTTTATTTCATTTTAGCCTGTTTGCTACCAAAGAAAGCAAGAACCAAAAACCATGCATCAGGCATGGATTATGAAACACTTTCCAACAAGATATTATTCAGAAATTTTATTTTTCCCTAGAATGAAATGAGATGGCTAAAGAAGCAACTTGAATAACGCACATAACTCAATAAAAATCCATTTTTAACAATTGCTGTCCATATCCGGTAATGTGTGCGAAGTATTTCGTGTAGCCCTGTATGCGATCTATAGAATTTATACACAACACCTAATACACTCAAAATTAGATCACTTTAAATATGAATACTACAGAGGAAAACGCACGTCCAGCAATTATCAATCTTAGTCAGTCCTTTAACCGAATTCTTTTGTGTGTCTCTGTAAATGAATCATAAATGCTGTGCACTCTATAATAATCTACAGAAAACATGCAGTGTATTTGAGTGATTTCGTTACATTTGAAGTATCATAACATCATTAAAATGCACCGCAAACAGTTTTGTCGTATAGATTTTCCTATAGGATGTAATGGAATCATTTTGTGTGTCCCTGTAAACGAACTATAAATCCTACTTGTTCTATACTCCTGAGAAAGCATGTTGTAGTCCATCTCAATGATTTATATCAATCTCATTATGTTTGAAATATCGTAACATCAATAAAATGCACACCGCAAACGAAAATTTTCCCGCATAGATCGTAATGTAAAGGAATTCTTTTGTGTGTCCCTGTAAACGAACTACACATGCTACACATTTCTTTTTCAATATCGATCATTCTATAGTTAACCTCAAGAACATATAAAAGTTTCATGGCAATCTGACTATATTTACGAGAGTTAGACCACGGACAGTAACATCATAATTGACAGACAGACAGACAAACTGAATTCAGAAACACTTATCAGCTATGTTGGAAAGTGTTAAAGAAGAAAGAATAAACTAAATAAAAGCGTACATTTAAAAAAAATTATTATACTCTTTATTTTATTTTTATTTTGTGTACAGTGAGATCCAGCTCGTTCTTCCCAGGTTACAGAACATATTGTCCGGTACGCAGATAATAGGTAAAAACCATTTTTTATTAAAAACTCTAATAGATTTTTTACATTTAATATATATTTTAGTTGCCCACAAACAACACCTAAAAAGCATTCTTATATGAAATACTAGCTGCTTCTAGCGACCAGTTCGGACTGCCCTAAATGTAATGCTATGTAATATATCCAGAGTAAATATTAATTTATGTCTTCTCTTGCTACAAAAAATCACAATAACAAATGAATGAAAGGTGAGTCAAGCTGGTCTATTGGAAGGACAGTTTAATTCTTCACACATTATTAACATTTAACAACACAGGACACAAACATATACATCTTCTATTTCACTTGGCATTTATGCCGGATCGCATTACTTTGCTTCTGTTCAAAATGTAATCAACTATTGTTCTAAAGTTTCTCTCGGGACGGGACGATGATAGTATAAAAATCCCTTACAAGGAATAGTTCTTTCCCCGGCGTTAATCAGTTGCAACATCCTCCGGGCCCCATGAATACATTCATCAAATTTCTGTTTATTTAAATTACATAAATATTACTAACATTGAAAATTAGCACTGTATGAATATTTTATACTAATTACACTACCTCACAAAAATCTTGTATATACTTACAATTGAAATATTCAAAATTAATGGTAATAAAATAATAATGCTAAATAAATGCTAATAATACTAAATACAGTTATCAAATTTTAAAAGGAATACAATAAGAAAATAAACATAAAACAAAACGAAGGGTTTTCAATTTAGCAGTCTGTGACGTCTAGTTCTAGGGGGTATATACCATCTGAACTGCCCTTTTTAAAACTCCAGTAGGCGTCTTTACAGTCACAATTCTGACTTTTGCATCGCTTCCTTCATGGGTTTCCAAGACTATTTCCATCTTACACATCAGTCTGGGCTTCACCTATTAAAAATATATCGTTAACATTAAAATATTTTACAGTATATATATAGGTTTAGTAAAGTGCACACTTTTAAGTTGGAGGAGATATTCTCCTCTCCAAAACTGATTTAACAGTTTTACTCTGTATACATATCCTTTAAGAAGCAATTTTTTTATTGCTTGTCACAGATTGATTGCTGCTGATTGATAACTCTGGGGGCAAAGAATAATCTCTTTCCAGTAAGGAAATTAGCAGGAGTGAGAGGGAATGGTTCAGCCGGTTCGTTATAAACGTAAGTAAAGGGCCGCGAATTTATTATTGCTTACTGTTTCAAGTTCTTCGGAAGTAACCAATGCCCGCCCCATTACTTTTCTTAGGGCACCCTTTGTTATTCGAGCCATTCTCTCCCAGTACCCGCCCCACCAGGCTGCACTGCACGTTCAACTATAAATTTCCATGAAATACCCTTTTTACTAAAAAAGTTTTGTACACTTTCACGAGTTAAATTTCAATGCAGTTTGATCCGTAGATAGCTCGGGTAATCTTTGGACTGTATATTTAGGTAAAAAAAACTAAGATGATCATTTCGTACTCAATAAAACTTTAATTAAAACTTAACAACTAATATTTATTTACATTTAGAACAAAAGTGACTGGCAGCGGTTGGTGCACTGCGCTTACGTCTCAAGGAAAACATCTCTACTAGCGGGAATCCGCTCCGCGCATCCTCCAGACTTGAGCGCTCAGCAGCGCCCCCTGGATAACAAAATGTTCTACGGAGGAAACACTCCCCCGGGGATTGAAATGCAAATTTCAATATACATTCACATATAAATTTGCAAAAATTATCATATAAGAAAAAATTATAAGATATAACAACTTACATACACAATAATAATACAATCATAAATGCACTATAATTCTACATTACATACAGAAATAATATATACCTTAAACATTGCTTAAAGAAAGAAAGGAAATCTGTTACTGAACTGGTAATATACAGACATCTCTGACATTTCTCTTAAAAATTCGCCCGTCTGGTAACCGCAAATTTATCGTTCGTATTATATTGTCCGTTCCCTTAAAAATTACAACTATCCTTCCAACCTTCCATTTGGTGGAAGGTAAATTTTCCTGTTTTATTAGTACTAAAGTTCCTTTCTGTACATCATCCTTTTTAAATTTCCATCTCCCCCTCTGCTGCAGATTATTTAAATAATCGCGCTTCCAAGCCTTCCAAATTTGCTGACTAAATTTGGTGATTATCTGCCATTTTGCTAATCTATTTTCATTAATGTTATCTAATGGTGGTTCGGAGATCGAAGTGATAGGTCTACCGATTAAAAAATGAGAGGGTGTCAAGGTTTCAAAATTTTCGAAATCTGGGGACAGCGGGGTAAGGGGACGGGAGTTCAAAACTCCCTCAATTTCCGCTAGTATAGTAAGAAACTCTTCTAAGGTTAATTTTTGATCACCTATTACCCGTTTTAAATGAAACTTGAATGATTTTACAGCCGCCTCCCAGAGGCCACCAAAATTCGGGAATTTGGGAGGAATAAATTCCCATTTGATATGAACCCCCCATGATGAACCTTCATGGGTTAAAAAATTACACAATTCCTCATCTGGGAAACTAATCAGTTTATGCAATTTTTTCAACTCGATGTCAGCTCCGATGAACGTTTTTGCATTATCCGATAGGATTTTTGCACATTTCCCTCTTCTGCCAAAGAAACGTTTTAGACTAGCTATAAAAACCTGAGTTGTGATATCTGAAACAAAGTCCAGGTGTATTGTCTTGGTGCATAAACACACATACACAACGACATAAATTTTATTCAATACACCCTTCCTTTGATTTTTAAATTTAATAAAAAATGGGCCACAGTAATTCAGACCTGTCACCGAAAATACAAAATTTGGTGTCACACGTTCTCCCGACAGATCAGCCATTAATTGGGAGCTGACAACAGGTTTATTCTTGAAGCATGTCACACATTTGTGAACAATGCTTCGGCAATTATTTCTGCCCTTAAGTGGCCAAAATTTTTGTCTTACATGGAAAAGCAACGCTTGTGGGCCTAAATGAAAGTATTTGAAATGGAAGTAATTTAAAATAATATCCGTTAACTTATGATTGGCAGGCAAAACAATTGGAAACCTTGAGTTAAGCGGCAATTCTGCATGTGCTAAACGGCCGCCAACTCTAATTAATCCATCCTCTCTTACAAATACGTTTAAGGAAGATAATCTACTTTTATTGTGAACAGGCTTACCTTTTTTGAGACATTTTAATTCTTCCCTAAATTCCCCCCTTTGCGCTGACCGAATTAGAAACGATTCAGCCTCTCTCACCTCGTCGAGGGATAGTGGTCCACTTCTTCTCTTCAATCTATTACGACAGTTGAAGGTGAATCTAAAAATAAAACTCATTATACGAATTAATTTTACAAAATTATTAGTACATGCAAAAATATGGTCTATTAAAAGTTTTTCGTGAGAAATAGTTAATGTAACAAAGTCATCATTAATAATATTCACGGAGTCTCTTTTTAGTTCGTTTATATATATGTCCTTGTTAGGAATCACTAAAGTCTGGTCGTTGTTACACAGATCTAAGTCTTTCAAAAACTCTGGTCCAGTCCACCATTTGGAATTCTGAATGAGAAGGTCACACTTGACACCTCTTGTTAGCAAATCTGCAGGATTCTCCGACCCTGCACAGTGAAACCACCTGGATGGGTCTGTCAGAGCTTGGATTTCCTTTACACGGTTCGACACAAATGACTTCCACCTGTTTGCGGTGCCTTTGATCCAGTACAAAACAATCTACGAATCTGTCCACAAATACATAGACGATGGTCCCTTGCGATCTAGTACCGTTTTTACCTGACAAGTTAAACGTGCAGCAAGTAATGCTGCTAGAAGTTCAAGTCTAGGAAGTGACACTTTTTTCAATGGTGCCACTCTGGATTTTGATGTAATCAAATTTATCGAAGATTCACTTAGTGAATTAATTTCTAAGTAAACGGAAGCACCGTATGCTTTTGGACTGGCATCGGCAAAGGTATGCAACGTTAGGGTGTAATTGGAGTCATCGGGAAACTGAAAAATGTTCCTTTGAATTTTTAGATTTCTCAACTGGGGTTCGGAACACCATTCTTCCCACGTCTTTGTAATATCGGAGGGCAGTTCTTCATCCCATGTTAAATTCCTACTCCACAGTTCTTGAAATAAACATTTAATTCGTATTGTATACGGAGAAATTAGACCCAGAGGGTCAAATATTCTACCTGCAACTTGTAATACAAAACGTTTTGTATTTTTTGCGTTACGCAAAAATTCGAGCAAATTATCAATATCTATCAAAAGTATATCTTTCTTGGGTTGCCACGATATCCCCAAAACTTTATATATTGTATTATCCTCAAAAGGTTGTGGCATAGTACTAAATCCACGATTATCCCATATTTCCATTAACAGTTTGTTATTCGAAATCCACTTCCGTAAATTCATGCTAGCTTCCTTCATTATTTTATGAGATTGTTCCGAAATGTTCACCGCATCTTGGACTGTGTCTGTCTCGGTTATTAAGTCATCCACATAAATACAATTGTGGAGTACTTCTGTCGTTATCGGATATTCCGTTTCGAATTTATTAAGATGATGCTTAATTGTAGCAGATAGCAAAAATGGGCTTGAGTTCAAGCCAAATGTTAGGCGTAAAAATCTGTAGACGATAACACTAAATGCGTCACTGTCGACAGGATTCTTATCTATAAACAGGAATCTAAGAACATATCTGTCCTTTTCGTTTATGGCAATTTGTAGAAAAGCCTTCTCTATATCTGCTAGAAAAGCAATTTTGTTTAGTCTGAAACAAATCAATAAATGAAAAATATTAGGGTTTAAATTAGTTCCTGCGTCATGACAGTCATTCAAGGACAATTGACCTGCTTCATGGGAACTTGCGTCAAAAACTATTCGACATTTAGTATAAACACTATCTTCTCTAAATACTGTATAGTGCGGTAAGTAAAAAACTGGTTTATCTGAAGGGTTTTCTAAATTAGGTACACTTTCAATTATGTTCATCTCTAAATACTCATTCAAAATATTGCGATATTGTTCGTATAACTTTGTATCACGTTTCATTCTTTTTATAAGACCTGTGAGTCGCGCTTCGGCGGTTTTATAATTATTTTCTAAATGGTTCCAATCCCTTGTCCAAGGGAGACTGATTTCATATCTGTTATTTTCAAAACGCACAGTTTCATGAAATTTTTCTACAATTTTCTCGTTTTTAACACTGTTTGGGTCATCTTTAATTCCCAACGTCTCTAAGTCCCAAAAGGTTTTCAAATCTAATTCATCTTGATTTTCTATTAAATGGCACGTAAATTTACTTTCTTTCTATCTTGTATTGTTCCACCCGCGATCCATCCTAAATGAGAGTTTTGTAAAATTATAGAAGTTTTAGGAATTTTTATTTGACCAGCTAATAACAATTCGTAATATACATCTGCTCCTAATAACACTTGAATTCGCTGAGGTTAAAAAAATCTTGGGTTCGCGTAAGTTAAATTCTGTGGTAAGTGCAGATTAGAAATGTCTACGGCGCTTGAAGGGGTTAAATCAGTGATTTTAGGAACCAAAAACATGTTAGATAATTTTTTAAAACTTTTATCCTTGTTGGAAATTTCTACGTTTATTCTGTTTTTAATTTTACAGACAGAATCATTTAATTCAGTAATTAATGACTTAACTTTATATTTTTGCAACCCTAACTTATCTGCTACGGAAAACGTGACCAATGAGACATTACTGGCAGTATCTAAAATCGCAATACAAGGAAAAAAAGAATCATTATTTCCCCTTAAATAAATCACAGCTGTCGAAATCAACCCATTATAACTGGTGCCAGACAAATTTTGATCATAATTGTTTTGACAGCTCAATGTTAACGCATTTGTGGTGTGTTCTACTGAATTAGAATTTACGTTGTCTTCCGTTTTCAACTGCGGTTCATTTGCAATACAATTAACTTGCCTATTTTCATAAGCAGGTTTCGAAAAATTAGCTCCATGAAGAGAACTATGATTGTTGGAGTAACAAATCCTACCCTTATTATGTAATTTATTACATCGATTAACAGCGGGAGATAACGATAAGCAGTTATAACATAACTTTAACTTCCTTACTTGGTTCAATTTCTCTTGAACCGATAAATCTAAATATCTTTGACATCGAAATATCATATGAGGTTGTTTACATAATGCGCAATTAAATTTGTCATTCTGTAATACTAAACTTTTTTGTTTCTGAGTAATTTCATACCTAGGTTTCGTAACGGTGTTGCTTTTTTGTAGATTTTCGAGAGCTTGAGCCCTTTTCAGTAAAAAACCAATAAAAACATTCCATTCAGGCAAGTCGTTACAGTGAAGACTCAATTCAAATGCCTTTCTTGGCTCATCATCGATTCTTTGTAACACAAAATACATTAAAATTGATTCCGATAAGTTATTATTTTCTAGTCCTAATTGTTTCAGAGCCCTTAAATGACTCAATAAATTATCTACCAGATTGCGTATTTCTTTCACATTTTCAATTTTTATTTTGTTGTTACTCAATAACTCTGAAATATGAGAATTTACAATTAACCGTTTGTTTTCAAATCGTTTTTTTAAAGCTTCGAATAAGGAAGCATAAGAATCATCAATGTTTTGCAATTGTTTCACAGGGCCTGTTAAAGCCGATTGTAAATAATATAATTTTTGAGCATCATTTAATTCATCGTTGCTATCAATCAAGGTGGTGAATTGTAGTTTCAAATTGAACCACTCTGTGTAGCGACCCGAAAATTGGGGGTAAATTAATTGACGGCAATTTAATTTTTGACTCATTAGTATTAATTCTATCATTATTATTTTGACTTTCAACATTAGAAACACTAGGCTTTATTAAATCAAGAAGACTTACTTCGAGAGCTTCTAACTGTTCTTCTATCTCCGTCAAGGAATTTTCAAATTCCGGTAAATCATCATCAGAAATTACAGAATACGACTCATTGCGTAATTCATCTGTCTTCTTTTTTAACATCTGAAGAGCATTTAACTTTAGTTCCAGTTCTTTCTGGCCAAGTTTTGATTTTATTGCATTTGATATACGTGTAACTTGGCCACGTATATTTCCGCGTTTCCTATTTAGTACCACAGTACCTGAAATAGTAGCCATTACAATATTCTATCTATAACTACAGATGGCAAAAAATCCAAGGGCGATGATTCTTCACAGTGTTATAAATGAGCGCTGCGGCTCGGAGGACCAAAACATGATCCGTAGATAGTTCGGGTAATCTTTGGACTGTATATTTAGGTAAAAAAAAACTAAGATGATCATTTCGTACTCAATAAAACTTGAATTAAAACTTAACAACTAATATGTATTTACATTTAGAACAAAAGTGACTGGCAGCGGTTGGTGCACTGCGCTTACGTCTCAAGGAAAACATCTCTACTGGAGGGATTCCGCTCCGCGCATCCTCCAAACTTGAGCGCTCAGCAGCGCCCCCTGGATAACAAAATGTTCTACGGAGGAAACACAGTTTTCTTTAGTTCTCGGTCTGCAGTTTTAAAAGTCCAGGTATTGTCTGAATATATAATCTTACAAAGTCCACGTCTTGACACAAACCATCGAAAGGCTAGCAGGAAATTTTCTGTACTCAGAGTGGATACAACTTCCAAATGTACTATACGAGTTACTGCACAAGTAAACAATGCCACATAGGCTTTATCCATGTCTTTTGTGTATAAAGAGCCGGCGAAATCTACTCCTATTATCTCGAAGGCACTTTCAGCGTGAAGTCTGTCAGCAGACAATGGAGCTATGATCTGATTGCCTGGTTTCACTTTGTATCGTCTGCAGATGAGACATTTATTTAAGCAGGTTTTCCAGTGGCGTAGCTACATATTCAGCGCCCTGGAGCAAGAAAAATTAGTGCGCCCTCTTGTCTCTGAAATTTTTTTATTTTATTTTAGGTATAAAATTCGTGTAGAGGGTTCTTACGGATGCTTACTTTTGGATATCACTAATTCTATAAAGAAAATTTTCCTCTATTTAATTAGAATCTTGCAATTAAATACGGAAAAAATTACTTTTAGGAAATACTGCTATTCCAAAGTAAGCATACTTAGGAATCTTAATATTACTTATTTTCTATTCAAATAAGCAATGATTAATAATTGAATAATAATATTAATTTCTACCGAATAATTTATTCTAAATTCTAGGCAATTTAACAGTAAGATATTAAACACAATAAATACAAATATAATAATAAAATAAATTATAATTCATTAAGTACCGATGTCTACTTATATTTACAGAAAATGGGACCGGATTTACGTTTTATGTGCGATCATGAGCCCATTACTACCTGCCAAACATCAACTTTGTTGATTGTTGTTCGTTTCCAGAATTTCTGATTTAAGAATTTTAATAGTGAAGCACACTATCGTGGAGAAAATTTTAATTTTGACAGAACGTTACTTGAAGCATTTCGGTGAAAAGCAACAAACGATGAAAAAGAAGAACAAATACATGCCTATACATCATTACAATATAGAGACTGTAATTATAACTATAGAAAAAAAGTATTTTTAATATTCCGTGGACCTCCCAACTATAATATTAATAACTAAGCTCAAACCTCGACATCCCCCCCCCCCCCATCTTTTCCAAAACTACTAAAAATAAAATTTGCACAAATGGTGCACATTTTTTTTCTGTACTTGAATTTATTTTTAAAACACAATAGCAGGACCATATTAATTACATAATGGGGCGAACCTAGCATTTTTTCGCATACCTCAAATTAGAGCACCCCTGAATTAGATATAATCCTTAATGTAATTTGTGGTGGGAAAAGGGGCTATGAAACTTCCATTTGCCCATAACCTGCAGAGTGTACTTAAAAATATAAGTTCTAAATGAAATATAAAAACACGTATTGAATTCACGTGGAAAACTATTGTTCACAGTATTTCTCACAGATTTATTAACGATTCTTTTAATAAATGTATCTAAAGCAGCATACTGCATTAATAAAATAAAGATGTTTATCTATCTGTCTGTCTGTTTGTTGGCGAAATCTAGCGCACGTAGAGGTATAAAAATTTGAATGAGGATAGACGAAGACAGGACTCAATACGTCTGAGGCTCAGATTTGCCAGTTTTTGATATATAGTCGATATATTAATTAAAAACTCTAATGAACATAGCAAAATGGCAAGTTTACGTTGATATGCGGATTGGAGATGTGCATTTACGGGTTTCCTCGGCTCTCAGATGAAAGCGAAGCGTTTGTTGTTTTATGAATTTTGGAAATCACGATCACGGTACCCTTTGCACAGTTACAAGAAAAAAGAAAAAAAAGAAAAACACGAAACTTTTCGCCTTACATTCCCAGTTTGAACGTTCTTTTGTTAAAATTTTTTTATATTTGGTATTTTAAAAAACATTTTTATTTCAAGTTTTCCGTCTTTCTGCATTTGAAACTGTCGCATCCGCTTCCCGAAAGAAAATACAAGAAAAAATACCTACTTATTCCTGGTACCTTTTCCTTTTTAGCAGTCTTTAATATAATAATAATATTTATTTTACAAAAATATAAAAAACCGAAGTTCGATTTCAAGTTGTTTTCGTGTTTTCAGATTCCTTTTCAAGTTTTCTGTTTGTTTTTTTCTACATTTTAAAGCCGTTTTTCTGTTTTTACTCCAATTTTTAAAATGTTATCTCCTTTTTTCGGAGAAGATATCCACTTATTCCCAGTATGTTCCCGGTTCTACAATATCTGTGGTTTAAAAAAATATTAAAATTTACTGTTTCAAAAAAAAAAAAAAAAAAAAAATCTTGAAGTCGTTTTACGGATTCCACTCTCTTGGTGCCTTTGAATATAGCGCTTCCCGTTTTAAGAGAATTGTGCTTTTGACCATTTTCCGAGGAGTTTTCGTTTCTGCACATGTCAGGTAAAACCTCCACATTTTCAACACAGGTTGGCAATACACTGGAAGATAATCTTTAGCGTTTTAAAAGAGTGTGTGTATGGAGAAGGGGGGAGGGGAAGTGCGCATATTATATTATTTATATTTTCTCGAGACCTTTTGGCCAGAATTCAAAGTTTGATATATATAAATGTCAGAAATTAAACCAACAATCACTATAATGGGTCCCTCTTAGTTTGGAAACATTTTCGTGTAATAAATATAAAACCATACACATTTGAGGTTCATATGCCAAAACAGACCAAAGCGTACGTAGCATGCCTAATATACACTGCCGAAGAGCGAAGACAGTGGGTCTGGGACTTCCGATTCTAGGTTTGTTTGAATAGATTTTCGTTTAAAAATGTGAAATCATATAAAGTATAGGGTGTACGCTGCCGAAGTCAGTGGGTTCCCCAACATTAGATTCGTGTGGAAAGATTTTCGCCTAAAAATATAAAATCTTTCAACATTGATTTTAAGTATATTTAAGGTTATTATCACGGGTCCGGGAAACGCCAGGAGTGTCAGCTAGTTAATACTAAAAAGCAACATTTCTTAGAAAATCATTTTTTCACTATTAAGCATTTCATTTTATCATGCAATATTAATCTCAAAAATATGAAATATTCTTTCACAACTCAAATTTTTTAAAAAAAAGTATTTTTGAAAAAAATTGCACTTTATTTTACATTGCGTTGACTCATTTTCAATCTTAAATAAATTACACCTTACACCATAGATCCTTCAGCTTTCACATGGTTTTCAAGATTTTACAAGAGATTACAGGATTTTCGAGATTTTATTGCATATATTGAGTAACTTTCGGATAAAATTTCGTGCATAAGAAGTTGCTTATTAAAATAAAATGATAGTATAAGTGGTCCCTTACAATGGAGTTTTAAGTGAATGTGCAGTCATAAAAAAGTTATTAATTCTTTATCCTAATCAAGTTTTTTTAATGGACTTAGCCATTTTAACATTAACAATGATTTCAATTTCGGTAAAAAGGATAAAAAATTTAGATTAAATTCTACGCAATATGAGGGAGTTAGAATGACAGTGAAGTAAGTCAATATTTAGATAATTTGAGAAAGAAAGGGTTTTGTCGTTTTGTGAAACCTGTAGTATTGCTGTTGCATTAAATGGCCCAACTTGTTTTGCCTTTTAGCAACTCCCTAAGTGAACTATGACTTATTTGACTGTCGCACTGAACAGAAATTAACATACGCTCACTGAAAATATGGTTATCTAGATTTTTCAAATTTTTGACTTACTCCACTGTCATTCTAACCCCCTCATATCATGAAGTTTCGGGCATTTTAGAAGCTGAACATTTCATTTTTGTGTAATCATGTGACAATAACTTTTTTTCTAAGATAAACCTTTCCCCTCTTTATGATAAAAAAGTGTTTATGAATTCTTCTTTTAAAATTTGCCCTATCTTTAAATTAAAAATCGTTTTGGTACAGGGACCATGTTACTTTTTTATAAAGGTACTCTACTCCGATTTAGCAATTTTGAAAGGATATAGTATTTCCTTCATTTATAAACAAATTTTCTGGAATCCTAGGTTGAATCTGTAATCCATACATTTTTCGAAATTAACAATTTTTGCACTCCAAATTACCAAAAAAAAAAGGAGAAAAATAAACTGTGTTTTTGTGACAAAAGTCTCGTGATTTGAATGATTCATCAGCGTCATGTGATCATCACAACCACATGACTGACATGTGATCACGTTTGATTGCAAATTAAAAATTTGTTGATGTTCAGTGTTTTTCTATTCATTATCATTTTACGGATTACGAAGGCGAGTTCGTAAAGTAACAGCATCTGTACAAATAATTTAAGTCATCTTCATGTTACCATCCTATGTTGTCATAATTTAATGTGGATTAGTCCGTTGTAAAAAACATCCACGATTTTTATATACAGTTTGTATATACTATAACATTTAACTTATTGCTTTTTTTATTCATTCAAGTAAGTGTTAAAATTCTTATTTTAGAAATAATTATCAACTAAATCTCATTAACGATTTCTTCAAAAGATTTTCGTTAGATTTTGTGAAGATAGTTCATTATTTAATTTATTTATGCTATTGATTAATGTAATTTCTTATTTGCAGTTTTTATTATTTTTGTAACTCTTAATTTTTAATTTAATCATCGTGTTAAAACATTCACTATACTTATTAATATAGTCTAAATATAGATTTAATAATTTTTAAAACCTACAGTGGTTGATTGCAATTTAGTAAAACACTGGAAAAAAGTATCTTAAAGATCCGAAAATAAAAGAAAAGCGTGATTTTAATTAATAGAAAAGTAATCTTTTCTTTTATGTCTCATTTTTCAAAAGTCCTCATCGCTTGATCGTTTATTTTCGAATATTTTATTGTCTCTCAAAATCAACGCAGTCGTTGATTGGTAGATACATACAGTAAAACATGTCAAAACGAAGTCTCAAGGGTCCAGAAAAATTGTTTTAGGCAGGTTTCCGCCTTATCAGGTATTTTTGCTTGGTTTTCTCATTGTCTTTAAACCGTAGACAAATACTTTGAACCATGCCATTCAATTTTTCCGTTTGACAGGCTTGGTTTCATTGTTACAGGGTTTAGCTTTACTGTCAATCAGGGGATTTCCCTTTTAGAAAGGGCACATCTGTAGTATCATAAAACTTTAAATAAACATTTATTTATTCATTTTTTCCGCAATTTGATAAAGTGATACTCTTTAGCATTTTGGATTGTGAAATTCTGTGAAAATTAACCTGTTTTTTACAGAAGAAAAAAAAATGTATGTATAAATTTGCTATTCAAGGTGAATTTTTAAAAATGGAACTCTAATTTGTTTTTTAGAAAAAATGTTTGCCTTGCAAAAGGTTTAGTTGGTAAAAGAGAAAAATTCAAGCAAAAAAAAAAAAAAAAAAAAAAAAAAAGAAAAGGCCAAATAACTAGATCAGAAAGCAAATTAATTCTCAATCATCAAACTTACCAGATAAGAATTTCTTGAAAGATAGCATTAAAATGTTGCAACTAATGTAAAATTTAAGGAAAAAATAAATAAAATGGTCAAACTACAATAACAAGAAAAAATATAATTCTTAAGCTGTATATATTATGACCAGGGGTCGACACAGATTTTTTTTTTTTTTTCTTGGAGTGCCCATCTTATGAAAAGTAAAAGTTATTTTTGTGAAATTTATTATATTTTTATGAAAAATAACATTTTGTAACGAAAGATCAAATCCAGTTACTCAGATTCAAACCATTAATAATAACTTTTTTTGAGTCTTCCTGCTAAAGTTTTCCTTTCAGGTAATCTTGTTTTGTTTGCAAATTACATTTTAAAACCTAACAAAATAAAAATAATGAAGAGTATGTTTTTATGAAATGAAATTTTGTGAAGGAGCCTATTTTATTAAGAGGAATTTTGTGAAGGATGCCTGTTTTATTAACAGCAATTTTGTGAAAGTGTCTGTTTTATTAAATGAATTTTTGTGATTTCATACCCCACATGTGTGGCACATACCCCAATTTTTGTCTGGATCGCCCCTGATGCCAATGACCCTTTTACACTGGAAATGTGTTTAAAGTAGAAAATGACAAAATTGAAATGAAGCTTTTAGAAAGGATTTAAATTTTTGCTGATTTTAATTTTAAACATGGTCAAACTGAAAGTAATTTGTTTTGGTTAAAGTAAATGTAAAAAGGGTCATCAGGAGTTATACTGATCCTATTGCTGATCACATAAAATGTAAGTTATTCAAATAATTTGTGCAGGAATAAAATATGCCATCATATGGAAAGGCACCATATTCAGACCGAAAATTAATACTTGAGTAATTTTTTAACATTAAAATGTTTGATTTTATGTCCAGAATTACTTTGGATTACTCTGTTTTAAAGTGACAAATATATTTGTATAATGTATTACTAAGTAAATTACAAACGTGAATTTTTAATATTTTCAGGATGAAGTTATTTGTTCTTCTTGTGTTAGCCGTATTTTCATTTGCTGACTGTTATGTTACTGAATTAGATGTTATTAAAGAAGAGTGGCGAGCTTTTAAAATACAATTTAGTAAGTATATTAAAACCATATAATGTTAATAATATTATAAAATATGAAAGTATTTATTGATGCTTGTAGAATAATAGTAGTCTATTTCAGCTAAATTAATTCTTTTAAAACTTTGTATATAGAATATTTGGTACTTCTCCATTATCCTGCCAATCACTTTCCATAAAAAAATTATCGCCAAACTGTAATGCTCCATAAACAAATGAAAGAATGTTTCCACGAGAATCATGTATACAAATATACAAAATCAGGGGTCTGTCCAGACTTTTTTCCCAGGGTCCTGTTTTTGTGAAATTGTGAACAGCTTTTTACATTTGTGAAAAATCTAGTCATAATTTGGCTTAGATGCTTTACACTCACGCTAAAAAAAAAAAAAAAAATTATCGGTTAAAAAAAAGAAAAAAGTCGCCAAATTTAGGGGATTTTTTTCTTTAATGGCAACCTAGCCATTGTATTAAGGTATTCGTTTGGCGCAGTCTTGGAAATCGCGCCAAACAAACAGTCGCCAATCTTTTGTTTACATTTTAGCGTGATAGTAACACATCTGTTCCCATAATTTTGTGAATTTGAAATGATCGTTATATTCAGGTTCTTGTTTATACATTTTTAAGAAGATATATGGATGTAAAATACATATACTTTCTTTATATGTGTAAAAGTGACAGATCAGATTTTATTTTTAAATGATTAATTTGTGAAATGTTCAGTTTAAAGATGGAAAAATTTTGTGAGAAACCTATTTTTAAGATAAAGATTTTTGTGAAGGGTCCTGTTTTAGAAAAAATAGTTTTTTGAAGGGTCCTGTTTTAGGGAAAATAGTTTTGAAATTAAAAAAAATTGTGAAGGGTCCTTTTTAAAGGACCCAATTTTTTCCTAAACAGATCCCTGAAAATATATACAAATAATTCAAAAAAGCTTTACTCACTAAAGTGTCTACTAACTGTAACTTAAAGCAATAAAAATGTGCAATATATTAGTGAAAACAGAAAAAAATAATCTTGGATATTTATTTATTTACATTATTTTTCTTAATTATCTTGGTGGATAAATGTTTGTGATGTCAGTTGAAACTGATCTATTCTACGTAACTATGTATTGCAGCATTTTTTCAATACTTTTTCTCTTTTAATATCATGGCATTGTGGTTTAAAGATGTAATTGTTACTTTAATTAACAAAATAACTAATAAATCAGTAAAACATCATTAAATGTACAGATAAACATGAAATTAAAAATCACTGGATGACATAGCAAACACGTGATGTGATGCATCTGTGAGTTAAATCCTATAGTTTGGTGATAGTTTTTTTTAATGAAAAGTGGTAGACGGGATGATGGAGAAGTACTGAATATTGTTGTATATAGGATAGTATTTTAAAATATTAATTGTGTTATGTAACCTGCAGAGTAGGGTGGTCCTTATATGATCGATTTTAACTTTTTTTAAATTTTCTTCTGTCTCACCCTCAAAATTTGTTCCAATACAGTAAAAAACAAAGTAGGAAAAGTTTAAATGAAAAAGAAATATATTTAGAGGTAGCTCAAGATTGCTGAAGTTTGGCGATTACACTTAAAAACATTGTGTTATTGACAAAAGAAAACTAATCCAAAGTGATAATTTTTATCACGATAGTAAGTTATTTTAATATTTTATATAACATAAAAGCATAATATTAACCATATAAAAAGTTTAAAGTATGAAAGTATTAGTAATTAGATTATTTTGTTAAGTTCATTTCTCTGCAGTAAGGATAAGCTTTCCAGTGTTCCTCCACAACATTCACCAATAGCTAAAACTGAGGTTCATTTCGTGCAAGGATTCTAGTGTATTCTTTGATCAAAACAATACCTCTCTCAGCATGATCATTTACCACTTTAACAGATAGCATCATTTCAAATACAATCCTATAATCAGAATTAGCGTTCCAATGTTCAGTGTCTACTTGAAAGAATCCTTGGGGAAAATTCATTTCTTTGAAGAGCTTTAAAGATTATTTGGTGACAAAATTTTCAAACTTCTTATCATTAAAATGTTTAAAGGAAACAGTTATCTTCTTCTCGTGATTGTAAAACAAGTACATGGCTATAGAAAAGGGACAGTCGAGAAACATCTAACAAATATTACAGATACTTTGAAAATTTCTCAGATGCAGCTTTTGCAATTTCTTCATATATTCTTGAATACTCTAATAAACTATTCATTAACTGAAAGTCATTGTTTGGTGAGGTTTCTGTTATTGAAGCAGTAATCCAAACTTTAAAATACACTCACTATAAAAACACATACATCACGAAGATCTCTTTCTTCCTTTTTGGTAAGAATGAATTGGGACTTAAAGATGAATATCTTCAAAGAATATATCATCTTAGACATCCAAAGAGCACGATGCATTGCTCTGGGAAGCATAAAACGAATTCTCTTTACAGGTATTCCTCCAAGGAAAATAACAAGTTCTGCAAATTCTTGATAATCATCTCTTGGGCCAGGTGCTGATGGTGCTGATCATGATTCTTTTCTAGTAGCAAACTCCAAAATTTCATCTTTTACATTTTGTACAAAAACTTTAATATTATCTTTCAAACCTGTTTCAAATTTGTCTCCATCTAGAAATCCCCAGTACCCTTGGAAATGTTTGAATAAATTTACTTCTGGACTTTATGACAAAGTTCACAACGAATTATGAAATACTTTTCCATTAATTTCCATAATATGATGACAGCAGTCAAAAAAAGAGTTTCTTCCCAAGCTTTTCTTCTAAAAAAAAGGACACAAGCACCTTTATCATTCCCAGTATTTGCTTATGTGGTATCAGTGCTCATTCCAATTACTTTATCTGCAATATCCCATTCATTCACTACTTTATAAATTGCAAGTCTTGTGCTTTGCCTGTTGTAGAAAGAAGTTTAGCAACTGGGAGCATCAGATGAACTCCTTTTCTGGAAATTATAATTGGTAGTTTATCTATTTTCACTTTACCAATTAATTCTGGTAAAAGTTTCCCATTTCTATGGACAATGAGAGGAACATTTCTTTGTAGCCATTCTTTTATTTTTTGTGATTGTTTAATTGTATTAACAACTTTATTTTTCAACCAGACTGATTTCTTTAATACTCATCCTAAACTCTGCAATTTCAGCAACTACAAATACTGTCTTATACTTTTGTCCTGTCTAGATCTGTTGCTAAATCTGGAGTTAAATTATCCATACGCACTCCCCTCTCTTAGCTTTGGATGGACCAGGATCTGATGCTGCATCCTCTAACAGTTTTATTTCCTGATCGTGTTGTTCATTTTCATTCATTTCTATGTTCTTCATTTGAGCTATCTCTAGAAGATTCAAGAACTGCTATATTTTTGTTTCTTTCTCCTGTGAATATTTCATTTTTTTTTAATCTTTTCTTCAGAAGATTCATCTTTTTATAAGCAATCAATTCCTTCCGCAAGAGATTTATTTATGTCTATACCAAACATTGATGCTCGTCTGCCATCTTCTCGCTGTGCTATTTTGCATAGCTGAAAATAAAAATTTCTATCTTCAACTATTTTGATTATGTTTAATGCATTGGCATGAGCAATATGAAATAAGTTATCTAATTTTGAAGAAAATGCATGTTTTTCAGTTTTCTTTGTTCTTCTTTAACAGTTTCTATTCTTCAAATAATTCCAGACATTTATTATCTTTATATCAATCAATTATTTTTAGATAATTAAGTTAATAATTACATTTAACAATGCTTTTATGGATTTGATAGTGAACATAGGTGACTTTTTAATACATTAAAATAGTTTTATTACTACAGGGATTAGATACATTTGTTCAAGTAAAAGGAGAAGAAATCAACAAAATGACCTCAAATTATGAAACTCATGCTTCCTTGAGCTACCTATAAATATTAGTTTTTAGCAATTAAGTTTTACAAGAATTATTTTTAGATATAATGGAACAAATTTAGAGGGTGAGAGCAATGAATTTTAAAACTTCAAAAATAAGGACCACCCTACTGCAGAGTTTCCCCCAGGTTTAAAAAAGGGCAGGGGGCTGCTGATGAAAAAAAGGCCACTTTTTTAATTCTTAAGGCACTTTTTGAATCCTTGAGGGCACTTTTTGAATTCTTGAGGGCACTTTTTGAATTCTTGAGGGCACTTTTCAGATTCTTGAGGGCACTTTTCAAATTCCTGAGGGCACTTTTCAGATTCTTAAGGGCACTTTTCAGATTCTTAAGGGCACTTTTCAGATTCTTAAGGGCACCTTTTATATTGTTAAAGGTATTCTTTTGGTTTTTAAAGCCACTTTTGATACTTAAAAGTCAGGGCACTCTTTTTAAGGCAACATTGAGTCAGTTTTTACTGTGAAAGCAAATTTTTTAATGCAAAAAGGAGAAAGGGCATTTTTTTTACTGAGGGCAAGAAAGGTGCTAATTATTTTACTGGAGGAGGCAAGAAGGGCGCTAATTATTTCTATGAGGGGCAAGAAGGGTGCAATTTGGTAAACCAAAGGACAGGCAGAGTGCAGCACCCTTCTGAAACTGTCTGGGGTAAACTCTGTAACCTGTGATGAATTCAGACAGGGGCCTGGGAGGGGATGAGGATCAAAGTGCTGCTCCCTTCTAGCAGATTTGAACTTTTATGCTTTTTAGTGATCTAAAAGCACAAATCCCCAATCACAGTTGAAAATGGAAGGGAAAAAAAATAATTTCAAAAAAGAAATCTAAATGATAAAATTTTATATATAGATTATTTTCTTAGAAGATCATATTTACAAAAAGATTTGTATAAACATTCTTGAAAGCACATCAAAATTCTCTTTAAAAAAAAAGTATTTTTAAAAATACCTTATTGGTTAATGAAACGTGTGTGCTCACGTTTCATTAATGACTTTTTCTTCTTTTGTGTGAAAAGTCATCTGAGGCATATAATTTACTTGTGAAATTTAGCATCCAGAGAAACTGAAATTATACTATTCTCTTAATATTAGGTAGCTTTCAATACAAAAAAGTATAAAGCTACCTATTGCAGCCGTTCGGAGGAAAGCAGTTCCGAAAAATTTCGATATATTTTCACCGATCATGACCCCCAGACCCCAAAACCACCCTCCGTTCAAATGTTGATTTATATATATATATATATATATATATATATCTCCATATATATATATATCTGACCTATGTCATACGATAACGCTCGTATTTATAAATCAATTTTGATTAAACTAATTGTGTGTATTAAGCTCACCAATGTCTCGACCGAGTTCGTTGGCCAGCTTGGTCCGCCATTTTGTTTCAAGATGGCGGCCATTTAAAAATTTAAAACTAAAATAAATATACAAAAAAGTTAAAAATTTAAATTTATTTTTTAATTAAGTGTTAGACCTTGATACGAGGATTCCAGAGCATTTTTTGGTTTACCTCTATCTTAAAAAATGGCTGAGATAGAGCAGTTTGAAATTCTAGGGTGGCTGACATTTTGAAACAAGACAGCACATTACAAAAATTTTCATTGTTGTAATCATTTCCCAATCATACGCATAAAACTATATATTCATATCCGTTAGCGCCAAATTCTCGCCAAACTTGGCGACATTTGGCAAAATATCGCCAAATTTGGCGACCAAAATAAGTCTTCATAAATGAAGCCAATTTGGCTATTGCTCAATAATTTGGCGAATTTCTTATTCAGATTCAGTATTAACGAATCCTTTGTAAACGTTTTCTTTGCATTTTAACTTGCTGTTTTTGTGTAACATTAGCTAAAATTTTAAAACTAAGATATAGGAAAGCTACCTTTTCCTCCCGGTACAGACCGGAAGGACTTTTTTTTTAACTGCATTATTTATTTTAATTATTTCAATTGATAGTCTAATTAAAAATTTGGATCTGAAACCAAAATTATTTTTATAAATATGCTTCATTTTTTAATGAAATAATATTTTAATTTATAAAAATAAAACGTGTTAATTACAAATATACATTAGTTTTCTTCTTGTCATTTTACAAAAGTTGGTGTACCGCAACATAAAATATTTTGCTCTCTGCTTTTTATGTTTCATCCATGCATTTTTTACAGATTTCTTTATTATTATTATTATTATAACTTATTTGTTGCAGTTTAGCTTCACAACAATTTGTTCAAAATAATTTCACAATAAATATATTTTTTTAAATTGTGAATTAATGCCCTCGTGATGGTGACATTTGTACCCAGATAATGTCAAAGTACCATACTTTTATTGCTGTATATGCATGTGTTGTGTATAAAATATTTTTAGTTAGAAATATTGTTATCATATATATTAAAACACAAGCCTGAGAATTTAAGAGCAAAATTCAGCGTAAAATGGACATAACTGTCCATGTGTAAAATTAAATTTATAATGTGTTCAGTTTTAGAGTTAAGTAGAACAAGGTCAGAATGGCCAAGAGGTCTAAGATGTCAGTTTTAATTTTTAAACTGTGGTTTTGTGTGAAGATCTTCAGCTTGATCCCCACTCCGGACAGAATGATTTCTGTGATTTAATTGTTGATAATTCATTTCAATAATGCCATATTTTATTTCAGGAGGAAAAGTTATCCGATTTGAAATTGTTTTGTTTTATTTGAATGTTATATAATAGAAAATTTAACACCCAAGAATATTTTTTTAGTTACTAATTTTGTATTAAAATATTTAAATAAATTGAACAGCTCTATAACTTTTGCTATATATTATGTTGTATGACCATTATCAAGATATCTCAGTATAATAAATCACAGTGTAACCATGCCGGTTCCGACCACTCTGGTTTGTGAATCAACGCCATGTTAGGCTTAATTAAAAACATATGACTGCTAAATGATAATTTCTTCTACTTGAAATCATGTCTGTTCAGCATATTTTCTTATAAAACATGTATATCATATCAAGTTTTATGTTTTAAATTAAAAATAAGATTAAACATCAGATTACCAGATGTAAACAAATACTGCTGCCATTCAGAAACACAAATTCCAAATCTAAAAAAAAAAAAAAAAAAAAAGAATGACTCTTTGAACATTTCATTCAAATATCCTATTATGCTCTTTTAAAGGATTTTTTTATATTTTTTTTATATTTTAAAGGATTTTTTAAATTTATTTCTGTAAGCATTTTTGTCCTGTAAGCACTTTTTTCAGAAATAGCGGTGATAGCTGTCATAGAGAGGCTTTGCAATGATCCCCCAGTATTTTACATTTTATTCTTAAATACTGTTCTAGCGCCATCTATTGGCAATAAATATAAATGAAGGAACTTTCTGTTGAATAAAAAAAAAAATCCTCATCATTTGTATAAATCATTTGCCGTTCTTAAAATGTACTTTTGTACAATACAAACCTTTCAATAACAAAATCTTCATGCTGTTTATTTGTATGAAGTCTTATGAAAGTGAAACGCAGATTAACATTCCGTCATTTTTGACAGGGGTTATATACTAGTCATATATATGTATATATACTAAGAAAAGTATGTGATAATTTTCCATGAAAAAAAGAAAGGAAGACAAAATATAAAGGAGGACGAATATTCATAAAAGAACCAAGTTTACCTTGATATCCATGGTTTAATAATTTAATTATCTATGAAAATGTAAAATAAAATTTGGCTTATTAAAAAATATATTACAAATCGTTAACTGCAAATTGCAAAATTTAAGTTCAGAGTTTTAGAGTTAGACTTATAAAAATAAAACTAATAAAAAGTTTTAAAGTTTGCATAGTAAAAAACAAAAAAGAAATATTAAATTTTCTTTTTTTACAAAAAAATTGAGACTATAGTAAGTAAAAAAAATGCCCTGCTATTCAATTAATATTTTTAGTTGAAATAATCTCTCTAAAACGCTTGCTAAAAAGCAAGCAAATGCTTAAAATTCTTTCACTTCATTAATTGAGTAGTTTGGACTGACAGCATCTATCGCTTTATGTTTATATACAATGCAAGGAATCATTTATACAGTATAGCAATTTATCAGATTTTCAATACTTCATTTAAAAACAACTAAATAAAAATTCCAACATTTTTGATGAGACTTTCAAGTTGTTTACCATCAGAATGGGTGCTATCTAGTTTTACTTTAAATTCATTATAGACCCCTAATATTTATATGTATTCATGTATTCTTATTTCTGTAGTATATTAAAATTTAATTGTTCAAATTACAGAAAAAGTCTACGAAGAAGTTGAAGATGTATTTAGAATGAAAATTTTCTTGGAAAATAAACAAAAGATAGCCAAGCATAATCAACTGTATGGACAAGGAAATAAGACATATGCTTTACGAATGAACAAATATGGAGATATGGTTGGTAATTTTGTATTCTTATATATTTATTTATTTTGGAGAGGGAAGGAGGGGGGGCTATTGTATTATTTTATAAATAAATTTTTGCCAAACATATGCACTTAAAATTTTATATATAAATTCAAAAATATAATTAAAGAAGTAAATGTTATTCTTTTAACCTTTTCTTTAAATCATTGTTTTACAATAATAATAAAAAAATATATTTAATTAAAATTATCAGAATAAGACAGCAATAAGCTCACATTAAGATTGTTAAAATTGTTTTTAGAAATAAACTGTGAATATTTTTTGAATAATAATTTGCAAAGTATTTTTATTTAGCACACAAATTACTTGTTTACTATAAACTCATTATATATTTTTTAAATTAAATATTCAGTTACATGAATGTACTTACTGGCTACTAAAGAAATTATTCTCACTAGCCAGTAAAAGGCTACTAAAAACAAGTGGGTAAGTGTGATCGAAGATTGCACAAAAGGTTTTGTTTTAAAGGTGAAAATAAGCACTCGCCAGTCGCTACTCGTCGATTAAACTTGAAAAACTGGCGATTAAAAATATGAAAAGAACCGGCCAAATGCAGGATTTTCCAATATCCTTAATTCATGATTTTTTCGCCCCCGTTTGACAAAATTCATAATTTTTTTGTGCCAGATCGCCAAAATTCATTATTTTTTTCATTCCCGTTCTTCGAAATTCATGATTTTTCCATGTCTGATCGATTAAATTTATGGTTTCTCTGCGTCCGATCGACGAAATTTATGGTTTCTCCACGTCTGATCGACGAAATTTATGGTTTCTCCACGTCCGATCGACGAAATTTATGGTTTCTCCACGTCTGATCAACGAAATTTATGGTTTCTCCACGTCCGATCGACGAAATTTATGGTTTCTCCACGTCCGATCGACAAAATTCAGGATTTTTTGCGTCCGATCAACGAAATTCAGGATTTTTCCACGTCCGATCGACGAAATTCAGGATTTTTCCACGTCCAATCAACGAAATTCAGGATTTTTCCACGTCCGATCAACGAAATTCAGGATTTTTTCGTTCCGATCAACGGAATTCAGGATTTTTCGTGTCCGATCATCAAAATTCAGGATTTTTCCGCGTCCGATCGTTGAAACTCCTGATTTTGTTGCAGCAGATCGCCGAAATTCCTGATTTTTATGCTCCCGACTGGTGGAAATTCATCATTTTTACGCTTCTGAACGACAGAAATTCAGGATTTTTACACTCCTGATTGATGAAGTTTGCAATTTTTCCCGGACTAACTGACGAAATACACAATTTCTGAAGATGTTGGCTACTTTTGATTCGCGGGCCACAGGTTGTGCATGTGTAATGTATATCATGTTGTGGGTTATTATTTAGTGTATAAACTAGAGATGCACAACTTTTATAATGGGAGGGCCACTCACAAAAATGACTGGCTTGTCGAGGTCCACAATCCGACTTGTTCAACAAAATTCTCGATTTTTACGCACCTTATTGGTTAAATTCGCAATTTTTATGCGCCTTATCGGCTAAATTCGCAATTTTTATGTGCCCGATCGGCGAAATTCACAATTTTTATGTGCCTGATAGACTAAATTCACGATTTTTACTCGTTCTATCGGCTAAATTTACGATTTTTACGTGTCCCATCGACGAAATTTGTGATTTTTACCCGCTGATCGGCTAAATTCGTGATTTTTACACGCCCAATCAGCTAAATTCACAATTTTTACGCTCCCGATCGACGACATTTGCGTTTTTTAAGAGCCCGAGCAACGAAATTCGCAATTTTTAAGCCCCCGATTCGCGATTTTTATGCACCCGATCTGTGAAATTCATGATTTTTCGTGTCCAATCAGCTAAATTCATGATGTTTTTATGCAACCTATGAACAAAATTTGAAATTTTTTTCGCGACAAATTGGTAAAATTAAAAATTTTTGGAGATGTTGGCATTTAGGGTCATTGCGGGCCGCTTTTGGTCTGCCAGTCACAGGTTGTGCATCCCTACTATAAACATACCTATTTTATTATTGTCAGATCTTAATTCTAGACAAATATTTTTTTTTTTAGGTACTTATGTAGTTAGCCACACAAGTACCTAAGATTAGTGAGACTTATGGTGTTAGCTACATAAGCATGTTGTGTATAACTTTGCTGTTAACATTTTAAAATTTTAAATAAATTGGAAATTAGTATCTCAAGTTTATTCAAAGCAATATAAATTAAAATATTTTTATTTAGTACATAAATTGCTTCACTGTAAACTAATTATATATTTATTAAATTAATTACTCAATGACATAAATGTACTTACTGGCTACTAAAGAAATTCTCACTCGCCACTAACTGGCTACTAAAAAAATTCAACCTACCGGCCAGTGGCTACTAAGCCAAATTCCTTATTATCACCTTTATTTTGTTTAATATTCCTTTCAAAACACTTTATCCTTCCTTTAATGAATCCAAATAAATTTTCATTTTCCAAAAAAAAAATAAATAATAATAATAATAATAATGTTTTTTATAAAGTAAAAATTTACCGGTTTATTTTTCTCGTTTTTTCGAAAATCTGAACTGGTTTGATAGCAGGCGAGGCCCGCTATTATACTCTCTCATAATAATATCTGTCATGTGAACTAAATGCGATATTAAAAAAAAATCAATTTCAAACTTAAACATGTTGTATAGAGAGAGACCTTGAAAATGTTAGACGTCAGATTAATTTTCTTTTTAATTCTCTAATGACATCATATTAAGCTGCTTTCTGTATTTATACATACTCATACTCCTTGTATTATTGAGAAATGTTTGAAATTTTTCGCTTTATTACCAATATGACATCATATTAGTCTTTTTTTCAATTGGTGAAACTTTTTATTTCATTTTCGTTTTACACGTGGAAATCTTTCAATAGAAAATTAATTATTGTAGAAAGAATTTTATTGTGGATTTTTAATTGTTGGCAACTGCTATAACGAAAAATGTTTAAATTTAATAGGAAAAGGCTGTTAGATTTTTGGTTTTTTGTCTCTATATTTTAAAATAATACGATTTTTTCAAATTTTATGATTTTGAGATTCGTAATAGGTATTTAGCTATAAGTACACAAAATTTTATGACTGTAAGTTACATATAGTTTCTGAGAACCAGCTCTGTGACGGGCAGATAACGAAACGGGAGTAATAGGGTTTCTTGAGATGATTGAAACCCAAAAATTCAACCTACCGGCCAGTGACTACTAAGCAAAATTCTTTATTTTGAACACCTCCTAGCTCCTACTACATTTATAAGTAAGGGAATAAAAATGAAAATGAAAATGAAATCTGATATAGGTCAAAGAGCTTCAGGAATTTTTACCTTTTGAGAGTAGGTGTTTTAAGTATCAGTGAGGAGTCATTCCTTCTTAAAAGACACAAATTTACCTTAATATCTAGCAAGATTTTTTTCCCTCACAGTTATTGTTAATCCTGCTATCTCGAAGGCACTAAGGTTAACACTGTGAAGGTCGCCTCTACTCCATGATGCAAGAACTTTTTAGAAACTGTCGAATGGCAACGGCCTGCGAGAAGAGAGACTCGGAGAGTGTTCGGAAGCGTGCGGTGTCGCGCGGTGGAAGATTCCATACGAAATATGTAGTCGTGAATTGTGTTAACTATTATTCTGTGTTTGTGTATTGTCTTCAATGTGTTAGTCAGATCTATATTAAACGTGTTTAAATGTACCAGTGAGTCGCTTATGTTATTTCCTGATCAAAAGTTATCGGATCTACATGAAGCGTGATAATTTGGCTCAGCCGACAGCATGTCCTGTTGTACAACATGTCGGAATGTTACATCATTGGATGTTACACCATAAAATGTTTTCGTTAAATATTATAGCATCGTGGACATTAAGCAGATAACTTTGTGCTCATTGAATCATATTCACTTTGACGTCGAACAGAGTCCGATAACTATTCTGGTTATCGTCAAGGTATCCTTTTTTATATGTTCCATCGAGAGCTGGTTTAAAAGTACATATAAAGTTTAAAAGTATATTGTTAGGATTGTTAACTGTTTAAGGTGTATATATGCTTCATATTATGATACTGGTTTAATATAAATATATCGAAATAAATTTAATATTCATTCTATGAATAGAACAAAACATGATATCTAATTCAGTAATTGATTAAGTTTTAAAGGTAAATAATTAATTGATGTTACATTGTTTCGTAATGATAAGAATTGTATTTTTGTTGCTTATTTAACTTGTGTAATATTAATGCAGAGTATTTTCTTTATTACGATTGATAAAATGGATAAAGTGTACAAATAGAACAGTTATACATAAACAATTATATTTGGCACGAAAAATAAAATTTTGTTCTTTAATAAATATTCTGCAGTCATATATTATTACGGTAGAGTGGTTGTTTAAAGAAAAAAAACCATAAAACGAGTTTCAGTTGTTTATAATTTCATAATAACTTTGTTAAGCTACGTGTTGTTGGAAAGAAGAAAAAAAATCTGTATTAGCGAAGTTAATGATTGTTTGAAGAAAAAAAAAAGAGAGAAGATCTATTTGCAAATGTTTTTATTTTGTTTAGGTTAATGATTAGATTAAAGAGTGTTATTTTCAAAGTATGTATAGGACATAAATAGTTTTTTATTATTTTGTTACATATTATTTCTGAAATTCTTTCTGTGATTATTGAAATGTTTGTTTACGAATTCAGATTAAATTCTAAAACAAAAGTTGAGTAATCTCTGCCTGAGTGAAACCGGAAATGCATAAATTTGTTCTTTATCGGATTATTAAGGATTTGTTTGTTTATTTTTTTTTTAATTGGGACTGAATGTTAAGCATTTTTTTTTGTTTGTTGTTGCTTTATTTTCGATTTACAAAGTGAAAGCATGAAGATTTGATTTGCGTTTCAAATGAAAATAAAGGAAAGATTTTCATATCTTAAATACAATTTAATTTAATTAAAAGGTGTTAATTTAAGATTGTGATTTATAAATATTTGGTTTTGTTATAAAATATAATTTTATAGGAAATTAAATGGTTAAAAGGAAAACAAGATAATGTATTACTTATTTTGAAGGATGTATTTAAAAGGTAATATGAAAAATTATTGATAAATTCTTGTTTTGTTAGAACATAAAGGTGTTATTTTTTTTTAATTGACATTTTGGTAAAAGTGTTTAATTATTCCAAGAATTGTTTTGGGGATATATTTTTATTGTTGTGCAAATGTGTTCGAATTTATTCAGTAATACTAGTATAAATATTTAAATGAAATAAGTTTCATTCAATTTAATGGGTTACAAACAAAAGAATGTTCAGGTTTAAATTTAGTTTGGTTTAGGGCGTTCTTAGGGAAAGTTCTAATTAGGATAGAGTCATTGTTTGAGTACTGTTGCATTGTGTGGATTTTTAAAGTTGGTTTATCAGATATGGCTTATTTAAGCAAAGGTAGTAAGAAAGAAGATTTACAGCTAGTGGCGATTGAGCTTGGAGTGGAGGATGTCGAAAATTTAAGAGTTGTAGATCTGAGAAAGGCTATATTAGAAGTTGAGGGATATGATGAAGAATTTGTGAAGGGATTTTTGAGTTCTGTAATTGAGGATAGGAAAAAGAATGAAGAAAGAGAGAGGGAAGAAAGAAAACGTCAAGAAGAGAGGGAAGAAAAGGAGAGGGAAGAAAGAATACGTCAAGAAGAGAGGGATGAAAAGAGACGTCAAGAAGAGAGGGAAGAAAAAATACGTCAAGAAGAAAGGGAGGAGAGAATAGCCAGGGAAGCGAAAGCACATGAATTGGAAATGCAGAAACTTGAACAATTACAGAAATTTCCGGAACAAAGAGATGAATCAAGAGTTGAGATAGCTCCAAAAATTCAGTTAGCACAGATTGTCCCGAAGTTTGATGAAAAACGTGATGAAATGGGATTATTTCTGATAAATTTTGAAAGAAGAGCGGAAATGGCACAAGTACCAAAGAAGGATTGGGTAGCCTACCTGTTGGCAGTTTTACCGGTAGAAATTTCAAATATGCTAGCTCGAGAATCTCCAGAAGATGCAGTTAATTACGATTTTGTAAAATCTCTTATTTTAAAGCGATACAAGTTAAACAGTGAAAAATTAAAACAGTGTTTCTACAGACACCACTAGACACCTGAAAAATCATGGAGAAATTATACACAAGAGCTTTTAAGTTACTTCACTGAATGGATCACCGAATTAAATATTAACACTTTCCAACAATTAAAAGACTTAATAGTAACCGAACAATTAAAATTTCGTGTTCCTGTAGAAATAAGAGAACATTTCTTGGAAAACTGGCTCACATTTACAACGCCGTTAGAACTAGCAGAAAAACTTGATGATTACGAGAGCATTACAGACAGTTTTAAAAGAAAAGAACTTCCAAAGAAAAATTTATCTAACTCTCGGAATCAATGCTGGAATAATTATACTGCGGATTCAAAAAAAGATATGAGAGATTTTAAACCGAAATTGGAACTCAAGACTGAAGCATCTCTCGGAGTGCAACGAGATAGAAAAGAATTACGCACAAAATATGCCTGTTTCGCGTGTGGCAAGGAAGGGCATTTGAAGAAGGCCTGTCCCAAATTGAATACAGTAGGTCAAAGTGGAGGAAAAACTTCCAAAGTCGATCTTGAGAAAAAGGGTCTAAATGAAATTTGCTTGAATATGAATATTCCGGTGGAAGAAACAGATGGGAGACTTCTTAAGGTAAATCTAGGAATCGGTAACCAGAAGTTTCAGGGAATCATCGATAGTGGCGCGGAGATTACAGTGCTACGGGAGTCGGTGGTGCCGGAAGAATATTTACAGTCATGTGGAAAGGTTTTCTTGAGACCCGCAATAGGAAATCCTGTAGAGGCAAAGCTTGTTTCCGTTCCACTCACTCTTCGGACAGAAGATGAGGTCATTCCGTATATACGAGTACAGGTTGCGGTAGTGGAAGGATTACATGAGGAAGCTTTGATCACTCCCAAGGTTTTCGCTCTGTTAAAAGAACAACAGAAATTGTATTTAGGGGATGAGGTAGATATCACCCCGGTTGAAGAAAACAAAGAAAAATCTGTGTTCAATGTGGAGGGAAGGTGCCCAGCAGAAAAACTGGAAACAAATGTAGATAACGAAGACGAAGACCCAGAAGTTTCAGATTTGGAACTGATTCCCACTCCGGTCAAGGCAACTGTTTTGTCCGAAAAGGTTTGTAACGAGGACCAGAAGGAAAGTCCTTCAGTTTCACAAGCGCAACTGTTGAAAAGGGAGCAATCGGCTTGTTCTACATTAGAAAAATGTTTTGAAGATGCAAAGCGGCAGAAAAATAATTATTGGGTCGAATCCGGTTTATTGTATCATAGCGGCAAGGTTGGAGGACAAAAATATGTTCAGCTTGTTGTACCTGCTTGTAGAAGACAAGAAATTTTGAGATTAGCACATGAAACACCAACTGGTGGACACTTAGCTGCTAAGAAAACCAGAGATAGAATTGCTATGTCATTTTGGTGGGAAGGAATGCCAAAAGAAGTAAAACAACTATGCGCTGCTTGTCATGATTGTCAAATGCGCAGAAAAACAAAAGTAAAGGACAGAGCACCTATTGAAGCGGTCGGAAGACCAGAACTCCCATTTCAAGTAGTGAATGCTGATATTTTGGGACCAATTGAGCCGAAGTCCTCTCGAGGCCATCGGTACGTTCTTGCTCTGATGGATCAACATAGTCGTTGGCCTGAAGCAATCCCTATTAAATCATTGACAGCAAAAGCAGCTTGTGAAGCGTTTATTGAAATTTTTGTTAGGACTGGAATTCCTAGAATGATTGCCATGGATAATGGAGGGAACTTTGCTTCAAAATTGACCAATGAACTTTTGAAACGATTGGGGTGTGTTCCTAAGTTTTCTACTCCAGGATACCCACAATCAAATGGATTGGTTGAACGGTGGGTGGGAACAATCAAATCGATGCTTCACCATGCCATAAACTCTCATGGTAAAGGTTGGGACAAACAACTCCCATTTCTATTATGGGCATATCGAGAAGTGCCGAATGCTACAACTGGTGTTGCACCATTTTTGTTGGTGTACGGACGTCCACCTGTAGGACCATTAGCAATATTAAAATCAAGTTGGGAAGATGAAGTGGTGCTTCCCCCAAGGAATTGGAGAGTCGGTCGCAGATTATATGCAGAAACTACGAGAACGTTTAAAAAATGCGGAAGAATATTCAAAGACCGTGGCTAAAACCCAACAACAGCGATACGTTCACTATCATAATTTAAGGTAGAAAGATACAAAATTCTCCGTCGGAGATGAAGTTGTAGTACTAATTCCCGATTCCACTAATAAATTGTGTTCAAAATGGAAGGGACCAGGAGAGATAGTTCAACAAAAATCGGTTCATTCCTATGCAGTCAAACTACCTGACGGAAGCATCCGACATCTACATCAGAACAAATTAAGAAAGTATATTCAACCGATTAGAGCTATTGGTGTTATTTATGAAGTGGATGAAGAGTTCGGAGAAGTACAACATGCTCCGGTAGAACAACACAGGGTCGTTGATGAAGAACTGCAGAAAAATATTAATTCGAGCAATTTATCGCCAGAACAACAAAAAGAACTAATAGCACTTATCCAAGAATATAGAGTGGTTTTTGATGGGGAACTAAAGAGAGCCAAAGTTGGTTCGCATAGTATAAATTTAAAACCTGGTGTTGTAAGAAAACAACCACATCTTTATAAAGTACCAGAAACTTTGAAAGCTAATGTAGAAAAGCAAATACAGGAATTACTAAGGAAAGATCTCATAGAACCTTCTTCTGCGGAGATAGTCTACCCATTGGTGTGCGTAGCTAAAAAGGACGGTACAATCAGACTATGTGTAGATTATAGAGAGCTAAACGCCGCCACCAAGATCTCCCCTTTTCCTATGCAGAATTCCGACAATTTAAAATTTAAAGCTGGTTCAGCAAAATATTTGACCTCGCTAGATATTTTAAAGGGATATTGGGAAATCCCGCTCGAAGAGAGTAGTCGAGAATTGACCAGTTTTGTGTCCCCAAAAGGCCAGTACCAATGGAAAGTTATGCCTTTCGGACTGTCTGGAGCTCCGGCTACTTTTCAAAGAGTGATGAATCAGACCTTGAGACCGCATAGTGATTATGCAGAAAGTTTTCTTGATGATATTATAATTTTCTCTTCTAACTGGGAAGACCATCTGCAACATATAAGAGATATTCTGGAAACTTTGAAATCTCTGAATTTTTCTGCAAACTTGACGAAATGCTCCTTTGCAGCATCTGAAGTCAGATATTTAGGACATATCGTGGGTTCAGGCAAACATGGACCTATTCCAGAGAAGCCAGAAGTAATTAAACATCTCAAAGCTCCCAAGACTAAGAAAGGACTGAGATCCATATTAGGTCTATTTAACTATTATAGAGAATACGTTCCACATTATGCCAACCTTGCAAAGCCTTTGACAGATCTGACCAGAAAAACTGCTCCAAATGATATTCCATGGTCGGAAGATGCTGAAAAGTCGTTCAATAAGTTAAAGGAAAGCTTATGTGAAGTTACAAATCTTTATACCCCAGACATGTCCAAACCGTTCGAAATAAACACTGATGCTTCCATATCGGGTATTGGTGCCTGTTTAATGCAAAGGGACAAAGACAACATGTTAAAGCCCATAACTTTTGCCAGTCAAAAGCTTACTCCAGCTCAATCAAAGTGGAGCACAATTGAAAGGGAAGCGTATGCTGTAATCTGGGCACTTGGGAGATTCGAAATGTGGAGTTATGGAACCACCATAATATTGCATACGGATCATAATCCCCTAAAGTACTTAACAGAGGGAACTCCTAAGAACGCCCGATTGCAAAGATGGTCATTGGCACTATCTCGCTATCAGGTATCTATTGCCCATAAACCGGGTAGTGCTAATACAGTGGCAGATGCTTTATCTCGCATTTTTGAGTAAATATATATATATATCTTGTATTATTTCATTATTATATATTGTATAATGTGTATTGGTAATATGTAAATTTTTAGTATATAGTGTATAAGAATTGATATATGTAAGTAGTTTAAGTAAATGCTCTCGATGGGACGGGTAAAGAAATAAGACTTTTAAGTAGGACTTTTCAGTAAGACTTTTTTTTTAAAGTAAGACTTTTAAGAATAGTTTCACAGTGTGGGACACCGTCCAACATGTGGAAACTGGAGGGAAGGTGTGAAGGTCGCCTCTACTCCATGATGCAAGAACTTTTTAGAAACTGTCGAATGGCAACGGCCTGCGAGAAGAGAGACTCGGAGAGTGTTCGGAAGCGTGCGGTGTCGTGCGGTGGAAGATTCCATACGAAATATGTAGTCGTGAATTGTGTTAACTATTATTCTGTGTTTGTGTATTGTCTTCAATGTGTTAGTCAGATCTATATTAAACGTGTTTAAATGTACCAGTGAGTCGCTTATGTTATTTCCTGATCAAAAGTTATCGGATCTACATGAAGCGTGATAAACACTAACTGTGAAGTAAAGAAGTACTTGATAGATATTAAGCTATTAGTCATTTAACCCTCTGAGCGTTTTGAAAAAGTAAAATTGTAATGTTGTTTTTTCTGAATTTTGTTTTAAATCCTAAAAAAATATGATTCTTTCAGCATTATAAATAAAACTTAATTACAAATATGAATGTAACCCTTGATACTATTAATCATTCTTCAATGTTTTGAAAATTCATTAAATCTATAGAATTATATTATCTTAAACATTGCATATATTGCAGTGAAACCTGGAGCTTAGTGAACGGAATATTACGTTCCACACGCTTAGAGGTTAAGTAGGGCTGTTTCTGGCCGATATTTAAACCACTTGTCCTGGTTAATCTCTATAAAAGTTCTTTTACTCTCTCTCTCCCCCCCCCCTCTCTCTCTCTCTCTCTCTCTCTCTCTCTCTCTCTCTATATATATATATATATATATATATATATATATATATATATATAATGGGGTGCTTCAAGCATTTTAATATTGTTATGTTAAGTGTAGTTACATCTTACTATAAAGTATATATTTTGGAATGTGCTCAATACTTTTGACAGTTAATTTTTTTTTTTCTTTTTTAGTTACATCATGAATTTGTAGGTTCTATGAATGGTTTCAAAAGAAATTATCAAGAAAGTCGTGCTAATGGATCAACATACCTCTCTCCAGCTCATGTAGTTTTACCTGAATCCGTAGACTGGAGAACGGAAGGTTATGTAACTCCTGTTAAAGATCAGGGTCAGTGTGGATCCTGTTGGTCATTTAGTGCTGTAAGTGCATTTGAATATCTGTATTTCTATTTTGTATGTAAACAAGTTCAGTGTTTAATGTAGATTTTCTAGTATTGTTTTTTTTTTTAAACACTTTACTTTACACTATAGTTGAAAAGTAGTTATGAGTTTGGTTCATTTGTCTTTCTGTCTGCACTCTAACTCACATAAATATGCTATAATTTTCATGTAATTGGTATATTTATTGACATTCACTAGAACATTCCGTATTGAAAATTGAATGTGTAGTATCTTCTATATGGTATATGGAGAAAAATTGCATGCATCGTATTCAGGGCTTAATTTCTAAGAAAAAAGTACCGGAGCCCTAATACTCTGTGGTAATAACAACCGTAGCGTACTCTCCCCCCACACACTTCCCTCTGCCGCAACTCCAATCTGCATATTTATATTTCCTACATTATTTTCAAAATTTAAAGCATTGTTTTTTTTTTTTTTTTAGCTAAATACAAAATTTAAATACATTTGTCTGCGTATACTTAGCTATCAACTATTCCACTTTTTAGTTATTCCAACTTTCAAATAGAAACCTTTCCCTAATCTTAATTAATCGCAGAATTCTGCGATTAAATAAGTTCAGGATTATGATTTGGAAATATTGTTAACACAAAAAGAATAGTATGCAGCTATGTATCCATCATAAATAACGAATGAACAAATACCAAAAACATTCATAAGAAAAAAATTTCAGACAATCTTATGCGCCGAGGAATTATTATTTTAATCAAGCAGCAATTTCTGGGAAAGAACCTCATTTTGTGGTAGACCCTGGTGAGCTTCGGCTAGTATTTAAATATGCCGAAGAATAGAACAGTGTTTTTCAATTTCCTATAAAAGGTATATATCTTAAACCATATAATCGAATACTTCCGCATAACAATCTTTCGTGTTTTTGAGTCCCTGAAAATCAGGTTGAATTAAAAATGGGCATTGTTATCAGAAATATTCAATGCTTTTATAGAAAAAGGAGAAACACTGCTCGACTGCTTTCTATCAGAATAACAATATATGACAATTACATCTACTTACAAATGAAAGTGACTTCGTAAATGTGCAGAGCAGAGCCTTAACATGTGCAGGGTTTATGATGAAAAATAGAAAAATCACTAATGTTATTTTCATACTCGTACTCAAACGAAATCTTAAGCTGATGCTCGCTGACTAAAAACAGAAGAAAATATTCTTTTGGTGTTAGATATTAAAAAAATAAATAAACGATCTAATTAAAAAATATCCTACTGTCACAAAAGGCAATCAAACTGAAAATAAATTCATTGTTCGATTTTTTTTTTTTTGAGTTGTGCTGTATCAACACTTCATCAGACATAAATCTGCAAATAAAACTAGAATAGAAAAAACTATTTCTGTTTACCCTTTATTCTGATCAATTTGAAATGGAATACACAATTTTTAAGAGAGAAAATATATATATTTTTTTTTGTGCATGAAAAAATAAATTTTTTAATTTAAGACAGATTGAATTCGAGGGCTCAAGCCTGTCTAAACCCGAAGACTGATATAAAAATCGAGCCCGTTTCATCTCCATCTCTTACTTGTGCGACATACTACGTCGTATATAAGTGTTTTGATGCAAAGGAAGCCAAAAGATTGGAGATGGGAGGGAAAGGAAAAGGTAATTTAAGATTAGTTTTTCGGAAGCATTATTGTATTGCGCTCTGGAATGCATTATTTATGAGCTCCAGTGAATTCTGGCCAATATTTAAATATTTACTAAAAACAGAGACGGTACCGGAGCCGAGCTCCGTTGGGCTCCAGTGCAAATTAAACCCTGATTGAATTTTAATGAAGTTACACTGGTTCAAACATAATAAAATTGATATGTGTTATTGATGTACACTACAAAATGCTTTCTATAGAATAGGGTGTGTGTTGCATTTATCATTCATTTACAGGAAAATAGAAAATGATTCTTTTATGTTATGATCTATGGGGAAAAAAATCATTTGTAATAATCATGTTACACTACCTCAAACTTTATGAAATTGATATGCATTACCTAGGTGCTCTACAAACTACAAGAGGCTTGCTATCTATAATGTGGAGGCAAACCATTTATCATTTATTTACAGAGACATTCAAAATAATTTGATTATAGTGCTGTATATGGGTGGTAATTCCTGAGTGATTTTTGTTTTTAAGCTTGGCTTAATTTTTAGTATGTTATGTTGTGTGTATAAATTCTGTAGGTTATATACAAGACTTTACAAGTAAAACCTCTAAAAAAAGTTTTATAAATACATTTTGTCAAAAATAAACTATCATGTACCATAAATGTAATGTTTTTTGTAAAATGACCTGGATACATTTCAATCTATGGATTTTTTAGCTGAATTATGTGTTATCATAAAAATCATACACAAGGCTATACAAATAAATTTGAATACCTTACCAACTATGAGTAATAGCTAAAATTGGGTTTTGAATTGGGTTATTACGCATTTTCTTATTTTTCTCGTGAGATCAGTTTCTACATCGAATGGTTGGCTTCTCATGAGTAGATAAAGTCAAGTCACTGTGTTCTGGAAGTGGAAGTGTTTCATAATTTATACTTGATGCATTAATCTTTCTTTCTTGTTCTTTTTTAAATAGGGTTGAAAGTCCATAATTTTTTGTGGTTTTGAATAGTCATTTAAAAAAATTTTAAACTTCTATTAATTTTCTGTGAATTAATTAAAAATGAATATTTAACAACATTTATTGTGTTAGTATTTATTTAACAATTTTGCTAAGAAATAATTAAAAAAAGATTGAAATCTTTTCTTCTTTTATTTTCTTTCATATATCTAGTATCTTTCACTTTTGACATTTCTGTAACATAATATATATTTTTTGAAGTCGGCCTTTTTTAATAATTTTTTTCTTTTCATTTCTTATTTAACTGTGATCTCAACTTTTATAAGTTTGAGATAAATTAGGAAAATATATGCACAAAATAAGTTTGTTCATGTAGAAATTTACTGTTATTCTACTTATTAATAGTTTGTGTAAAGAAATTGAAGAAGAAATTTTATTGTATTAAAATATGTCAAAGCAAATGTATATTTAACTGTGACTGGTGTGATAAAGAATTTCATACCGACTGGACAAAATGGATAAAACCTGATGCTAAAAATGTGTATCTGCAAAATGACTAGCACACACACATACACATATACACACACAGATTATATATATATAATCTCATTAAGAAATATAGGAGCATCAAGCAATCATTGACCATGAAATAAATATCTTAGTGTTCAACAGTTTGTAAATTTTGCAAAAAATTGTTTAAAAAAGATCAGTAGTTTGTACTTCAGAATCAATTGTGAAAGTTCCATTCTCAAATTCACAGTTTTTAAGATTTTTTGTGTGTAACATCACAAAATCTTGGATACCTGGAACTTTCTTTTTAATATTGATATGGAAAAGTCAGGGAAATTTGTTGCTGATCTGTAATAGACATCCTGTATAAGATAAATTCATTTTATGAAATATATATTCCTTTGAAGTGTCCATTGAGCATGATAAAGCTTATAAAAGTTATTCTTAATCAAACACTTAAGGGTGTTCTCAAATCCATTGGAGCTACTTTCTGACACATTTCTAAATTCATTTTTGTTTGTAAACTCATTAAATTGGCAGGTGTTCTTATTCAGAGACTATGTAATTGAATGGAATTTTCAATTTTTGGGTAAGGGCAAAAGATCTTTCAGAAAATACTGTCAAAGTGAGCATTTTGAGCAGAATTCCTGATGCAGAAATGCGAGAAAGGGGAAAAACTTGACATGTGACAAGAATAGCTTATCAATCATAACTCAATAAATAATATATTTATATAAAAAGGGGAAAAGGCTATTCGATTCCAAATCACTTCAACAGTCAAACCTGACAATTTTATGCCTTTATGTTTAAAAATGGGTCAGAAAATGTGTCACAAAGTTTCACATTGTTGAGCAGGGAATTTGAGAACCACCTTACCCTTTAAACATCCTGCAGATATTTTCATGTATGTTTAACAATTCATAAAATAATAGCTAAAAAATATTTGTATGACAATTTGTATTTGATAATCTTACATATTTATTTATCTTATACACTTAAAAAAATTAACATGAAAGTCAATTTTGTGTTAATCATCCTTTGAATTAAAAAATTATGTGGCAGAAAAACACGGTTAGGACGCTTAAAGGGTTAAATTAGACTTATTTTTGACATGCTTTGTATTGATAAATTTGAAGGCTGTATAATTCAGAATTGACTGAAAATTTAAGATATCTCACTACAATTTGACAAGCATGAATGAATATAATACATTATACTTTCTGAGATAACTAATTTTTTTTTCTCTTTCAGACTGGAGCATTAGAAGGTCAGCATTATCGTAAATCAGGTAAATTGGTCTCTCTTAGTGAACAGAATCTTATTGATTGCTCTACCCGCTACGGAAATGAAGGGTGCAATGGAGGGCTTATGGATCAAGCATTTGAATACATTGAGGATAATCATGGAATCGATACAGAAGAATCTTATAAATACATGGGAAAGGTATTTATTATTTTCTTAAAGTAAATGTAGTATAGTTTCTCGTGTATAATGCATACCTCCTTTTTTTTTTTTCTTTTTTTTTTTTTTAATGGGAAAAACCAAAAAATAATTAGTTTTATATATAATCGGGCATGAAAGACTTCCTCCCTAAAAGAGGACTTCCAAATTTTGTACATTCTCTGAATTAATGCAAAGAAAATATTGGAAGCATATTATGGGGGGGTGGGGGGGAGGGCAAATAAATTTAATCCTTAGATATTTTGTCTACTTAAACCCTTGGAATTAAGAGCCATCAAATCAAAGGTCAGCTTATGTTACGAGCATCTGAAAATCATGTGAATGAAACTTTTTAAAGTGTCTTTCCAGAGTGATGTCACTTTAGACTTAGTTTGCTTATAAAGTTCCTTTTGAAATAGAGTATTTCGACTCATCTATACGTCACTTCAACATTTTCATTTAAAGACATAATATCTATTCTTTTGCATTACCTATAATTTTGAATATACATTTAGGGTCGCAGCACATTGTAACACTTCATTTTATGATAAAGTGTGATAAAGTAATTCATTAAATTCTGAGACTAAAAAGAAAAAAAAAAGGAAACAATAAATTCATCTGACAATAAAATCTTATGATTGCAGAGATAAATTTTATTATTAACAAAGAGAAGAATGCATAGAGTTAAATGTATAAAATAGGATAAATGTAATACAAGCTAAATGCTTCTAAACAGCTCATTAATGTTTCTAAATAATTGTCATTAATTATGAGAGTATTTGGCACGGTCATACTCAACCTTTTTTCTCTTGCAGGCTACAAACATATGTTTGCGATGTTAGTGCAGGCCGCAACACACTTATATAACAATGTAAAAAAAAAAAAAAAAAAAAAAAAAAACTATAATTAAAACAGTAAGGTAACAAAAGTGACAGCCCTAAATACTAGGTGCGCAACCAAGTTTTTTTTATCTATAAAAAATGGAAAAATTTAAGATAAATGCAAAAAATGATTTATTCAAAGTATCGTCCCTAGCTAGCTACACATTTTTGCCATCTCTCTGGCAATGCATAAATACCGCGACGATAAAAAGACGCGTTTTTTGGACCAAAACCATTCATCCAACCAATTTTGCACTTCTTCGAAATTGGCCAAGTGTAGCCCAGCCAAGCCATGTGCTATCGACGTAACAAGTGATATTCGGAAGGGGCCAATTCTTGTGAATACGGCGGGTTTGGTAGCAGATCCCATTTCAGTGTTTTGATGGTGTCTTGGACAATGGAAGTGCGATGGCACGGAGCGTTGTCATGCTGCAGTATCACTCGTTCGTGTCCCGTGTCCCATTCTGGCCGTTTTTTGAGCAATGCATGGTTCAAATTATTCAATTGTTGTTGGTAGTGATTCCCATTAACAGTTTCACCCGGTTTCAGCAGCTTATAGTACACGATTCCTTTCTGGTCTCACCAAACGCAGAGCATTGTCTCCTTTCCGAAGCGATTTGGCCATGCCTTCGATGTTGATGCTTCGCAGGTGAAAGCCACGAATTTTTGCGTTTGGGATTCTCGAAATATATCCACTTCTCATCGCCAGTAACAATTCAATGCAGGAAACTCTTTCTTTCACGTCGCAAAAGCAAAATTTCGGAAGTGGCTCTTCGATTTTCCATCTCTCTCTCAGTCAACTCATGCGGCACCCATTTTCCTTCCTTTTGAATTTTTCCCATGGCATGTAAACGTTTGGAAATACCTTGGCGAGTCATGTTAATGCCTCTGCAAGTTGTTCTTGCGTTTGAGTATCATCTTCATCCAATAACGCTTGCAGATCGGCGTCCTCAATTGTCTTTTGTCTTCCGAAGTGCTCCTTGTCCGTGTCGAAATCTCTATTTCTGAAGCGTTTAAACCAATTTTCACTGATAGTTTTCGATTGTGCATGTTCGCCGTAGGCCTCCTCAAGCAAACGACGTGCTTCAGCTGCATTTTTTTTTCAAGTTAAAGCAGAAAAGCAAAGCTTCCCGCAAATGCTGTTTATTTGGCACAAAACTCGACATATTCGTTGTTAGAAAAATATTTTTGTGTTTCGATATGTGTTGTTATTATTACTGGTTATTGTTAATAGATATCCAAGCTATTAGACAAACACAACTTTAGACATGTATGTCAACTACATGGGCCATTAGCGCCTTCTATGTGTGAAACCCCGAGGAGATATTTTCCGAGGAGATATTTTAAAAATACGAATGCATCCTACGCCCATAGGAATAACATTAGCGCGGGGAATCGGGAATTTTGCTGACGAGCAGCCTTAAGAGTTCCCTCATTACAGGAAACAGTCAATTCAGAGGAAATACGCCTGCCTTCAATATTTTCAGAAATGGAATCAATATTTCCATTCCCATGCTTATTTTGAGGTTTGACAAAAGCTGCAATTATTGATGTTTAATTTGCACTTCTTTTATCAACACAACTCGCTTGACTGTGCTTACATTGTAAATGCACACTGTAAATTTTCCTCATCACAATATATTTAAAATTAATTTTAAATAAAAAAAAAAGAAATGAAGAGCAATCCTAAAGTTCAATAGAACGAACGTACAGGCCAAGCTATGTACCACTTTGGAGCAAGTTGCACGTTTTTGTGTTTGATGGTGTGCTAAGATATGTGCTACATCCCAGTGGCGGCGGCGGCGGCTGTGTTTGGAGTTGTGAGTTGCCATTCGAAAGTGAACAATTTTCTGCAGAATCTAATTTGAGAAAAGAAAATTAAAAAAACGTGTGCCTAAAAATAATACATCATTTCCTTTATGTCATTTGATATTTTTTTCTATTACTATTTTCTATTATTATTTTTATTTCTGTTTAAAGAATTTTGAGCCATAGATTTTTTTTTTTGGCTAGTTGCCAGTCAGTCATTGATGTTCATTAAAATTTGATGCATTTTGAAATATTTAAATTTAGCTTTAAATCATTTAAAAAAATTAAATTTAAAATGTTTTATAACACTACGAAAGTATTCGATTTAACTGCCACCGCCGGGCTAAAAAGTCCTGGCAGCTGCTGATGGAAAACCGATCGGTGCCAAGCTCTAGTCTAAAAAAATAGAAATAAAAGCTTCTATGATGTCCCAACAATGTTTAGCGTCTTTAAACTTTGAATTGTGCACAAACAGTAAAAAAATTTTACATAAAATTGCAAATTGGGTAAAATTTATAATTTTTCAATATTAAAAAAAAAAAAAAAAAAAAAAAAAAAAAAAAAATATTTAAATAAAAAAAATGTTCTGCAAAGTTTCGAATTTTGCATAACATTTTCCGCGCACGTGCATCTATATTATACAACTCTGATTAAAGGCTTGTTTCGAATTTGAGTAACTGGATTTCATCTTTCATTAAAAAATGTTATTTTTCACAAAAATGTAATAAATTTCACAAAAATAACTTACTTTTTATATATATAAAAAAAGCCCCCCTTCCCCTAAAAAAAGAACTGCATTGACCCCTGAAAGGCCATTTCTAGGAATAATTTTGAGTATTATAATGAAACCTTTCAACAACCATAATAATTTCTATGATCCTGCAAGAGTTGAAGAATATAAATGAATATGTATATGACATTTTCAGAGACATTTTCTGAATTTGTAGGGGAAAAAAAAAAACTAAGTAAAATACTCCTTTCTTTTTATTTACTAATATGAACTATGATAGTTTACTAGGTAGCCATAAATTAAATTTTTTTATGAGTTAATTGATAGACATTTTGTTTGAAGATATATTAAAGATATTGCTAATCAGTTGACAAACTGATAGTTAAAAGTAAATTTATTTTATCAACAGATTTTACAGGATTAGCAAATTGAATCTCCTGATTATTTTTTTTAAATTTACTGGGCATTTAAATGGCATATTTATTGATATAAATATAATTTTTAACAAATTTGTTGTAATTGTTATTTATTAGTTGCAATAATATATTTCTTTTATTCTTTTTATTTCAGCAAGGAAGATGTCATTATAAGGCACGAAACAAGGGTGCTACAGATACAGGATTTATCGATATCCCTAGTGGTGATGAAGACAAGTTAAAAGAAGCTGTTGGAACTATTGGACCTGTATCTGTAGCCATTGATGCCAGTGTCGAATCTTTCCAGTTTTATCATACAGGTAAAAAATATTTTTCCAAAATGTTTTTGGATGTTATTTATAAATTATTTTTCTTCTGTTATTTATAAATTATTTATTTTCTAATAAAATTTATATAATAATTATAATAAAAGAAACTAAAAAAAAAAAAAGACAATTTGGGTAGAAATTGTCTGTGAGAGAATGTAATTTTATTTGAGGTGTGTGTATCATATATAGAAGGTTGTAAAATGCAATACAAAAGTAATAGCCCTGAAAATATCATGCAGCACTCCGAAAACAGTCAGTCAGAAGCTGCTACTGATTGCAAAACTATGAAATTTGATAATGCTTCTGTAAAATGCTTGTTAAACATTTCAAGGTAAAATTGAGAGGTTTAAAAACAATTTATATAATATCTTGCATTTTATTTGTTACATCTGTGAATAAGTATGTGATCTTTAAATTGGTGCACTTTCTTTTCTTCTAAATTTCATTGTTTTCAATTTTGACCAAATTTCATTGTTATAACTTCTTATTTTATTGATAAAAGCATCATTTTGCTTGAATTAAAATGAAATTTCCATTAGGTGTATATGATGAACCCAATTGTGATAGCAAGGCTCTTGACCATGGTGTTTTAGTTGTCGGCTATGGCACATCTGAAGATGGTAAAGATTATTGGATTGTTAAAAACAGGTAAGACAATTTTTACTTTTAAAGAGATATATTTGACAGAGTTGAATTTAAAATAGTGAAGTAATATTCATTAAAAAAAAAAAGTGTCAAATTAAATAATTATTATAAATGATGCAATGTGGTCCAGTTCCAATGTTGATCCAGAAATTTGTGAATACATAATTGTCATACCTGTGTATGATAAAAGTGATTGGCAGGGGGATCTAAAATTCCATGCAACGGAGAAAAAAAAATTACTAGTATTGCCAAAATTAACAAAAGAAAATTTTCTCCAGTTTTAGCTGCTGGAGGTAATACATTAGAGATGAGACAGGCTCGATTTTTATACCAGTCTTCGGGCCCGGGCGGGCTCAGGCTCATTCTTTCCGAAACTGACAATTTTATTTATTCTTATATAGAAAAAATAAAAATAACTTTCTTTTTCTCCTACAAAATTACATAATATTTTTCAAATCATTTTAATGCTATTTTGGTCAAAATGAATAGAAGAAATGTTTCTAGTATATTAGAATGCTACCTTTAAAAAAAAATTGTTGATATTTGCAGATTTATGTCTGGCATTGACGCAACGCAAAGACTGGGTGATAGCACCAGTGGGAAGAAGTGCGAATAATTTATTGCTGGATTTTCGTTTGTGACGGGATATTTTTTAATTGGAACGTTTATTTTATTTTATTTTTCCAGAGATCTAATGCAAAATAAATATTTTCTTTTATTTTTAGTCAATCAGCATTAGCTTAAGGTTTGCAAATTTTTAGTCTAATACTGTGTTCGAGTCATAATCGCTCTTCATATGAAAATAACGTTAATGAATCTATTTTTCATAGTGAACTCTGTTCGTGCTAAGGCTTCACTCTGCATATTTTCGAAGTCACTTCCATTCGTAAATAGATAATTGTCATGTATTGTTATTCCGATAGAAAACAATCGAACAGTGTTTCTACTTTTCCTATAAAAGCATAGGATCTTTCAGATAACGGTGTAAAATTTTTAATTTAAGCTGATTTTCAGGAACACTAAATATTGTTTTAATTAAGGGATCAATTATAATTTATGAGCTTACGATTCCTTTTATGAGAAGTAGAAAAAAGCTGTTAGATTCTTCTGCATAGAAATAGTAATTTCTTTAAATTCCATGCCTTTATTTATAAAACTCACTTCGTTAATGTATCCATCATATTTGCTTATTGGGAGAGAAAAATATGAGAATCCTTTTAAGGAAGTATATTTTTATTTGCTAGAAAACTTCTCTTTCGATAAGATTAAATGTAAATTTCCAAAAAAATAATTATGTGCTGGTGAGTAACAGTTATTTTCATGTATAAAGTTTTTTAAAAATGGGATATTACTTTTGAAACAATTTTTAAATATTAAGCAATTTTTTTCGGGCTCTGGCTCCAAAAAGAGAGCCCGAACTCATCTCTATAATACATAACATTTGGCAATGGTTTGTTTGTTATCAGGGTTCATACTCATCAGGGGATTTTGGGATTCAGGGGATAAATTTTGGGTTGTAAAAATCAGGGGAATCTCGGAGGGATATTCCAAAAAAATTCTCCAAACCTGGCAAACTGATAAGCTACTCTGGGAAATGAAGGCATTTCCCTGCTTTTCGTGTACTTTGTGGTGTTAAAATGAAATCAAACTAAGAGATGCCTCCTAATGTCGTGAGATATAGAATTAGAAACTAACTGCTCCTTCACACAGATTAAATATAACATATATTATATATTTAATCTTAATATTTAATATATTATATTTAACAATACTGGCTTAAAAAATGTCATTAATTGATGCGGGAAAATTATTCATTCCAGAAACTACATCAGGGGATTTTCTTTAGGAAAATGAGTATGAACCCTGATTGTGTACACTGCCGAAAAAACAAAATTGATGAATTTACTGATGATTCTGCTAATGCATTCACACTAAAATTATTCTATAACCTATTGTGGTTTTATTTATTTATTTTTATATCTAAACATCAGATATTTCATCATCTGGGCTGAATTAAACTTTGCTGTACTTCAGTGTCATTCTTACTTACACTGAGAAGACCAGATGTTGGTAGCACCAATTTGTCTAGAACAATGTAGGTTAGTAAAAGATCAAAGGTAGAAATTAGCCTTGAAGCAATTAACATCGATGCCAACATCCCTGGAAATTTCAGAGTTTCTCCAGAAATGTAGTGTAATGGTAGGGTAGGGTAGAATATGGTAATACAGTAACAAAGTAAAAAATATAGAAATTTATGACTAAAATATATATTCCTATCAAATTTTATTTTAATTTCTCCAGTTTTCGAGCTATTGATTTCATACTCTTTTTATTTTACGAGTCCATTCCAATAAAAGACATGAGAAGGTTGTTTAATATCATCCATAATATGCATTTAAAGAAAGAAACAAGTAAATGTTTTCTTCCATGCTCCTTCTTTTTCATGGCTCAGTTGTAAATCTTACAAAGGGGGACAGTATTTTAATCCTTATCTTTTTCTTTCAAGACCTCAAGCCATTCCTTTGAATTTTTTTAGGTAGGGTCCCCTTCAATGTTGAAATTTTAATCTGATATAGCTAATGAATTACTACATTTTGTGACTGAAGTTGTAATGTCGAAATATTATAGTTGAGATAGAACAGGGTTCTATAAAAAAGGTATTTGTTTCCTAATTCTACCCTAATTTTTGCCGAAAATCACGTTGAAATTAATCAGATTTTTTGCTCATATTAGCTGTGATCCAACATTTGTAGCTCATAAAAAGTGTGAAAATCTCAGTATAGCTTAAATATTGAACCATTCTTAATGTGCAATTTGCCTGTATTAACAATGTCTTTGTTTTAGCAGTGCTCTCATTAATGCATTGTTAAACCACACTCTTCTTTCATTTCAACATACATTCTGTTGGCATTACATAAGTAATGGAAAACCTTAGCAGAGGTCTCTGATATTGCAATTGAAAGTGTTAATTGCTTGTAAAAATATTTAATAATGTCCTTGCATAGTTAAAAGCTTAGATAAAATCAGATCCTACACAATGAATACAAAATGAGAATGAAAATTAGTATGGTATGCAAGTGATATTTTAAAATGATGGCATACAAAATTAAAAAGACAAATTCAGCTTACTTAACCATATGATTACAGGGTTCAGGACATATGTCATCCCAGCAACTATTTTTTTTATTCTACTATTCATACCACTTTTTGAAAAACAATCTGCCATACACTTATACTAGGATATTAACAATGGAAATCTACCCCAAAGAACTTCTTTTGCAATTTGTGACACTACGAGTAAATATAAAAATAGTTGCCAGTTCAATCCTGTAATCAATATAGCATGAAATATTACCTGATAAAACTCTTCTATGCTTGTTACCCTTGCTCTATTATATCAGCTAAGAAGCTTCATAGATTACTGGTTTAGAATACCTCATTAACTCTTTAAACTTTAACAAAACATGACATGCTGGAACCAAGGGGGCCAGTGTTAGTAACATAAAGAAGCCATGGGGTATCTCTTGGCTATCCCTGCTTTCTATTATTTGACGTCCTTTTAAAGAACTACTGGAAAACATAACTCATGTATTTCTGTCATAGTTGTGCAATGATATTTAAAAAGAATAAGAATTATGACTTTTGCAGATTTCTGGCAGTGGTTGGGTATAAATAAGAAATTTTGTTATTTTAAACAGATTTTCTGGGACATGAAAATTATGAAACTTTGTCATAAGGGAGCATTTAGTATTAATAGTTGTTTTTATGTTAGAAGAGATTTTTAAAAGAGAAAATTAATCTTAAAACAACTTTAAAATGTTAGTAACAAATTTCTGCTGCGTATTTTTGGTATCTGGTTCGGGCACCGATTAAAAAAAGAAAAAGAAAAAATTGGGCTTCGATTCCAAATTATCGGGCTCAGTCTCCGAAGAAAGATCCTGATCTCTAATGTGCATGCATTCTTGGTGTTAAAAACTGTTTTTTCTCCTCTTCAATTCAATAATTTTAATGTTTATGGATACTTAATCATTGAGGAGTAGCTTTTGATTTTATCATGCATTAAAATACAATATAGGATTTCGAAGTTATTGATTTTGAACAGCTTTATTTGTCTGATTTCTTTAGTTTTCATATAAATTGTTAAAGGACACTACTTGTGATATCCCAGAATTTATAAACTTGCAGTTTTCTAGGGTGGTGTATACTTAAAATTTTATTATTGCCATTGTTCAAATATTAGTTTGCTATTAATTATATCTCATACGTAATATCACTTGAGAAACAAACAATGTTACTGAGTTATTTGCTGATAAAGAATGTGGACTTACTTGATAACCTGTATATCAGAACAATGTCACTAGAACAATTCTTTATAAGTGTAAAATATATACAATTATTGCTTCCCATTTATCAATGTCATACAAAGTTACATAGTAATGTGTGTAATACATAAGCATTGTTTGAAGTGTATAGAAAAAAAAGTTCATTTTTCCTACCATTATCCCCAAGCAAGTAATCTTCGGGGGTAAAATTTTTCGTATATGCTTCAAATTCTGCATAAATGAAATCTTCTGCTTTTCACTAGTTATATGTTATTTCTATCAAGTTATTTAAATTATTTTACCTTGTGGCTAAATTTCTTCATTTAACTCTGAAATTTTCCATATGAGCACCTTATTTTGACATATTTGGCTTTTTCATTAAATTTACCTTAGGTTATCAAACGGGAAGTCATTCAGTCTAGTAGTTTAAGAATTATGAAGGTTTAAAAATTTGTAAATTTAAATGTTAAATTCATGTTTAGTTTTTGCAGAACGATTGCAATGCAGGTAGTTTTTTAATCATAACTCCAGAACTACTTTGCGGAATAAACAATTTACAATTTTATAAATCGCATATTTGAAGCCTATAGAAATCGATTTTTGTTAATAAAATTCATAAGCTACAATCAGGGGTCGGAAGTAGCTTGCTACAAGTAGCAAAACTACTGTAGCTGTTACTTTTTACAGTAGTTTGTAGTGTAGTGCTCTACATTTTAAATAATGTAGTGTGGCGAGTAGCGTGATACAAAAAGTCCATAGTTTGTAGCGAGAATTGACGCTACTTTTAACGCTACTTCAGGTATAAAACTATCCTGCGCCGTCAGGTGCCCACGGGGGTTGCCGACGCGCGTTTACGACCATCGCACCCAAGCCTCTGAAGGGCTTATATTGCACCAGGGCTTTGTCTCGCCCGGCACTGCGATCGGCCTGAGGCCACTCCCCAACTGCGGACCCCCAGGTCATTTTACCAAGGTTGGTGACATAGGTCGTCACGGCAGTAACCCCACGTCTCGGAGGAAACTTCCGCAGAGACGAAACCTTGATGAACCGCCATGGAACCCCCGACGACTTCATTCGCGAAACCTCATAGGGGGAGACGGTCGCTAGGTCATATGTCGAGCTAACACGATGGCTCTTGCTTTACCACAGCTCGAGGGGTGTCGCTACTTCAGGTATAGGAAATGTACCAAACGGCCGAAAATGTTGTTGCCGAAATTTGCTTCTTTTGCGCAAAATTTGCGAATCTCAGCTGCAGCATATAACAATATATTGTATGAAGTGATACTTTCTCCATTGACACTTACTGCTAATATCAAATACTGATCCACCAAATGAATTAATTTTCTTTCTGACAACACTTGTCTTAATTACTCATTATTAAGTCTTCATGTTTTAACATCGGTGTCTTATTATTCGGACTTTCTTAATTTACAGATTTATTTATTATTTGCATCTAGAGTTGTTTATCTGTAATTGTCTAGATTATAATCTCTCTCTTAATTTTTCAACGAAATTTAATGTGTGTGTAAATTATCATTTTGGAGACAAAAACGAAACATTTTCTTGTATATTATCTTTTTTTAATGCCCTTGATTATATGCTGCATTAATTTAATTATATCCCGGTAGACGCGATATAACGAGAGGTGTCGCTTTATTATTTTATTTGTGTCTTCAATTTCTATTGTAAATAGAACCCTTTGACAAAATCTGAAAGTAGCAAAGTAGTTTGTAGTCGCTACTTTTTAAAACAAGTAGTTGTTAACTACATTTTCGATAAAGTAGTTGTAGTTCGCTACAATAAAAAAGTAGTTTTTCCGACCTCTGGCTACAATTCATAAACTTTTCAAAAGATTATATATTTTTAATTAGTTAATAATATATATATATACACAGTAGAAGACCACTAATCTGCACACCTTGGTTCCACGCATTTGCATATTTGAAACTTTTTGTTAATGCTTAAAAATAAACAAATTATACACTTAAACATATAAATAAAATAAAAAAATTTATTTTAATAATTTATTGATTTTTATATATTTTTAAATATATCATCAGTCATTTGTATTAAAACATTTGTTTTATGTTTTTGTATTGTATCTTGCAGTCTATACATAGCAAATGTTTGCTGAACCACAAAAGAGATTAATACATAACTAATCATCTTTCTTTGACACACATTTTTAAACGTCACTATTTTTTTTTTTTTACTGTATGAGTGGTTAATTAAATAAAATACTTTTATATGTACTTTAAGCTATAAAAAGAGTATTAAATGATATGTGATAATAAATATCAGAAGTAAAATTAAAGTTGGAGGCAAAAATGAAAAAAAGCCATTAGTGAATTATTTTTAAGAGTTGAATTTAACAGAAATTGATGGTATAGTCTAGTCTTTTCACTCACTGTCGGAACATTAACATCCCTTATTGGTTCTTTTGTGCACATTAATGTAGTAATCCAGTATTCCTACTCATTTCTCTATACAACTGAGTACTGGTATAGTCACCTGGTATAGCACTTTTCACCTGCTGTCAGAACATTAACGCCATTTTTCTGCTTTTAGAGTAAATTGTTCTTTCCCCTTACAAACTGCTACAATTGATATGATGTACATCCTCCTGTATTATATACTACCACTATGAAAGTGAAAAAAAAATCTTTCTTCTTTTATACTGGTTCGTATGACGGCCTCTTTAGAACTGACAAAGAAAGATTTTTGAAATGCATTGTGTTAACTTCTTTCTTTGTGTATGTAAGAAGTGCCTTTCTTTGCTATCTATACTAATAAAAGAAAGTTTCGCTCTGTGTAGATGAGACGGGCTCGGGCTCATTCTTTCTGAAATTGGCAATTTTATTTATTCTCGTACAAAAAAAAAAAGAAAAAAAAGTTTCCCCTTAAAAATTACGTATTCCATTTTATGTCAATTAGCATTAGCTTTAAACGTGTAAATTTTTATACTGCTATGGTTTGTGAGGTCTAATCACAGTTTATATGAAAATAAACATTAGTTTATTCTATCAGATTTTCTTCTTGAACTCTGCTCATTCTGTGGCTCTTCTTTTTACATTCATCAAGTCATTTTTATTCGTAAGTAGATAAAATTGGCATGTATATTGTTATTCTCTATAGAAATCAATTGAGCATTGTTTTCTCTTTTCCTATAAAAGCCTATAAATTGGATCTTTAAGGTAATGTCAAATTTTTAATTTAAGTAGATTTTCAAGGACACAAGAATTAAGAAAGATGTACACATTTTATAGAAAATAGAAAAAGTTGTTAGATTCTTCGTCATATAAATCATTAGCTTTGCAAATTTCAATTATTTATTCATAAAACGCATTTCGTTAATTTGTCCATCAGATTTGCTTGTTGCGGGAGAAAAATATGAGAATCTTTTTAGGGATGTGTATTTTTATTTGATACTAAACTTCTCTTTTGATAAGATTGAATGTGAATTTCTTAAAATGAATTATATGCTAGGGATTAAGAGTTATTTTCATGTACGAAGTTGTTAAGAAAATGAGATATTACATTTTTAGAACAACTTTTAAATATTATATAATTTTTATTGTACTTTTTCTTTTAGTATACTTTTTGGTATCGAGTTCGGCTCTAATGACAGAAAATGTTTCGGGCTCGGATTTAAAATAGTCAGTCTCGGGCGGGCCCGGGCTCCAAAAAGTGAGCCCGAACTCATCTCTAGTGTGTGTCTGTCTGTCGGCGATGGTTAGGAAAATCTAGCTCACCTAGAAATCTGAAAATTTAGGTATGGATAGTCCAAGGCCTCTCCTGATATACCTGAGACTCAGAATTTTAATATTTTGTGAAACTTGTCGTATTGCTGTTGCATTAAGTGGTCCAACTTGCTTTGCCCTCTAGTGACTCCCCAAAATTTTGACCTAAGTGAACTAAGACTTAATTAATATTCGTTCAATGAAAATATGGTTATCTAGATTTTTCAAATTTTTGACTTGCTTCACTGTCATTCTTAACCCCTCATATGTCGCGAAATATTACATACGTCATATATTATTATAATGTTATATGTAATTTATAATTTGGCGATAAATGTTGGTTGCTTGGCAATTCATCCTTGGAGCCGCTATAACATGAAAGTACTAAAATTTTTGCTGTGTACCGGATTTTTATTGAATTTGTAGAGGTCTGTACATGCAAGTTGTCTTCGCATTCGATTGCAAGAAGCATACAGTTAAATGGATTCGACTTTGGAGGGAAAAAAGTCTTAGATTCGAGTAAATGCAGTGTGTTTTTCATCCATTTAAAAATAATTCATGCCTGAGATGCTAGTATTTTAAATAAATACTTTAAAATGTTTTCCTTGTAAATTTATTTACAGAATTTGCTCATGTTTCTTTTTCTTATTCTTTTCCAGCTGGGGTGTACAGTGGGGTGAAGATGGTTACATAAAGATGTCAAGAAATAAAAACAATCAGTGTGGCATTGCAACTCAAGCTAGTTATCCATTGGTGTAATTAGAGATCTATTGTGTGAAGCTCCATACTTTTTTTTGCATTTTTTTTTTTATTTGTCAGACAGCTAGAAGCATGTGTGTATACATTTCTTAGTGAATTTTACTTTTTTTAATGTTTTTCCTTTATTTGAACATCTACTCCTTGTTGGTTGTATCATATTGTGTTCATCTTTGGTATTTTTAAAATAAAATTTTAAAAAGAAAGTCTGATATATTATTTAAAACTGCTTATCAAAATATTACTCACTTGACTTGAAAAACTAAATCAAATTTTAGAGTAGTGTTTCTTGATATTGTAGGCATTGAAAAACCTTTGAATGTGTCATTAATGACATTCAAAGCAATTCTATTTATTACATTAGTAAATTTACCATAAAATAATCATGGTAAAATGGTAATGGTCAAAATGGCCGCTCATGGTTGTTCTAGTGTTAAAACTGTTAAAGAGCTTGCAGAGGGGAGAGAAAAAATATGTGCAATAAGGTTTCCATTTAAGGATTTTTACTACAAATATAACATATATATTACATATATATATATATATATAAAGGTGTACATGAATTATCTATTTTTTTTAAATGAAAAAGAATAATATTGATAATTATATAAAAATTATTTTATCTTTTTTTAACATATTAAAATGGATGGGGAAGAAGAAAAATGGCTATATTTTTGGAAGCAATTAATTACTTGTTTGTCAAGTAGAACAGAGCATGTAGAAGTAAGAATTGAAGGAAATCTGTCTTAAAACTATGATCATGTTTCTTTGAGGATGTTCACACATTTTTTTAGACTATTTTCATGGTACTTACATAACTATTTTAGATAAAGTATTTGTGTATTAAATGTTCAATTTGGTAACCCTTATTCTGAACTACCTTTCTACACTCTTAATTTCCATGACAATAATGCCTTTTGTACTTTTAAAAGAGGTATTTTAGCCCATTACTTTTGAATAGCTTTCCAAAGTCTATGAAAGATTATCATTTAGATAACATGCTTTCTAATCCTCTAAGTGTTTTCCCCGCATTTTTCCCGTTTCCCCCCGCCAAAAAACTTAAATCAGCTGTAGACATAAATATTTATAATAGAATTGTACTTTAAGATATATATATGATAAAGAGATGTGAAGTGTACTTTAGAAACAAAAAATGAAAATAAAAATTCAATTAATATTAATTTTATGAGTATTTATGTGAAAATGCAGGAAAGCCCTCAGACGCTCAGAGGGTTAAAGTGCAAAAATCCATGGGTGATACATTAGGCGATATATAACAGGTATATCAGTTAAAGGTATAGCCCTGATACCCTTTCTTCGTTCCATTTTTTCCTCCAGGAAATTAACAGTTAATTGTGATGTGTCACTGCTTGCTTTATCTTGATGCAGTTCAACAGATTGGTGGTACTGGGAGTAAAGAGATTGTATTTCATGTTTGAAGATTGGGAGTAAAATTTGTTTCTGATAGTATGTGGGGTTTATCTTAATATTTCTCCATTCTCTTAAGTTTGTTTTTAATTTGCCATTATATGCAAACCCAGCAACAATCATAAAATCCTTTGCTAAAACTTTCTTTATATACATTGAACCATGTTTTAAGATTTTGCTCTTTGATGGTACTAAATGAATCTTTTTATTACAATCATTTAAATAGATCCAAGCTTCATCTATTGTAACAGAATTTTTCTCCAGATAAATGCTTTTCTTAAAGAATTCTACATTGTGTTCTACATTCGGCTATATGTCATGGAGAAAAACAAAAAAACTTTTTTTTTTTGTCTTTTTAAAATTCAAATTGGTGTTAATGATTTTGTTAACAGTTGACACTAAGCATTTTAATGATTTAGCAACAGTCCTTTGACTTTCTTACATCATAAAAGATCTTGCTTTTGCAATATTCGAAGAATCATTTTGTGTTTTTGAATACATATTTGGAACAAATTTTCCACTTAAAGCCAGACATTCACATTTTTTTTTTTGTCTTATTGACAATACAGGGTTCCCAGCATCATGGAAAGTCAGGGAAAATCTGGAAAGTCATGGAATTTCAAAGTAGTCAGGGAAATTTTAAAATATATAGAAAAAGTCAAGGAATTTACAAATATTCTCTAAAAAGTTTTGGAGAAAAAATGAAAAGTTATGCGAAATTCATCATATAGTCTCGGGAAAAAAATAGAAAATTTTGAAGAGCGATCACAGAAAAATAAAATGGCTAATTTTTGACAAAGGATTGCAAAAATAAGTAACAAATTCCGTTGTATGCCCGTTTGGTCAGAGAATTTTTTGAGATTTGGTCAGGGAAAATCAGGGAATTTGCCAGTCATGTTTTGCTGGGAACCCTGCAATATTACCTACTGTGGCTTTAGATGTAGAAAAACATTGCCTTTCACAGCACTTTTTAATAACTGAATACGAATAATTCTCTTCAGAAAGGACAGAAATATAGACTTCCACCCATCAGTTTTTTAAAAGTGCCATTTTGAATGTAAACAAAAAATTTGTTTCCAGGCAAGAATTTATACTTTCAAAAGCATATTAGCTGTGAAAAGAAATTTCTCTATTCAGAGGATTTTTTTTTTTTTTTTTTTAACACCAAAACAAACTCGTCTAAAAAAAATGTGAGAATATCCTCTGAAAATTTTTGGAGTTCAAAGAAGGATTTTTTACTTAATGGTTTTTATTCTACAGTTTTAACTACATTATCTACAATGTATAAAAGTACTCTTGGCATATATATTAGCACAGTTCAAGGATATTGGGGCACAACAAACGATTATCATTCAAAAGAAAATATGCTTCGTGCTCAACTTACTTAATAGATTGGCTCATTGTCTCTGTTTTGTCCTGTAAAGATTTCTTATTTATACCATATGCAATAGTGATGCAACGAATAATGGTTTGGCCGAATAACCGAATACCGATTATTCGGCCAAGTTATAGCCGAATAATGAACTCATTTTTGTCTAAAAACAAAATATAGTATGCACTATATGCACAATTCTTGTATATTTCACAATTAAAATGTATTATTTTCTTTTAAAAAATTATTTATATGCAAATTTTTAATTTTTTAAAGCATTATTTTATTCTGAAAAAATATTCGGCTATGTTCGGCCTAAATATTACCTCAGCAATATAATTCAACCCCCCAAAAAAATTCTTAGCAAAAGTTCCTCATTGGGTACTGTCTAGTTACATTTTAATAGATATTATGTATATATGTTGTTACATTTTAAAATAATGACAAAATTTTAAAGATACTAGAAAACAAATTTCAACTTTCTGATGAAAGAAAATAAAAAATAAGAAATCTTACTATCTTAAGAAAAAAATCACTGATAGAAAAGAATATCCTCTAAAATGGTGAAAAGAAATCAGTGTAGACTTTATAAAGCTCACAATTATCAAAAAAGTTATGTATTTATTTTTTATTTTATTTTTTTTATTTTTTATTTTTGCTATGTCAGTAGACAGCACTATTAAGAAGTGTATAATTAAAGTTTTCAGATTCAAAGGAAGGAAATATCTGTAAGGAAAAGCAAAATAGATATAAATATCAAAATAATGAATATGTAGTATCTTAGGTACTGTAATGTTACATTTTAATAGATATGTATGTTTTTGCTGTTACATTTTAAAAGTACTAGACAACATAAATTTCAATGCACATAAAGAGCAAGAACAAAAATTGAGGTAAAACAATTGTTACACATTTTAATCATTCGCCATTAGCATGTTCAAGATTAACTGATATACAAATTAATGAGTTGAAAATTCCTAGGAAGAAATTAGTTCAAAGTGTGGCAACACACTGGAATAGTTCCTATTATATGCTAGAGAGATTACTGGAACAAAAAAATGCGCTTTCTCTACATACAACTAAATTTGTAGAAATAAATAATCTGACAACAAACCGGTGGACTATTTTAGAAAAATGCTCAATCTATTAAAACCATTTGAAGTAATAACAAAACAAATTGCCTCATCAAGATAATCAATCATCCTCATCAATTTCTGAAGTCATCCCTTTCTCGGTAGTTATAACATTACAATTATATTTATCTAAATCAGAAGATTTTTTTTGCTGTAGGCACCATGAAAGACACCATTCTACAAAATTTGGAGAAGCATTTTGGATCGATTCAAGACAAGGAACACTATTCCATGGACCCCAGATTTAAAGTGTTATTTTTCAACAAAGATGAAGCAAAGGATGTCGATGTAAAGTCCAAATTAATTGCTATAGTAAGACTAAGAAAGGCTAGTATAAAGCCAGTAACAGAATCTGAACAAAATATTTCCAACATAACCATTCCAGTTTCTCAAACTCAAATTTCAAATTCTTTGTGGGCATGCTTTAATGAAATTGCCAGCCAGTCACAGAGTGAAGCTTCTATAGAAAATTCCATTCCCCTCAATGGGAAGAAGTAAAAGAAATTAGTAATTTTCTTTCCCAGTCACTACTAGAAAGACAAGTGTCCTTTGGAGTGGTGGGCGAAAAATTCAGAAAACTTTCCAAACCTTTCATAATTAGCCAAAAAATACCTTTCTTCACCAAGAAGTACCTTATACAGTGAGCGATTATTTTCAGAATAAGGTATCATTTATGAAAAAAAAAAAAGAGAAATAGACTATAACCTGAAAATACTGAATTATTATTTCTGCATTGTAATCTACATTTATTAAAAACATTTTAACTTTGTTTTTTAAGGTAAATATAAATTTAAACATTACAATGATGTTCTTGAAAATATTATATAAAACATACATATATAATAATTAAAAGAATTTAGTATATTTACATTACATTTCTTTCATTATTTAATATTAGTAACACAGTTTAAAAAAATCACTTAAATTATATTTAACTTTTAAGTGTATTTTACTGCCCCCCCCCCCTAAGTATTGCAGCATATACGATTTAAATATCTAAGTTATACATGCAATACATCTATATCTAATCTATCGTATATGTTTGCGTTCTTTATGGGTATAATTTAAATATCATTGAAACCATTTTTATTTTTTTTTTAAATGTAACAAGGGATAAATATTAAACTTTCCATTATGCTTTAAAAATTTAGAATTTGCTTGTATGGCTCTGTTAGGACAATTTTGAATAGATTAATTTTAAATTTAACAGATTACCTTAGCTTATTACAGATACTATTTGTACTTATTGATATAGCATAAAAGTTTTAACATGATTCCTAAATTACTCTCTTATACAAAAATGGGTAGGTAAAACCCATTCAGGGTATGAAAATTAAGGGTGGGAAAAGTGTTAGTTAATTTTAAATAAAATTTTTATCATACATGATGAATATAAAGTGTCAAATTAAAAAGTTTTACTGTGCAAATATAAAAACATTTCTTACATTTACATTTTTCACATTTTTCCACATATTTATATTACATTTCATCCATTATTCAGCCAAGGCCGAATAATGTATGAAATGTAATGCAAATGTGTCCATTATACATTACCCAACTTATTCAGCACAAAAATATAAACACTGCACAAAATACAAAATTATTCGGCCTTGGCCGAATAATGGACTTGCAATTGCAATTCGGCCAAAGCCGAATATTCGGCATATAGGCCGAATGGGCCGAATAATCGTTGCATCTCTAATATGCATATCTAATTGCACTTGCAGCATCCTATGTTTTTTAGGGTTTCGTTCATCTCACGAAACCCTATTACTCTCGCTCCGTTGTCTGTCCATCACAGAGCTATTCTCAGAAACTAGGTAACTTACAGAGTTGAAACTTTGCATGTGTATAGCTGAATACCAGCTATGAAGCTCAAAATATTAAAATTTGACAAAATCCTATTATTTTAATAAATAGAGATAAAAAAACAAAATTCTAACAGCCTTTTCCTATTAAATTTAAACATGTTTTGTTATAGCAGTTGCCAAAAATTAAAAATCCACAATGAAATTCTTTCTACAGTAATTAATTTTCTATTGAAAAATTTCCACGTGAAAAATTAAAGTGAAATAAAAAGTTTCACCAATTGAAAAAAAGATAAATATGAAATAAAATTGATTGACGTCATAGTGGTAATAAAATGGAAAATTTCTAAGATTTCTCAATAATACAAGGAGTATGACTGTGTATGTACACAAAGGAGATTAATATCACATCATTAGAGAATTAAAAAGAAAATCTGACGTCATATTGGAAGTTTAACGAATTTTTCAAATGTTTCAGAATAATACAAAGGAGTATCAATATGAGTAATAGAGAATAGTTAATATATGAGTTTGAAAAACATATTGAATCGTGATAAAAATCAGACTATGGAAATATTCGCATATTTTAACATTTTGAAGGTGTACAACATATTTAATTTTGAAATTATTTTTTTAAATATCACATTTAGTTCGCATGACAGATATTATTATGACAGATATTATTATGACAGAATATAATAGCGGGCTGGTTTAGATATTTGAAAAAATAGACCGGTAAATTTTTACTTAATAAAAAACATTATTATTATTATTATTATTATTATTTTTTTTTTTTTTGCTAAATGAAATTTATTTGGATTTATTAAAGAAAGGATAAAGTGTTTTGAAAGGAATATTAAATGAAATCCTTTGAGCGATCTTTAATCACACTTTCCCACTTGTTTAATTATTAGCCAGCATTATTTTCAAAATAAGATTTTTGTGGTATTTTGCCATTGCACATGTTAAATATACTATGAAGATAACACTACCCAACAAAAAAAATATTTTTGTCAGTTTCCTGGTTCTAGATAGTCAATTCTTACTAATTTTGGGTTGAAAAAAACGAATATGGAAATGAAATTTTTTTATTAGCTCTTGTTTTCAAGATACAATACAGCCCCCTGGTGAAAGACACACACATCGATTTAAAAGCAAATTGAAGAAGAAAAAAAATCCTATGTAATAAATACAATACAATAGGCATGTTTCATAAAACAATGTTCATTTTTCAGAAAGCAGTGGTTGTTTTTAGCCTATTCTTGCAAATGTTTCCTTTTTAATTGTCTCTTGTATGTCAACGCCGGAGCGTCTTTTGTAACAGTCCAGCAGTAGTCGGCCAGCATTGACTCATCCCAACGACCCTGATATCGGCGTTCCATTACAGAGATATCTTTGTGAAACCTTTCACTGTGCTCATCGCTTACAGCTCCACAGTTTTTAGGAAAAAAGTGAAGATGGGAGTGGAGGAAATGAAGTTTCAGAGACATGTTGCATCCAAGGTCATGGTACTTTTGTAGGAGTTCTTTCACCAACTGTTGGTAGTTCTCGGTTTTTCTGTTGCCTAGAAATCCTTGTACCACACTTTTGAAGGCTTCCCAGGCTGCTTTCTCTTCCTTTTCCAAAACTTTATCAAAAGCAGGGTCCTTCATTATTGTGCGTATTTGAGGGCCCACAAAGATTCCCTCTTTAACCTTTGATTCACTCAGTCTTGGAAATTTCGCTCTAAGGTACTGGAAAGTCTCTCCATCCTTGTTCATGGCTTTCACGAAGTTCTTCATTAATCCCAGCTTAATGTGCAGGGGTGGAAGAAGAATGTTTTTTGGATCAACTAGAAGCTCATTTTGGACATTTCTCTCCCCGGGATTTAGATTTCTTGAAGGCCATTTGTCTTTTATGTAGTGAGAGTTTCTATCTTGACTGTCCCACAAACACAGAAAACAGCAGTACTTGGTATAGCCTAATTGCATTCCCAGGAGTAAAGCAATTACTTTCAAGTCACCACAAATCTGCCATTTATGATCCTCGTATTTGATTGACTCGAGAAGTAATTTCACATTCCCATAAGTTTCCTGCATGTGAACGGAATGTCCAATGGGAATGGAAGGAATAATGTTGCAGTTGTGTAGTAAGACTGCTTTCAAACTAAGTTTGGAAGAGTCTATAAATAACCTCCACTTCCGTGGATCATGAGTTATGTTCATGGAATTCATCAAACCATTAACATCAGTACAAGCAACAACATGTTCTTTTTTCTCAAAGAAATGAACAAGATTCTTGTGGCGAGTCCTGTATTCTGTGATCTTGACTTCTGGTTGGAGTAGATGCCATTGCTTCAGTCTTGATGCCAGAAGCTCTGCTTTTTCCTTTGGCAAGTCAAGATCTCTTACGAGATCATTCAATTCTGTCTGATTTAGTCTGTGAGGCTCATTCAAATCTTCTGCCTCGAAATCTGGGTCATGGGAAGTCCCAGGTCTAGTGACTTCTTCTTCTACAGCATCATCCTCTTCAATCTCATAATTTTTAGGTGGTTCAGGAATTGGCAGATTAGCCGAGTGAGGAACTGGCCGAATGGCTTGAGAATGTCACTTGAATCGTGCACTGTTATCTTTTTTCGTTCTACTGACGCTCTCACTGGTTCAAAAGACGGCCGGTCCCATAGAAGGTGCTTCCATCTGCTGGGGAAAAAATAACATCAAAAAGATTCTACACAGAGAATGCAGTTGAGGGGAATTACAGCTATTAGGAGTACCAACTTCCGAACATTCGATTTCCCATAAAACAGCCATAGTGAGATTTCTCAAGTTGGTTCCTATCTTGAAAACAAGAGCTAATCTCAACTTTTTATGTTGATTTTCGTGTTTAGCGAGACAAAATACTTCGGAAATAACTATTTTTGAGCCCGAAACATTTTTAATGTTGGGTAGTGAATTTGGATATAGTGGTACCATTAGTATGTGTCTAAAATGTATAGGATGCTGCAACTAATACATATACAGTAGATTATTTGATTAATTGGGACCTACCAGTTCTCCACAATTTGTCCCGATAAAGCTGCTGCTCCAATTACCAGAAGGGAATTTAATGATATTTTTCTATTTTGTTCCAATTAAACGATGTCCCAAATAACCAGAATCTACTGTACACAGTGTCTCTTATCGTTAATCAAGAACCAATTTCTGAACCATTAGTTTTAGATAATTCCATTTAAAATGTTTTTCATCATATGAAAATGCATTTAAGTCAAAATATTGGGTTGTTCGGAAAATTCCTTCCATTTGGGAAAACCAATTTGTACCAGAAAATTCTGCCCATCAATTATTAGACATTAGATATCGGAATTAATGTCTAATAATTAAATGATAGAATTTTCTGGTATGAATCAACTTTCTGAACAACCCAATACATATTTTTAAAAAAATGATGGAATTTAAATTTTTAAACTATCTTTGTTCTATCAGTGATATTTAGGAAAAAAAAAACTTTCTCCATGCTCTAACAAGTGAAACAGTAAAAATTCTGTTCATCTGTGACCAAAATTTACAGAGATATGATTCTTTGAATGTGAATTTTCAGCATTTTTCTGCTTCTAAAAACTCATTGTTTCATTTTAATCCAGATTTAAATATGTTAGAATCGAGTGTCTGTATACAACAGAGTGCCGATTTAGGGACAATAACATTAGATTGGTCAAGACAATTTTAGAAAAAACTTGATGAGGCTTCTAAAGATTTCTATGCTGCGGTAAATTTTTGTGAATATTACATTCGTCTGACCGAACTTATCCAGATGAGTATCATTAAATTCTAGAATGAAGGTTGCCATTGGACTATGCATATGTCGTTACTCTAACACTGTTATGAATAAAGGTAAATTGTGTTGCAATTTCCAAAATTTGTATTAATTTCTGAAATATTATTAAAAAATATATATGAAATGTTGGTAATAATTGAAATGTCGGCAGTTGGGTTATGCCATTCTTGTGAGAAAAAGGTAAATAATGGAAATTAATGTATATTTATTAGCATGTTGCTGACTGGTTACATGTAACTAAATGTCACCGACAAAAGATGTTCTGAATTTTTAGTTCCACTGAATAGCTGGTAGACATCAGTCTTTTTTTGTTACCACTATTTTTGAATAGTAATCATTGCTTTATGTAATTGCAGAATGCTGCAATTAAATAAGGTGGAGATTAGTTAGTACCTTCACGCCTATGTAATTTTTCTTTCATAATATGTTGTTAAGCTTTTGTCAGAAATGATATGTATTTATTATCATATACCACTGGCCTCCAAAAGTTAAGGTACAGCCAGTCTTTTGTGTCTAATTTGAAAACAAATGAAGGTAAAAACATGAAATTTCAGCTCCTTTAAAGACTTTGGAGGAGGACTTACAGCAGCCATCTGTCTGCTGAGATAGTCCCAAAGATGCTCTATAGGAACAAAGTCCGAAGATTGTGCTGGCCATTCCATTCACTCCAAACCTTGATGCTCTAGCTCAATTCGATCGGCATTATCAACCATTCAGATTAATTCATCACCAATAGCACCATCATACGGTGTGACAAACTGAGCAAGAATCTTGTCCCAATATTTCACAGCAGTCAGAATTCTTCCATGGCACACATTTAAGTTACTGTGATCAAAAGAGAGATTCCAGCGCAAACCATGATTCCACCTCCTCTATAACTGTGCCTTTCAACAATGTTACCTAGGTAGAATCTGATGCCTTGTTCTCTCCAGATCACCAGACGAACTGAATCACTCTCCAAAGGAAACTGGGACTCATCTGTGAACAGTATGGAAGCCCATTGTTGTGTGTTCCAGGTAACGTGCTCTCTTGGCCAACATAAACGGGCATTTCTGTGTTCTCGATTAAGAGGGCCACACATCGGGTCATCTTGCATAGAGTCCTTAATTGTGAAGATGTCTATGCATCGTAATCGGAGGTATTGACATCCCTGTTGCTATACGATGATCTGAAATTAGCTGAGCCACAGTAGTGATGCTCCTCTTTTAGGCAAAAGAGCTAGAAAGCGACCTTGTACAGGGGTTGTAATCCATGAGCGGTCTGGAACAAATCTTGATACTGAATTTTTGAATTCAAATTGATCTCAGAGCCTTTGAACCACACTACGAGACGCATTAAGACGTCCAGCAGCACCAGCTTGTGATAACCCCATTTCCATCCGTCCGATTACCCGCCATCTTAACGAATCAGATAAACAACATCTCCTAGACATGGACAACACTATTTCAGTAATACCAACAATTCAAGATCAACAACCATAAAAAAAAAAAAAAAATTCACACAAATTCTCAAAGTGGGATATTCTCAGTTTCCCTCAACTGCCATATAAATGTTCAATTCTTTAAAAAAAAATAGAGATGGGCATAATTGTTTCATAAGGTTTTTATTGAAGTTACTTATGATCATTCATATAAACCATTATTTTTTACCTTAATTTTCATTCTTTTAATAGTGAGCGTCAAAAGACTGGTTGTACCTTAACTTTTGGAGGCCAGTGTATTTGAGTATATTTGTTAAAATGTGAGACATTTTATATTAAATCTATGCATAAATTTAAAAAACCTATCTAGTCAGTCATTGTACCAAAAACTTTCAGAAGATCTTCTCTTGTTTCAAAATCAAATTCAAAATTTGAACTTGAGTTGATGCCATTTTCTCACTAAAATTTAAAAGAAAAAAACATTTTTAATTTGAATAGATGGTGTTTAAGACTTTTGAAGCTCTATAAAAGTGGAATACTTTGACAGGTCGTAATAATATGATTTTTAAAAGAAGGCATGTATTTAAATTCAGAAAATAATGTCCTACTTTTTCAAAAAGTTAAACACGATAAAAAGCACTACAAAAGGTTGATGCTATAAATTTGAAATTAAAATTTTCAAGAAAAAATGTATTAATTTTTTTTTTTCATTACTTGAAAAACATTCTATTTTAAAAAAAAATAATAATAATAATGGGAACTTTTTTAAAAGGAATTTTTTCCCTTTTATATTTTGTCAATTGAAAGCATACAAATCTGCATAGGGTGATTTTATTGATGCCACGTAGAAAGAAAAATTCTGCAGTTTTTCAATCTCGCAGGATTTTTTAAACCTTTCCGGTCTTTCTTGAAATGCGAGAATAGAATAGATATCTTAAGGTATCTCTGAATTTAGTGAAATACAGACTTAGACTTATCCAAGTATATAAACTATATAGGCTTCAAAAATTTCAATTAGACACAAATTTTAACTTTGGTTTAAATTGGAATTATTAGACTGGAAGATTAAATTGCATTACATCCTATTCAGTTTCCTGTATTACGCTGTATTCCAGATTTTCGTGGTTCGAATTATAAATAATGATGGGTCATGATTCTGAAATATTCGTGGTATAAAAGAACATTTATGTCCGGAAAATCTGTGCAGTTATTTACAAATCACCTTTCATGTGAAAGACAAAATATTTTGTAACGTTACGGTATATTTTCTTAGTAAGTGGCTGTATTTTACGTTTAGTGATTTCCAAAAAAAAATATCTCTTTTTATCGACCAACGACAGCATTATACTGCAATTCCCGCTCTGTTTCTATGGAAAATTAATTTCCCTCCATAATATTTATTTACAATAGTTAGTTCTCGGTACGTACAGTTTTCCTGTTAAATTTCTGTTTTAAGATCACAAAATTCCAGCTAGAGTCAATAGAAGAGACAAACGGTACTGAATGAACAAAGGATATCACCCCTCCTTAAAATTTTCAGCGAAAACGTTGGCAGCCGTTTACCTTACGGTTCTTAGCCGCTGTTCTCTGCCCGATAAAAATATGATCACGTTTCTTCCAAAACATCTTGAGTAATGAACTCTTCTTCCTGCGTCATTGTCCTACCTGTCGGAGAAAGGGAAGTTTCACTTCGCGTACCTTCAAGTTACGAAATATTATGATTAAAATACACCAACGCGACGGAGTGTGGCACCTTTTTCGGCTTGTTTCATGTGGTCATTCTTTTGCCGCACGTCCAGAAAATGCGACCGTTGTGGAGGAGGGTCCCTGAGGTGTTTATATCCACCACCGGAGATAATTTTTTTTGTAGACTTTGTGAGCGTTGCCTCGAAACCTTTAATGAACAATAAAAAATTGCACAACTGACCACGATGTCTTTGGAAGAGAGAGCCCAAAGAAATAATTTATGGTTGTAGGATTTGGTCTATACGAGACCGAATTCTGCTGCAGTGGTTCGCTTATCGGCTTATTTGATGCAGCGAAACTTCTGTAACACTGCAAGAGAGGAACGTTCCAAGCACGAGACTCCTTGATATGTTTATCTCCAACCCCCTTTTTTCTGGGGAGACTCTCCTCTCTTTTGTTGATGACCACAGAGCCTTTGGAAAAGGAAACCTGGAGAAATAATTTATGACTTTTCGTAGCAGATTTCAACATTTGCGGTCCGAACGCAACCTTAACGTTGCAATACATCAACACGACGGAGTGCAGGACCTTTTTCCGACCTGTTTGATGTGGTCTTTCCTTTGTCGCACGACAAGAGAATGCGACGATAATGGAGGAAGGTCCCTGGCATGTTTATTACTTCCCCTGAGGAGAATTTCTGGTGTTTATTTTATGCGTTTTGCTTCGAAACCTTTGAAAAACAATTAAAAAGGCTACAACTGACCACATAGCTTTTGAAAAAGAAAGACCTGAGAAATAATTTGACTTGTCGCAGTATTTGATCTATTAAAAAAAAAAAAAAAAAAAAAAAAAAAAGTGTGACTCCTAGCCGGTAGCACCTTCTTCCGAGCACCCCGCTATCATCACTGCCAATGCTACAAAAGCTTCTCTTCTTGAATGAGAGACAAAAGCTCCTCTTCTCCGTAGGGCATCAATCAGTTCGATCGTCCGTTATTGAAAACTGTTGTGCACATAACATTTGCGGTATGGAAAGTCGTCTCGATGGGAGGTAGAGTCATAAAAGAAAATTCATGTTTTAATACAATTTTGGAAAAGTAGTCTAGAATTATATATCTCTAATATCAATATTATCTTCTTCTTCTTTTTTTTTTTTTTTTTTTTTTTTGGTATAAAAAAGAACATGTACACACTCATGAATGTTGAAATACATATATGTTTTTTTTTTTTTTTTGGAAAATATTCAGGGCTATCTTTTGAAAAATTGGGTCGACCCGAAAAAATCAAAACTCAACCGGAAACCGACACGAATCCGAAACATTTAAACTCTACGCACATAGTGACAAAAATTAGCCTCAATCCGACGTGACTCAGGCCGCGGGTCGAGTCAATTTCGTGTAAAATCGTGTTACCGGACCCGATGCCGAACTTTAATGGGAGTTTGATAGTTGCGAGGGGGCATAAAGCCCGCAGCTTCTACCTATCAGTAACGATCAAAACTGTGGGGAAACTTTCTCCCGGCTCTTGGGTGTTTGCCCGTATTTCTGTACTAAATTTAGGGTATTTGCCCGTATTTCTGTACTAAATTTAGGGTATTTGCCCGTATTTCTGTACTAAATTTAAGGCTGTTCTCAAATCCAAACATAGGCTACTTTCTGACACATTTTTTAATTCATTTTTCTTCGCAAATGCATGAAAGTGGCAAGTGTTTTTATTCAGAAACTATGTAATTGAAACACGTTTTCTATTTTTTGGTAAAGACAGAAGATATTTCAAAAAATACTGTCCAAGTATGGGTTTTGAACCGAATTTCCGACACGGCAGCCCGAGAAGCGCGAAAAACGTGTCGTCACATGGTCAGAATGGCTTATAACTCGATAAGTAATTTATTTATCAAAAAATGGAAAACTCAATTCGATTTCAAATCACTTCTTTATTCAAACCTGTCAATACTATGCCTTTGCTTTTAAAAATGAGTCAAAAAATGTGTCAGAAAGTTTCACGTTGTTCAGCAGATTATTTGAGAACCTCAGTCTTTCTTTATTAAAAAGAGGAGCTTATGTGTTTTGTAAGGACTCCTAAAATAATAATAATAATAGTGATATCACTAATTTTAACATTTGCAAGCTCATGCTTTCGTTAGGTTGCAATACGAATTTGAAGTTAGACATCAGCATTGGCTTCCAAGATTAGATCGATTTCCTGCATCTACCCTGCTTATTCCATGATATTTCATATTTTTGTGGTTCGAATAAAAAGTGATGTGCTTGCGTGGAATAAAAGTGCATTTTTGACAGGAAAATTTACGCAATTACTTATAATTCTCCTTTTATTTAAAAGGCAGAAATTTCGTCACATTACGGTGTGTTTTCTTAGTAAGTGATATATTTCGTTTGTGTATGTCGTTTGATGATTTCCAAAAATAATTTCGTTTTTCGATGATCAACGACAGCGTAATACAATATATTGTCATTTCACTTCCCTTTCAACATAAGAACAATTTCCCTCTATTGTTATTGCTTCACAATAGTTGGTTCTCGGTACATACATTTTCACAAAGGGTATCTCTCTCTTTAAAATTTTCACCGAAACCGTTGGCAGCAGTTTATCTTACGGTTCTAAGTAAACTGCGTAATAGACCCAATTCTGTGACAAGAGCCATAAATTATTTCCTTGAGCTTTTTTTCCCCAAAGACTTTGTGTGGTCAGTTATGACGATATTTATTATTCTTTTCAAATGTTTCAAAGAAAAGCACACAAAATCAGCAAAAGAAAAGAAATTTTCCTCAGGTTTAGGTAATAAACATGTTAGGGATCCTCCTCTATGGCAGTCGCTGATAAAAGTAGGATCACGATCCTTCTAAAGTTGCGTTTATATGGGGTTTTCAAAAAGTCGTAAATTATTTCCCTGGTCTTAATTTTCAAAAGATTCCGTGGTCATCAACAAAAGAAACGGGAAGTCTCAACAAAAGAAAAATGCGGTGATAAACATGTCAGTGATCTCCTCCGCTGATTTCTGACCTCTAAACGAGCTTCCGATGACTGAAACATGAACGAATGACCACATCAGAAGTTTTCCGCTGAGGAAAAACGCGATCTGTTCGATCAGTAAAACGTCTTGGGTCATATACATACACTTCTACTAGCGGCATTGCCCAACCTGCCGGAGAAACGAATAATTTCGCATATCTTCAAATTATTATTACTCAAGTAACCGTTTTTTTTTTCCCTTTATTATTATTATTATTTTTTTTATTTTTTCGGATTTTTTTGCAATGATATCACCGTTTAACTACGGTCATTCTGACACTATGAAAAATGATCTATTTAACAAAATTACCTTTTTTCTCTTGGAAACGTGACCTTAATCAGAAAATAAGCCCCAACATGATTTTTCATTATGCTTGTAATAGTGTAAGTTCTACCACGAAAATAAGCCTTACTTCAAACATAAGCCCCACTCTGTCACACTTATTAAAATAATCAATAAAGATATTACCTTGATTTTTAAAATTTTGATAAAAACGTAGCAGAATTCAGAAAAAAAAAAAAAGTGCTTAAGTGATGGATAGAAGAAGAATATGCAAGAAAAAACTTCTCCCTGAATACTAACATGATGCAGAACAACATTAGTGAAAACTAATTTTTTACTGCAGAGACGTGTAGAACTACATTTTCTATCAAGCGTAAAAAAAGCCGTGAATTTTCCATAATTTAGTTCGGTGCCCACGCCAAACTAACATATTGTAATGTAAAAAAACTATTTTTACTTTTATATGTATTTGACTTTATAGCTTTTAACTTTCGTAAAAATTAATTGGTCGTCACGAAACATGAGTGTGGTGGTTAAGCGACACAGAAATACTTTGCGGTTTTAAAATAATTGACGTATCGTAAATAGTTTTTTTTTTTTTTTTTTTTTACAGGAACATGCCAAAAACTTTAATATGTCATAGTCTACTACGGGTCAAAATGAACGATATTGGAAACGATGGGATTTAAAAGGACCCGAAACCGACACAGCCCGCGGATTGAGTTGGTTTTCCGCTTGACTTCAAATATAATTTTCGGGTATAACCCAACCCGTGCAGTGCTCTAAATAGTGTAGATAATAATAAAGGATTGCCATAGGAACTTTTCTAACATAGTTTGAAAGTGTTTAAGAATTCGGTTTGTCTATCTGCCATCTGTCCGTGCTCTAAATCGCGTAAATATACTCGGATTGCCATGCAATTGATATATGTTATTGAGGTTTACTGTGGCTTGGTCGGTATTGAAAATGAAGTGTGTAGCTTTTATATATAGTTTATTTACCAGGGACACTCAAAATATAATTGCGTTACATTACGGTGTATGGGGAAAAATAGTTTGCGGTGTACTTTATTAATGTTACACTATTTCAAACATATTGTAACTGATATATATCACTGAGATGCACTGCCAAAGGCTACCTGTAGAATAAGGTGTGCATATGTTCATCGTTCATTTACAGGGACACACAAAACAATTCGGTTATACTACTGTATATCAATAATAATTGAATAATAATTGCTGGAAGTGCGTTTTCAGTTGTGGTAAGCGATTTCAAATTTAAGTCATTTTTTACATATTTCTTCGTGTATATAAATTTTATAGATCCTATACAGCAATTCCTAAATAGCTGCACAAAATACCTCCACTGCAGAAAAAAAAAAAAAAAAAAAAAAAAAAAAAATGCGCGGTACTGCTTATTTTACTGTTTATTACTGTTAATTTTACGGTATAATACTGACAGCTGGAGTGCCAGTATTATACTGTAAAATCAACACTTTTTTTTGCAGTGTACATTTCCGGTTACTGCCGAAATTAGCTGCAGTGGAATTTTCAACTCTGCTTAGCGTTTCCTAACTGTAGTAAATTTTAGAATTCTGTGTAGTATATATACAAACCTATAGATACTATACAGGGTTGCACAAAAGAATTCGGATACTTTTCCGACAATTGGTGGTAATTGCTGGCATTATGGGTTTTCAAATGTGTTATACATTTTCCGAAATGTTTGATTAGACATCATTTTTCACTTTATTAAACGGTGATGTTTTGTTAAAGTATTCTGAATGTATTGGAAAGTGTTTCATAATCTGTGCTTGACCCAAGATTTTTCTTTCTTGTTTATTTCAGTCGGTCCGTTGAAGTATGATAAATTCGTCTGAAACTGTATTACGTGTAATGTTTACAATTTTTCTTTGCCATGTTCAATGTTATTTTCATGAACTGAAATAATAAAACGGCCCTTCCAACAAATATATGTAAACACAGTAGTTATTTGAAAAACATGCTACTTCTAAAAACAGAGAATTTCCTGAAAAACACATTACTGCCATAAGTCGTTCGATGTTACACGCCATTTACTTATGATAATCTGTTGTGTATTCACCTGTTCTTTTAAAAGCTTGTTTACTTCGTTTTTAACGGGAAAATTGCTACTGCTAAAATTTCGTAGTATGAGACAATGGCAATTTTATAATAATACCAACTGACCCGCCCAGCGTTGCCCGGGTCCGTGATAAAACCTTAAATAATCCCCAAATTTGTTTTATTTTATGTATTTTACCCTATATTGTATGAATTTATATTTTTAATGGCAAAATCGCAAAATCGTAAAAAAAAACATTTACTTCTTTTTTCAAGTAGATCGTTATATAGTTAAAAAAAAAAACCTTTTGTTGTCCAAACCCTTTGAAATTTTCAATGGTCATAAATATAACGGTTTTACAGACCGTGTAAAAATTACGTCAGAAATATTGTTATCTATGGTTGTAAAATAAATATGTTTTCTTTTCGCGTCGAGTCTGTTAACATAAAAAAAATAGTATTCGTCGTCCGATCTCTCTGAAATTTTAGTCGTTTATAAATATAACTGTTTCCAAGACTTCCATAAAATTATGTGAAAATATATGCATTTTAAATACTGAAAACGTTACCCGAAGCCGAGCGTGACCGCGGAAAACATACCGTTATTATGAGTTTTCGCCGAAACTATCTCAGATTTTATTTTTTTTTTAAATACTTGTTCTCGTCCGAACGCTTCGAAATTGTTGTAGGTGATGTAAATCTGGTCTACCGAGATGTTCTAAAAAGATTGTATCGAAATACGAACGTTTAGTAACTTTTAGCGTAAGAATAAAAAATGTTCTCGCGAGGCGCGAAATGACCTGCGTTCGCCGGAGTTTTTGAAAGGGTTAAAATCCGTATTTAAAAAAAAAATTATTATTATACCCTCTGTTAGAAGAAAGTTTCAGCTCTAAGAGCATATGTTTGGTTTGTATGTATCTATAAAATTGTGCTATTGAGCAGAGGCGTAGCGTCAAGGGGGACAGGATCACTTTACTACCAGTGTTTTTATATACTATATTTGGCCTTATTTTATTCATACCGTTCAAAGATTAAATAAGGCCAAATGTAGTATATAATTATACTGGTAGTAAAATGATCGTGCCTCCCCCCCCCCCCTGTCGCTACGCCACTGCTATTGAGGGGCGTTGGCGTAAGGGAGAAAACATAAACCCGTTAAAACGAATCTTTTTCAAAAAAAGTTTTCAAAGGTTTAACCTTTTTCTTTTCTTTGAATGCATTACGGCATTGGAGACGTAAGAGTGCGATCTTTCAGAATATGCTTTTCGTTTTTAAATAAACCAAAGGGTGTAGTCGATAGAATTTAAAACAGAATTGCGAAATAAACTCATTCTTCATGTAAATGGTTCTTCATTCTCGTGCGCTGCGGTAAATCGGGTTCTGGGCATGCGCGAGTTCTGAAAGCCGGCTCGCATAAAAAAAAAAAAAAAAAAAAAAAAAAGAGATGAGTTATTGATCAGTTTTTAATTAATATTTTTGTTAATTTTCAAAGTATTAAAATTCTGAGACTCAGGTGCACTAGGCCAAGCCTTGGACTATCCACACCTAAATTTTCAGACTTCTAGGTGGGCTAGATTTTACTTGCCATCGCAGACAAACACACACAGAGCGAAACTTTCTTTTATTAGTATAAATTTTATTTTAATACAAGTTTAACAAAACCATAACCATACTTTCCTTTGTTTTCCAATTTTTATTTTTTTATTTTTTTATTTTTTTTTTGACTACGCACCCAAGAATCTCAAAAATCATGAGCCCCCCCCCCCCCCCCCTTCCCTATCATTCCTCTGTAACATATAATTCATATTATTTAAAGAATGAATTCTTAATCGCATCGGGGAAGCCTAAAAGACCATTAACAACTAAAATTTTATAATGCTTGTGCTGCCATTTAATGAGTAAATAGGGACAAGTTTATACACTGCAAAAAAAAAAAAAAGTGTTGATTTTACAGTATAATACTGACATCCCAGCTGCCAGTGTTATACTGTAAAATTAACAGTAATAAACAGTAAAATAAGCAGTAATACGCTGCCGCGCATGCGCGGTACTGTTTATTACTGTTAATTTTACGGTATAATACTGGCAGCTGCGGGATGCTAGTATTATACTGTAAAATCAAGACTTTTTTTTGCAGTGAAGTAATATGAGGGAATGATGTCAACAATAATAAAAAATAATTTCATTACATAAATAACACTGGTTTACACGGTTTATATACTTTAATATGTGTATTATATTTAGTATGTATATTTAGAAATGTGTATTTTTTCATAGCTTCTAGTGCACTGAATACGGGAAAATTATTGTAAAAAATCTGTCACGTCTAGTTTAAAAAATATTTATTAAATACTTAAAAAAATAATAATATGAAATATAAAAAGAAAAAAATAGAAATGATTGATTTTACTCTTTTTTTAAAAAATAATTTTCTTGATCTGTTTCTCTTAAAATAGACCAGCAGTAGTCCCCTAACATACTTTCGTCCCAAAAACCTTTGTGTCTGTCTTCAAAAATTTTAAGATCTTGGTGAAAACGCTCTCCCTGTTCGTCTCTCACGGCGCACAAATTTTCAGGGAAAAAATCCAGGTGTGAATGGAGAAAATGTATCTTCAGAGACATGATTGTTCACACCCATTGCATGATAGTTTTTTAATAAAACAGCAATATTCTTTTCACAATTTTCATCTTTATGATTTCCTAACAATCCATGGACGAAACGTGATAAAGGAATCCCAAGCATTTTTTTCATTAGTAGATAAAAGTTTTTCAAAGTCCTTATCTTGCATCAGTTTACGTATCTGTGGACCGACAAAAATTGCCTCTTTTAATTTCGTGTCTGAAATACTTGGAAAAATTTTGTGTAAATATTTAAAAGCAGCACTGTTTTTTTCCATGGCTTTGACTTTTTTTTTTCATACGATTTGGCGATGACATTCAAATTGCTCGCGAACCGAACTTCGATAATCAAATCAAATCTTACTCGAATTTAACCGACTTGCTCGTGGAGAGTTTGAGGATTCACTCCCACGGTGCGCTGGGTCAAGCCCCACAATAGAACCCTATTAGAGTACCCTTTCTTATCTCCCGGCAGATCTGAACTCCGGTGGGGAGAAAACTAGGTTATTCCTTTCTAGTCGAATTTCTTACCAGTTGAAAGTAAGTAAGATGGTAAAATATAGGGGGTCGTATATATATATATATATATATATATATATATATATTAACCAATTGTATATAAATATATTTTAATCAAAAGTATAATTTGCACATTAATTTTGCGCAAATATAATGTATTTGCTAATTTTTTCATGTTTATAACTTTCGCCATTTCACAAGTTAAATTCGATAATCGTTAAATTCATAGATTCAATTCTGAATTTATACGAAATTTACCATGCTTAGGAATGTTAGCAATTAGAAATAAAGGTTATTTTAAATATGCCAGTAAACTTCTGTTGCTCTTTCTGTTAAATAAGTTGTTAAAGTACTTACTTTAAGTAACATAATAAAAAAGGACTATATTTCTATAACATAAAATTCCCCGATCATAAATCACCCATCAGAATCATGCTTCGACAAATGAAAATGACGTTATATTTCAAGAAATATTGCATTGGCATTCATAAAACTGTAATTTTATTAAAAGATTGCATTTTCTGGATTCATTTTTGTTTGGAAACGAATGAAATTGGCAGCTGCTTTTATTATGATACTATACAAACAAATGCTGTTTTTTGATAAAGACACAAAATACTATCGAAGTTTCTGTTTAGAATCGACATTCAGGACGTAACAACGCGGGAAAGAAGAAAACCTTTGTTCACGTGACAACAATCACTTATAGCGATAGACAATATTCATTTATCAAAAGATTGTAAACACCATTCGATTCCAAATCACTTCAATAATCAGGCATGCAAGTGCCATCAATTTTCCGTTTAAAAATGAGTCCGTGAATGTGTCAGAAAGATTCAAGTTGTCTTATTGATTGACAGATTAGTTCGGATGGTGATATTGACATCATTCTCAAAGAAAAAGATCATTTTCGTTTATGAGAATGAAATAATTTAGTATGATTGAGTCAGTATGAACTCATATTCAATAACTTTTAGTTCTGCAAATAAAGTTCCTACTTATATCCCCCCCCCCCCATTTTTTTTAAAAATAAATTTTATATGCACCAAATTAAAAAGTTTCCGAAAATTACATTATTTCCTTGAAATAAAAATAAGTAAATCTATAAAACTCAGACATTTAAAAATGATTGAAATAATTAATATACTTAACTCAGGTAACCAATTTAGGTAGTGATAATGAAGTTATTCTAAAAAGAAGAAAAATGACTTTTGACATATAAAAATAAAATACTTTATTATTATTGTGTCAATAGTCAATAGATTTTATTCTGCACGTACAGATACTGAAACTTTACCATTTATTAAAAGATCTTCATAATGCATATATCTGGTAAGTAAATCAGAAGAAAAGTGAATTAAGAAATAGAAATATCAGGTTTTAAAAACTTATTCTATGAAAACACATTTTTAAACTTCTTATAAGAAATGTTTTATAAGTGCGATTTGATGAATTTGAAAAGTTCAACGTTCTTACACAAGTAATAATAGTTTTTTACTCTTAATTTGTAAAATAATCAAGAATAATATATTCAATAAACAATTGCAGCCTTTCACTACAATACATTTCTGAATTCTTCAATACCATCATACACATATATGTCAAAATTTATTCCTCAGTTAAATGCAACATTTTATAATTAAGCTCAGCGGAGGGAAAGCACCAAGTGGTATGCAAAAAAAAAAAAAAAAAAAAACCTTAAATGTTAAAATGCGTACCACAACTGAAAGCGCACTTCCAGCAATTACTTTTGATAGACAGTACTCAAGCCAAATTCTTTTGTGTGTATTTGTGAAAAATCGACAAATTCTATGCATACCATAATTCTACAGTAAGTGCGTCTTGTAGCACACCTCAGTGATGTATATTTTAAATGTGTTTAAAATAATGAAATATCATTGAAATACACCGCAAACGATTTTTCCTGATACAAAATGTAACGGAATTATTTTGTGTGTCCCTGTAAATGAACCGTAAGTGCTACATATTTCATTTTCAATACAGAACATGCCATAATAAACCTGAATAACATCATTTACATGAAAATCCGAGTATATTTACGTGAGTTAGAACACTGTCAGACGGACAGACAAACCAAATTCATAAGAAAAACGAATATATATATTTAAAGCAATTAAAACGTTTTATATTCTTTTGCCAATAATCAGTCGTTAGCCCAGTTTAATAAAGAAATAATTATTATAATTTCTAAAGTTGCTCCTCCCCTTAAAAAAAAGATTTATTTATAGATGTACATAACTTTTATTTTGGATAGAAAACAAATACTATCGATGGTAATTGAAATCTCAGAAATACTCTTTTGATTCGCTTCGATGTCGAAAAATATTTAAGTTCAATGGAAAAACAATGATTGTTTTTTAAAGTGAATAGTTTTATAAATATTCTAAAAATGTCTTAACGTTAAAAATTACTAATTGGGAGTTAAAAATCATTGATATTATACATTTTAAAACATTCATGAAGGCTTCAAATCAGGGTACGCAAAAATCATGATTTTTTTTTTTTTTTTTTTAAAGGGATTTATTTCATTTAAATCATATATTTTTTTGTTATTTAAATCGGATTTTTTTAAATTATTATGTTAGAAAGTTAACTTTTCTACACATTATACATATAAATTTAGCAAGAATGCTTGATGATTTTTTAAATTTTAAATGCAAGTACCATATGAAAACTAATAATTATAAATTAATTAATTTTTAAATGGATGAAAATATGTGAAGAAAAGAAAAACAGATTTTTTTTTTTCCTTTTTGCAATATTAGATAGTATTTGTCAGCATATAAGATATGTCCTATTTTTAAAAAATATTTAAATGTGTAAGTGTAAAATATATAAAATATCTAAAATCTTTTGAAATTGCATTTCTCATAAAAAATATGCATATATACACATTGGTTAATACAATTAATTTTAAATATATGACATAAATGTTCAAGGTTTTTCTCAAAAGATTAAAGTTAAAAAATATAACAATTAATAGTATTTTAGAGTCACCTCCATTTTCATTTCTAATTTTATTAATACCTGATATTGAAAGTCAATGGAAAGAAATTACTTTGTACTTTTGTTACTACTTGTTACTTTTTTGCCTTGGTGACTTTTAATAAGTAGATATATTGAAATGAAAAATAGACGAATACTTTAGAAAATATGAAAAATGTATTATTTTTTCAAAACACTCAAGGGTTTGGAATGCAAGCAGGCTTTGTATAATAAAAACAAATTTCCTGCTTTTTCATTCCCCACTTTGTTTCTAAGTTTTGAATGTCCTATAAACCGTAAGTAGAAAATAGTCCTTAATACAGAGTTGCTTTATTGCTTTTTCACCTGACATTTCACAAAAACTTGACTTGAAATGGGCTCTCCACCTCTCCGAAGGAGACATTTCGAATACAGTATTTTGCTCAAAAATAAAGTCATAAAAAGCATCTGCCTTAGCTAGGAATCTCATGATTAAAGTTATAAAACTACTAGTAAATTTATTCTTCTTAGAAAATTTAAAAATATATATATATATTTCCGATCTCAGTCAAATCGCATCTTTTTTAATTCATCATGCATGCTCTTGACATTTGCTGCAATATCTGTGACAAGGACAAGGCTACCAATAAAACAGTTACATTCAGCTTTGCACTTTAATATTACTTCATGAGCAATTTTTTAAGGTATATTCGGTTCTGTGTGAATTTTCTTATGTGTCAATAGAATCCACAAGATACCAATCCTTGCTGCATTTGGTGACGAAGTATTGAAACAAGCTATTGTTAGAAAGAAAACATTCAAAATTCATTCAAAAATTGATCAGCTATAAAGATCTGTAGATTGACAGTATTCATCCTCTTTATTTTGCCTTTCTGTGCTGTTACAGCGTGTGACACAGCCATGGATAAAACAATTGCAAGATATTTAAAAATAAATATTAATATTGATTTATCAAACAAATTACAACAATATCATGTTAAATAGCATCTAAGTGAAATATATAAGGGTAATAATGGCCTTTTTAATAATGCCATATTAATGACCAAATGAATTTTGGGCCACTTTTGTTCTGGAAATGCCATCAGGATAACTTTTTTGTAATAAATACTGTTCTATCATTAGTTAGAAGAAAAAAAAAAAAACAATATGTACAGATTGCAAATATAAAATTTAAAATTGAGAATTTTAAAAAAAAGATTTCAGAGAAGCGGAGATTTTTTTTTTTTTTTAATCCAAATAAATAACATGTGGGTCGCTTAAATTTTATTATAATCTAAATCAAAGCAAAAATACATATTTCAGCAGAAATTTTTTTAAATATTGATTTAAATCAATCACCCTTAGCATTCTACGTATTCTCTGCCCCCTATGAGTATGATCGCAAAGACCCGTCCACACCTGGTAGACTCTAAAAACACATTAATTTGGTGGAATAATTTGTTAGAGTGGAATCTCGTTTCCGTATTTTGATTTGTAAAATATCCCTCATTTTCTTTCCAGATAGAAAATTTTCGGGTAAAAAGGAAGCCCTGTTACCGCAATCATTTACGGAGTTCGAATCCAGGCTATCTTTCTTTTAATCTACGTCTTTCTCCCTTCCTTGACCTTAGGGGGGAGTAAGCGAGCGGCTTGGGAAGTCTCCGAGTTTGAGAAGCGAGGTTTTACTATGAACGTGTTTCGAAAATTTCATTTATATACGATTTTTAAATCTTGTTTTCAGTATAGCTATCATGTCAATAAATTAATGTCCAAATTACCCATTATTTCAAGCCACCAAAGTTCGAATTAAAGAAAATCCACTATATAAACAAGATTTACTGTATAGTACATATATATTTCCTTTATTAAGTAGCACGTCCAAAAACTCCTAGAAAAAAAAAAAAAAAAAAAAAAAAAAATATATATATATATATATTTTACATTGACACTAAACAGAAATTATAAGACCCCCCCCCCCCCTCAAACCCGCATGCACAATTCTGAAAACAACAATTTTCTGTGCAGATGGGGAAAAAAAAACAATAAGAATGAAAGAAAAACTGTTATTTATATCTTTCTTCTATTATCGAAAGAGTGCCTACATTGATAAAATTTCCGGTTTTTGATCACAGCATGCTTCCGCATTTTAAATGACCTCCACCTTCCTGCCCAGCGTCCTTGCTCTACGACGAGGTCGCGGGAATTTTTTTTTTTAATCTTCTTTCCGTAAAAGAAGAATATAAAGAAGAAAAAAGAAATAGTGAATCAAAAAGTGCACCCTTTCACCGGAATATAAAACAGGCTTGTATCAAGAAAAACTTTGCGTGAGATGCAATGTTTTCGTTTGAAGCAAATGAAAACAATGGGTGGATAGTTTCCTATTACGTTCACATAAATCTTTTTCTTTTATCCTTGGAATAAAATGATATCCATATTTTCTTTTTACACTCTTTTATTTAACTTAATTCAGCTTGGTTTTTGTATGTAAAGATGAAATTTTGTTGTAGGTTTTTAACCCACTTCCTCCTACACTGCAAAAAAAAAAAAAAAAAAAAAAAAAAGTGTTGATTTTACAGTATAATACTGGCAGCTCAGGTGCCAGTATTATACTGTAAAGCTAGTATCAAAGTATATAGCTTATGCACTTTATTTTCATAAAATTACAAAATAAAATGAACTAGCAGGAGTTTATTAATAAATTTAGAAAAATAGAATTAAGATTTTATAGTGGTAAATTAGCAGGGTCATTCAATTAGAAACCGGAAAAATCTACTAATAGATTTAAATATACAATAAATTAACTTTTTATAATATATATATATATATATATATATATATATATAACCATAAATGAAACATTATCATAACACCAACTAAAACAATGAAATAATTAAGTATGAAATAATTAGTTGACAATGAAAGATTCCCCAACACACTTAATATGGAATCAAAAACATTGAAAGAATAAGAAATTAAATAAAAATTGAATATATATATATATATATATATATCTTTGAATTTCAAAACACATTAATCAAGTTCTCGCAACATTCTAACCTAATATACAGTCGAACTTTGTTAACGCGAACACTCAAGGGGAAACATTTTTTGTTCATGTTAAAAGTAGTTCGTGTTATCCGAACTTAAATACATTACAGACAACTGCACGGGGCAATCGGAAACAATTCATGTTAAAAGTAATTCGCGTTAAGCGTGTTCATGTTAACGAGGTTTGACTGTATAAATATATAATATACCATAAAATGTAAGATAATTGGAAGTTGGATATCAAGTGAATTCAAATGGAATTTGAAATGAAAAATGATCTAATATGACACAAAATGTAATAAAATGGAAATTTGGATATCAAGAGAATTAAAATAGAATTGGAAATGAAAAAACACGTGTAAATATTAATCGTCAGCCTGGAATTATCAACACGTGTTTTAAAAATAATACAATATTTCATAAAAATATACTAGCAATTATGCTAAGATCAGTATATTCATCCAGATATATTGTATTATTACCAGGAAACAATTGGAAATAAAACACCTGTAAAGTATAGATGAAATATTTTACTCACTATAATTATCAAACATGTTTCAAACAACACTACGACCACATTGAGCTCAATTCATGACATATCAGAAATCTTGATAAGATAGTCAAGTTGAGACAACACATGTTGAAATAACACCTAAAATATTACATTTCACTACAAATTGATTTAAAACACACTAAAATTATTTTGTGAATATTTATTATGTGTGATTTTATTTATTTTTTATAAATAAATAAAATCAAAAACATATTTATATTTGTAAATAAACAAATTTCCCAAATAATTTTAATATTTAAAATTTTTAACATTTATTTGACAAGAATATGTGCTGCCCTCTGTAGGAAAAATAATTATACAAAAAATTAAGTTTGATTTACACATCTTTTATTTTAGCTTAAAAAATATATAAATATTAATAAATAATAAATAATAATATCATTGTAGTTTTACACTAACATCAAACATATTTCCATTATAAGAATTAAAACATTGTCTGACACTGTATTACTAGAAATTAATTTGAGTTTATTTACGTCTACCAATTAGTTAAGGACAATAAAAAGATAGAAATAGAAAAAGATTTTATGTTATTATTATCAAATTTAAGTATAATTTAACGTAAGAATTAAATATTCAAAAGCTTTTATTAAAACAAAAATTAAATATTCAAAAGCTTTTAATAAATCAACAAGAACGAAAAATCATGCGTCAAGCATAGATTATGTAGCACTTTCCAACGCTTCTAAAATAATTTTACAAATCATTACCGTTTAATAAGCTGAAAGATGACATCTAAGTAAACAATTTGGAAAACGCATAACATATTTAAAAACGTAATTTCAGGAATTTTCAATATATACAATATTCGGAAAAATATCCGAATACTTTTATGTAGCCCTGTATATGATCTATAGATTTGTATATATACATAGGATGCTAAATTTTAGTTTAGTTAGGAAACGCGTAGCACCGTTTAAATTCTCCTTCTGGAGTTTCTGTCAATAAACGGAAATGTGTTCGCGAACTTTTGTGCTGCCCTGTATAGGATCTACAGAATTTATACACACCACGTAATAGACAAAAAGCTAGTTAAGATTAAAATCGCGTTTAGTAACTTAAAACGCACTTCCAGGAATTATTGTTAACAGACAGTAGAGAATTCTTTTGTGTGTCCCTGTAAATGAACGATGACTGCTATACACACACTATTCTGTAGTAAGCCTCTTGTAATGCACCTTAGTAATATATATAAACTTCAATGCGTTTAAAATAGTGGAACATTATTTAAATAAGCCGCAGACGATTTTTCTCCATAGACGTAATGTAACGGAATTATTTTGACTGTCCCTGTAAAGTAACTCTAAGTGCTATACACCTACTATTCCATATTAAGCTTCTTCTAATGCATCTTAGTGATCTATATAAATTTCAATGCGTTTACAATAGTGAAACATTTTTAAAATAAACCGCAAATGATTTTTCCGCATAGACCGCAATGTAACGGAATTCTTTTGAGTGTCCCTGTAAGAAAACTATAAGTGCTACACACTTCAGTTGAAATAGGGAACGTGCCATAGATAACGACAATAACATATAAAAATTGCAGAGCAATCCGAGCATATTTACGGGAGTTAGAGCACGGACAGACGGCCAGACAAACCGAAGTCATAAGCACTTTTCAACTAGGTTGGAAAGTGCTAAAAATTAATATTCCATATTCTAATATAACAATTAAATTAATTTCTGTTATAAATTAAAGAAATAAACAATGAAGGCACAGAAATTAATTATATTAATATTATTATAATATTGTTTTTAAATATTCAAAAGCTATATTTTACATGGTATAAAAACATAACTGATTGAAACATGAAATTTAAAATTATTATAGATATAAAATTAAAATATAGTGCCCATACACACAAAAATTGATGTTATTTTATGGATTTTTATATGTTATGTGCAATCATCAATGTTAACCATATTTTATTTCTATTTTTATTTGTTTTTGTTTATTGTTATGTGTTAAAGTATAAATATTACATTAATATATTTAGATTACACGTGTGTTACAATTATATTTCAATGCAATGCATTATTTAAAAGACATATTTTTGAAATTGAACATTCATATAACTTAATAAAAAGTTGATCGGATGGATTTTTATTTGTGATGTGTAATCACCAATGTTAACCATGTATAATTTTCATGTGTTTTTGTGCATTGTTATGTTTTAAATTGTAAATAGTATATTTAGATTACATATGTTTTACAATTATTTTAATGCAATGCTTAATTTAAAAGACATTTTATTATAATTGATCATTTGTATCACTTAATAAAAAGGTGATCGGCAGATGCACACTCACCATGAACTACTATATAAAGCGTGCAGAATGACCATCCAGCACAATAAGAGTCCTTTATATTTGTTTTTAATGTATTATGTGCTGTATTAGTTCATCGCACACTAAAACAGAAGACATTATTACAGAACATGTGTATGTTTATAATATGATGTATTAATAGTTATTTAAAAGAACTGATAGTTGAATTTACCAAAAAATTAGGATAGCCATATAGTTTTGCTTGATTTCGTATAAATCTAATATTTTTGTTTTTATTTATATCTGAGCATAAATATTTTATTCAATGTAGGTAATTGATAATTATATTTTTATAAACTGATTTATGTAATCATGAAGCATAATTGGTAAAAATATTTACATTAAATGGTAAGTCAAATCTTTTATCGTAAATATCAAATATTAATTTATAATTATCATTAATATTAATTTTTAAGTCAAGAAAATTTATATTATTATTAACCATAACATTTTCACTTAATGTAAGCTGATTGGGATAAAAATTGAGTGGTGCTGTGTAGTTATTGTCACTGAAATAAAAAATAATAATGTCATCCATATAGCTAAAAAATACAAAATCATTATTAGCACCAAAAGTTCTTTCATAATAATATAAGTAAAGGTCAGAGAGAATACTTGAAGCGGTCCCTCCCTGGGGTATTCCCTGGTATTGTTTATAAATAATATTGTTATATATGATATAATTATTATGTAATGTAAAGTTTAATAAAGTTTTTAAAAAAATTACAGAAATATGATCTTTTAATTTTAATTGAGATTTATATTCTTTAAATAAAATATACATTGTTTTATGTAAATCTGTTATATCAATATTATTAAATATATCATTAAAAGCCAATGTTTTTATGAATTTTACAGGATTGATATTTTGTATTTTATTAATAAACTGAAAAATGTATTTTAGGCAATGTTGGTTATTATGTTTTATCGTTATATCATATATCTGCTTGAGTATATTAAGAAGTAAATTACTTGCAGTATTATTATATGTGTTATGTTACGGTTGGTTTCAACCAATTTTTTTTTTTAATCTACATTAATTACCTTAAATCACTCTCTCAACATTTATTTAGAAGTTTTCTTTTTGTTTCTGTTTTAAATAAATATATAAATAAATGTAATTATAATATTAATAATAAAAGCAGTTTTTTTTTCCTCTTCTTTCCATTTCTTTTAAGCAAAGCAATTTCAACTTTCATAGTCTAACGTAGCTTCCTGTTTTTCAAATACGAAAAGCAGACAGCAGGGGAGGGATGTTTTGTCAGTTAAAGACCGCACAGGTGGAAAATTTGGAGTCATCTAGTCTGACTTTGATATAAGAATGACCGACCGCCCTGTATAAGAATTACGTTATCTTATGAGTGCACTATACACGCAATTAGGCTTTGTATTGGCTCTGCTATCAGGCGGATAGCTGGCGCCCATGTAAACAGAGGCTCACAGGACCCCCTTCAGCACACGCCATGGGGGTGAAGCATGGCTGCCTTCCCCCATGAAGCGGCCGGCAGAGTGGAGCGACAAGCTGGAGTCTTCAGGAAGAGTCCATTTTTCCTTTTGTTTCCATTCCCGTACCCCTGGCAGAGTGGATCGGTCCCGTTTTTCAAGCGGCGCGGGAGAGTGAATGTTTAGGACAGTTGTTGCTTGGCCGAGATACCTGTCGTTTGGCTCGTAAAAAAATTGGACTTGTTGCGGGGTTCGAAAACTGGCCTGTGGGCTGGATCGCGAAGTTGTTGAAGGCGGACAGGTTTCTGAAAGATTATTGAAAATGGGGCATTGATGGTCCTACACTAACTATTCTAAATCATAGTGTTATGATGAAAAGAGGCTATAAGGGCATTTTCGAGTTGCGGATCTATAACGGTTAGCGAGAGATTAAAAAGAAGATATGTTTAGCCCCATTTTGCGTAATGGCATTCTAAGAAATAGTACTACATTATTATGACTTCGTAATCCTCAGAGGTGATCATAGAGATTGAACTAAACGGTCGTTAGAAATAGTAGTGTTCTGAGTTAAGGTGATGGCCATCTTAGAATAAAACACATGTTTCATGAAAGTGAAACTTTTGGCTCCGACAGTGAAATTCTGGGCCGTGGGGCAATTTCCCCCTCCTGACATGATGATGGACCTAGTAGTTGATGGCAAGTGATGCAGAGTGATGAGAGGTACGAAGTGGCAACTTTTTCCCCAGCCTGAGTACTCCAGCTTAAGTGTATTCAACAGATTTTGAAAAAGGACGAAATGTTCCTAAGTGTCCACTGACAAAAATTGTAGAACTCTCCACTTATTGTAAGTACTCCTTGCATAGTTTTTTTTTTTTTTTTTTTTATTTGTACATCTTTCTGAAAAAAAAAATATGTTTGCTATACCAGAGTTTAAAAGTGAAATGAATATCTTTAGATAATTTCAATAAGAATTTATATTAAGAATAGAAATAGTCTGTAGGTTAATATATGATGTTTGTATAATTGAACGACCATTAAATGGTAATGTGATGATAATTTCAAAAATATGATGTGTAATTTAAAAGTAACCAGTGAGTGGTTTCAACTTAAAAGATCAGTGGTTATATTGTCTTATTAAGATTATTTTTGATAACTTAGTTGCTTCATAATCTTAAATGTTCAAATAAATTGAGTTTTTTTGTTTATTATCAAGAATGGTATGTTTTTCTTTGTACAAATCTCTAAATAATTAATATTTTATATTCACAGTAAACCTATAAGAAAGGCTTAACCTTTCTGTGAGTAATAAAAAAAAAAAGAAAAAAAAAAAAAAAAAAAGGAGAATCCAACTTTATTAAATTAAGACTTTAAAATTCCTTAAATTTTAAATTCATAGTAATAGTTTATTTGAAAATTTAATTGAGGTTCACGTAAGGTCATTAGATGTAATTATTGTTCCTATCTCAGTATTGGATATACTGATAATTGATGCTTAAGTAAAATTAAGTCTAATTTCATGATTGATTAATTTAAATTTTAATTATCCTTTCTTTGAAGTATTTTTCAAAACAAACAACAAAATGGTTGTTTTTTAACAAAGTAAAAAAAAAAAAAAAAAAAAAAAAAAAGGTTTCCAGTTATTTTATACCACTATACGATTCTTGGCTAACCGATCGGATCTTGTTCAGAATCTCCATGGTTGTTCTAAAATTTTAGTACATCATCATATCCCTATTCTATTAACGGATTTAACTCCTTCTCCTTTTGGTCCTCATATTGGAGGAATTTTAGGTTGTCTGCATTTTTCCAAATTATATGATGATTACACTTTTGTTAACTTAATGTATATGGAGATTTGAGCTTGATCGGGTTGGAGTGGAGTTGGGTGTTCTTTATGCAATCCAGTATGCTACTTGATTTAGAAATCTGTTGCCCCTTACTACATTTAATATTGTCTTAAAATGATGAGTTCAAAATTATCATTGTTGTATTAACCTATTCGGATTCTTAAGTCTTGATATTTTGATTAGTTTAATGTAATTTGCTCCCTTTTCCATGGCAACAGATTTCAGTAGAGCTAATCAGGGTATACTTATTTTTTTTTAAATACTTAAATGTCAAGTGAAGATTGAGTAACAAATGAGCCTTTTAAGTTTAAGTAAGTTATTTTAGAAAGAACACCAAAACCCACAACAGTTACACCCAATGGTAACTGTGCGAAATTTAATTGGATTTTTATGAAATTTTGGAATTATAACAAGATAAGGATAATTTAAATTATTACATTTGATTTTTAGTAATTTGTGATAATTTAATAATTTTCTACTATTAATTTCAATATTTAATGTAGTTTTATTTAAAATATTACTTGTGTTAATAGCATTGTGAATTAACACTTTATACAATACTAGCTCTTTACAAATACTTGCATAATTATTTGGAGATTTATCTACATAAGTAATAACAAATTTGTTTTGTAGTTCTTGTTAGCCCTATGTATATATTTTTGGACCTTGAAACTTCTACATAAAGTCACCTTTTCGTACTTGCCTAATTTTCCATTCAATCCTGTGTTAATTTTCTTCAGTCGATATCGTTTTCCATCTCTAGTATCGTTCAAATCTTTCTTTTAGTTTTTCAACTCGCCGATAATGTTTACTGTTCGTTTCGATATCGTTCACCACATCGACCATCGTTTTCTCAGCCTTTTTCCGAATTCAGTTGCAACCGCCAGCTCCGATATCGTTTCAATCGTAATAGTATAGGGGAGCATGCGCCCAGACGCCGTGACACAGTCTTCAAAGGCACTCTAGATTACTTTTCCGATGGGCAGTTTGAGAACTTCTCAACTTAGCACATCAGAAAGGGGCGTTTTCGGAAAGCGGTATGTTGATGTTGTTTAAAAGGGATGAAAAGGCAGTTTGAACTTTGTGGAGCTCCCGGATGTAACTCTTGGTGTTGTAAATTTCCTTGTACTTTCTCGTCAAGATTTGTGTAATTGTTGAAGTCATGTATGTGTTTCTGTGAATAAAAATAAAAATGTATATGGATCATTCGAGACGACAGCCTTGTAGCTATAGGTCTCAAAGCAAACCTCCCTTCAAACTTCAAAAAGGCAGTTTGAATGGCGAGAGTGAGGCAGCTTTAGTAAAATGATATTGGTAGATGCCAGAAGAAACAATATCAGTGGCAGTGTAAAGTTTTTTATGAGTGCAATGATGGTGTTAAACGTTTTTTTAGTGTTTGTTTATTTCGGCTGTTGAAGTTGCGGTTTTTCTTTCTTCTGTTGGTGATGTACGTTCATTTCAAGGATTAATAGTGTGTGTGGACTGTTCTTCAACTCATTTTTTTCACATCAATGCCATGGTGACTAATAAAATAAAAGGCCTGTTTTAATTTGTGTCATCATGTTCAATTAATTATCATGTAAGTTAAAATGAACTTTTCTACAAGTATACTTTGAAGGCTTCATTTAAGTTACTCCATACTATATTATTTTGCCACCTTTTGTTTAAGTTGCCATATGACATAATATTTTATTTAATTAAATTGTCTGTCATATTTTTCATCTTTATTTTATTTTGTGATATGTTTAATAAACGTTAGCTTTATTTAAACCTAAAAACTGTTTCATGAATGTGTCTTATCTACATATAACACTTTTGTCACTACCATGCCAAATTTCAATCATTAAACTTCCACGTACTCTGCTTGTCAATTTAATTACATTTTTAGACCGGTCCCTGTATCCGGACCGGCTATCACGGTTATGGGCCCGGCTTATTTAAGCCATATTAACCCTTTAAGGGCCGTAACCTTTGGCAAGGGTTAGCTGACAACTGTTAGTAGATGGCGGCAATTAGACCCACTAGTGAATTTTAGTGGGGGGGGGGGGGGCGCATTTACAAAAAAAATTTCATAAATTTCAGTATGACAGTTAAAATTAAGATATTTATTTTTATGAAATTTTGTTGAAAAATTTAATTTTTTTCTTGTACATTTTTTTTTGGAAAAAAAAATTCTTCCTTGGCAATGGCTAACATACAGGTGAGCATAAACAAGCTAAATTTCCATAATTATGGAAACTGGTCAGCTGACATCAAGTTCCTTCTATTGGACAAAAATGCCTGGGGCATTGTTAAGGGAACAGAGACTGTGCCTGATACGAGTGATGCAGCGGCATACAAGGACTATCAATCCAGAGTTCGTTCAGCACTGTCCATAATCTACCTGAATGTCGAGCCTGACTTCCTTCGAATAATTGAGAACATTGACGATCCTGAAGATGTATGGGCAAAGCTCCGATCCCATTTCCAACCTGATAATAGAGTCCGCCACATGCAGTTATTTTCAGAGTTGTTGGCATGCAAAATAGCACCAGAGGAGTCTATAGATATGTATGCTGCTCGCCTCAACCGAATCGCTGACCAACTGAAGGCAATGAATGAGCCAATTAAAGAAATTTATCTGTCGTTCCAACTTCTCAGATGGCTCCCTCAAAAATATGACAGTCTAGTCCAGAACATACTTCGTTGGCCAGATTCAAAGTTTGTGTTTTCTGACATCTTGACTGAACTAGTCGCCGAGGAGTCTCGTCTTAAGCTCAGGTCAGAGGACAAAAACCAACTTGCCGTCCAGTCCCACTTTTCTAGAAGTCGTCGTCCACCAAGTAACACGAGTTACCGACGGAAATTTAAAGGTAGATGCCACAAGTGCGGAAAAATTGGACACAGCAAAAATCAGTGTAAGGCCCCTTCTCCAGCCACGTCAGGTCCCGAGTCCTCAGTTGGCACCAGTTCCAGAGAGTTTTCTACATCCAGAGGTAGCCCTGTCCATCATCAGAACAGAAATGGAGCTCCTAGATCCAGACCGAGCCGAAAGCATCAAAGTACATTCCATAGTCAGGTAAACTTCCCCATTCAATCTAACCTTAGTAAAGTTAAGGGGGAAGACGATGCCTGGGTGTTTGACACTGGTGCCTCGCACCACTTTTGCAAAGATCGAGGACTTTATGTGTCTTTTTAGCCTCTTCATAATCACGAACTTGCCGTTGCTGTCGATGGAGCAACTTTCCCGATTGAAGGAACTGGCACTGTTAATCTTAATTTAAATGGATCATCTTTGTGTCTAGGGGATGTTATGTATTGTCCTAATTTAAGACGTAATCTTATTTCTGGCTCTCGCCTTGATAGTAGAGGCGCAACATTCAAAGGAGGGAAAGGGAGAGTTAAAGCCTACACAAATGATAAAACACTATTTAGGGCTACCCTTAAAAATGGAATTTATTACATCCACCCCGATGCCAATTCTAAAAGTAAAAGTAAACCTAGCAACAACGTAAAATTTAAACAGGTCCGTTTTGAGGCCTCGACAGTACAAAAAGATGATTTCAGATTATGGCATCGTAGGCTAGGTCACCTCAGTCCCACACTAATAGAACATACACAGAGGTGCAATGGCGTAAAAGGCTTACCACACATTAAAGACTGAGACTTTCATTGCGAAACATGCAAATTGAATAAACATAGACGCACATCCTTTAAACCACTAAATCAAATCCGGTCCAAGAAGCCACTTGAACTTTTACACACAGATTTGTGGGGACCTACTACAGTAACTGGGAGAGGTGGAGAGAAATACTTTTTAACAATAACGGATGATTTTTCCCGTAAGGCATCAGTTTATCCATTATGTAGTAAATCACAAGTCTTTAAAGTTTTCACAAACCATGTCAAAAGGGCCGAACGTTTTCTAAACACGAAACTTAAACATGTACGTAGTGACAATGGGCGGGAGTTTTCAAATGAAGCTTTTAAAAGATATTTTGAGGAAAATGGTATAAAACACGAGTTCACGAACACATATGCTCCAGAACAAAATGGCGTCTCGGAACGACTCAATCAAACCATTGTAGACGGAGCACGTTCCATACTACATGAAAGTAAACTAAGTCTGAAGTTTTGGCCAGAAGCCATTTTGTATTTTACTTACACTCTGAACCGTGTTTGTCACAAATCACATAAGAAAACACCATTTGAATATTATTGTGGAAACAAACCGTCCATAAGACACTTACGTCCTTTTGGCACAGTTGCATATGTGGGAGTACCCAGACAACTCCGAAGCACCAAATTTGAGCCTAAAGGTAGAAAGGGGATTTTAGTAGGGTATGCAATGTCTACAAAAGGGTATAGAATTTGGCTGCCAGACACAAATAAGATCATCGAAACAATTAACGTAAGATTCAGCGTAGAAGCAACCTTACCCAAAGACACCTACGTTGGGACTGAACAAGGCCCTATTTATTCTTTAGGCACAGACCCTTTTGCTAGTTTAGAACAGCACAACGGAAGCGATCTGGGACCCACTTACACACTATCATCTGAACCTCCCGAAATTGACCCACTAAAAGAAATTCAACCTGACAAATTTCATAAGTCTGTAATTCCAATAACAGAACCAAGCACCTCAGGTTTTTCTGCTTCCGCCGCCGGACACCCATCTATGGATGAGAGTGAGGAGGAAGGCGAGGAGCTTTCAAGAACTTTGAGGGAAGTTACCTGGTTTAGAAAACCTGTAACAAGGCCTGATGGAAGGCGTACAGACATTTATTATTATGAATTTGGAGGGACACAGAGGTTAAGGTCAATTAGAGAGGTCCGTGACTACTGTCTAAAAAATGGAATTAAATTCAATCCAACTCTCTTTTGTTTTAGAGGAGCAGACATACATGAAGGTATTGTACATGGACACTCACGATGCTCAAGCGCTAGTTCTAGTCCAGGCAGTACACCACCACATTTCTCCATTTTAGAATCCAACAACTCCGATGCATGACTAGACCAGGCTGTACCCAATACATACAAACAGGCTTTAAAATCACCTCAATGGGAGCTCTGGAAACAAGCAATGGGGGAGGAGTTGGCAGTAATCAACAATAGAAAAGTATGGGTCTTAACTAACCTTCCACCCAATAAAGAACCTCTCGGTTGTAGGTGGGTTTTCACCATTAAGCGTAATGATAAAGGGCACATAGCAAGATACAAAGCAAGACTAGTAGCACAGGGCTACAAACAGATTAAGGGCGAGACTTACGATGAAACATTTTCACCAGTAGTCAATTTTAGTTTAATTCGCTTTTTCTTTGCAGCTTTAGTGTCTTGTCACGGGTGGACTCACTTACAATGTGACGTGAAAGGAGCGTACTTGTATGCCCCGTTAACCGATGAGGTTTATATGAAACAGCCCCCTGGTTTTGAAATAAAAGGAAAAGAACACCTGGTTTGTAGGCTTCAAAGAGCATTATATGGGTTACATCAGAGCGGGAGAGTGTGGTTCTACGAATTGCATAAAGTTTTAATTTCTCTTGGTTTTAAAAAGTTAGATTGGTGCAATTGTGTTTATACATTTTCTGATTACACTGTTTTATTATTATATGTTGACGATTTTGTCATTTTAAGCAGACATCAAAAATACATTGACAAGGTTTTAACTCTTTTAACTAAGCATTTCGATATAAAAATCTTGGGCAAAACCCGTAAGTTGCTTGGGGTGGAGTTTGAAGAAGATGAGGAAGGTGTAGTCTCTATACATCAAATGCAATACATTAAAGAAATTTGCACACGTTTTGAGGAGTATAACTTTCCCATTTCTTCACTCCCGATTAGTAAAGGGGTCGTCTATTCGAAATTACAGTGCCCTCAAACAGATGCAGAAATTAAAGAAATGCTTAACTACCCATATAGAAGTGTGTTAGGGTGCCTATCCTTTCTAACAAGCAGAACACTCCCTGATATTGCTTATGCAGTAAACATATTCAGCCAATTCCAAAGCAATCCGGGGATAGCTCACTGGGTCGGCCTCTTAAAAATTCTGGGTTACGTTAACTATACAAAGCACTATAAATTAAATTTACCTTGTCATAAAATTAACCTGAGCACATATACAGATGCGGATTTTGCAGCCAATCGTGATGACAGGACATCTATGGGTGGTCAATTACTTATGCTAGACAAAGCTCCGATAACATGGAGAGCTTTTAAACAAAAATCAATATGCTTGTCTACTATGGAATCCGAGTTCGTGGCCTTAACAGAAGCAACTAAAGAGCTTCTTTGATTCAGCCGTATTATCACAGAATGATATAATAAACGCATATTTTCAGGTCCACAAACTAAACCAATTTTATTAGTAGATAATATGGCAGCAATAGATTTCATTAAATCCCCCATAGAAAACTATAGGACAAAACATATAGATGTTAAACTTTTCTTTGTACGCGATTTATTAAACCAAGAGATATTTTTAGTATGGTATAAGAACCATATATTTTTATTCAGTCGCAGATAACCTACATTTAATTTAACGTATAGCATATACTTTCCCCTTTCTTTCACTTGTAAAATCTCATTCGCATCGATGTGGTTGAAATTAAATGTATTTCTCTTACATTCGCATTACGTCAAGGCTAAATCATTCGCATGAAAAGTTTTTACAGAACAGATGCGCGCTAAAACAAAAAAAAAAAAAAAAAAAAATGAAAATTAAATTCATCTCTCATCATTCAGATAGTATGATGCTCAAATCGAAAGTCAAAATATGCATTGTGTTCGTGAAATACATATCGGTTAGTTGTACATTTTACTCCAGCGGCGCCGCATATAAAATAGGCCGAAAATTAAAATGATCTTGTTATCGCATTCAAATGCTAATTTTCTGCTTAATGCATTCGATTCCCAGGCCGTAATATAAACGATGTTATAAAATGTTCTTTCTATTAAGACAAAACATGACTTTCGATCTCTGATTCAGTTCCCACAAAAATGTAAGGCGATAAATCGCCATGTATGTGATCTATCCTTTTTCGCCAAAATTCAAACACTCCATTACATTTATATTAACGGTTGTTTTTCTTTTACAAATTTTTGAGTCTTGCCAAGCGATAATCAGAAAATGTTTTGGCATCATTGAAAAACTGAAATGTGGTCACTTCTCTCCTGTTCGTGCTGCTATCAAGATGTGTTATGGGGACCACCCTTTCGACTTGTATTCCTTTTACGATGTCCATATGCCAAGAATAAAATCTTGTGTTTGTTAAAGTGATTCTTCTTGTTCCCTGCTTCTGCAACTTCACCCAGGAGATAGATTCTGGAGTTATTACTGCAAAATAACAACGCATTTGTCTTCTTACCACTATGTTTGTGAAATATATAACTCGGCTTACCCAACAACACCATAGAACTTATGGTAACCGTGAATGTGAAGTTATCGCATCAGGAAGATTGGGTGGTCCCCTAGGATTAATGGTTCCCCAATTATTTTCAAAACTTGCAAACTTTTACAATTTTCCGGTGATTTCTGCTACTTGTCGGCGAACATATTCCTGGTGGATGTACAGCGCCTTAGTTTTTCCTGTCCTTCCGGCTGTAATCTTGCATACCGATGTTCTTTTCGACTAATTGCTACAGCGCTCCGGTGTCTGCTTTACCGCGGCGGCTCGCCTGTTCCTTCGCTCTCTGGATCGCGGTGTTACATCTGTGCAGCTTTGTGACATCTTCATCTTCATTTACCATATGCAGTGTTTGTTTTGTGCATCTACTACCTGTGTGGTGTATCAAAGATTCGTGCGCGCTTTTTCTAAAAAAAAAAAAAAAAAATGCGGCCTCGTCATTGTTTTCTTCAGTGCTCATTGGTGTAATAGTGTCGAATAATAATATCATTATTGCTTTGTGTTTTATGCGCGGTTTACCTCTGTTGGAATATTTATCACAATGTGTCGATAGATTTTTTTTTTCTTTCCCTTTTTTCTTTCCATGCCATTCGTTTTATGCAAGTATTGTGTGGTGATAAAATAGTGTTGACCGAAATCATCTATTTCAAGCTGTGTGTGACAGTGCTTTTCAATAGTGATTGAATTAGATGAAATATTTGTGCATCGTGCGTCAGTCCATCTAATTAAAAAAAAGAAAAAGAAAAAAGAGTCTTCACGTGCGGTAACGTTTATATTTACGAAAGTTGGAATTTTTTATGCAATAAGAAAATAATGTGAAGGTGATACATTATGTGCTATTAGCTAAGAACGCGATTTACAAATAATAATAATAATCAGTGTGATGTTATAGTTGTTATATATGAAAGTAAGTCACAGACTAGCACGGTTTTTCAACAATTTATGTGAATAATTTTGAAAAGTTTAAGTATCATTCAAATATTATAATTTTATAAATTTTTGAATATTTTGTTTTTATGTAAAATTATTTGTTTTCAGAAGAGCTCTGGTGAGCATTTTTTTTTTCAAGTTTTTCTTATATGATCGTTAATAATGCTTTTCATATTAAATAAATATAATAAATTATTATTATAAAACATTATGATAGTACGGAAAATTTGGTGACATTTTTTTCGGAATTTTCTCCAATTTTTCATTTTTCTTTTGATATGCACATTTTAGTGTCGCTGAATTCGCCTAAAATTATTTGGTTCCACTTTTAAACTTACGTAAAAATTGCACATTTTTATAGTTTTTTTTTTGCATTTCTTACTTTTAAATTAATTAAAATAACTGCATAATGTGCACATTTGTTTTGTTTTATTTTGAATGAAAAGGTAAATATTTTTCTCTTATTTGTGCCTGTGTGATTTTAATGATTTAAAGGTCTTTATTTTCTAATTTGCCAACCAAGTAAGTTTTCAGGCACTATTTTTTCTTTATGCATGAACATTATTATTTTATTGTATTTATATTTTCTAGTTTGTGTTTTATATATTTTTTGTGAGTCCTGATTTAAAAGTCAACTAGTTATGGCTGTTTCGAAAAATTTCGACTTCAAAGTCGATGATTTTGAAGGAGACCCCGCTTTAACCGAACATTTTTTTAAACAAGTTCTGGCTTACGAAAAGGTTAAAAATCTATCGCGGGATGAAACTATTCTATTTTTGAAATCTAAATTTAAAGGACCCGCTCTAAAATACTTGCTGGAAAATCCTGTTTTATATAATGCCGAGGATTTTGAATTTATCCAAACTAATGTTACAAATTTTTTTTTCTCAAAATTCCACCGTGGCAACGTTAAACGATTTAAATAACTTAACCTTATTATCACATGAGAGTATTAAGAATTTCGCACACCGCCTTAATGTTTTGGCAGCCAAGGTGTACCCTCAGATCTTTGATAAAGAAGCATTGGATCATATCAAATTTGTAAAGTTATTGGCATGTTTACCTTCGACTATTAAAGTTAAACTTCAGGAGGAAGGTATAATATCCTATACTAAAGCCATTGATCGAGCCCAGACTCTTCAGGACATTTTTATTCAAGATAATGTTTTATCTGCCAACGCTTCTTGTAATGCTAGTGATACGTTACAATCACAAATTGCAGAATTATCCGAAAGGATAAACAACTTGAATTTTGACCAGCCTGCTCAAAAAAAAGATGAATCACCACATGTCAGACAAAAAAGATTTCATAACAAACAAAATTTTCGTCAAAATTTTAAGACTCGGTATTCATCTCATAGACAACCAAAATTCAGAAATCAAATAGAGCGTTGTCAGCTTTGTTTTCGCTATGGACATATTGCAAAAAATTGTTTTAAATGGCAACGTGCCAGCACCAGGCATCCCCAACAACAAAGTAGATATCACAAAAACAATGATAACACCAATAACAGTGATTTAAACTATTAAAGAGATACACTTTAGCTGGCGATTGTGTGTCTCGGTAAGTAAATTGCATGTCAGCTGAAAATGAACACATATTGCATATTGCTGATCATAGCCTCCCTAAAATTTCTTCAAAAAGACTTGTGAATTCTACAGCTTCCCAAACAGACTCAAAAATTACAATTTCTGACAATTGCGCCTCTCAAACTGAGAATTTTTTTCAAGAATACATTTTCAATGTTAACAGAGTGGCTCCGTCACTTCCTCTTGTAAAGGCCACCATTGGCAAGGAAGATGCATTTCTATTGTTAGACACGGGAAGCAGTACATCTTTAATTTCAAATCAATTATTTCAACAGGTTAAACATATTATAAAATACAAACGTTTAGGATCAAACGTTACGTTAACTACAGTTAACTCTGAATTAGATTTTACTGCATGCATTCGTTTTTCCTTCAAAATAAATCAGAAATTTTTCCAACATTGTTTTTATGTAGTTGACATTCCCGAATCATATAATTTTGATGGAATCTTAGGTTTGGATTTTTTACAAAAGTATAACATAACTTTAGATTTGTCCAACAGAATTATGCAATTAAACGACTTAAAAATTCCTCTTACTTGTGTCGATGCAAAGGACAAATCTCTCGAATGTCACAATATTTCCCTTAATAAACAAATATCAGAAAATGTATTGCTTAAAACTAAATTAATCTTAGCACCAAATGAAACTAAATGCATCACAGTAAAATCCAATGATATGATAGTTGACACACCTTATGTGTTTCAAAACAATGTTCTTTCTAAAAACATTCTTGCCTTTGATGCTATTGTACAGGTAGATAAACAAAATTTACATGAATTTAATATTTATGTAAAAAACATTTCAACAAAAAATGTTCATCTTAACAAACATACCAATATAGGCTTTATCACACAGATTGAAAAAATAATTGAAAATCCTAATGACTTACAAAATTTTGAAAAGGAACTTAAAGAAGAGTCTAAATTATTTGTAAACTTTATTCAAGCTAGTGAAGAAATCTTAAAGCAAAGAAAAGCAGAATTGTCCCATAATGATTTTAAACTAAGCCATCTTTCAAAACATGAATCGGAAAAGCTAAAAAAGTTATTGTTAGAGAATTATTCTGTTTTCTCAAAGTCCATGAAAACATTGGGACACACTGACAAGTTCAAACCAAACATTAAATTCACAAATGACTTCCCTATCAAGACTTTACCCTTCCCCATCCCTCAGGCTTTACAACAAGAAGCTTTGAGCCAAATTAATCAGTTAGTAGAAGCTGGTATAATTGAACGCAGTTGCTCCGAGTGGGCTTGCCCGATCCTTTTGGTTAAAAAAAACCTGATGGTTCAGGAAATCAAAAATTCAGACTTGCCTTAGATTTACGTATGCTTAATACAGTCATTCAAAGTTCTTCATATCCACTCCCTAAAATACAAACTATTATAGCAAGTCTTTCAAAATTTAAATTCTTTACATCCCTTGATTTTCAGCAAGCCTATCACCAAATTGACTTACCACCAGAATACCAAGATAAGGTAACTTTTACAAGTATGTATGGTTCGTTCAAATTCCGAAGACTATGTTTTGGACTAAAAAATGCCAGTGCTTACTTTCAGGCCCTCATGGATATGCTTTTAGATGAAATGCAATTAGACGGTATATATGCGTATCAGGATGATCTTATTTTTGGTTCCTACTCATTTCAGGAAACGTTAGAAAAGTTACAAAAAATACTCCAAATTTTGGCAAAATATAATATGACCTTATCTCCATCTAAGTGCTCATTTCATAATTCCGCTATAGATTATTTGGGTTTTCACATAGAAAATCATACAATTTCACCGATAAAAGCCAACATTTTGAAAATCAAATCTTTCCCTACACCGAAAACAAAAAAGCAAGTTAAAAGTTTTGTTGGATTAGCCACCTTCTATAAAAGTTTGATCCCTTCTTTTTCCAAATTAATTCAACCTCTTATTGATCTATCAAAACCTAGTTCTACTTTCAAATGGACTGATCTCCACCAAGATGTATTTAATGAAATTCAAAAGATTTTTTTCCAACCCCCCCATGGTAAAACTCCCTGATTGGAACAAGACGTTCTACGTCAATATGGACGCATCTGGAATCGCAATCTCTGGTGTACTTCTGCAGAAATATAACGACCAATTATTCCCTATTTCTTATTTTTCAAAATCACTTAAACCTTCAGAAAAAAAATACCCTGCTCTAAAGCTGGAATTAATGGCTATAGTAAAATCTGTAAACGCATTTAATTACTATGTATATAATCGTCATTTCGTTATTTTGTCAGACAGCAAACCTCTTGAAAAGTATAAAAAAACTACCAACCCTGCTGATATTACTACTCGTTGGCTTATGCAATTATCTAAATACACTTACACTTTTGAGCATATTCCTGGTGTATCGAATGTTCTGGCCGATTACTTATCTAGATGTAATTTCAATGAAGGTAATATCGAGACTCTAAATTCTAACCCCCAACTTATTTCTGAAAGTGCTCAGGCCTTGCCCATAGTGGAAAATGATGTTGATGATTCGGACAATCAAGAAGTACTTAATTGTTTACATATCAGTAGTTCAAATAATAAAGACCCTTTATTGGAAATTTCCAATGAAACATTCGTTCAGGAACAAATGAAAGATCCGCAATTAGCTCCTATTTATAATGAAATTTTAAATTCCGGTTCTTCAAAAAAATTTCCTTCTTACTTTATTCATCCAGATTCTAAGGTTCTCATGATAAAAAGGAACAATATTGCTAGTAACACATTCTCGTATCTTATCATAGTTCCTAACTCTCTTAAACCTAAAGCATTAAGAATCTCCCACTTGTCTCATTTTGGTTTATGTAAAACATATGACTTTCTTTCTGCCCGTTACTGTTGGAAAGGCATGTACAAAGATACGTTAAATTTTGTGTCGTCATGTGTAAAGTGTCTTCAAGCCAAACATCATAGAATTCCAAACGCACCACTTCAACCAACTTATACACCTAACCAGCCAGGAAATACCATTTCAATTGATCTTGTAGGTCCCTTTCGAAATGGACAAACTATTTTAACTGTCACTGACCATTTTTCTCGACACATTGAATTATATCCTCTTTACAACACGTCTGCTCCTAAAATTGTAAAATGTTTATTCTCTTATATGACTACCTTTGGCCGACCTTCATCCATATTGTCAGATCTTGGCCCCCAATTTAGATCATATGTTTATGATATTTTCAATAACATGTTAGGTATAAAGATAAATCACTCGTCCATATCACACCCAGCCTCCAATGCCATTTCTGAACGGATTAACACATCAATTAAGTATTCAGTTAACACTTTAATGCAGGAAGGACATACCTTTGAAAATGCCATTGCCATTCACAAAAATTTATATAACGGTTCAAGACATTCATCTACTTCTTTTTCTCCAAATCTCTTGCATTTTGGTCGTGAACTATCTTTAATTTTTGACACTTATGATTTTAATGCTAACCAACCTTTTTTAGACCAAAATGTTGATATATACAAACTTCTATATGATCTAAATGGTATTTACAAAAAAGCTTATGACAACATAAAATTTACACAACTTAAAAGGAACCAATATCATCAACAAAAAGCTAAGTTAAGACCAATTACTGAGAAAGATATTGTTTACTTAAAGTCGGTAGACAAATTCAAACCTAAGTATACAGGTCCATATGTTGTTGTAAAAAAACATTCACCTGTCTCTTTTTCAACTAAGCAATTCAATACACACCTTAATAATTCTATTTTGAGAGTTCACATTGACAGATTACTTCTCGCACCACCTCGAAATAATCATTTATTTGACTTTAGTTATCAAAATAATCAAAACCATTCCATCAACAACAGGAATATTTTTAATAATTCTCGTCCTTATAATTTACGCCCTCGAAAATAAAGTTGTATCTTATGTCAATTCATCGATGCCCCATTTTCCCGGGAACTGGTGTGTCTATATATATATCTTGTATGTCGTATTTCAGTATATTGTTTTGTTTCTGTGTTACATGGCTGGACCATTGTTTATGTTTCATATACAGAAATGCTTCAGACAGGATAGTTGACATCTGTTTTTGTCAAATATTTTGGTTTACATTTATTAAATAAAAAAAAAATATTTTGAATTTAAATTTTTCTATTAAATTTTATCAATCACTTAAGGTTAAAATTTTAAATTTTTAAAATTTTATTCTATTTTGTTATGAATCGAAGTAGGCTATTTCTAAAGTTTAACAATAATAATAATTGTAATATTTTTTAAATTTTAAAGTTAAATTCTTTGGAATTATTTTGTTCGTGAATTGCTGTGAAAAAGAAAATCCCAACTATGACTTCTTGCTCTCTCCACTCTAGATTGTGTCTTCAAAAGTTAGTACATTTTTATATAAAAAAAAAAAAAAAATTGATTTATTTTTCATTTTTTTTATTTTTTCATTATCCCCTTTGAGAAATAAGACCCGTTCCAAATTTTATACCCGTGTGGGGTCTTTATTTCATTGTGTTGAGAGCATACAACTTTGAGATTGGTATATCCAATTTTATTTTGAAAATAATCTTTGTTTGACGTCGAGGTTGCTCCAAACATATGAGGATATTCCAAGTATGTGCGGAGCAGGGGGGGATTTACTGAAATAAATTCCCCTCCTCTTTCACGCCCTGTCCCGCTAGGACCAAAGTCATAAACTGAGGTCATATGTCTTGTATATTCTACAAGTTTAAGGGGAGAAATTTTTCAGGATGCCTATTTTGCATCATTTTTCTTCTCTCCTGTATCTTTACACGAAACAAACACATTTTTACTTTTTCATTTTATATATCTTAATAAAATAATTATTGTAGTAGTGTTGTGTTCTATATAATTGTATTTAACTGTTTTCTAGTATAAATATGCCTTATGTTTTAATTTAAAAAAAAAAAAAAGTTCTATTTAACAAAGTGCCATGAACTAAAAAAAAACTATTCTGCACTATATAAATTTTTGAGCTCATTATATATGTCAAGAAAAAGAACAATCTAACAAACAAAAATGCTCCTGCACTATCAAAGTGTGCAATTGCTGATCAGCATTCGTAGTAAAGGAAATGTCAATATGACATGAAAATGACTTATTGAAGGAGCTCATGTTGCAACAAAATAAATAAATAAACATTTGAAAATTAAAAAAAAGGACATTTAGTGAATGTTCAAGTATTGATGAACATCATATTGTTGGCCATACTAAAATTTGACGTCAGTATTTCTTTCAATTTCTTTTATTATTAGTATATATTTTATATTTGTATGCATACTGTACTATGTGTTTAGTGTTTATATGTTTTATATTTTCACGGTAAGACTCAAAAAAAAAAAAAAAAAAAGTTTTTTTTTTAAAACTATTGTCGGGGTGATAAATATATGGTATAAGAACCATATATTTTTATTCAGTCGCAGATAACCTACATTTAATTTAACGTATAGCATATACTTTCCCCTTTCTTTCACTTGTAAAATCTCATTCGCATCGATGTGGTTGAAATTAAAGGTATTTCTCTTACATTCGCATTACGTCAAGGCTAAATCATTCGCATGAAAAGTTTTTACAGAACAGATGCGCGCTAAAACAAAAAAAAAAAAAAAAAATGAAAATTAAATTCATCTCTCATCATTCAGATAGTATGATGCTCAAATCGAAAGTCAAAATATGCATTGTGTTCGTGAAATACATATCGGTTAGTTGTACATTTTACTCCAGCGGCGCCGCATATAAAATAGGCCGAAAATTAAAATGATCTTGTTATCGCATTCAAATGCTAATTTTCTGCTTAATGCATTCGATTCCCAGGCCGTAATATAAACGATGTTATAAAATGTTCTTTCTATTAAGACAAAACATGACTTTCGATCTCTGATTCAGTTCCCACAAAAATGTAAGGCGATAAATCGCCATGTATGTGATCTATCCTTTTTCGCCAAAATTCAAACACTCCATTACATTTATATTAACGGTTGTTTTTCTTTTACAAATTTTTGAGTCTTGCCAAGCGATAATCAGAAAATGTTTTGGCATCATTGAAAAACTGAAATGTGGTCACTTCTCTCCTGTTCGTGCTGCTATCAAGATGTGTTATGGGGACCACCCTTTCGACTTGTATTCCTTTTACGATGTCCATATGCCAAGAATAAAATCTTGTGTTTGTTAAAGTGATTCTTCTTGTTCCCTGCTTCTGCAACTTCACCCAGGAGATAGATTCTGGAGTTATTACTGCAAAATAACAACGCATTTGTCTTCTTACCACTATGTTTGTGAAATATATAACTCGGCTTACCCAACAACACCATATTTAGTAAAACATGTTAATAGTAAATCCAATCTCTCTGACATTTTTACAAAACCACTTACAAAAGCTGCTCTACTAAAGTTCATTGAGGCTATATTTATTTTTGGGTCTTAAAAATTAAAATGTACATTTAAAACTTGAAAAAAAAAAAAAACTCTCCTCTCCTTTTGAATTGTTGGAAAAAAAAAAATTTTTTTTTTCTTTTCTTCAAGCGTTAAAAGCTTGTTTAAAAATTTTCTAGTTAAACATTCAAAGTTTAACTTTATCTCTTTTGAATTTCTGAATAATGAAACTTGCATGTTTCATGTGTCTTTTATATATTAATGTTCGAACCTTGTGATTATACATATAAAACTTTTCTGTAATAGCATCGTGTTTATACCTTGTTTTAATTTTTATTTCAGAAGGATCCTTCATAATCAAATTTTTGATGCTATATTTTTGAGTACCCTCATTTCCAATGGCATGGACAATTTAACTCCCGCTGGAACGTGATCAGACCTCATGTTGGTTCATCCTCCGGGGTTACGAGCAGCCTCAAGAAGCGTCTCGCAGAGGTGAATATGTAATTGCCAGAGTGACCTGCAGGGGGTAGCGGCCTTCGTGAGTGCTCTGGTCACTAGAAGGTCTGTCGCGGGCATCTTATTTTTCTTTCTGTAAGTCCCTCGTTTTTATTAGTGGAACTGCCACTTTTGTCCCGTTCGTGCTATTGGAAATCGAGTTGTAACAAGTATTTTTCAATCCTATTATGCAAATGTTTATCAAATGGCTTTATAAATATTGCATAAAAATTATTTTTTTTTTGTGCACACATATATTTTATTTTTAAGTGAGCTCACTGAAATTTGAGTATTTGAAATACATATGTGTATTTTTTTTTGTCTAAGAAAAATTAGGTGTTGGTAAATGTAGCCATATGTTAGTATGGTGAGGTATAAGTTATGATACAAGCAAGAAACAAGAACTTTCTTTGTGTGTTTGAAAAGAAATTCCTTTTTAAAAGGTTCACTTGTTTTTTTGTGAAAGTCTCGTAAGTGTGTACGTTTCATGTAAGTGTGTTCCCTCAAAGTAGTGAGGATCAATGTTGTATTTTTATTTTATATAAGTGTTTATATTAATATACCTATATATTTACTAGTTATAATTGTGTAATTATTGTTGAATTGTGTTTATATTGTTGAATGTGAATATATTAAACAAATTTTTTACTGATTAACTATGAATGTTTCTAACTGTTATATTATCAGATAATTTCAGTATAAGTGTCAAGGGGGGGGGGGCAAATGTTAGCCCTATGTATATATTTTTGGACCTTGAAACTTCTACATAAAGTCACCTTTTCGTACTTGCCTAATTTTCCATTCAATCCTGTATTAATTTTCTTCAGTCGATATCGTTTTCCATCTCTAGTATCGTTAAAATCTTTCTTTTAGTTTTTCAACTCGCCGATAATGTTTACTGTTCGTTTCGATATCGTTCACCACATCGACCATCGTTTTCTCAGCCTTTTTCCGAATTCAGTTGCAACCGCCAGCTTCGATATCGTTTCAATCGTAATAGTATAGGGGAGCATGCGCCCAGACGCCGTGACACAGTCTTCAAAGGACGAATCGATAAATCGCAGCCGTCCAAAACGCCAAAAGTTCAGTTTTCTCAAACATAGTGTAAAATAAATGTGGTGGCGCCATCTAGCGAGCATTCGTCATGTTTAAGCTGATATTTTTCTACAGTTATTAGCAATTTTAATTTCAACTGCTTTGAAACAAAAAGGGAAGGAGGGGGGGGGGGACTCTATATGTAGGGTTGATATAAAAAAAAATTGTGAAAAATAAAATTTTGCAATTAAAGACAATTTAAATTAAGAATTTATTAGAAATAGATTTTTTTTTCAAGGGTCCCTTTTGATTAAATTAAATTTTGTGAAAGGCCCTTTTTAGTAAATAGAATTTTGTAAAGAGGCCCCAATTTTTCCGTATATTGACTTTAGATATAAGCTGTATTTATCATTATATATAAATATAAATTATATTTTCCAGCTTTTATTGGTAATATTTATAATTATTAATAAAATATTTATAATGAGATATTTTAAAACCAAAATCTTGTTAAACATTTAAACTTTAATTATGTAGATTTTGTCTTTAATTAATTTTGTACAATCTTTTTGGGCCTTTTTTTTTTTCAAAAATACATGTAGATTTTTTTTCTCTTTTAAAAATACTGCTATTGTATCGAAATTGTGATTTTACTTAAGAAAATATTCAAATGTTGTAGTGTCTTCACTGGTGCACCCAAGATTTCCGTTTGGAGCGGTTTTGAACCATTGTTATTGGACCAGGTGTCGATCCAGGCAAAACTTGGGCATATTTAGGGCCACGTCACAAAATTCCATTTAATACAATAGAGCTCTTCTCAAAATTTCTCCTAATAAAACGACTTATTTATAAAATGCCTTTTATTTAAAGCAAGACTTCTTTGCGAAATTTTTCTTCATAAAATAGAGACCTTCACAAAATTCCAGTTCATAAAAAACGTACTCTTCATTAATTATTTTTATTTTGTTAGGTTTTATAAATATGTAATTTGCAAATAATATGAGTTCATCAGAAAGCTAAATTTTAGCAGAAATACTTAACAAAGTTATTAATAAATACTTGTTTCGAATTTGAGTAATTGGATTTCATCTTTTTTTACTTAATGTTAATATTCACAAAAATATAATAAATTTCACAAAATCCCCCCCCCCCCCCCATCCCAGGCAAAAAAGAAAAGAAAAAAAAACTTCCATCGACCCTTATGAACAATTTCATTGTTTTATATGTGTATGACTTTTTTATTTCCTTAAAAAAAATGTGTTATAACCGAAGTAAAGCATACCACATAGTCATCTAGATATGAGTTGAAAGCTATTTCAAGGCTTCATAAAATAGCCCCTTTTAAAACGAAACGAAGAGTTCTTATATGCTGTCAATTGGTCTGGGAGGAGTTTTAAGAACCGTAAATCCAGTTTTCTTCTGTGGCAGTGCTAGCTCAAATATTGACTGCAAAATTTTTACTGCTTTTAACAAAATTCTGATTTTTAGTAAAAGGCTCCTTATAGTTCTTTCTTATTAATAAGTAGAAAAGAAATTTATAAGTATAAAATTTAATCTTAATAATGAGGTTAAATTTAATACTTATAAATTTCTCCTGAGTATCATTCTAGTGCTATACAATCATGTTGGGTGGGTGGGGGGAGGGGGGGTCATTATCTTTTACCTAAAAAAAGTCAAGTGACTGAACTGTGAGCACATTAGATATAAACCCATATAAATAGAAATAAATTATTTTAAAATGTTACGGTTTTATATGCAATTTAAGATAAAAAATATTACATAATCATAAGGGTGGGAAGAGCCAGAAATTAGCTAATTTTAATTTATAAGGACTTGTAAAAAGGACAAAATTACACAAATTCATTTATTTGGTACATTCTCTTTTTCCTGCATCAAAACAGGTATTTTTAAAGAATAAAAGTGATCAACAGATTCAAATTCAGTAGAATCATTTAAAATTTCTTCTTGTAGATCAATTATTTTTCCTTTGTACATAATTTTTGCAAATTTTGTTTTGTTATATTTTTTTTTTCTGGATTCATTGAATAAAACTAACATTGTTTTTCTACATTTTTGTTTCGTGGAACTTTCCTGAAATTTAATTTCACGTTTCGTACGTCCACAACGACCTAACATTAACAAAACACAATCGAAAGAAACCACAAATAAATCCCAACTCCATGCGCATGCGCCGAACAGTGCTTGAGAAAACTGAACTTTTGGAGTTTTGGACGGCTGCGATTTATCGATTCGTTTCAAAGGCACTCTAGATTACTTTGCCGATGGGCAGTTTGAGAACTTCTCAACTTAGCACATCAGAAAGGGGCGTTTTCGGAAAGCGGTATGTTGATGTTGTTTAAAAGGGATGAAAAGGCAGTTTGAATGGCGAGAGTGAGGCAGCTTTAGTAAAATGATATTGGTAGATGCCAGAAGAAACAATATCAGTGGCAGTGTAAAGTTTTTTATGAGTGCAATGATGGTGTTAAACGTTTTTTTAGTGTTTGTTTATTTCGGCTGTTGAAGTTGCGGTTTTTCTTTCTTCTGTTGGTGATGTACGTTCATTTCAAGGATTAATAGTGTGTGTGGACTGTTCTTCAACTCATTTTTTTCACATCAATGCCATGGTGACTAATAAAATAAAAGGCCTGTTTTAATTTGTGTCATCATGTTCAATTAATTATCATGTAAGTTAAAATGAACTTTTCTACAAGTATACTTTGAAGGCTTCATTTAAGTTACTCCATGCTATATTATTTTGCCACCTTTTGTTTAAGTTGCCATATGACATAATATTTTATTTAATTAAATTGTCTGTCATATTTTTCATCTTTATTTTATTTTGTGATATGTTTAATAAACGTTAGCTTTATTTAAACCTAAAAACTGTTTCATGAATGTGTCTTATCTACATATAACACTTTTGTCACTACCTTGCCAAATTTCAATCATTAAACTTCCACGTACTCTGCTTGTCAATTTAATTACATTTTTAGACCGGTCCCTGTATCCGGACCGGCGATCAGTTCTGATATATGTTAATTTATGTTTTTAAAAGCTACATGTGTAATATGTTGATAATTTTTAATAATTTCAATTTTAAATTTATTTATAACAGAAAATCTCCATTCACTAAAATACTGGATAGGTTTATTATGATCAATGGCAATCTTATATGTAAATAAGTCAAGATCTTGAATAAACTGCATTATTATGGATTTAATATTACACATGTATGGGAGGCAAAATTTTGTGCCATTATGCATTAAGTTTTGTAAAATAGGTTGTTCTACAATATTGAGATCACCAGTAATAATATGACTATGTGTTGTATTAATGTACGTTTTAAATTTTGGGTCATTACAATAACAAGGGTAATTTTTTCAATAGTCTAATTGTTTTGTAAAAAAATTGTAATTAAAAATTTTACGTCCAAGTGTGCGATTATATATGTATGTCTTGTGAATAGTAAAATTTTTTAATGGAAAATTATTAGAAGTGTTGTTAATGACACTGTGTAAATTGATTTTATTAAAAACATGATTGGAAATTTTTTAAATTAGTTGTGTATTATTAGTTTTATATTTAGGTTTGTTAGAATGACCTGTATTTAAAAGGTTGGCTCTATAATGAAGAATATCATGACAGATATCACAAAAATGTGGAGAATATTGATACTTTTTAAATACTTTGAAATATTGGTTCAAATATTTCTTTTTAATACTAAATATATGTTTTCTTATGGCTAACCAATTATAATCATTACAAAATTGTGTCTCAAGATCATCAAGCTCTTGTTTTATCACAATATTATCAATATATATATATACAGTGGAACCCCGATTTTACGTTTTTCACCGAACCAGCAGAAAAAAACGTACGAAACGGGAAAACGTAAAATCGGGGTCAAATAGAGAAAAACACTTCAAGAAAACAAATTATACAAAAATAAACTTAACAATACCATATTAGTATTTAAAAAATGTGTTATTCTTTTTAAGTGTAATTTCACATGTACTCTATTTTCAATACATGCAAGTTTTTCCAATTTTTTTTTCTTAATATTCATGTTCAGTTAAAATTTCTATAAAAATTTTAAACTCGCAATGGCCTCTGCCGATGAGGGCACGATGTCTTCTGGATCTTCATCAATATCATTCTCACTTCAGTATTGCAAAATCAAATCGGAAATAGTCTGAATGTCTGTGGTAGCGATAACATCCTTATCGCAATCAATGTACTCATAAACATTGATGTCCGCAAGTATAAATTTAAAGTCTTTCGTGTGGTCTTCCATAAAGAGCTCTTCCCAGCGGCACTTCACCGTTAATTTCGGATTTTGAAAATTATCTCTTCAGAAAAGCATTTGACATGCATTTTTCATCTACGCAATTCCACGTCGATGAGATGAAATAAGAGCATCCGGCACATTTAGCTTTGTTTTCCAAGCATCGTGAAGCTCACCAGAATCAAGTGAAAAAAGGCCTTTTCGTACCAGTTGCTTTCTATAATGCATTTTTGGAGGATCTGTTTATTCCCAAGTCACATGGCTGAAGTAAACTGGTACAGTTGGGTGGGGAAAATTCCATACGCACATTATTTAAATTCAGATTAACATGAGTGCACTGGTCTACGATAAAAAATCGCTTTTGTAAGCTCATTTTTATATTCAATTTTCTTACAAAATCTTTAAAAAAGATTTAGAGTCATCCAAGCATTGTGGTTGGCATTGAAATCTGTCGGCAAACTTTTAACGCTTTTGAAGCATCCGGGCTTCTTAAATTTACCAATCACAAATGGTGTTAGCTTTTCAATTCCGTCTGCATTCGTAAATAACAAAACTGTTAATCGCACTTTTGATAGCTACCGACTGTGACACGTTTCTCCTTTCACGGTGTATGTTCTATCAGGGAAGAGATTAAAAAACAATCCGGTCTCATCTGCGTTAAAGATTTTTTTTTTGACTAATTGCACACAAAAGAAGGCAAAGTTTTTTCCATCCCTTCCTCAACGACCGCAGTATTTACTCTATCTGCCTCACCACAAATAAACTTGTAAGACAAATTATACCTCTTGAATCGGTCGATCCAACCGTTGGATGACAGAAAATTCTGCATTTTAAGACGAGAAGTAATTTCAAGAGCCTTTCCTTACAAAATTGAGCCATTGATTGGAATCTTGGCTGAACGGGCTTGTTTAAACCAGTCACACAAAATCTTTCCCAGTTTCTCAAAAAGAGAGATTCTCAATGTTTTTCTTTTCTTTGACAAATTTCCCAGTTTTTCAGATTTTAATTCCACAGAGACCTCTTGTTTTAGGATGGTTTGTAACGTGGAACAAGCGATACCGAACGATTTTACGAGATACATTTTAGTTAATTTGGAAACTTTGCATTTTTCGATAAATTCTGCCTTTTCGGCTACAGAGAAATATTTTCTTTTAGACATCCTACTTTTAACAAATAATAATTCATCGTTACTTTCTCACGGGAGTATTAACGGGTAGGGGAAGAACTGTTTTTGATAACAAACAACCAGTTGACCAAGTGTAAATCATTTTTGTTCTTTTGAAAAATTTTCCATGAGTGAAAAAAGAAAAATATTCCTGAGGTACTTGGCCTACAATGACGTACCAAGCGGGAAGCGTAAAGAGTAAATAACGTAGAATCGAGGTACTTTTATCATTATCGGAATAGGAATTTTCTGGGACCGACGAAAAATAACGTAGGAAGCGGGATAACGTACGAAACGGGTTACGTAAAATCGGGGTTCTACTGTATATATATTTAATATGTATACATCTACCAGATCTTGAAGTTTTTTTTTATGTTTGAAAAATTTAATCCTGCATAAAGATTTTTATAATTTTCATATTTAGTTAAATCTGAAAAAAAAAAACAGGATGTGATTCTTTGTATACTAACTGTTTAATCCATAAGGATATAGGTAGTATTGAAATATCTTATATATTTAGATTCTAGAAAAAGTTTTTGTATTTTAAGTATTTTAATAGTAATACTAGCTGGCTTCGCCCGCTAGCGGGCCCCTAATTTACATCGGTGCCTCGAATTGTAGAAAATCTCGAATCTTGTAAAACCTCGAACCGGACGAACCTCCGACACGGGTCCCCGCTGCCTTCGACTTTTTGTGCAACCACCCCAATGTACAGGTATAAGGATACCTGTACATTGGGATCCTTTCTCGCTTTGGTTCTCTATCGAAAGTTAAAGCACTTTCTGGTAATTTCTAGCATCTGAAAGCTCTGGAATAATCTGGAAAGCTCTCTGAAGCCTATATAAGGGACCTCCACCAGTCCAGTTAGTTAGTTGTCTGTCAACTGCGATTGAATTCATACGAGAGGCTTTGCATTGAGAACTGTGTTTCTCGGATCGATTTTGTCGTTGATACGTCGTATTGAACGCATTGTTTCTGTGTGAAATTTTGCTTAGCTTTTATTGGATTTGAAGATTACTGAATATCTTGTAATTTTCAGAAGATATTTGTGATCGTATTGCACTGTTTATAGTGAATAAAGCCTTTTTATTGTTCTTATATATTGGCATCAGTCCTTACGAACCCCGAGATCACAACATTTGGTGTCAGGAGTGGGGTTGAATGCCGATCACCAGAGCAATGGAGGGTCAACTGAAAGAATTATTGGAGAAATTAGCTGCGAACCTTGGCGAGTTGAAAGAAGAAATGAAGAAAGATATGTCAGCGATGGATGAGAAAATGACTGCGAACCAGGCTGAAATGAAGAAAGATATGTCAGCGATGGATGAGAAAATGACTGCGAACCAGGCTGAAATGAAGAAAGATATGTCAGCGATGGATGAGAAAATGACTGCGAACCTGATTATTGTGAAAATTGCAGTATTATTAATGTATTTCCTATTGAGCATCATGTAACTCAATGCTAAAGGCCTCAGGTGGTTTGCAAGAAAAACAACCTTACAGCATCGGTTTTATAATGGAGCTCTATTGGAAAATCGCCAAGGAATGGGTTTATCGCCAAGTTGGCGATGGTTTTGGCGGCTTATTTTTGTCGCCAAATTTGGCGATATATCGCCAAATATCGCCAAGTTGGCGACGGATTTGGCGACTTTTTGTGCAACCACCCCCCCTTTATACCTATACATTGGGATCCTTTCTTGCTTGGGTTCTCTATCGAAAGTTAAAACACTTTCTGGTAATTTCTAGCATCTGAAGGCTCTGGAATAATCTGGAAAGATCTCTGAAACCTATATAAGGACCTCCATCAGTTCAGTTGAGTTAGTTGTCTGTCAACTGCGATTGAATTCATACGAGAGGCTTTGCATTGAGAACTGTGTTTCTCGGATCCATTTTGTCGTTGATACGTCGTATTGAACGCATTGTTACTGTGTGAAATTTTGCTGCGCTTTTATTGGATTTGAAGATCACTGAATATCTTGTAATTTTCAGAAGATATTTGTGATCGTATTGCACTGTTTATAGTGAATAAAGCCTTTTTATTGTTCTTATATATTGGCATCAGTCCTTTTGAACCCCGAGCTCACAACATTTGGTGTCAGAAGTGGGATTGAATGCCGATTACCAGAGCAATGGAAGCGCAACTGACTAAATTATTGGAGAAATTAGGAGAGATGGATGAGAAAATGACTGCGAATCAGGCTGAAATGAAGAAGGATATGTCAGCGATGGATGAGAAAATGACTGCCAACCTTGGCGAGTTAAAAGATGAAATGAAGGAAATGTCAGCGATGGATGAGAAAATGACTGCAAATCTTGGCGAGATGGATGAGAAAATGACTGCCAACCTTGGCGACTTAAAAGATGAAATGAAGAAGGATATGTCAACCAAACTTGGAGAGTTGAAAGACTTAATAGAGGATAAAATAACATCTTTAAATGACAGAATTGACGGCGTGGAAAACAAAGTTGAAGGAAGTGATAATTTTTAGAACTACGGTAAATAAATTCTTCTTCTAATTTTATTCTTAAAATTCACTTTAAGACTTCATGATAATAAAAGAAAGGTAGAGAAAGTTTGTCCTACCTTTTGAATCCGCGAAGGTGTAGTGAGTAATTATCCAACTTGCGAATTAATCCAGCGATAATGCACATTTGAAGTAGATATTAACAAACACAATCTTGTTAAAATAAAGTATGGCTTCATTGTATAATTTCTAAGTTAATTATTTAATTACTGTTGAAGAAAAAGAAAGATTAATTTTACATTATAAAATTTACATCACACTATAAAAAGTTAACACATTTAATTTTAAGGGAAGTGTTCAGCAGGTCTGCATTAAATAAAAGTTACTCAGAGACTGAAGTATTAGTTCTTGGATGAGAGAAAAAAACACAGTCAAGTCTACGTCATTTAGCCTTGAACTCTTGAGGTTACACGTGTAAGTTCTTTAATGAGAATCTCACAGAAAACAGAAAAGTACTTTGTCAGCACACACGTGTTTCGTTTCACCAGCTTGAAGTCGGATGGATGAATATTCAGGCTCACAATAATAGATGAAATGTTTATATCAGAAATCACTCTTCTAACACCCCTGCTTGATTTCTGAAGTATAAATGTTCTTGAGATTTAAACCTGTTCTGTGTTTTGTAAAGTCAGGTTTGGGAAGGGGCTTCGTTAGAATGTCAGCTGTCATAGTTTTGGTTGGGCAATATTGTAGTTCAATTATTCCCTTTTCCTTAAGATCTTTTATGCTGTTGTATTTTATATCGATATGTTTAGTTTTCGAATGATGTTTATAATTTTTAACCATGTTTATACAAGCTTGATTATCTTCGAATAAAGTTATGGGCAAATTTTGTTGTAGATCAAGGTCCTTTAGAAGATTGATAATCCAAACTGTCTCTTGTGCTGAAGTTGCTGCTGAGATGTATTCAGCCTCAGCGGATGATAAGGCAACTGAATTTTGTTTCTTAGTTGACCAGGAAATTGGTGTATTTCCTAATTTACATAAATTTCCCGTTGTTGATTTACGGTCATTTTTATCCCCTGCCCAATCGGAGTCAGCATATGTTGTTAGTATTGGCTCATTTTCTTTACTAATAATTAGTTTTAGTTCTTGTGTTGTTTTTAAATATCTAATAACCCGCTTTACTGCGTTCCAATCCTTTTCTCTGGGTTTTTCGTTTCTACGACTCAAAATGTTCACAGCGGCGGCTATGTCTGGTCTAGTTATTGTAGCTATATATAACAATGTTCCGATAGCTTGCCTATATTTACTGTTATTAGAAAGTAAATTTTCCTCATCAATTATGTTTAAGTACCCGGGTTCCATCGGAGTATCACAGGGTTTCGCTTCCTTTAAATCGAATTTTTCGATCAGTTCTTTTATGTTGTTTCTTTGATCAAGTGCGAAATTTCCTTCTTTACTTCTTTTTATGTTTATCCCCAGATAATAATTTACAAGTCCTAAATTTTTGACTTCATATTCCTTTTTTAGTTGTTCTATTATTTCATTTATTTCTTTAGTTTCCCCTGAAATTAATAAATCATCAACATATATAATGATGTATGTTGTACTTTCCTTTAATTTTCGTGTGAAGAGACATGGATCGGAGGTGCTTTGCACAAAACCAAGTTTAGTTAAACTTTCTTCTAATTTAATGTTCCATGCTCGTGCGGATTGCTTCAATCCGTAAATTGATTTTTTTAGTTTGCAAATTTTATTTTCCTCTCCCGGTATTACATGCCCTTCTGGTTGTGACATATAAACTTCCTCTTCTAAATTTCCGTGGAGGAATGCAGTCTTAATATCTATATGATTAACATCTAAATTTTTATACGCTGCACATGCTAGAAACGCTCTTATAGTTGTATACGTTACTACTGGAGCGAAGGTTTCAAAATAATCGCTTCCGTATTTTTGAGAAAAACCTTTGGCTACAAGACGTGCCTTATATTTTTCTATTTCATTATTTTCATTATATTTTTTGGTGAATACCCATTTATTCCCAATTACTTTTATTCCAGGTGGTGGATCAATTAGTTCCCATGTTTTGTTTTTTCTTAATGAATTAATTTCTTCATTAGTTGCTTCGTACCATTTGTTTCTATCATATGGGTTTTCGATTTTCGCTATATCTTTCCACTCTGTTGGTTCAATATTTTCTTTTTGTATTTTAGTAATATAAGAGAATCTATCGGGTGGAACTCCCCTATTTGATCGTTGAGATCTTCTAGGTTCGTTTTCGTTTAAATTTTCCTCATTGTCTGTTTGTTTATCTTCCTGCATGTCTATAAAGAATTTTGAGGAATCTCCCCCTGCTTTTTCAGGTTGTTTCTGAACTTCTAATTCTTCTCTCATATCAATGGATTTTTTTTCGTTTTCATTTGAATTAGAGTTTTCTATAAATTTAACAGTTCTTGCCCTTATTACTTTATTATTGCCAATGTAGATCCTATATCCTTTTGATCTATTATCATAACCGATAAATGTTCCTTTTATTGCTTTATCATCGAGTTTTCCTCTTTGGGATTTATCGAGATAAGCATAAGCTTTGCAGCCAAATATTTTTATGTTTGATAAATCCGGTTTTTTGTTTGTCCATAGCTGGTATGGAGTTGAATTGTGTGATTTTGTTGGTAATCTGTTTATAAGATACACAGCTGTATTTAAAGCTTCGGCCCAAAATTTATTTGGCAGCTGCGCTTCCGATAATAGGCACCTTGTCATTTCGACTAAAGTCCTATTCTTTCTTTCCGAAACACCGTTCTGAGGTGCACAATGCGGAATAGTGAACTGGTGATGAATACCTTCATATTTTAAGAATTTTACTAATTCTTCGCTAGTGTATTCACCCCCATTGTCTGATCGGATTTCTTTAACTGTGCGACCGAATTTATTTTTCGTTATGGCTACATATTCTTTCACTTTGGTAACTACCTCACTTTTATTCGATAAAAGAAATATCATTGTGAATCTACTAAAATCATCTGTGAATGTGAGAAAATATTTCTTCCCTCCTATGCTTTCTGTTTGCATCGGACCACATACATCCGTATGCACCAGATCGATCGCCTTCTTAGCTCTGTTCTCACTCTGTTTTGGATACGGTGCATTTGTTAGTTTTCCCTTTATACAACTCTCACAAACTATGTCATGTTTGCAATTTTTAATTTCTAGACCTGTTGCTAAATTGTTGGATAAGAGTTGTTTAATTGAATTAACATTTCTATGACCTAATCTCTTATGCCAAAGCTCAATGCAGTTTTTATTCTTGCATTGTTCAGCAAAATTGACATAGATTTCTTGCTTAGGTTTATATAGGTCAATTTCATATAAATTTTCTCTCTTTTTTCCTTCTAAGAGAGTTTTTCCATTATAGGATAAGTTACAGGTGTTATTTTCAAACATGAATTCATAACCATACTTTGTGGCTTTCGTAACCGACATTAAATTTGATTGAATATCAGGGACATATAAAACGTCCTTTAAAGTTATGTCATTTGATTGTGTCCGTAATTTTATTGTACCTGTCCCGTGCGATTTTAGTGTTGTTCCGTTTGCTATCGTGACAGTATTTTTGTTGTTATTGTCAATGTCAACAAATACATTTATGTCATTACAAATATGTGAACTGCTTCCAGAATCAACAATCCAAGTAGATTTAGATTCATTATGTGCGATTAATGATAATTGCCTTTGAGACATTGTTTTTTCGTTTTGATTTTCTTCGCTTTTACTCTCTTGAATTTGTGTGTTTTTTTCTGCTTTAGTTTTCGGAGTAAAATTACTTGCTTCAAAGCATAAAGACGAATTTTGTCTGTATTTTTCATTTGTTTGGTTCTTAGAATTTTTATTCTTAAGAAACCAACAATTTTGTCGCACATGGTTTTTTCTTTTGCAATTCGTGCAAAAAAGGTTTTGTTCTCTTTTTGGATATGCCCTAGTGTTTTGTTTTTGTTTATTAAATGTTTTGTATACATTTTCATGCGATGAATTGGAGCTTTCTTGTCTCCTTTGAAATTCATCTGTTAGTTTTCCTTTTATAAATTCCGGATTTAATTCGGTCTCTGATCGGGCCTCTAATGCCGTGATCAGAGTATCATAGCTAGGTGGAAGGGAGCACAACAAAAGTGCAGATAGATGAGAGTCCTTAATCTCTTCTCCTATAGATTTTAACCTATCAGCGGTTTCTAATATTTTAACAATATGGTCGTTCATATTACCATTTTCAACTAGTTTTATACTATATAGTTTTCTTAGCAAATATAATTTACTAGATAAATTCGCGCGCTCATGTATTGTTTTTAATGCTAGCCATGTAGCTTTAGCTGATGTTTCGTTTTTTATGTAAATCAGCTGTGAGTCTTCTAAGCTTAAATTTATAATAGCCCTGGCTTTATTGTCTTTCTTCGTCCATTCGCCTGTTAAGGGGTTTGGCGGATCATCAGTTATCTGGTTGATTAAATCCTCTTTCATTAACAGCATCTCTACCTTGAACTTCCAAATCGCATAATTATTGGAGTTCAGTTTTTCTATGCTACACATTTCTTTCATATTTGAAGCCATGATGTTGTATTTTTATTAATTTTAATAATACTTTTATAGTTTCTATTGTTTAAAATATAGTTTTTTTTATTTTTCTTATTAGAGAGCGGTTTTACCGTGTTCAATCCTCAGCGCTCATAATCTGATAATTTTTAGAACTACGGTAAATAAATTCTTCTTCTAATTTTATTCTTAAAATTCACTTTAAGACTTCATGATAATAAAAGAAAGGTAGAGAAAGTTTGTCCTACCTTTTGAATCCGCGAAGGTGTAGTGAGTAATTATCCAACTTGCGAATTAATCCAGCGATAATGCACATTTGAAGTAGATATTAACAAACACAATCTTGTTAAAATAAAGTATGGCTTCATTGTATAATTTCTAAGTTAATTATTTAATTACTGTTGAAGAAAAAGAAAGATTAATTTTACATTATAAAATTTACATCACACTATAAAAAGTTAACACATTTAATTTTAAGAGAAGTGTTCAGCAGGTCTGCATTAAATAAAAGTTACTCAGAGACTGAAGTATTAGTTCTTGGATGAGAGAAAAAAACACAGTCAAGTCTACGTCATTTAGCCTTGAACTCTTGAGGTTACACGTGTAAGTTCTTTAATGAGAATCTCACAGAAAACAGAAAAGTACTTTGTCAGCACACACGTGTTTCGTTTCACCAGCTTGAAGTCGGATGGATGAATATTCAGGCTCACAATAATAGATGAAATGTTTATATCAGAAATCACTCTTCTAACAGATTTCAACAAATAGAAGGAAAAGTAGAAGAAATTCAAAGGACAGCCAATACCGTAGAAGAAAGAGTAGAAGAAAAAGTTCAAAAGATCGCCAAGACCGTCGAAGAAAGGATTGAGAGTGTAGAAAAGGAGTTGGAAAATGTGAAGAAACAAAAGATAACTGCCGAAAACTATCCCGAAGATATCAAGCTATGCTTCCTCGGGCCTCTAATAAACTCTCGACCTATGACGGAAAATCCTCATGGCCAGTTTTTAAGACACAATTTGGGATCGTAGCGGACGCCAATGGATGGGATTCCCAGACAAAAGCTTGCCAGTTAGCTGCTTCTCTACGAGCTGATGCTGCCGACGTCTTACAGACTTTGCCTGCAAATGAACCGCTGGATTTTGAAACGCTCGTCAGTGCCTTAGAATTGCGCTTTGGCGAGAAATGCATGAAGGAATATAGCAGACTCCAGCTCAAATCTCGACAGCAGAAATCCACTGAATCCCTGCAAGATCTTGCTACGGATGTCGAGAGACTTTCCCATCTTGCTTATCCTGACTGTCCGACTGAAATTAGAGAAAGCTTAGCTCTACAGCATTTTATCGATGGTCTGCGTGACCCTGAGATCCAGACAGCACTCCGGATTGCAGATCTCAATGATTTAAAAGGGGCTTTGGTTTACGCTCTGAAATTCGAGGCAGCCCAGCAAGCTACTAGGAAAGATCGACACTTTGTGCGAGCAGCCAACCTGCCTGAGACGTCGGATAGAGCTGTGGAGCGCTTACAGCAGCAGATGAATGACATAATGAGAAAGATGAACTCCTTAATGGCCAACAAACCTTACAGGAAGATCAAGTGCTGGAAATGCGGTGGAGAAGGCCATATCCAAATCGACTGCCCAAGACGACCCAGCACCAAAGGTAATATCTCTCCCGCTAAAGGAGGAGCAGGAAAACTGATTAATGGCCGTCTTGCGGGGCGGAGGTTGCCAGATTTTGAGAAGCCCCATTTTCAAGTATGTGAAATTTCTGCAAGAAGTTGCGGCGAGAACGGAGTTTTTCTAGTCGGAAGTGTGAATGATTTGCCCTGTAATATGATCATCGATACAGGAGCCAATGTGACCATCATTCGGAAAGATCTAGCTCAGCGGCTGAAAGAAAAACTCTTCTGGACCCCGCCGCGTGTTATTCTTCAAACTGTGACCGGAGATAAGATCGAGATACATGGAAGAATGACACTGAAAATAAAGTTTGGGAACGCCGCTTATCGCCATACAGTCTACGTGGCCGATATTTCAGACCCTTTCATACTCGGACTGGACTTTTTAAAAGAGCATGGATTTACACTGGACTTTAAGAATAATGAGTTACGCTCTGCTCAAGAAGATGTCACTATTTTCAAACTTGGAAATGAGTCCGGGTCTATTCAACGGATCACAGCCAAGGCAGATGTTATCATCCCCCCTCGGATCGAAATGATGATACCTGGATTAACTGAGAACGAAAGTAGTTTTCAATGTGGCTTGGTTGGATATCCTGAGAAGAGCCCAAAAGGAGTGCTAATAGCATCAGCGCTGGTAGATCTGTCGAGAGATGTGATACCCGTGAGGATTGCGAACGTAAGTGAAAAGTCTAGAATTATCCAGAAAGGTGAAGTGCTTGCAACCTGTGCTCCAGTCACCTGTGTTTGCAAAGACCCGAGCTTGACGTTATCGGAGCCGACTACAAGTTTAACACCTGTAATTGGACGAAATGAAAATTTATCTCCTGAACAGAGACATGCCGCAGAAAGACTGTTCCAGGAATTTAAGGATGTGTTTTCACAAAACGAGAGTGATATAGGGCGCACTTCACTGACACGTCATAGAATTGATACTGCCAACCATCCAACGATTAAACAGCATCCAAGACGCTTGCCGTTCGCAAAACAAGAAGAGGTTTCTAAGCTCTTACAAGAGATGCAGGATAGTGACATCATCGAACCGTCATCAAGTCCGTGGGCCTCTCCCATCGTGTTGGTCCGAAAGAAAGATGGCTCCACAAGATTTTGTGTGGATTATCGTAAACTTAACGATATCACGAAGAAGGACAGCTATCCTCTACCAAGAATAGACGACACGCTAGATACTCTTTCAGGACATAAATGGTTTTCCACGCTGGATTTGAAGAGTGGATATTGGCAAGTAGAGATCCATCCTGATGACAAAGAGAAGACCGCATTTACTACTGGACAAGGACTTTGGCAATTTAAAGTTATGCCGTTCGGGCTCTGCAATGCTCCAGCAACGTTCGAGCGCCTCATGGAGACAGTGTTAAAAGGTCTGACTTTTGAAGCTTGTCTCATCTACCTAGATGACGTCATCATTGGTGGCCGCACGTTTGAAGAACATCTAGAGAATATTCGAAAAGTGTTAACGAAACTAAGAGCGGCGAATTTAAAGCTGAACCCTTTGAAATGCAAGTTCTTCCAACGAGAAGTAAACTATTTAGGACACATCATCTCAGCTGAAGGTGTTCGAACAGATCCTGAAAAAGTGTCTGCAGTAAAGCACTGGAAACGTCCGGAAAATGTCCATCAGTTGCGAAGCTTTCTGGGACTATGCACTTATTACAGAAAGTTTGTACAGGGGTTCTCCAACATCGCAAGACCCTTGCATAGGCTCACTGAAAGCAAACAGAAGTTTCTACGGACACAAGAATGCGACAATTCATTCCAGCGGCTGAAAGAAGCTCTCACATCCTCTCCAGTCCTTACCTATCCAGACCCCGACAAACAATTCATTGTGGACACGGATGCCAGTCAGGAAAGTGTCGGCGCTGTACTTTCCCAAGAAATAGATGGCCAAGAATGAGTCGTAGCATACTGGAGCAAATGTTTATCGAAACCAGAGCGGAATTATTGCGTCACTCGTAAGGAGTTATTAGCTATAGTGAAAGCCATAGAACACTTCCACCACTATCTCTATGGCAGGAAATTTCTCCTTCGTACTGACCACGCATCCCTAACATGGCTGATGAATTTTAAGAACCCAGAGGGCCAAGTAGCCAGATGGATACAACGACTCCAGGAATACGACTTTGACATCAGGCATCGCAAAGGCTCATCGCATGGAAACGCCGATGCCCTATCAAGAAGACCGTGTCCCGAGAGCTGTCGCTATTGTTCCAGAGCGGAGAGCAAGTATAATCCCGAATATGTCATACGCCAGACGAAGACTTCACTATTGACGCCACCAGATCCCTGGAGTGATGAGAAGATTCGAGAAGATCAAATGGCAGACTCTGAGATCAAACCAATCTTGGAGTTATTAGAATCTTCTAGCACGAAGCCTAGTTGGAAAGACATCTCGACTTACAGTCCTACGACGAAGCAATATTGGGCTCTTTGGAACTCTCTCCACGTCAGGAATGGTGTTCTGTTCCGAAAATTCGAATCGGAAGATGGGAAGACATCTCGGTGGCAGTTGGTACTTCCTCGATCCCGAATCCCAGAGGTCCTCAAGGAATTACATGGCAGTCCCACTGGTGGCCATTTTGGAGTCATGAAAACATTACACAGAGTCCGAGAGCGCTTCTTCTGGGGAAAAGCGAGAGCTGACGTCGAACAATGGTGCAAATCTTGCGATGCATGTGCAGCTCGGAAAGGACCAAAGAAACGTAGCCGAGGAAGACTACATCTCTACATTGTAGGAGCACCTTTTGAACGCATCGCCCTTGACATCCTAGGTCCTCTGCCAAGAAGTGCTGATGGCAACAAATACCTCCTTGTTGTCATGGACTATTTCACAAAATGGCCTGAAGTTTATGCCATCCCTGATCAAGAAGCTTCTACGGTTGCGGATGCCTTGGTACACCAGTGGATATCAAGGTATGGAGTTCCTCTTCAAATGCATTCTGACCAGGGGAGAAATTTCATCTCTGCTGTGATTGAGGGTCTCTGTCAACTTCTCGGAATGGACAAAACTAGGACGACGCCTTTACATCCGCAGTCGGATGGAATGGTTGAGAGATTTAATCGTACCATCCTCAACAATCTCTCACTTCTAGTCTCAAGAAACCAGCAAGACTGGGACCAAAAACTTCCCTTGTTTCTTCTCGCCTATCGCAGCGCCGTCCATGAAACAACCGGCTATTCCCCGTCTCAGATGCTTTTCGGTCGTGATCTTCGTTTACCTTGTGATCTGCTGTTTGGTCGCCCTCCAGATGCGCCTTCATCGCCAGAGGGATACGTGCAGAATCTCCAGGCACTATTTGAAGACGTCCACAACTTGGCTCGAGAGCGGATCAATGTACAGACGGAGAAGATGAAGACCAGGTACGACACGAAAGCCACAGGACATCTATTCAAAGAAGGTGACAAGGTTTGGTTTTATAATCCGACTCGACACAAAGGACTTTCTCCCAAACTGCAATCACACTGGGACGGTCCTTATACAGTCCTAAACAGACTGAACGATGTCGTAATTCGGATCCGAAAGTCACCAAGTTCGAAGCCTAGAGTCTTTCATTACGACAGGCTGGCTCCATACTATGGCCATAGTACTTAGTTCATTAATTGTAAATAGTGTAATGTAAATAATGTAAATTAGTATGACCATGGTCTTGTATATAAATTAATGTAATTATTTATTTTGCTTAGCATTATCATTATTATTGTTATTATTATTTAAATACTTGTCCTTATTATTAATGTTCGTATACGTCTGTGTGTCTGTCTGTGTGTGCGTGTATCTGTACCCGGATAAACTCTGCGAGCGTAGCGAGTAGCGAAGCGCTTTTTGTGTCAAAAAATTCAGAAAAATCCGGGCCTTCAGGAATTGCAGTTTCGAAAAAATCGGTCCATAATTAAGGGAGTTATTAACGAACAAAACTGTTTTAATTACTAAAAAGAAACCCACCTGGAAAATATTCCGCGCATGCCCAGAAGAGGTCAATCCTCATCTTCCGCAAAAAGAAGAAGGAAAGATCGCTTCGGCCGGTTTCGTTTGACGACTGTCTAAACTCGCCGACGGCGAACCGACAGAAATACGAAAAAACCGTCAACATATTCTCAAAGAACGTACTTTTACGTCTCTAACGATCCGGTCGGTTCAAATAAATTTCGATATTAACCCTTTCAAAAAAAATAATCAAAAGGGGTCGAATTCGTGTTTTTGATTTTCTCCCTTTGTCCGAACCTCGCATCCGCCGGACTAAGAAAGATTCGGATAAACGGATTTCACCAAATAAAAGATCGGTCTCTGTCCTCTCCAATAACACCTTTCATTAAAAAAATACGTCAGTTAACCCTTCGAAAACGTATATTTTCCGTACACCGTTTCGCGATTTCGGCAATTTCGACTATTTTGAAAAATTCGCTGCGGCGGTTCCAAACGAGTCAGGGAAAACTAAAAATATCAGACGAAATCTGCATTCTTTATCCTTTCGAAATCTGCGATCGTTTTTGAAAAATACAAATACTAACCCTTCGAAAAAAATTCGCGCGCAGACTCACTTTCGCAAATTCCGATTCTCTGCGATTTTTAAAATCGCGCATCGGCTCTCTGAAAGAACAAAAAATCAAACAAACACACCCAAGTACATTTCCCTCCTTTCGAGATCACTGTAAAACCTTTAGTTTTAAAAAATATTTCAGTTAACCCTTTCGAAAACGTTTTATTCCGTAAGTCTCTTTCGGTTTTTCAGCGATTTCTGCAATCTTTAAAAATTCAATTCTGGGCTTCTAAACAAGATACGAAAAAATAAAAATACCGAGCCTAATCTACGTTCTTTTTCCTTTTAAAATCAGGTATCAGTTTCGAAAAATTCGTTTTTTAACCCTTCTAAAAAAATGGTTTCCGAAACTCACTCGCGTGAATTTTCGTTTTTCGGCCCATGTTTAAAAATCCGCATCGACTCGCAAAATGGGAATAGAGACAAATAAAATGCACCAGATCATAGCCACGTTCTTATTCTTCGAAACATATATTTCAGTTTTAAAAAATATGTACATTAACCCTTTAGAAACCGGTCATTCCCGTACGTCACTTTCGTGTTTCCTCTAATTTGCCAATGTATAACCGCCCCCCCCCCCCCCCCCGCCGCAGCAATTTTTTATCGAATTACATAAATTCCTAGAGAAGAAGCTAAAAGTGCATACATTCAGCTCTAGAAAGACACCTTTCAGTTAAAAAAATTCCAGTATTATCAATTTCAAAAAATTTCTTTTGTGAAACCCGTTTCTAGAAATAAGCGTTTTTCGGCGCAAGCACAGTTTAATCAAACTGTAATAAGTGACTTTGCTTTCGCCGTAATTATCTTATTTATTAACGATCTTAAATCAAAAATCGTTGTTCATTTTGCGTACAGAATTGCATGTGCTTTCCGAATATATGATTTATTTTGAGAAATAATTATATTTTCATAGTTAAAATTCTATTCTACTAGGATATTTGTATTCTGAAACAGCCAATTGCACTGCAAATACTTGCTACACAATACCTGACTAACTTATTATACAATATTTCTCTTCGATGGATCAGAGATTATACGATATGTAAAGAGTCATCTTCATGTTCGATCGCAGTCAAATAAACTAGAGAGTCAACACAGGAACATTTATTTTTAAAAGTTTTAATACTTTTTAAATAATTGTCATTTTTGCATAGGGGAAAAAAAAAGCCAAGGAATTTGCTATTTCTTTTGAAAATATCTCCCTTCGTATGGGTCCCATCACGACGGGGTATAGCTCATTGGACTCGACACCGATAGAGCTTAGTAGAGATTATCGACTTTAGTTCCGCATTTCACCACTAGGGGCGCTTTCCGAACTCTGTTTCTATGGGCTGGATCACGACGGGGTATGGCTTATTCGACTCGACATCGATAGCTTTAACGGTTTCAGTGCCCGAGGTTCGTATAGAACAGACTGCGCACCCTGGTGATGGAAGGTGTAATTAAAGGATTTTTCAGCCAACTCGGGTTCTATGGGTCACATCACGACGCGGTTTGGCTCAATTGACTCGACATCGATAGAGGATACTAGAGATTATCGACTTTAGTTCCGCATTTCACCTCTAGGGGCGCTTTCCGAACTCTGTTTCTATGGGCTGGATCACGACGGGGTATGGCTTATTCGACTCGACATCGATAGCTTTAACGGTTTCAGTGCCCGAGGTTCGTATAGAACAGACTGCGCACCCTGGTGATGGAAGGTGTAATTAAAGGATTTTTCAGCCAACTCGGGTTCTATGGGTCACATCACGACGGGGTATGGCTCATTCGACTCGACATCGATAGCTTTTCGATATTTTACAATTAGGGGCCCGCTGGCGGGCGAAGCCAGCTAGTCATTGTGAAGGTCGCCTCTACTCCATGATGCAAGAACTTTTTAGAAACTGTCGAATGGCAACGGCCTGCGAGAAGAGAGACTCGAAGAGTGTTCGGAAGCGTGCGGTGTCGCGCGGTGGAAGATTCCATACGAAATATGTAGTCGTGAATTGTGTTAACTATTATTCTGTGTTTGTGTATTGTCTTCAATGTGTTAGTCAGATATATATTAAACGTGTTTAAATGTACCAGTGAGTCGCTTATGTTATTTCCTGATCAAAAGTTATCGGATCTACATGAAGCGTGATAATTTGGCTCAGCCGACAGCATGTCGTGTTGTACAACATGTCGGAATGTTACATCATTGGATGTTACATCGTAAAATGTTTTCGTTAAATATTATAGCATCGTGGACATTAAGCAGATAACTTTGTGCTCATTGAATCATATTCACTTTGACGTCGAACAGAGTCCGATAACTATTCTGGTTATCGTCAAGGTATCCTTTTTTATATGTTCCATCGAGAGCTGGTTTAAAAGTACATATAAAGTTTAAAAGTATATTGTTAGGATTGTTAACTGTTTAAGGTGTATATATGCTTCATATTATGATACTGGTTTAATATAAATATATCGAAATAAATTTAATATTCATTCTATGAATAGAACAAAACATGATATCTAATTCAGTAATTGATTAAGTTTTAAAGGTAAATAATTAATTGATGTTACATTGTTTCGTAATGATAAGAATTGTATTTTTGTTGCTTATTTAACTTGTGTAATATTAATGCAGAGTATTTTCTTTATTACGATTGATAAAATGGATAAAGTGTACAAATAGAACAGTTACACATAAACAATTATATTTGGCGCGAAAAATAAAATTTTGTTCTTTAATAAATATTCTGTAGTCATATATTATTACGGTAGAGTGGTTGTTTAAAGAAAAAAAACCATAAAACGAGTTTCAGTTGTTTATAATTTCATAATAACTTTTTTAAGCTACGTGTTGTTGGAAAGAAGAAAAAAAAAAATCTGTATTAGCGAAGTTAATGATTGTTTGAAGAAAAAAAAAAGAGAGAAGATCTATTTGCAAATGTTTTTATTTTGTTTAGGTTAATGATTAGATTAAAGAGTGTTATTTTCAAAGTATGTATAGGTCGTAAATAGTTTTTTTTTATTTTGTTACATATTATTTCTGAAATTCTTTCTGTGATTATTGAAATGTTTGTTTACGAATTCAGATTAAATTCTAAAACAAAAGTTGAGTAATCTCTGCCTGAGTGAAACCGGAAATGCATAAATTTGTTCTTTATCGGATTATTACGGATTTGTTTGCTTATTTTTTTTTAATTTGGACTGAATGTTAAGCATTTTTTTTTGTTTGTTGTTGCTTTATTTTCGATTTACAAAGTGAAAGCATGAAGATTTGATTTGCGTTTCAAATGAAAATAAAGGAAAGATTTTCATATCTTAAATACAATTTAATTTAATTAAAAGGTGTTAATTTAAGATTGTGATTTATAAATATTTGGTTTTGTTATGAAATATAGTTTTATAGGAAATTAAATTGTTAAAAGGAAAACAAGATAATGTATTACTTATTTTGAAGGATGTATTTAAAAGGTAATATGAAAAATTATTGATAAATTCTTGTTTTGTTAGAACATAAAGGTGTTATTTTTTTTGATTGACATTTTGGTAAAAGTGTTTAATTATTCCAAGAATTGTTTTGTGGATATATTTTTATTGTTGTGCAAATGTGTTCGAATTTATTCAGTAATACTAGTATAAATATTTAAATGAAATAAGTTTCATTCAATTTAATGGGTTACAAACAAAAGAATGTTCAGGTTTAAATTTAGTTTGGTTTAGGGCGTTCTTAGGGAGAGTTCTAATTAGGATAGAGTCATTGTTTGAGTACTGTTGCATTGTGTGGATTTTTAAAGTAGGTTTATCAGATATGGCTTATTTAAGCAAAGGTAGTAAGAAAGAAGATTTACAGCTAGTGGCGATTGAGCTTGGAGTGGAGGATGTCGAAAATTTAAGAGTTGTAGATCTGAGAAAGGCTATATTAGAAGTTGAGGGATATGATGAAGAATTTGTGAAGGGATTTTTGAGTTCTGTAATTGAGGATAGGAAAAAGAATGAAGAAAGAGAGAGGGAAGAAAGAAAACGTCAAGAAGAGAGGGAAGAAAAGGAGAGGGAAGAAAGAATACGTCAAGAAGAGAGGGATGAAAAGAGACGTCAAGAAGAGAGGGAAGAAAAAATACGTCAAGAAGAAAGGGAGGAGAGAATAGCCAGGGAAGCGAAAGCACATGAATTGGAAATGCAGAAACTTGAACAATTACAGAAATTTCCGGAACAAAGAGATGAATCAAGAGTTGAGATAGCTCCAAAAATTCAGTTAGCACAGATTGTCCCGAAGTTTGATGAAAAACGTGATGAAATGGGATTATTTCTGATAAATTTTGAAAGAAGAGCGGAAATGGCACAAGTACCAAAGAAGGATTGGGTAGCCTACCTGTTGGCAGTTTTACCAGTAGAAATTTCAAATATGCTAGCTAGAGAATCTCCAGAAGATGCAGTTAATTACGATTTTGTAAAATCTCTTATTTTAAAGCGATACAAGTTAAACAGTGAAAAATTAAAACAGTGTTTCTACAGACACCACAAGACACCTGAAAAATCATGGAGAAATTATACACAAGAGCTTTTAAGTTACTTCACTGAATGGATCACCGAATTAAATATTAACACTTTCCAACAATTAAAAGACTTAATAGTAACCGAACAATTAAAATTTCGTGTTCCTGTAGAAATAAGAGAACATTTCTTGGAAAACTGGCTCACATTTACAACGCCGTTAGAACTAGCAGAAAAACTTGATGATTACGAGAGCATTACAGACAGTTTTAAAAGAAAAGAACTTCCAAAGAAAAATTTATCTAACTCTCGGAATCAATGCTGGAATAATTATACTGCGGATTCAAAAAAAGATATGAGAGATTTTAAACCGAAATTGGAACTCAAGACTGAAGCATCTCTCGGAGTGCAACGAGATAGAAAAGAATTACGCACAAAATATGCCTGTTTCGCGTGTGGCAAGGAAGGGCATTTGAAGAAGGCCTGTCCCAAATTGAATACAGTAGGTCAAAGTGGAGGAAAAACTTCCAAAGTCGATCTTGAGAAAAAGGGTCTAAATGAAATTTGCTTGAATATGAATATTCCGGTGGAAGAAACAGATGGGAGACTTCTTAAGGTAAATCTAGGAATCGGTAACCAGAAGTTTCAGGGAATCATCGATAGTGGCGCGGAGATTACAGTGCTACGGGAGTCGGTGGTGCCGGAAGAATATTTACAGTCATGTGGAAAGGTTTTCTTGAGACCCGCAATAGGAAATCCTGTAGAGGCAAAGCTTGTTTCCGTTCCACTCACTCTTCGGACAGAAGATGAGGTCATTCCGTATATACGAGTACAGGTTGCGGTAGTGGAAGGATTACATGAGGAAGCTTTGATCACTCCCAAGGTTTTCGCTCTGTTAAAAGAACAACAGAAATTGTATTTAGGGGATGAGGTAGATATCACCCCGGTTGAAGAAAACAAGGAAAAATCTGTGTTCAATGTGGAGGGAAGGTGCCCAGCAGAAAAACTGGAAACAAATGTAGATAACGAAGACGAAGACCCAGAAGTTTCAGATTTGGAACTGATTCCTACTCCGGTCGAGGCAACTGTTTTGTCCGAAAAGGTTTGTAACGAGGACCAGAAGGAAAGTCCTTCAGTTTCACAAGCGCAACTGTTGAAAAGGGAGCAATTGGCTTGTTCTACATTAGAAAAATGTTTTGAAGATACAAAGCGGCAGAAAAATAATTATTGGGTCGAATCTGGTTTATTGTATCATAGCGACAAGGTTGGAGGACAAAAATATGTTCAGCTTGTTGTACCTGCTTGTAGGAGACAAGAAATTTTGAGATTAGCACATGAAACACCAACTGGTGGACACTTAGCTGCTAAGAAAACAAGAGATAGAATTGCTATGTCATTTTGGTGGGAAGGAATGCCAAAAGAAGTAAAAGAACTATGCGCTGCTTGTCATGATTGTCAAATGCGCAGAAAAACAAAAGTAAAGGACAGAGCACCTATTGAAGCGGTCGGAAGACCAGAACTCCCATTTCAAGTAGTGAATGCTGATATTTTGGTACCAATTGTGCCGAAGTCCTCTCGAGGCCATCGGTACGTTCAAGATACAACATTCTCCGTCGGAGATGAAGTTGTAGTACTAAATCCCGATTCCACTAATAAATTGTGTTCAAAATGGAAGGGACGAGGAGGGATAGTTCAACAAAAATCGGTTCATTCCTATGCAGTCAAACTACCTGACGGAAGCATCCGACATCTACATCAGAACAAATTAAGAAAGTATATTCAACCGATTAGAGCTATTGGTGTTATTTATGAAGTGGATGAAGAGTTCGGAGAAGTACAACATGCTCCGGTAGAACAACACAGGGTCGTTGATGAAGAACTGCAGAAAAATATTAATTCGAGCAATTTATCGCCAGAACAACAAAAAGAACTAATAGCACTTATCCAAGAATATAGAGTGGTTTTTGATGGGGAACTAAAGAGAGCCAAAGTTGGTTCGCATAGTATAAATTTAAAACCTGGTGCTGTAAGAAAACAACCACATCTTTATAAAGTACCAGAAACTTTGAAAGCTAATGTAGAAAAGCAAATACAGGAATTACTAAGGAAAGATCTCATAGAACCTTCTTCTGCGGAGATAGTCTACCCATTGGTGTGCGTAGCTAAAAAGGACGGTACAATCAGACTATGTGTAGATTATAGAGAGCTAAACGCCGCCACCAAGATCTCCCCTTTTCCTATGCAGAATTCCGACAATTTAAAATTTAAAGCTGGTTCAGCAAAATATTTGACTTCGCTAGATATTTTAAAGGGATATTGGGAAATACCGCTCGAAGAGAGTTGTCGAGAATTGACCAGTTTTGTGTCCCCAAAAGGCCAGTACCAATGGAAAGTTATGCCTTTCGGACTGTCTGGAGCTCCGGCTACTTTTCAAAGAGTGATGAATCAGACCTTGAGACCGCATAGTGATTATGCAGAAAGTTTTCTTGATGATATTATAATTTTCTCTTCTAACTGGGAAGACCATCTGCAACATATAAGAGATATTCTGGAAACTTTGAAATCTCTGAATTTTTCTGCAAACTTGACGAAATGCTCCTTTGCAGCATCTGAAGTCAGATATTTAGGACATATCGTGGGTTCAGGCAAACATGGACCTATTCCAGAGAAGCTAGAAGTAATTAAACATCTCAAAGCTCCCAAGACTAAGAAAGGACTGAGATCCATATTAGGTCTATTTAACTATTATAGAGAATACGTTCCACATTATGCCAACCTTGCAAAGCCTTTGACAGATCTGACCAGAAAAACTGTTCCAAATGATATTCCATGGTCGGAAGATGCTGAAAAGTCGTTCAATAAGTTAAAGGAAAGCTTATGTGAAGTTACAAACCTTTATACCCCAGACATGTCCAAACCGTTCGAAATAAACACTGATGCTTCCATATCGGGTATTGGTGCCTGTTTAATGCAAAGGGACAAAGACAACATGTTAAAGCCCATAACTTTTGCCAGTCAAAAGCTTACTCCAGCTCAATCAAAGTGGAGCACAATTGAAAGGGAAGCGTATGCTGTAATCTGGGCACTTGGGAGATTCGAAATGTGGAGTTATGGAACCACCATAATATTGCATACGGATCATAATCCCCTAAAGTACTTAACAGAGGGAACTCCTAAGAACGCCCGATTGCAAAGATGGTCGTTGGCACTATCTCGCTATCAGGTATCTATTGCCCATAAACCGGGTAGTGCTAATACAGTGGCAGATGCTTTATCTCGCATTTATGAGTAAATATATATATATATCTTGTATTATTTCATTATTATATATTGTATAATGTGTATTGGTAATATGTAAATTTTTAGTATATAGTGTATAAGAATTGATATATGTAAGTAGTTTAAGTAAATGCTCTCGATGGGACGGGTAAAGAAATAAGACTTTTAAGTAGGACTTTTCAGTAAGACTTTTTTTTTTTAAGTAAGACTTTTAAGAATAGTTTCACAGTGTGGGACACCGTCCAACATGTGGAAACTGGAGGGAAGGTGTGAAGGTCGCCTCTACTCCATGATGCAAGAACTTTTTAGAAACTGTCGAATGGCAACGGCCTGCGAGAAGAGAGACTCGAAGAGTGTTCGGAAGCGTGCGGTGTCGCGCGGTGGAAGATTCCATACGAAATATGTAGTCGTGAATTGTGTTAACTATTATTCTGTGTTTGTGTATTGTCTTCAATGTGTTAGTCAGATATATATTAAACGTGTTTAAATGTACCAGTGAGTCGCTTATGTTATTTCCTGATCAAAAGTTATCGGATCTACATGAAGCGTGATAGTCCTTATTATTAATGTTCGTATACGTCTGTGTGTCTGTCTGTGTGTGTATCTGTACCCGGATAAACTCTGCGAGCGCAGCGAGTAGCGAAGCGCTTTTGGTATCAAAAAATTCAGAAAAATCCGGACCTCCAGGAATTGCAGTTTCGAAAAAATCGGCCCATAATTAAAGGAGTTATTAACGAACAAAACTGTTTTAATTACTAAAAAGAAACCTACCTGGAAATTATTCCGGGCATGCCCAGAATAGCTCAATTCTCATCTTCCGCAAAAAGAAGAAGGAAAAATCGCTTCGGCCGGTTTCGTTTTACGACTGTCTAAACTCGCCGACGGCGAACCGACAGAAATACGAAAAAACCGTCAACATATTCTCAAAGAACGTACTTTTACGTCTCTAACGATCCGGTCGGTTCGAAAAAATTTCGATATTAACCCTTTCAAAAAAAATAATCAAAAAGGGTCGAATTCGTGTTTTTTATATTCTCCCTTCTTCCGAACCTCGCATCCGCCGGACTAAGAAAGATTCGGATAAACGGATTTCACCAAATAAAAGATCGGTCTTTGTACTCTCCAATTCCCCCTTCCATTAAAAAAAATACGTCAGTTAACCCTTCGAAAATGTATATTTTCCGTACACAGTTTCGCGATTTCGGCAATTGCGACGATTTTCAAAAATTCGCAGAGGCCGTTCCAAACAAGTTAGAGAAAACTAAAAATACCAGACGAGATCTACATTCTTTATCCTTTCGAAATATGCGATCGTTTTTGAAAAATACAAATATTAACCCTTCGAAAAAAATTCGCCCGCAGACTCACTTTTGCAAATTTCGATACCCTGCGATTTTTAAAATCGCGCATCGGCTCTCTGAAAGAACAAAAAAACAAACAAACACACTCATGTACATTTCCCTCCTTTCGAGATCACTATAAAACCTTTAGTTTTAAAAAATATATCAGTTAACCCTTTCGAAATCGTTTTTTTCCGTAAGTCTCTTTCGGTTTTTCAGCTATTTCTGCAATCTTTAAAAATTCATTTCTGGGCTTCTAAACAAGATACGAAAAAATAAAAATACCGAGCCTAATCTACGTTCTTTTTCCTTTTAAAATCAGGTATCAGTTTCGAAAAATTCGTTTTTTAACCCTTCTAAAAAAATGGTTTCCGAGACTCACTCGCATGAATTTTCGTTTTTCGACCCATGTTTAAAAATCCGCATCGACTCGGAAAATGTGAATAGAGACAAATAAAATACACCAGATCATAGCCACGTTCTTATTCTTCGAAACATATATTTCAGTTTTAAAAAATATGTACATTAACCCTTTAGAAACCGATCGTTCCCGTACGTCACTTTCGTGTTTCCTCTAATTTGCCAATGTATACCCCCCCGCCGCAGCTATTTTTTATCGAATTACATAAATTCCTAGAGAAGAAGCTAAAAGTGCATACACTCAGCTCTAGAAAGACACCTTTCAGTTAAAAAAATTCGAGTATTATCAATTTCAAAAAAATTCTTTTGTGAAACCCGTTTCTAGAAATAAGCGTTTTTCGGCGCAAGCACAGATTAATCAAAGTGTAATAAGTGACTTTGCTTTGGAAGTAATTATCTAATTTATTAACGATTTTATTTAAAAAATCGTTGTTCATTTTGCGTACAGAATTGAATGGGCTTTCCGAATATATGATTTATTTTGAGAAATAATTATATTTTCATAGTTAAAATTCTATTCTACTAGGATATTTGTATTCTCAAGCAGCCGATTGCACTCCAAATACTTGCTTTGTTTACTTTTTTCGGAAGCTCCAAAAGATATCAAAATATTTTTTTTTTATTTCTATTTTTTATATATCGGATTCTATATAGTTTATTTAACACCCGGTTTATGATTTTGTGTTTGTGTGGGGATGCGATATATTTAAATTTGTCGTTTTAAAACGCATCCTTTTTTCATTTCGTCGGAAAGAAATGTTGCCATTTGAGTTATAGAAACTTTCTATTCGATGGATCAGAGATTATACACTATGTAAAGAATCAACTTCATTTCGATCGTAGTAAAATAAACCAGAGAGTCAACACAGGAACATCACCAGTAGGGGGCGCTTTCGGAAATCGGGTTCTATGGGCCCGATTACAACGTGGTTTGGCTCTTTCGACTGGATTTCGATAGCTTTACAGATTTCGGTCATGTTCGTATAGAACAGATTGCGCCCCCTGGTGGTGGAAGGTGTAATTAAAGGATTTTTCATCCAACTCGGGTTCTATGGGTCACATCACGACGCGGTTTGGCTCAATCGACTCAACGTCGATAGAGGATACTAGAGCTTATCGATTTTTGCTCCGAGTCTCACCACCAGGGGGCGCTTTCCTATCTCCGGTTCTACGGGCATGAAAACGACGGGGTATGGCTCATTCGACTCGACATCGAAAACCTTAACGATTTCAGTTATGATCGTATAAACAGATTGCGCCACCTGGTGGTGGAAGGTGGAACTAACGTATACTGCAGGGCGTGGGAAGCACGACTGCTATACGGTGCCGCAGGCAGCGGGGACCCGAACCGGAGGTTCGTTTAGTTAGAGGTTCATACTATTCTATGTGCCGGTGCGTGCGTAGCACGACCGGTTTACGGTGCCGAAGGCAGCGGGGACCAGGGTCGGAGATTCGTTCAGTTAGAGGTTTATACTATTCGATGTGCAAATTAAGGTATTATCCGGTGCCGAAGGCAGCGGGGACCGGGGTTGGAGGTTCTTCGGTTAGAGGTTTATACTACTCAATGTGCAAATTAAGGGATTATCCGGTGCCGAAGGCAGCGGGGACCCGTGTCGGAAGTTCGTTCGGTTCGAGGGGGGTGCGAGCCGGAGAATACAAAAGATTCGAGGCACCGATGTAAATTAGGGATTTTATCGATTTTAGTTACCGATGTAAATTAGGGGCCCGCTGGCGGGCGAAGCCAGCTAGTCATTATTATTAATGTCCGTATACGTCTGTGTGTCTGTCTGTGTGTGTGTGTATCTGTACCCGGATAAACTCTGCGAGCGGAGTGAATAGCGAAGCGCTTTTTGTGTCAAAAAATTCAGAAAAATCCGGTCCTCCAGGAATTGCAGTTTCGAAAAAATCGGCCCATAATTAAGGGAGTTATTAACGAACAAAACTGTTTTAATTACTAAAAAGAAACCTACGTGAAAATTATTCCGCTCATGCCCAGAAGAGCTCAATCCTCATCTTCCGCAAAAAGAAGAAGGAAAGATCGCTTCGGCCGGTTTCGTTTTACGACTGTCTAAACTCGCCGACGGCGAACCGACAGAAATACTAAAAAACCGTCAACATATTCTCAAAGAACGTACTTTTACGTCTCTAACGATCCTGTCAGTTCGAAAAAATTTGGATATTAACCCTTTCAAAAAAAATAATCAAAAAGGGTCGAATTCGTGTTTTTGATTTTCTCCCTTCGTCCAAACCTCGCATCCGCCGGATTAAGAAAGATTCGGATAAACGGATTTCACCAAATAAAAGATCGGTCTTTGTCCTCTCCAATTCCACCTTCCATAAAAAAAAAATACGTCAGTTAACCCTTCGAAAACGTATATTTTCCGTACACCGTTTCGCGATTTCGGCAATTTCGACTATATTGAAAAATTCGCTGCGGCGGTTCCAAACGTGTCAATGAAAACTAAAAATACCAGACGAGATCTACATTCTTTATCCTTTCGAAATCTGCGATCGTTTTTGAAAAATACAAATATTAACCCTTCGAAAAAAATTCGCGCGCAGACTCACTTTTGCAAATTCCGATTATCTGCGATTTTTAAAATCGCGCATCGGCTCTCTGAAAGAACAAAAAAACAAACAAACACACCAAAGTACATTTTCCTCCTTTCGAGATCACTATAAAACCTTTAGTTTTAAAAAATATTTCAGTTAACCCTTTCGAAATCGTTTTTTCCGTAAGTCTCTTTCGGTTTTTCAGCGATTTCTGCAATCTTTGAAAATTCAATTCTGGGCTTCTAAACAAGATACGAAAAAATAAAAATACCGAGCTTTATCTACGTTCTTTTTCCTTTTAAAATCAGGTATCAGTTTCGAAAAATTCGTTTTTTAACCCTTCTAAAAAAATGGTTTCTGAGACTCACTCGCGTGAATTTTCGTTTTTCGGCCCATGTTTAAAAATCCGCATCGACTCGGAAAATGTGAATAGAGACAAATAAAATACACCAGATCATAGCCACGTTCTTATTCTTCGAAACATATATTTCAGTTTTAAAAAATATGTACATTAACCCTTTAGAAACCGATTGTTCCCGTACGTCACTTTCGTGTTTCCTCTAATTTGCCAATGTATACCCCCCCCCCCCCCCCGCCGCAGCTATTTTTTATCGAATTACATAAATTCCTAGAGAAGAAGCTAAAAGTGCATACATTCAGCTCTAGAAAGACACCTTTCAGTTAAAAAAATTCGAGTATTATCAATTTCAAAAAAATTCTTTTGTGAAACCCGTTTCTAGAAATAAGCGTTTTTCGGCGCAAGCACAGATTAATCAAAGTGTAATAAGTGACTTTGCTTTGGAAGTAATTATCTAATTTATTAACGATTTTATTTAAAAAATCGTTGTTCATTTTGTTTACAGAATTGAATGGGCTTTCCGAATATATGATTTATTTTGAGAAATAATTATATTTTCATAGTTAAAATTCTATTCTACTAGGATATTTGTATTCTCAAGCAGCCGATTGCACTCCAAATACTTCCTTCGTTTACTTTTTTCGGAAGCTCCAAAAGATATCAAAATAATTTTTTTTTATTTCTATTTTTTATATATCGGATTCTATATAGTTTATTTAACACCCGGTTTATGATTTTGTGTTTGTGTGGGGATGCGATATATTTAAATTTGTCGTTTTAAAACGCATCCTTTTTTCATTTCGTCGGAAAGAACTGTTGCCATATGAGTTATAGAAACTTTCTATTCGATGGATCAGAGATTATACACTATGTAAAGAATCAACTTCATTTCGATCGTAGTAAAATAAACCAGAGAGTCAACACAGGAACATCACCACCAGGGGGCGCTTTCGGAAATCGGGTTCTATGGGCCCGATTACAACGTGGTTTGGCTCTTTCGACTGGATTTCGATAGCTTTACAGATTTCGGTCATGTTCGTATAGAACAGATTGCGCCCCCTGGTGGTGGAAGATGTAATTAAAGGATTTTTCATCCAACTCGGGTTCTATGGGTCACATCACGACGCGGTTTGGCTCAATCGACTCAACGTCGATAGAGGATACTAGAGCTTATCGATTTTTGCTCCGAGTCTCACCACTAGGGGCGCTTTCCTATCTCCGGTTCTACGGGCATGAAAACGACGGGGTATGGCTCATTCGACTCGACATCGAAAGCCTTAACGATTTCAGTTATGATCGTATAAACAGATTGCGCCACCTGGTGGTGGTAGGTGGAACTAACGCATACTGCAGCGCGTGCGCAACACGACTGCTATACGGTGCCGCAGGCAGCGGGGACCCGAACCGGAGGTTCGTTTAGTTAGAGGTTCATACTATTCTATGTGCCGGTGCGTGCGTAGCACGACCGGTTTACGGTGCCGAAGGCAGCGGGGACCAGGGTCGGAGATTCGTTCAGTTAGAGGTTTATACTATTCGATGTGCAAATTAAGGTATTATCCGGTGCCGAAGGCAGCGGGGACCACGGTTGGAGGTTCTTCGGTTAGAGGTTTATACTACTCAATGTGCAAATTAAGGGATTATCCGGTGCCGAAGGCAGCGGGGACCCGTGTCGGAAGTTCGTTCGGTTCGAGGGGGGTGCGAGCCGGAGAATACAAAGATTCGAGGCACCGATGTAAATTAGGGATTTTATCGATTTTAGTTACCGATGTAAATTAGGGGCCCGCTGGCGGGCGAAGCCAGCTAGTCCTTATTATTAATGTTCGTATACGTCTGTGTGTCTGTCTGTGTGTGTATCTGTACCCGGATAAACTCTGCGAGCGCAGCGAGTAGCGAAGCGCTTTCGGTATCAAAAAATTCAGAAAAATCCGGACCTCCAGGAATTGCAGTTTCGAAAATATCGGCCCATAATTAAGGGAGTTATTAACGAACAAAACTGTTTTAATTACTAAAAAGAAACCTACCAGGAAATTATTCCGCGCATGCCCAGAAGAGCTCAATTCTCATCTTCCGCAAAAAGAAGAAGGAAAAATCGCTTCGGCCGGTTTCGTTTTACGACTGTCTAAACTCGCCGACGGCGAACCGACAGAAATACGAAAAAACTGTCAACATATTCTCAAAGAACGTACTTTTACGTCTCTAACGATCCGGTCGGTTCGAAAAAATTTCGATATTAACCCTTTCAAAAAAAATAATCAAAAAGGGTCGAATTCGTGTTTTTTATATTCTCCCTTCTTCCGAACCTCGCATCCGCCGGACTAAGAAAGATTCGGATAAACGGATTTCACCAAATAAAAGATCGGTCTTTGTCCTCTCCAATTCCCCCTTCCATTAAAAAAAATACGTCAGTTAACCCTTCGAAAATGTATATTTTCCGTACACAGTTTCGCGATTTCGGCAATTGCGACGATATTCAAAAATTCGCAGAGGCCGTTCCAAACAAGTTAGAGAAAACTAAAAATACCAGACGAGATCTACATTCTTTATCCTTTCGAAATATGCAATCGTTTTTGAAAAATACAAATATTAACCCTTCGAAAAAAATTCGCAGGCAGACTCACTTTTGCAAATTTCGATACCCTGCGATTTTTAAAATCGCGCATCGGCTCTCTGAAAGAACAAAAAAACAAACAAACACACTCATGTACATTTCCCTCCTTTCGAGATCACTATAAAACCTTTAGTTTTAAAAAATATATCAGTTAACCCTTTCGAAATCTTTTTTTTCCGTAAGTCTCTTTCGGTTTTTCAGCTATTTCTGCAATCTTTAAAAATTCATTTCTGGGCTTCTAAACAAGATACGAAAAAATAAAAATACCGAGCCTAATCTACGTTCTTTTTCCTTTTAAAATCAGGTATCAGTTTCGAAAAATTCGTTTTTTAACCCTTCTAAAAAAATGGTTTCCGAAACTCACTCGCATGAATTTTCGTTTTTCGACCCATGTTTAAAAATCCGCATCGACTCGGAAAATGTGAATAGAGACAAATACAATACACCAGATCATAGCCACGTTCTTATTCTTCGAAACATATATTTCAGTTTTAAAAAATATGTACATTAACCATTTAGAAACCGATCGTTCCCGTACGTCACTTTCGTGTTTCCTCTAATTTGCCAAAGTATACCCCCCGCCGCAGCTATTTTTTATCGAATTACATAAATTCCTAGAGAAGAAGCTAAAAGTGCATACATTCAGCTCTAGAAAGACACCTTTCAGTTAAAAAATTTCGAGTATTATCAATTTCAAAAAAATTCTTTTGTGAAACCCGTTTCTAGAAATAAGCGTTTTTCGGCGCAAGCACAGATTAATCAAAGTGTAATAAGTGACTTTGCTTTGGAAGTAATTATCTATTTTATTAACGATTTTATTTAAAAAATCGTTGTTCATTTTGCGTACAGAATTGAATGGGCTTTCCGAATATATGATTTATTTTGAGAAATAATTATATTTTCATAGTTAAAATTCTATTCTACTAGGATATTTGTATTCTCAAGCAGCCGATTGCACTCCAAATACTTGCTTTGTTTACTTTTTTCGGAAGCTCCAAAAGATATCAAAATATTTTTTTTTTATTTCTATTTTTTATATATCGGATTCTATATAGTTTATTTAACGCCCGGTTTATGATTTTGTGTTTGTGTGGGGATGCGATATATTTAAATTTGTCGTTTTAAAACGCATCCTTTTTTCATTTCGTCGGAAAGAAATGTTGCCATTTGAGTTATAGAAACTTTCTATTCGATGGATCAGAGATTATACACTATGTAAAGAATCAACTTCATTTCGATCGTAGTAAAATAAACCAGAGAGTCAACACAGGAACATCACCACCAGGGGGCGCTTTCGGAAATCGGGTTCTATGGGCCCGATTACAACGTGGTTTGGCTCTTTCGACTGGATTTCGATAGCTTTACAGATTTCGGTCATGTTCGTATAGAACAGATTGCGTCCCCTGGTGGTGGAAGGTGTAATTAAAGGATTTTTCATCCAACTCGGGTTCTATGGGTCACATCACGACGCGGTTTGGCTCAATCGACTCAACGTCGATAGAGGATACTAGAGCTTATCGATTTTTGCTCCGAGTCTCACCACCAGGGGGCGCTTTCCCATCTCCGGTTCTACGGGCATGAAAACGACGTGGTATGGCTCATTCGACTCGACATCGAAAGCCTTAACGATTTCAGTTATGATCGTATAAACAGATTGCGCCACCTGGTGGTGGAAGGTGGAACTAACGTATACTGCAGGGCGTGGGAAGCACGACTGCTATACGGTGCCGCAGGCAGCGGGGACCCGAACCGGAGGTTCGTTTAGTTAGAGGTTTATACTATTCTATGTGCCGGTGCGTGCGTAGCACGACCGGTTTACGGTGCCGAAGGCAGCGGGGACCAGGGTCGGAGATTCGTTCAGTTAGAGGTTTATACTATTCGATGTGCAAATTAAGGTATTATCCGGTGCCGAAGGCAGCGGGGACCAGGGTTGGAGATTCTTCGGTTAGAGGTTTATACTACTCAATGTGCAAATTAAGGGATTATCCGGTGCCGAAGGCAGCGGGGACCCATGTCGGAAGTTCGTTCGGTTCGAGGGGGTGCGAGCCGGAGAATACAAAAGATTCGAGGCACCGATGTAAATTAGGGATTTTATCGATTTTAGTTACCGATGTAAATTAGGGGCCCGCTGGCGGGCGAAGCCAGCTAGTCATTATTATTAATGTTCGTATCCGTCTGTCTGTCTGTCTGTGTGTGAGTGCATCTGTACCCGGATAAACTCTGCGAGCGTAGCGAGTAGCAAAGCGCTTTTTGAGTCAAAAAATTCAGAAAAATCCGGGCCTTCAGGAATTGCAGTTTCGAAAAAATCGGCCCATAATTAAGGGAGTTACTAACGAACAAAGCTGTTTTAATTGCTTCAAAAGAAACCTATGTGGAAAGTCCTCCGCGCATGCCCAGAAGAGCTCAATCCTCATCTTCCGCAAAAGGAAGAAGGAAAGATCGCTTCGGCCGGTTACGTTTTACGACTGTCTAAACTCGCCGACGGCGAACCGACAGAAATACGAAAAAACCGTCAATATATTCTAAAAGAACGTACTTTTACGTCTCTAACGATCCTGTCGGTTCGAAAAAATTTCGATATTAACCATTTAAAAAAAATAATCAAAAAGGGTCGAATTCGTGTTTTTGATTTTCTCCCTTCGTCCGAACCTCGCATCCGCCGGACTAAGAAAGATTCGGATAAACGGATTTCACCAAATAAAAGATCTGTCTTTATCCCCTCCAATGCCAACTTTCGTTAAAAAAAATACGTCAGTTAACCCTTCGAAAATGTATATTTTCCGTACACCGTTTCGCGATTTCGGCAATTGCGACGATTTTCAAAAATTCGCAGAGGCGGTTCCAAACAAGTTAGAGAAAACTAAAAATACCAGACGAGATCTACATTCTTTTTCCTTTCGAAATCTGCGATCGGTTTTTAAAAATACAAATATTAACCCTTCGAAAAAAATTCGCGCGCAGACTCACTTTTGCAAATTCCGATTCTCTGCGATTTTTAAAAACGCGCATCGGCTCTCTGAAAGAACATAAAAACAAACAAACACACCCAAGTACATTTTCCTCCTTTCGAGATCACTGTAAAACCTTTAGTTTTAAAAAATATTTCAGTTAACCCTTTCGAAAACGTTTTTTTCCGTAACTCTCTTTCGCTTTTTCAGCGATTTCTGCAATATTTAAAAATTCAATTCTGGGCTTCTAAACAAGATACGAAAAAATAAAAATACCGAGCCTAATCTACGTTCTTTTTCCTTTTAAAATCAGGTATCAGTTTTGAAAAATTCGTTTTTTAACCCTTCTAAAAAAAATGGTTTCCGAAACTCACTCGCGTGAATTTTCGTATTCCGGCCCCTGTTTAAAAAACCGCATCGATTTGGAAAATGTGAATAGAGACAAATAAAATACACCAGATCATAGCCACGTTCTTATTCTTCGAAACATATATTTCAGTTAAAAAAAATATGTACATTAACCCTTTAGAAACCGGTCGTTCCCGTACCTCACTTTCACGATTTCCTCTAATTTGCCATTGTAACCCCCCCCCCCTCCCCCCGCGCCTTAGGACTTTTTTATCGAAGTAGACAAATTCCGAGAGAAGAAGCTAAAAGTGCATACATTCATCTATAGAAAGATGCCTTCGACTTTAAAAAATTCGATTATTATCAATTAAAAAAAAACTCTTTTGTGAAACCCGTTTCTTGAAATGAGCGTTTTTCGGCGCAAGCACAGTTTAATCAAACTGTAATAAGTGACTTTGCTTTCGCCTTAATTATCTTATTTATTAACGATTTTAAATCAAAAATCGTTGTTCATTTTGCGTACAGAATTGAATGGGCTTTCCGAATAGATGATTTATTTTGAGAAATAATTATATTTTCATGGTTAAAATTCTATTCTACTAGGATATTTGTATTCTGAAACAGCCAATTGCACTGCAAATACTTGCTATACAATACCTGACTAACTTACTATACAATATTTCTCTTCGATGGATCAGAGATTATACGATATGTAAAGAGTCAACTTCATGTTCGATCGCAGTCAAATAAACTAGAGAGTCAACACAGGAACATTTATTTTTAAAAGTTTTAATATTTTTTAAATAATTGTCATTTTTGCATAGGGGGAAAAAAAAGCTAAGGAATTTGCTATTTCTTTTGAAAATATCTCCCTTCGTATGGGTCCCATCACGACGGAGTATAGCTCATTCGACTCGACACCGATAGAGCTTAGTAGAGATTATCGACTTTAGTTCCGCATTTCACCACTAGGGGCGCTTTCCGAACTCTGTTTCTATGGGCCGGATCACGACGGGGTATGGCTTATTCGACTCGACATCAATAGCTTTAACGGTTTCAGTGCCCGAGGTTCGTATAGAACAGATTGCGCCACCTGGTGGTGGAAGGTGTAATTAAAGCATTTTTCAGCCAACTCGGGTTCTATGGGTCACATCACGACGCGGTTTGGCTCAATCGACTCGACATCGATAGAGGATACCAGACCTTATCGGTTTTAGTTCGCTTTTCACCACCAGGGGGCGTTTTCTTATCTATGTTTCTATGGCCCGGATAACGACGGGGTATGGCCCACCGATGTAAATTAGGGGCCCGCTGGCGGGCGAAGCCAGCTAGTCCTTATTATTAATGTTCGTATACGTCTGTGTGTCTGTCTGTGTGTGTATCTGTACCCGGATAAACTCTGCGAGCGCAGCGAGTAGCGAAGCGCTTTTGGTATCAAAAAATTCAGAAAAATCCGGACCTCCAGGAATTGCAGTTTCGAAAAAATCGGCCCATAATTAAGGGAGTTATTAACGAACAAAACTGTTTTAATTACTAAAAAGAAACCTACCTGGAAATTATTCCGCGCATGCCCAGAAGAGCTCAATTCTCCTCTTCCGCAAAAAGAAGAAGGAAAAATCGCTTCGGCCGGTTTCGTTTTACGACTGTCTAAACTCGCCGACGGCGAACCGACAGAAATACGAAAAAACCGTCAACATATTCTCAAAAAACGTACTTTTACGTCTCTAACGATCCGGTCGGTTCGAAAAATTTTCGATATTAACCCTTTCAAAAAAAATAATCAAAAGGGGTCGAATTCGTGTTTTTTATATTCTCCCTTCTTCCGAACCTCGCATCCGCCGGACTAAGAAAGATTCGGATAAACGGATTTCACCAAATAAAAGATCGGTCTTTGTCCTCTCCAATTCCCCCTTCCATTAAAAAAAATACGTCAGTTAACCCTTCGAAAATGTATATTTTCCGTACACAGTTTCGCGATTTCGGCAATTGCGACGATTTTCAAAAATTCGCAGAGGCCGTTCCAAACAAGTCAGAGAAAACTAAAAATACCAGACCAGATCTGCATTCTTTATCCTTTCGAAATATGCGATCGTTTTTGAAAAATACAAATATTAACCCTTCGAAAAAAATTCGCCCGCAGACTCACTTTTGCAAATTTCGATACCCTGCGATTTTTAAAATCGCGCATCGGCTCTCTGAAAGAACAAAAAAACAAACAAACACACTCATGTACATTTCCCTCCTTTCGAGATCACTATAAAACCTTTAGTTTTAAAAAATATATCAATTAACCCTCTGGAAAACGTTTTCTTCCGTAACTTTCTTTCGCTTTTTCAGCGATTTCTGCAATCTTTAAAAATTCAATTCTGGGCTTCTAAACAAGATACGAAAAAATAAAAATACCGAGCCTAATCTACGTTCTTTTTCCTTTTAAAATCAGGTATAAGTTTCGAAAAATTCGTTTTTTAACCCTTCTAAAAAAATGGTTTCCGAAACTCACTCGCGTGAATTTTCGTTTTTCGACCCATGTTTAAAAATCCGCATCGACTCGGAAAATGTGAATAGAGACAAATGAAATACACCAGATCATAGCCACGTTCTTATTCTTCGAAACATATATTTCAGTTTTAAAAAATATGTACATTAACCCTTTAGAAACCGGTCGTTCCCGTACCTCACTTTCACGATTTCCTCTAATTTGCCAATGTATACCCCACCCCCCCCCCCCCGCCGCAGGACTTTTTTATCGAATTACACAAATTCCGAGAGAAGAGGCTAAAAGTGCGTACATTCAGCTATAGAAAGATGCCTTCGACTTTAAAAAATTCGATTATTATCAATTAAAAAAAAATTCTTTTGTGAAACCCGTTTCTAGAAATGAGCGTTTTTCGGCGCAAGCACAGATTAATCAAAGTGTAATAAGTGACTTTGCTTTGGAAGTAATTATCTAATTTATTAACGATTTTATTTAAAAAATCGTTGTTCATTTTGCGTACAGAATTGAATGGGCTTTCCGAAAATATGATTTATTTTGAGAAATAATTATATTTTCATGGTTAAAATTCTATTCTACTAGGATATTTGTGTTTTGAAGCAGCCGATTGCACTGCAAATATACTTGCTGTGTGTACTTTTTTCGAAAGCTCCAAAAGATATCAAATTAATTTTTTTTTCTATTTTTTATGTATCGGATTCTATATAGTTTGTTGAACTCCCGGTTTATGATTCAACGCAGGAACGTTTATTTTTAAAAGTTTTAGAACTTTTTAAATAATGGTCATTTTTGTATAGAAAAAAAAAAAAGAAAAAGCTAAGGAATTTGCTATTTCTTTTCAAAATATCTCCCTTCGTATGGGTCCCATCGCGACCTGGTTTGGCTCATTCGACTCGACATAGATAGAGCTTACCGAATTTAGTTCCCAGTTTCACCACCAGGGTGCGCTTTCCTATCTCTGTTTCTATGAGACGGATCACGACGGGGTATAGCTCATTCGACTCGACACCGATAGAGCTTACTAGAGATTATCGATTTTAGTTCCGCATTTTTAAAAATTCAATTCTGGGCTTCTAAACAAGATACGAAAAAATAAAAATACCGAGCCTAATCTACGTTTTTTTTCCTTTTAAAATCAGGTATCAGTTTCGAAATATTCGTTTTTTAACCCTTCTAAAAAAATGGTTTCCGAAACTCACTCACGTGAATTTTCGTTTTTAGGCCCATGTTTAAAAATCCGCATCGACTAGGAAAATGTGAATAGAGACAAATAAAATACACCAGATCATAGCCACGTTCTTATTCTTCGAAATATAGATTTAAGTTTTAAAAAATATGTACATTAACCCTTTATAAAGCGGTCGTTCCCGTACCTCACTTTCACGATTTCCTCTAATTTGCCAATGTATAACCCCCCCCCCGCAGGACTTTTTTATCGAATTACACAAATTCCGAGAGAAGAGCTAAAAGTGCATACATTCAGCTATAGAAAGATGCCTTCGACTTTAAAAAATTCGATTATTATCAATTAAAAAAAAAATTCTTTTGTGAAACCGGTTTCTAGAAATGAGCGTTTTTCGGCGCAAGCACAGTTTAATCAAAGTGTAATAAGTGACTTTGCTTTCGCCGTAATTATCTTATTTATTAACGATCTTAAATCAAAAATCGTTGTTCATTTTGCGTACAGAATTGAATGGCCTTTCCGAAAATATGATTTATTTTGAGAAATAATTATATTTTCATGGTTAAAATTCTATTCTACTAGGATATTTGTGTTTTGAAGCAGCCGATTGCACTGCAAATATACTTGCTGTGTGTACTTTTTTCGGAAGCTCCAAAAGATATAAAATTAATTTTTTTTTCTATTTTTTATATATCGGATTCTATATAGTTTGTTGAACTCCCGGTTTATGATTCAAGGCAGGAACGTTTATTTTTAAAAGTTTTAGAATTTTTAAAATAATGGTCATTTTTGTATAGAAAAAAAAAAGAAAAAGCTAAGGAGTTTGCTATTTCTTTTCAAAATATATCCCTTCGTATGGGTCCCATCGCGACCTGGTTTGGCTAGAGATAGAGCTTACCGAATTTAGTTCCGAGTTTCACCACCAGGGTGCGCTTTCCTATCTCTGTTTCTATGGGACGGATCACGACGGGGTATAGCTCATTCGACTCGACGCCGATAGAGTTTACTAGAGATTATCGATTTTATTTCCGCATTTCACCACTAGGGGCGCTTTCCGAACTCTGTTTCTATGGGCCGGATCACGACAGGGCATGGCTCATTCCACTCGACATCGATAGCTTTTCGAGATTTTACAAGATTAGAGGTTTTACAATTAGGGGACCGCTGGCGGGCGAAGCCAGCTAGTCCTTATTATTAATGTTCGTATCCGTCTGTGTGTCTGTGTGTGTGTGTGTGTGTCTGTGTATCTGTACCCGGATAAACTCTGCGAGCGTAGCGAGTAGCGACGCGCTTTTTGTGTCAAAAAATTCAGAAAAATCCGGTCCTCCAGGAATTGAAGTTTCGAAAAAATCGGCCCTTAATTAAGGGAGTTATTAACGAACAAAGCTGTTTTAATTGCTTCAAAAGAAACCTATGTGGAAAGTCCTCCGGGCATGCGCAGAAGAGCTCAATCATCATCTTCCGCAAAAAGAAGAAGGAAAGATCGCTTCGGCCGGTTACGTTTTACGACTGCCTAAACTCGCCGACGGCGAACCGACAGAAATACGAAAAAACCGTCAACATATTCTCAAAGAACGTACTTTTACGTCTCTAGTGATCCTGTCGGTTCGAAAAAATTTCGATATTAACCCTTTCAAAAAAAATAATCAAAAAGGGTCGAATTCGTGTTTTTTATTGTCTCCCTTCTTCCGAACCTCGCATCCGCCGGACTAAGAAAGATTCGGATAAACGGATTTCACCAAATAAAAGATCGGTCTTTGTCCTCTCCAATGCCAGCTTGCATTAAAAAAAATACGTCAGTTAACCCTTCGAAAATGTATATTTTCCGTACACAGTTTCGCGATTTCGGCAATTTGGACGATATTAAAAAAATCGCAGCGGCGGTTCCAAACAAGTTAGAGAAAACTAAAAATACCAGACGAGATCTACATTCTTTTTCCTTTCGAAATCTGCGATTCTTTTTGAAAAAAGAAATATTAACCACTCGAAAAAAATTCGCGCGCAGACTCACTTTTGCAAATTCCGATTCTCTGCGATTTTTAAAATCGCGCATCGGCTCTCTGAAAGAACAAAAAAACAAACAAACAGACTCATGTACATTTCCTTCCTTTCGAGATCACTATAAAACCTTTAGTTTAAAAAAATATTTCAGTTAACCCTTTCGAAATCGTTTTTTTTCCGTAAGTCTCTTTCGGTTTTTCAGCGATTTCTGCAATCTTTAAAAATTCATTTCTGGGCTTCTAAACAAGATACGAAAAAATAAAAATACCGAGCCTAATCTACGTTCTTTTTCCTTTTAAAATAAGGTATCAGTTTCGAAAAATTCGTTTTTTAACCCTTCTAAAAAAATGGTTTCCGAAACTCACTCGCGTGAATTTTCGTTTTTCGGCCCATGTTTAAAAATCCGCATCGACTTGGAAAATGTGAATAGAGACAAATAAAATACACCAGATCATAGCCACGTTCTTATTCTTCGAAACACTTATTTCAGTTTTTAAAAATATGTACATTAACCCTTTAGAAACCGATCGTTCCCGTACGTCACTTTCGTGTTTCCTCTAATTTGCCAATGTATACCCCCCGCCGCAGCTATTTTTTATCGAATTACATAAATTCCTAGAGAAGAAGCTAAAAGTGCATACATTCAGCTCTAGAAAGACACCTTTCAGTTAAAAAAATTCGAGTACTATCAATTTCAAAAAAATTCTTTTGTGAAACCCGTTTCTAGAAATAAGCGTTTTTCAGCGCAAGCAGAGATTAATCAAAGTGTGATAAGTGACTTTGCTTTGGAAGTAATTATCTAATTTATTAACGATTTTATTTAAAAAATCTTTGTCCATTTTGCGTACAGAATTGAATGGGCTTTCCGAATATATGATATATTTTGAGAAATAATTATATTTTCATAGTTAAAATTCTATTCTACTAGGATATTTGTATTCTCAAGCAGCCGATTGCACTCCAAATACTTGATTTGTTTACTTTTTTCGGAAGCTCCAAAATATATCAAAATAATTTTTTTTTATTTCTATTTTTTATATATCGGATTCTATATAGTTTATTTAACACCCGGTTTATGATTTTGTGTTTGTGTGGGGATGCGATATATTTAAATTTGTCGTTTTAAAACGCATCCTTTTTTCATTTCGTCGGAAAGAAATGTTGCCATTTGAGTTATAGAAACTTTCTATTCGATGGATCAGAGATTATACACTATGTAAAGAATCAACTTCATTTCGATCGTAGTAAAATAAACCAGAGAGTCAACACAGGAACATCACCGCCAGGGTGCGCTTTCGGAAATCGGGTTCTATGGGCCCGATTACAACGTGGTTTGGCTCTTTCGACTGGATTTCGATAGCTTTACAGATTTCGGTCATGTTCGTATAGAACAGATTGCGTCCCCTGGTGGTGGAAGGTGTAATTAAAGGATTTTTCATCCAACTCGGGTTCTATGGGTCACATCACGACGCGGTTTGGCTCAATCGACTCAACGTCGATAGAGGATACTAGAGCTTATCGATTTTTGCTCCGAGTCTCACCACCAGGGGGCGCTTTCCTATCTCCGGTTCTACGGGCATGAAAACGACGGGGTATGGCTAATTCGACTCGACATCGAAAGCCTTAACGATTTCAGTTATGATCGTATAAACAGATTGCGCCGTCTGGTGGTGGAAGGTGGAACTAACGTATACTGCCGCGCGTGCCCAGCACGACTGCTATATGGTGCCGCAGGCAGCGGGGACCCGAACCGGAGGTTCGTTTAGTTAGAGGTTTATACTATTCTATGTGCCGGTGCGTGCGTAGCACGACCGGTTTACGGTGCCGAAGGCAGCGGGGACCAGGGTCGGAGTTTCGTTCAGTTAGAGGTTTATACTATTCGATGTGCAAATTAAGGTATTATCCGGTGCCGAAGGCAGCGGGGACCAGGATCGGAGGTTCGTTCGGTTAGAGGTTTATACTACTCAATGTGCAAAATAAGGGATTATCCGGTGCCGAAGGCAGCGAGGACCCGTGTCGGAAGTTCGTTCGGTTCGAGGGGGGTGCGAGCCGGAGAATACAAAAGATTCGAGGCACCGATGTAAATTAGGGATTTTATCGATTTTAGTTACCGATGTAAATTAGGGGCCCGCTGGTGGGCGAAGCCAGCTAGTCCTTATTATTAATGTTCGTATCCGTCTGTGTGTCTGTGTGTGTGTGTGTGTGTGTGTATCTGTACCCGGATAAACTCTGCGAGCGTAGCGAGTAGCGAAGCGCTTTTTGTGTCAAAAAATTCAGAAAAATCCGGGCCTTCAGGAATTGCAGTTTCGAAAAAATCGGCCCTTAATTAAGGGAGTTATTAACGAACAAAGCTGTTTTAATTGCTTCAAAAGAAACCTATGTGGAAAGTCTTCCGCGCATGCCCAGAACAGCTCAATCCTCATCTTCCGCAAAAAGAAGAAGGAAAGATCGCTTCTGCCGGTTTCGTTTCACGACTGTCTAAACTCGCCGACGGCGAACCGACAGAAATACGAAAAAACCGTCAACATATTCTCAAAGAACGTACTTTTACGTCTCTAACGATCCTGTCGGTTCGAAAAAATTTCGATATTAACCCTTTCAAAAAAAATAATCAAAAAGCGTCGAATTCGTGTTTTTGATTTTCTCCCTTCGTCCGAGCCTCGCATCCGCCGGACTAAGGAAGATTCGGGTAAACGGATTTCACCAAATGAAAGATCGGTCTTTGTCCTCTCCAATTCCACCTTCCATTAAAAAAAATACGTCAGTTAACCCTTCGAAAACATATGTTTTCCGTACACCGTTTCGCGATTTCGGCAATTTCGACTATTTTGAAAAATTCGCTGCGGCGGTTCCAAACGAGTCAATGAAAACTAAAAATACCGGACAAGATCTAAATTCTTTATCCTTTCGAAATCTGTGATCCTTTTTGAAAAATACAAATATTAACTCCTCGAAAAAAATTCGCGCGCAGACTCACTTTTGCAAATTCCGATTCTCTGCGATTTTTAAAATCGCGCATCGGCTCTCTGAAAGAACAAAAAAACAAACAAACACACCCAGGTACATTTCCGTTCTTTCGAGATCACTATAAAACCTTTAGTTAAAAAAAATATTTCAGTTAACCCTTTCGAAATCGTTTTTTCCGTAAGTCTCTTTCGGTTTTTCAGCTATTTCTGCAATCTTTAAAAATTCATTTCTGGGCTTCTAAACAAGATACGAAAAAATAAAAATACCGAGCCTAATCTACGTTCTTTTTCCTTTTAAAATCAGGTATCAGTTTCGAAAAATTCGTTTTTTAACTCTTCTAAAAAAATGGTTTCCGAGACTCACTCTAGTGAATTTTCGTTTTTTGGCCCATGTTTAAAAATCCGCATCGACTCGGAAAATGTGAATAGAGACAAATAAAATACACCAGATCATAGCCACGTTCTCATTCTTCGAAACATATATTTCAGTTTTAAAAAATATGTACATTAACCCTTTAGAAACCGATCGTTAGCGCACGTCACTTTCGTGTTTCCTCTAATTTGCCAATGTATACCCCCCCCGCCGCAGCTATTTTTTATCGAATTACATAAATTCCTAGAGAAGAAGCTAAAAGTGCATACATTCAGCTCTAGAAAGACACCTTTCAGTTAAAGAAATTCGAGTGTTATCAATTTCAAAAAAATTCTTTTGTGAAACCCGTTTCTAGAAATAAGCGTTTTTCGGCGCAAGCACAGATTAATCAAAGTGTAATAAGTGACTTTGCTTTGGAAGTAATTATCTAATTTATTAACGATTTTATTTAAAAAATCGTTGTTCATTTTGCGTACAGAATTGAATGGGCTTTCCGAATATATGATTTATTTTGAGAAATAATTATATTTTCATAGTTAAAATTCTATTCTACTAGGATATTTGTATTCTGAAACAGCCAATTGCACTGAAAACACTTGCTATACAATACCTGACTAACTTACTGTACAATATTTCTCTTCAATGGATCAGAGATTATACGATATGTAAAGAGTCAACTTCATGTTCGATCGCAGTCAAATAAACTAGAGAGTCAACACAGGAACATTTATTTTTAAAAGTTTTAATATTTTTTAAATAATTGTCATTTTTGCATAGGGAAAAAAAAAAAAAAGCTAAGGAATTTGCTATTTCTTTTGAAAATATCTCCCTTCGTATGGGTCCCATCACGACGGGGTATAGCTCATTCGACTCGACACCGATAGAGCTTAGTAGAGATTATTGACTTTAGTTCCGCATTTGACCACTAGGTGGCGCTTTCCGAACTCTGTTTCTATGGGCCGGATCACGACGGGGTATGGCTTACTCGACTCGACATCCATAGCTTTAACGGTTTCAGTGCCCGAGGTTCGTATAGAACAGATTGCGCCCCCTGGCGGTTGAAGGTGCAATTAAAGGATTTTTCAGCCAACTCGGGTTCTATGGGTCACATCACGACGCGGTTTGGCTCAATCGACTCGACATCGATAGAGGATACTAGAGATTATCGACTTTAGTTCCGCATTTCACCACTAGGGGGCGCTTTCCGAACTCTGTTTCTATGGGCCGGATCACGACGGGGTATGGCTTATTCGACTCGACATTGATAGCTTTAACGGTTTCACTGCCCAAGGTTCGTATAGAACAGATTGCGCCACCTGGTGGTGGAAGGTGTAATTAAAGCATTTTTCAGCCAACTCGGGTTCTATGGGTCACATCACGACGCGGTTTGGCTCAATCGACTCGACATCGATAGAGGATACTAGACCTTATCGGTTTTAGTTCGCTTTTCACCACCAGGGGGCATTTTCTTATCTATGTTTCTATGGCCCGGATAACGACGGGGTATGGCTCACCGATGTAAATTAGGGGCCCGCTGGCGGGCGAAGCCAGCTAGTCCTTATTATTAATGTTCGTATACGTCTGTGTGTCTGTCTGTGTGTGTATCTGTACCCGGATAAACTCTGCGAGCGCAGCGAGTAGCGAAGCGCTTTTGGTATCAAAAAATTCAGAAAAATCCGGACCTTCAGGAATTGCAGTTTCGAAAAAATCGGCCCATAATTAAGGGAGTTATTAACGAACAAAACTGTTTTAATTACTAAAAAGAAACCTACCTGGAAATTATTCCGCGCATGCCCAGAAGAGCTCAATTCTCATCTTCCGCAAAAAGAAGAAGGAAAAATCGCTTCGGCCGGTTTCGTTTCACGACTGTCTAAACTCGCCGACGGCGAACCGACAGAAATACGAAAAAACCGTCAACATATTCTCAAAGAACGTACTTTTACGTCTCTAACGATCCTGTCGGTTCGAAAAAATTTCGATATTAACCCTTTCAAAAAAAATAATCAAAAAGGGTCGAATTCGTGTTTTTTATTGTCTCCCTTCTTCCGAACCTCGCATCGGCCGGACTAAGAAAGATTCGGATAAACGGATTTCACCAAATAAAAGATCGGTCTTTGTCCTCTCCAACGCCAGCTTGCATTAAAAAAAATATGTCAGTTAACCCTTCGAAAATGTATATTTTCCGTACACAGTTTCGCGATTTCGGCAATTTGGCCGATTTTAAAAAAATCGCAGCGGCGGTTCCAAACAAGTGAGAGAAAACTAAAAATACCAGACGAGATCTACATTCTTTTTCCTTTCGAAATCTGCGATCCTTTTTTAAAAATACAAATATTAACCCCTCGAAAAAAATTCGCGCGCAGACTCACTTTTGCAAATTCCGATTCACTGCGATTTTTAAAATCGCGCATCGGCTCTCTGGAAGAACAAAAAAACAAACAAAGACACCCAGGTACATTTCCGTTCTTTCTAGATCACTATAAAACCTTTAGTTAAAAAAATATTTCAGTTAACCCTTTCGAAATCGTTTTTTTCCGTAAGTCTCTTTCGGTTTTTCAGCGATTTCTGCAATCTTTAAAAATTCATTTCTGGGCTTCTAAACAAGATACGAAAAAATAAAAATACCGAGCCTAATCTACGTTCTTTTTCCTTTTAAAATCAGGTATCAGTTTTGAAAAATTCGTTTTTTAACCCTTCTAAAAAATGGTTTCCGAAACTCACTCGCGTGAATTTTCGTTTTTCGGCCCATGTTTAAAAATCCGCATCGACTCGGAAAATGTGAATAGAGACAAATAAAATACACCAGATCATAGCCACGTTCTCATTCTTCGAAACATATATTTCAGTTTTTAAAAATATGTACATTAACCCTTTAGAAACCGATTGTTCCCGTACGTCACTTTCGTGTTTCCTCTAATTTGCCAATGTATACCCCCCGCCGCAGCTATTTTTTATCGAATTACATAAATTCCTAGAGAAGAAGCTAAAAGTGCATACATTCAGCTCTAGAAAGACACCTTTCAGTTAAAAAAATTCGAGTATTATCAATTTCAAAAAAATTCTTTTGTGAAACCCGTTTCTAGAAATAAGCGTTTTTCGGCGCAAGCACAGATTAATCAAAGTGTAATAAGTGACTTTGCTTTCGCCGTAATTATCTTATTTATTAACGATCTTAAATCAAACATCGTTGTTCATTTTGCGTACAGAATTGTATGGGCTTTCCGAAAATATGATTTATTTTGAGAAATAATTATATTTTCATGGTTAAAATTCTATTCTACTAGGATATTTGTGTTTTGAAGCAGCCGATTGCACTGCAAATATACTTGCTGTGTGTACTTTTTTCGGAAGCTCCAAAAGATATCAAATAATTTTTTTTTTCTATTTTTTATATATCGGATTCTATATAGTTTGTTGAACTCCCGGTTTATGATTCAAGGCAGGAACATTTATTTTTAAAAGTTTTAGAATTTTTTAAATAATGGTCATTTTTGTATAGAAAAAAAAAAAAAAGAAAAAGCTAAGGAATTTGCTATTTCTTTTCAAAATATCTCCCTTCGTATGGGTCCCATCGCGACCTGGTTTGGCTCATTCGACTCGACATAGATAGAGCTTACCGAATTTAGTTCCGAGTTTCATCACCAGGGTGCGCTTTCCTGTCTCTGTTTCTATGGGACGGATCACGACGGGGTATAGCTCATTCGACTCGACACCGATAGAGCTTACTAGAGATTATCGATTTTAGTTCCGCATTTCACCACTAGGGGCGCTTTCCGAACTATCTTTCTATGGGCCGGATCACGACGGGATATGGCTCATTCGACTCGAAATCGATAGCTTTTCGAGATTTTACAATTAGGGGCCCGCTGGCGGGCGAAGCCAGCTAGTCATTATTATTAATGTCCGTATACGTCTGTGTGTCTGTCTGTGTGTGTGTGTGTCTGTACCCGGATAAACTCAGCGAGCGTAGCGAGTAGCGAAGTGCTTTTTGTGTCAAAAAATTCAGAAAAATCCGGGCCTTCAGGAATTGCAGTTTCGAAAAAATCGGCCCATAATTAAGGGAGTTATTAACGAACAAAGCTGTTTTAATTGCTTCAAAAGAAACCTATGTGGAAAGTCCTCCGCGCATGCCCAGAAGAGCTCAATCCTCATCTTCCGCAAAAAGAAGAAGGAAACATCGCTTCGGCCGGTTTCGTTTTACGAATGTCTAAACTCGCCGACGGCGAACCGACAGAAATACGAAAAAACCGTCCACATATTCTCAAAGAACATACTCTTATGTCTCTAACGATCCGGTCAGTTCGAAAAAATTTCGATATTAACCCTTTAAAAAAAATAATCAAAAAGGATCGAATCCGTGTTTTTGATTTTCTCCCTTCGTCCGAACCTCGCATCCGCCGGACTAAGAAAGATTCGGATAAACGGATTTCACCAAATAAAAGATCGGTCTTTTTCCTCTCCAATTCCACCTTCCATTAAAAAAATACGTCGGTTAACCCTTCGAAAACGTATATTTTCCGTACACCGTTTCGCGATTTCGGCAATTTCGACTATTTTGAAAAATTCGCTGCGGCCGTTCCAAACGAGTCAGGGAAAACTAAAAATTCCAGAAGAGATCTACATTCTTATCCTTTCGAAATCTGCGATCGTTTTTGAAAAATACAAATATTAACCCTTCGAAAAAAATTCGCGCGCAGACTCACTTTTGCAAATTCCGATTCTCTGCGATTTTTAAAATCGCGCATCGGCTCTCTGAAAGAACAAAAAAACAAACAAACACACCCAAGTACATTTTCCTCTTTTCGAGATCACTGTAAAACCTTTAGTTTTAAAAAATATTTCAGTTAACCCTTTCGAAAACGTTTTTTTCCGTAAGTCTCTTTCGGTTTTTCAGCGATTTCTGCAATCTTTAAAAATTCAATTCTGGGCTTCTAAACAAGATACAAAAAAATTAAAATATCGAGCCTAATCTACGTTCGTTTTCCTTTTAAAATCAAGTGTCAGTTTCGAAAAATTCGTTTTTTAACCCTTCTAAAAAAATGGTTTCCGAAACTCACTCGCGTGAATTTTCGTTTTTCGGCCCATGTTTAAAAATCCGCATCGACTCGGAAAATGTGAATAGAGACAAATAAAATACACCAGATCATAGCCACGTTCTTATTCTTCGAAACATATATTTCAGTTTTAAAAAATATGTACATTAACCCTTTAGAAACCGGTCGTTTCCGTACCTCACTTTCACGATTTCCTGTAATTTGCCAATGTAAACCCCCCCCCCCCCCCCCCCCCGCCGCAGGACTTTTTTATCGAAGTACACAAATTCCGAGAGAAGAAGCTAAAAGTGCATACATTCATCTATAAAAAGACACCTTTCAGTTAAAAAAATTCGAATATTATCAATTTCAAAAAAATTCTTTTGTGAAACCCGTTTCTAGAAATAAGCGTTTTTCCGCGCAAGCACAGATTAATCAAAGTGTAATAAGTGACTTTGCTTTGGAAGTAATTATCTAATTTATTAACGATTTTATTGAAAAAATCGTTGTTAATTTTGCGTACAGAATTGAATGGGCTTTCCGAATATATGATTTATTTTGAGAAATAATTATATTTTCATAGTTAAAATTCTATTCTACTAGGATATTTGTATTCTGAAACAGCCAATTGCACTGCAAATACTTGCTTTACAATACCGGACTAACTTACTATACAATATTTCTCTTCGATGGATCAGAGATTATACGATATGTAAAGAGTCAACTTCATGTTCGATCGCAGTCAAATAAACTAGAGAGTCAACACAGGAACATTTATTTTTAAAAGTTTTAATATTTTTTAAATAATTGTCATTTTTGCATAGCGGAAAAAAAAGCTAAGGAATTTGCTATTTCTTTTGAAAATATCTCCCTTCGTATGGGTCCCATCACGACGGGGTATAGCTCATTCGACTCGACACCGATAGAGCTTAGTAGAGATTATCGACTTTAGTTCCACATTTCACCACTAGGGGCGCTTTCCGAACTCTGTTTCTATGTGCCGGATCAGGACGGGGTATGACTTATTCGACTCGACATCGATAGCTTTAACGGTTTCAGTGCCCCAGGTTCGTATAGAACAGATTGCGCCCCCTGGCGGTTAAAGGTGTAATTAAAGGATTTTTCAGCCAACTCGGGTTCTATGGGTCACATCACGACGCGGTTTGGCTCAATCGACTCGACATCGATAGAAGATACTAGAGATAATCGACTTTAGTTCCGCATTTCATCACTAGGGGTGCTTTCCGAACTCTGTTTCTATGGGCCGGATCACGACGGGGTATGGCTTATTCGACTCGACATCGATAGCTTTAACGGTTTCAGTTATGATCGTATATACAGATTGCGCCACCTGGTGGTGGAAGGTGGAACTAAAGTATACCACAGCGCGTGCGCAGCACGACTGCTATGCGAGGCCGCAGGCAGCGGGGACCCGAGCCGGAAGTTCGTTCAGTTAGAGGTTTATACTATTCGATGTGCAATTTAATCGACATTTTACAAGATTAGAGGTTTTACAATTAGGGGCCCGCTGGCGGGCGAAGCCAGCTAGTCCTTATTATTAATGTTCGTATACGTCTGTGTGTCTGTCTGTGTGTGTATCTGTACCCGGATAAACTCTGCGAGCGTAGCGAGTAGCGAAGCGCTTTTTGTGTCAAAAAATTCAGAAAAATCCGGTCTTCCAGGAATTGCAGTTTCGAAAAAATCGGCCCTTAATTAAGGGAGTTATTAACGAACAAAACTGTTTTAATTACTAAAAAGAAACCTATGTGGAAATTATTCCGCGCATGCCCAGAAGAGCTCAATCCTCATCTTCCGAAAAAAGAAGAAGGAAAGATCGCTTCGGCCGGTTTCGTTTCACGACTGTCTAAACTCGCCGACGGCGAACCGACAGAAATACGAAAAAACCGTCAACATATTCTCAAAGAACGTACTTTTACGTCTCTAACGATCCGGTCGGTTCGAAAAAATTTCGATATTAACCCTTTCAAAAAAAATAATCAAAAAGGGTCGAATTCGTGTTTTTTATTTTCTCCCTTCGTCCGAACCTCGCATCCGCCGGACTAAGAAAGATTCGGATAAACGGATTTCACCAAATAAAAGATCGGTCTTTGTCCTCTCCAACGCCAGCTTGCATTAAAAAAAATATGTCAGTTAACCCTTCGAAAATGTATATTTTCCGTACACAGTTTCGCGATTTCGGCAATTTGGCCGATTTTAAAAAAATCGCAGCGGCGGTTCCAAACAAGTGAGAGAAAACTAAAAATACCAGACGAGATCTACATTCTTTTTCCTTTCGAAATCTGCGATCCTTTTTTAAAAATACAAATATTAACCCCTCGAAAAAAATTCGCGCGCAGACTCACTTTTGCAAATTCCGATTCACTGCGATTTTTAAAATCGCGCATCGGCTCTCTGGAAGAACAAAAAAACAAACAAAGACACCCAGGTACATTTCCGTTCTTTCTAGATCACTATAAAACCTTTAGTTAAAAAAATATTTCAGTTAACCCTTTCGAAATCGTTTTTTTCCGTAAGTCTCTTTCGGTTTTTCAGCGATTTCTGCAATCTTTAAAAATTCATTTCTGGGCTTCTAAACAAGATACGAAAAAATAAAAATACCGAGCCTAATCTACGTTCTTTTTCCTTTTAAAATCAGGTATCAGTTTTGAAAAATTCGTTTTTTAACCCTTCTAAAAAATGGTTTCCGAAACTCACTCGCGTGAATTTTCGTTTTTCGGCCCATGTTTAAAAATCCGCATCGACTCGGAAAATGTGAATAGAGACAAATAAAATACACCAGATCATAGCCACGTTCTCATTCTTCGAAACATATATTTCAGTTTTTAAAAATATGTACATTAACCCTTTAGAAACCGATTGTTCCCGTACGTCACTTTCGTGTTTCCTCTAATTTGCCAATGTATACCCCCCGCCGCAGCTATTTTTTATCGAATTACATAAATTCCTAGAGAAGAAGCTAAAAGTGCATACATTCAGCTCTAGAAAGACACCTTTCAGTTAAAAAAATTCGAGTATTATCAATTTCAAAAAAATTCTTTTGTGAAACCCGTTTCTAGAAATAAGCGTTTTTCGGCGCAAGCACAGATTAATCAAAGTGTAATAAGTGACTTTGCTTTCGCCGTAATTATCTTATTTATTAACGATCTTAAATCAAACATCGTTGTTCATTTTGCGTACAGAATTGTATGGGCTTTCCGAAAATATGATTTATTTTGAGAAATAATTATATTTTCATGGTTAAAATTCTATTCTACTAGGATATTTGTGTTTTGAAGCAGCCGATTGCACTGCAAATATACTTGCTGTGTGTACTTTTTTCGGAAGCTCCAAAAGATATCAAATAATTTTTTTTTTCTATTTTTTATATATCGGATTCTATATAGTTTGTTGAACTCCCGGTTTATGATTCAAGGCAGGAACATTTATTTTTAAAAGTTTTAGAATTTTTTAAATAATGGTCATTTTTGTATAGAAAAAAAAAAAAGAAAAAGCTAAGGAATTTGCTATTTCTTTTCAAAATATCTCCCTTCGTATGGGTCCCATCGCGACCTGGTTTGGCTCATTCGACTCGACATAGATAGAGCTTACCGAATTTAGTTCCGAGTTTCATCACCAGGGTGCGCTTTCCTGTCTCTGTTTCTATGGGACGGATCACGACGGGGTATAGCTCATTCGACTCGACACCGATAGAGCTTACTAGAGATTATCGATTTTAGTTCCGCATTTCACCACTAGGGGCGCTTTCCGAACTATCTTTCTATGGGCCGGATCACGACGGGATATGGCTCATTCGACTCGAAATCGATAGCTTTTCGAGATTTTACAATTAGGGGCCCGCTGGCGGGCGAAGCCAGCTAGTCATTATTATTAATGTCCGTATACGTCTGTGTGTCTGTCTGTGTGTGTGTGTGTCTGTACCCGGATAAACTCAGCGAGCGTAGCGAGTAGCGAAGTGCTTTTTGTGTCAAAAAATTCAGAAAAATCCGGGCCTTCAGGAATTGCAGTTTCGAAAAAATCGGCCCATAATTAAGGGAGTTATTAACGAACAAAGCTGTTTTAATTGCTTCAAAAGAAACCTATGTGGAAAGTCCTCCGCGCATGCCCAGAAGAGCTCAATCCTCATCTTCCGCAAAAAGAAGAAGGAAACATCGCTTCGGCCGGTTTCGTTTTACGAATGTCTAAACTCGCCGACGGCGAACCGACAGAAATACGAAAAAACCGTCCACATATTCTCAAAGAACATACTCTTATGTCTCTAACGATCCGGTCAGTTCGAAAAAATTTCGATATTAACCCTTTAAAAAAAATAATCAAAAAGGATCGAATCCGTGTTTTTGATTTTCTCCCTTCGTCCGAACCTCGCATCCGCCGGACTAAGAAAGATTCGGATAAACGGATTTCACCAAATAAAAGATCGGTCTTTTTCCTCTCCAATTCCACCTTCCATTAAAAAAATACGTCGGTTAACCCTTCGAAAACGTATATTTTCCGTACACCGTTTCGCGATTTCGGCAATTTCGACTATTTTGAAAAATTCGCTGCGGCCGTTCCAAACGAGTCAGGGAAAACTAAAAATTCCAGAAGAGATCTACATTCTTATCCTTTCGAAATCTGCGATCGTTTTTGAAAAATACAAATATTAACCCTTCGAAAAAAATTCGCGCGCAGACTCACTTTTGCAAATTCCGATTCTCTGCGATTTTTAAAATCGCGCATCGGCTCTCTGAAAGAACAAAAAAACAAACAAACACACCCAAGTACATTTTCCTCTTTTCGAGATCACTGTAAAACCTTTAGTTTTAAAAAATATTTCAGTTAACCCTTTCGAAAACGTTTTTTTCCGTAAGTCTCTTTCGGTTTTTCAGCGATTTCTGCAATCTTTAAAAATTCAATTCTGGGCTTCTAAACAAGATACAAAAAAATTAAAATATCGAGCCTAATCTACGTTCGTTTTCCTTTTAAAATCAAGTGTCAGTTTCGAAAAATTCGTTTTTTAACCCTTCTAAAAAAATGGTTTCCGAAACTCACTCGCGTGAATTTTCGTTTTTCGGCCCATGTTTAAAAATCCGCATCGACTCGGAAAATGTGAATAGAGACAAATAAAATACACCAGATCATAGCCACGTTCTTATTCTTCGAAACATATATTTCAGTTTTAAAAAATATGTACATTAACCCTTTAGAAACCGGTCGTTTCCGTACCTCACTTTCACGATTTCCTGTAATTTGCCAATGTAAACCCCCCCCCCCCCCCGCCGCAGGACTTTTTTATCGAAGTACACAAATTCCGAGAGAAGAAGCTAAAAGTGCATACATTCATCTATAAAAAGACACCTTTCAGTTAAAAAAATTCGAATATTATCAATTTCAAAAAAATTCTTTTGTGAAACCCGTTTCTAGAAATAAGCGTTTTTCCGCGCAAGCACAGATTAATCAAAGTGTAATAAGTGACTTTGCTTTGGAAGTAATTATCTAATTTATTAACGATTTTATTTAAAAAATCGTTGTTAATTTTGCGTACAGAATTGAATGGGCTTTCCGAATATATGATTTATTTTGAGAAATAATTATATTTTCATAGTTAAAATTCTATTCTACTAGGATATTTGTATTCTGAAACAGCCAATTGCACTGCAAATACTTGCTTTACAATACCGGACTAACTTACTATACAATATTTCTCTTCGATGGATCAGAGATTATACGATATGTAAAGAGTCAACTTCATGTTCGATCGCAGTCAAATAAACTAGAGACTCTCTTTCACTTTTTCAGCGATTTCTGCAATATTTATAAATTCAATTCTGGGCTTCTAAACAAGATACGAATAAATAAAAATACCGAGCCTAATCTACGTCCTTTTTCCTTTTAAAATCAGGTATCAGTTTTGAAAAATTCGTTTTTTAACCCTTCTAAAAAAATGGTTTCCGAAACTCACTCGCGTGAATTTTCGTTTTTCGGCCCGTGTTTAAAAATCCGCATCGATTCGGAAAATGTGAATAGAGACAAATAAAATACACCAGATGATAGCCACTTTCTTTTTCTTGGAAACATATATTTCAGTTTTAAAAAATATGTATATTAACCCTTTAGAAACCGGTCGTTCCCGTACCTCACTTTCGCGATTTCCTCTAATTTGCCAATGTATACCCCCCCGCTGGAGGACTTTTTTATCGAATTACACAAACTCCGAGAGAAGAGGCTAAAAGTGCATACATTCAGCTATAGAAAGATGCCTTCGACTTTAAAAAATTCGATTATTATCAATTAAAAAAAAATTCTTTTGTGAAACCCGTTTCTAGAAATGAGTGTTTTTCGGTGCAAGCACAGTTTAATCTAAGTGTAATAAGTGACTTTGCTTTCGCCGTAATTATCTTATTTATTAACGATCCTAAATCAAAAATCGTTGTTCATTTTGCTTACAGAATTGAATGGGCTTTCCGAAAATATGATTTATTTTGAGAAATAATTATATTTTCATGATTAAAATTCTATTCTACTAGGATATTTGTGTTTTGAAGCAGCCGATTGCACCGCAAATATACTTGCTGTGTGTACTTTTTTCGAAAACTCCAAAAGATATCAAATTAATTTTTTTTCTATTTTTTATATATCGGTTTCTATATAATTTGTTGAACTCCCGGTTTATGATTCAACGCAGGAACATTTATTTTTAAAAGTTTTAGAATTTTTTAAATAACGGTCATTTTTGTATAGGAAAAAAAAAAAAGCTAAGGAATTTGCTATTTCTTTTCAAAATATCTCCTTTCGAATGGGTCCCATCGCGACCTGGTTTTGCTCATTCGACTCGACATAGATAGAGCTTACCGAATTTAGTTCCGAGTTTCACCACCAGGGTGCGCTTTCCTATCTCTGTTTCTATGGGACGGATCACGACGGGGTATAGCTCATTCGACTCGACACCGATAGAGCGTACTAGAGATTATCGATTTTATTTCCGCATTTCACCACTAGGGGCGCTTTCCGAACTCTGTTTCTATGGGCCGGATCACGACGGGGTATGGCTCATTCGAATCGACATCGATAGCTTTTCGAGATTTTACAAGATTAGAGGTTTTACAATTAGGGGCCCGCTGGCGGGCGAAGCCAGCTAGTCCTTATTATTAATGTTCGTATCCGTCTGTGTGTCTGTCTGTGTGTGTGTGTATCTGTACCCGGATAAACTCTGCGAGCGTAGCGAGTAGCGAAGCGCTTTTTGTGTCAAAAAATTCAGAAAAATCCGGGCCTTCAGGAATTGCAGTTTCGAAAAAATCGGCCCTTAATTAAGGGAGTTATTAACGAACAAAGCTGTTTTAATTGCTTCAAAAGAAACCTATGTGGAAAGTCCTCCGCGCATGCCCAGAAGAGCTCAATCCTCATCTTCCGCAAAAAGAAGAAGGAAAGATCGCTTCTGCCGGTTTCGTTTTACGACTGTCTAAACTCGCCGACGGCGAACCGACTGAAATACGAAAAAACCGTCAACATATTCTCAAAGAACGTACATTTACGTCTCTAACGATCCGGTCAGTTCGAAACAATTTCGATATTAACCCTTTCAAAAAAAATAATCAAAAAGCGTCGATTTCGTGTTTTTGATTTTCTCCCTTCGTCCGAGCCTCGCATCCGCCGAACTAAGAAAGATTCGGATAAACGGATTTCACCAAATAAAAGATCGGTCTTTGTCCTCTCAAATGGCAACTTCCATTAAAAAAAATACGTCAGTTAACCTTTCGAAATCGTATATTTTCCGTACACCGTTTCGCGATTTCGGCAATTTCGACTATATTGAAAAATTCGCTGCGGCGGCTCCAAACAAGTCAATGAAAATTAAAAATACCAGACGAGATCTACATTCTTTATCCTTTCGAAATCTGCGATCGTTTTTGAAAAATACAAATATTAACCCTTGGAAAAAAATTCGCGCGCAGACTCACTTTTGCAAATTCCGATTCCCTGCGATTTTTAAAATCGCGCATCGGCTCTCTGAAAGAACAAAAAAACAAACAAACACATCCAAGTACATTTTCCTCCTTTCGAGATCACTGTAAAACCTTTAGTTTTAAAAAATATTTCAGTTAACACTTTCTAAAACGTTTTTTTCCGTAAGTCTCTTTCGGTTTTTCAGCGGTTTCTGCAATCTTTAAAAATTCAATTCTGGGCTTCTAAACAAGATACGAAAAAATAAAAATACCGAGCCTAATCTACGTTCTTTTTCCTTTTAAAATCAGGTATCAGTTTCGAAAAATTCGTTTTTTAACCCTTCTAAAAAAATGGTTTCCGAAACTCACTCGCGTGAATTTTCGTTTTTCGGCCCATATTTAAAAATCCGCATCGACTTGGAAAATGTGAATAGAGACAAATAAAATACACCAGATCATAGCCACTTTCTTATTCTTCGAAACATATATTTCAGTTATAAAAAATATGTACATTAACCTTTTAGAAACCGGTCGTTCCCGTACCTCACTTTCACGATTTCCTCTAATTTGCCAATGTAAACCCCCCCGCGGCAGGACTTTTTTATCGAAGTACACAAATTCCGAGAGAAGAAGCTAAAAGTGCATACATTCATCTATAGAAAGATGCCTTCGACTTTAAAAAATTCGATTATTATCAATTAAAAAAAACTCTTTTGTGAAACCCGTTTCTAGAAATGAGCGTTTTTCGGCGCAAGCACAGTTTAATCAAACTGTAATAAGTGACTTTGCTTTCGCCGTTATTATCTTATTTATTAACGATCTTAAATCAAAAATCGTTGTTCATTTTGCGTACAGAATTGAATGGGCTTTCCGAATATACGATTTATTTTGAGAAATAATTAGATTTTCATAGTTAAAATTCTATTTTACTGGGATATTTGTATTCTGAAACAGCCAATTGCACTGCAAATACTTGCTATACAATACCTGACTAACTTACTATACAATATTTCTCTTCGATGGATCAGAGATTATACAATATGTAAAGAGTCAACTTCATGTTCGATCGCAGTCAAATAAACTAGAGAGTCAACACAGGAACATTTATTTTTAAAAGTTTTAACATTTTTTGAATAATTGTCATTTTTGCATAGCGGAAAAAAAAGCTAAGGAATTTGCTATTTCTTTTGAAAATATCTCCCTTCGTATGGATCCCATCACGACGGGGTATAGCTCATTCGACTCGACACCGATAGAGCTTAGTAGAGTTTATCGACTTTAGTTCCGCATTTCACCACTAGGGGCGCTTTCCGAACTCTGTTTCTATGAGCCGGATCATGACGGTGTATGGCTTATTCGACTCGACATCGATAGCTTTAACGGTTTCAGTGCCCGAGGTTCGTATAGAACAGATTGCGCCCCCTGGCGGTTGAAGGTGTAATTAAAGGATTTTTCAGCCAACTCGGGTTCTATGGGTCACATCACGACGCGGTTTGGCTCAATCGACTCGACATCGATAGAGGATACTAGAGATTATCGACTTTAGTTCCGCATTTCACCACTAGGGGGCGCTTACCGAACTCTGTTTCTATGGGCCGGATCACGCCGGGTATGGCTTATTCGACTCGACATCGATAGCTTTAACGGTTTCAGTTATGATCGTATATACAGATTGCGCCACCTGGTGGTGGAAGGCGGAACTAAAGTATACCGCAGCGCGTGCGCAGCTTGACTGCTATACGAGGCCGCAGGCAGCGGGGACCCGAGCCGGAAGTTCGTTCAGTTAGAGGTTTATACTATTCGATGTGAAATTTAATCGACATTTTACAAGATTAGAGGTTTTACAGTTAGGGGCCCGCTGGCGGGCGAAGCCAGCTAGTCCTTATTATTAATGTTCGTATACGTCTGTGTGTCTGTCTGTGTGTGTATCTGTACCCGGATAAACTCTGCGAGCGCAGCGAGTAGCGAAGCGCTTTTGGTATCAAAAAATTCAGAAAAATCCGGACCTCCAGGAATTGCAGTTTCGAAAAAATCGGCCCATAATTAAGGGAGTTATTAACGAACAAAACTGTTTTAATTACTAAAAAGAAACCTACCTGGAAATTATTCCGCGCATGCCCAGAAGAGCTCAATTCTCATCTTCCGCAAAAAGAAGAAGGAAAAATCGCTTCGGCCGGTTTCGTTTCACGACTGTCTAAACTCGCCGACGGCGAACCGACAAAAATACGAAAAAACCGTCAACATATTCTCAAAGAACGTACTTTTACGTCTCTAACGATCCTGTCGGTTCGAAAAAATTTCGATATTAACCCTTTCAAAAAAAATAATCAAAAAGGGTCGAATTCGTGTTTTTTATTGTCTCCCTTCTTCCGAACCTCGCATCCGCCGGACTATGAAAGATTCGGAAAAACGGATTTCACCAAATAAAAGATCGGTCTTTGTCCTCTCCAACGCCAGCTTGCATTAAAAAAATACGTCAGTTAACCCTTCGAAAATGTATATTTTCCGTACACAGTTTCGCGATTTCGGCAATTTGGACGATTTTAAAAAAATCGCAGCGGCGGTTCCAAACAAGTGAGAGAAAACTAAAAATACCAGACGAGATCTACATTCTTTTTCCTTTCGAAATCTGCGATCCTTTTTTAAAAATACAAATATTAACCCCTCGAAAAAAATTCGTGCGCAGACTCTTTTTTGCAAATTCCGATTCACTGCGATTTTAAAATCGCGCATCGGCTCTCTGGAAGAACAAAAAAACAAACAAAGACACCCAGGTACATTTCCGTTCTTTCGAGATCACAATAAAACCTTTAGTTAAAAAAAATATTTCAGTTAACCCTTTCGAAATCGTTTTTTTCCGTAAGTCTCTTTCGGTTTTTCAGCGATTTCTGCAATCTTTAAAAATTCATTTCTGGGCTTCTAAACGAGATACGAAAAAATAAAAATACCCAGCCTAATCTACGTTCTTTTTCCTTTTAAAATCAGGTATCAGTTTCGAAAAATTCGTTTTTTAACCCTTCTAAAAAAATGGTTTCCGAAACTCACTCGCGTGAATTTTCGTTTTTCGGCCCATGTTTAAAAATCCGCATCGACTCGGAAAATGTGAATAGAGACAAATAAAATACACCAGATCATAGCCACGTTCTTATTCTTCGAAACATATATTTCAGTTTTAAAAAATATGTACATTAACTCTTTAGAAACCGATCGTTCCCGTACGTCACTTTCGTGTTTCCTCTAATTTGCCAATGTATACCCCCCGCCGCAGCTATTTTTTATCGAATTACATAAATTCCTAGAGAAGAAGCTAAAAGTGCATACATTCAGCTCTAGAAAGACACCTTTCAGTTAAAAAAATTCGAGTATTATCAATTTCAAAAAAATTCTTTTGTGAAACCCGTTTCTAGAAATAAGCGTTTTTCGGCGCAAGCACAGATTAATCAAAGTGTAATAAGTGACTTTGATTTGGAAGTAATTATCTAATTTATTAACGATTTTATTTAAAAAATCGTTGTTCATTTTGCGTACAGAATTGAATGGGCTTTCCGAATATATGATTTATTTTGAGAAATAATTATATTTTCATAGTTAAAATTCTATTCTACTAGGATGTTTGTATTCTGAAGCAGCTAAATACTTGCTTTGTTTACCTTTTTCGATAGCTCCAAAAGATATCAAAATATTTTTTTTTTCTATTTTTTATGTATCGGATTCTATATAGTTTATTTAACACCCGGTTTATGATTTTGTGTTTGTGTGGGGATGCGATATATTTAAATTTGTCGTTTTAAAACGCATCCTTTTTTCATTTCGTCGGAAAGAAATGTTGCCATTTGAGTTATAGAAACTTTCTATTCGATGGATCAGAGATTATACACTATGTAAAGAATCAACTTCATTTCGATCGTAGTAAAATAAAACAAAGAGTCAACACAGGAACATCACCGCCAGGGGGCGCTTTCGGAAATCGGGTTCTATGGGCCCGATTACAACGTGGTTTGGCTCTTTCGACTGGATTTCGATAGCGTTACAGATTTCGGTCATGTTCGTATAGAACAGATTGCGCCCCCTGGTGGTGGATGGTGAAATTAAAGGATTTTTCATCCAACTCGGGTTCTATGGGTCACATCACGACGCGGTTTGGCTCAATCGACTCAACGTCGATAGGGGATACTAGAGCTTATCGATTTTTGCTCCGAGTCTCATCACCAGGGGGCGCTTTCCTATATCCGGTTCTACGGGCATGAAAACGACGGGGTATGGCTCATTCGACTCGACATCGAAAGCCTTAACGATTTCAGTTATGATCGTATAAACAGATTGCGCCACCTGGTGGTGGAAGGTGGAACTAACGTATACTGCAGCGCGTGTGCAGCACGACTGCTATAAGGTGCCGCAGGCAGCGGGGACCCGAACCGGAGGTTCGTTTAGTTAGAGGTTTATACTATTCTATGTTCCGGTGCGTGAGCAGACCGGTTTACGGTGCCGAAGGCAGCGGGGACCAGGGTCGGAGGTTCGTTCGGTTACAGGTTTATACTACTCAATGTGCAAATTAAGGGATTATTCGGTGCCGAGGGCAGCGGGGACACATGTCGGAAGTTCGTTCGGTTCGAGGGGGGTGCGAGCCGGAGAATACAAAAGATTCGAGGCACCGATGTAAATTAGGGATTTTATCGATTTTAGTTACCGATGTAAATTAGGGGCCCGCTGGCGGGCGAATTCAGCTAGTCCTTATTATTAATGTTCGTATCCGTCTGTGTGTCTGTGTGTGTGTGTGTGTGTGTGTGTGTGTGTATCTGTACCCGGATAAACTCTGCGAGCGTAGCGAGTAGCGAAGCGCTTTCTGTGTCAAAAAATTCAGAAAAATCCGGGCCTTCAGGAATTGCAGTTTCGAAAAAATCGGCCCATAATTAAGGGAGTTATTAACGAACAAAGCTGTTTTAATTGCTTCAAAAGAAACCTATGTGGAAAGTCCTCCGCGCATGCCCAGAAGAGCTCAATCCTCATCTTCCGCAAAAAGAAGAAGGAAAGATCGCTTCGGCCGGTTTCGTTTTACGACTGTCTAAACTTGCCGACGGCGAACCGACAGAAATACGAAAAAACCGTCAACATATTCTCAAAGAACGTACTTTTACGTCTCTAACGATCCTATCAGTTCGAAAAAATTTCGATATTAACCCTTTCAAAAAAAAATAATCAAAAAGGGTCGAATTCGTGTTTTTGATTTTCTCCCTTCGTCCGAACCTCGCATCCGCCGGACTAAGAAAGATTCGGATAAACGAATTTCACCAAATGAAAGATCGGTCTTTGTCCTCTCCAATTCCATCTTCCATTAAAAAAAATACGTCAGTTAACCCTTCGAAAACGTATATTTTCTGTACACCGTTTCGCGATTTCGGCAATTTCGACTATTTTGAAAAATTCGCTGCGGCGGTTCCAAACAAGTCAATGAAAACTAAAAATACCAGACGAGATTTACATTCTTTATCCTTTCGAAATCTGCGATCGTTTTTGAAAAATACAAATATTAACCCTTCGAAAAAAATTCGCGCGCAGACTCACTTTTGCAAATTCCGATTCTCTGCGAATTTTAAAATCGCGCATCGGCTCTCTGAAAGAACAAAAAAACAAACAAACACACCCAAGTACATTTCCCTCCTTTCGAGATCACTGTAAAACCTTTAGTTTTAAAAAATATTTCAGTTAACCCTTTCGAAAATGTTTTTTTCCGTAAGTCTCTTTCGGTTTTTCAGCGATTTCTGCAATCTTTAAAAATTTAATTCTGGGCTTCTAAACAAGATACGAAAAAATAAAAATACCGAGCCTAATCTACGTTCTTTTTCCTTTTAAAATCAGGTATCAGTTTCGAAAAATTCGTTTTTTAACCCTTCTAAAAAAATGGTTTCCGAAACTCACTCGCGTGAATCTTCGTTTTTCGGCCCATGTTTAAAAATCCGCATCGACTCGGAAAATGTGAATAGAGACAAATAAAATGCACCAGATCATAGCCACATTCTTATTCTTTGAAACATATATTCCAGTTTTAAAAAAATGTACATTAACCCTTTAGAAACCGGTCGTTCCCGTACCTCACTTTCACGATTTCCTCTAATTTGCCAATGTAAACCCCCCCCCCCCCCCCCCCGCCGCAGGACTTTTTTTTATCGAATTACATAAATTCCGAGAGAAGAGGCTAAAAGTGCATACATTCCTCTATAGAAAGATGCCTTCGACTTTAAAAAATTCGATTATTATCAATTAAAAAAAACTCTTTTGTGAAACCCGTTTCTAGAAATGAGCGTTTTTCGGCGCAAGCACAGTTTAATCAAACTGTAATAAGTGACTTTGCTTTCGCCGTAATTATCTTATTTATTAACGATCGTAAATCAAAAATCGTTGTTCATTATGCGTACAGAATTGAATGGGCTTTCCGAATATATGATTTATTTTGAGAAATAATTATATTTTCATAGTTAAAATTCTATTCTACTAGGATATTTGTATTCTGAAACAGCCAATTGCACTGCAAATACTTGCTATACAATACCTGACTAACTTACTATACAATATTTCTCTTCGATGGATCAGAGATTATACGATATGTAAAGAGTCAACTTCATGTTCGATCGCAGTCAAATAAACTAGAGAGTCAACACAGGAACATTTATTTTTAAAAGTTTTAATATTTTTTAAATAATTGTCATTTTTGCATAGGGAAAAAAAAAAAAAAGCTAAGGAATTTGCTATTTCTGTTGAAAATATCTCCCTTCGTATGGGTCCCATCACAACGGGGTATAGCTCATTCGACTCGACACCGATAGAGCTTAGTAGAGATTATCGACTTTAGTTCCGCATTTCACCACTAGGGGCACTTTCCGAACTCTGTTTCTATGGGCCGGATCACGACGGGGTATGGCTTATTCGACTCGACGTCGATAGCTTTAACGGTTTCAGTGCCCGAGGTTCGTATAGAACAGATTGCGCCCCCTGGTGGTTGAAGGTGTAATTAAAGGATTTTTCAGCCAACGCGGGTTCTATGGGTCACATCACGACGCGGTTTGGCTCAATCGACTCAACATCGATAGAGGATACTAGAGATAGTCGACTTTAGTTCCGCATTTCACCACTAGGGGCGCTTTCCGAACTCTGTTTCTATGGGCCGGATCACGACGGCGTATGGCTTATTCGACTCGACATCGATAGCTTTAACGGTTTCAGTGCCCGAGGTTCGTATAGAACAGATTGCGCCACCTGGTGGTGGAAGGTGTAATTAAAGGATTTTTCAGCAAACTCGGGTTCTATGGGTCACATCACGACGGGGTATGGCTCATTCGACTCGACATCGATAACTTTTCGAGATTTTACAATTAGGGGCCCGCTGGCGGGCGAAGCCAGCTAGTATGTAATAATGTCTATGCTTTAACTTTATTTTATTTTTAAATAAGTGTATATTTTGTATAATTCAGCATTATGAATGTGTTTTGAATAGTATAGCATTTGTTGGTAACGGGTTTGCTTTCCGATCAAAGGTTGAACTGCCCGGTACGTGCAGTCCTTGAGAGGGGTGCAATGTTATGAATTTTGTATATATCTGTAAATATTCCATTTGTTTAAATTTATTTTATTTTATTATTGTGAAAATTGCAGTATTATTAATGTATTTCCTATTGAGCATCATGTAACTCAATGCTAAAGGCCTCAGATGGTTTGCAAGGAAAACAACCTTACACCCTCATCTTTATAATGGAAGTCTATGGTAAAATCGCCAAGGAATGGGTTTATCGCCAAGTTGGCGATGGTTTTGGCGACTTATTTTTGTCACCAAATTTGGCGATATATCGCCAAATGTCGCCAAGTTAGCGACGGATTTGGCGACTTTTTGTGCAACCACCCCCCCTTATACCTGTACATTGGGATCCTTTCTCGCTTTGGTTCTCTATCGAAGTTAAAGCACTTTCTGGTAATTTCTAGCATCTGAAAGCTCTGGAATAATCTGGAAAGATCTCTGAAGCCTATATAAGGGACCTCCACCAGTCCAGTTAGTTAGTTGTCTGTCAACTGCGATTGAATTCATACGAGAGGCTTTGCGTTGAGAACTGTGTTTCTCGGATCGATTTTGTCGTTGATACGTCGTATTGAACGCATTGTTTCTGTGTGAAATTTTGCTTAGCTTTTATTGGATTTGAAGATTTCTGAATATCTTGTAATTTTCAGAAGATATTTGTGATCGTATTGCACTGTTTATAGTGAATAAAGCCTTTTTATTGTTCTTATATATTGGCATCAGTCCTTTCGAACCCCGAGCTCACAACAATATAATAAAAAATTTCTGGATACTTTCTAAGATTACGGTTAGATTACTGCTAAGATTAATACTTAGCGAGAGGAAAAAAGTGAGTCGAAAAGCGCACCTTTTCACCAAAACAGAAAAAAGATAAAGTTATCCGTGAGATGGTAAATTTTTTTTAGAATCAGATGTAAATAATGGGTGGGACAATTGCCTATTACGTGCATATAAATCTTTTTTATCTTTGATAAAATATGATATGGGTCATTCTCAGATGAAGGGAAATTTTGGCTTCAAAAAAAATATTTTTTATTTTTTAATCCCCTATTTTTCGGGCTAATAAAATGTTTGCAAGACCGACATTATTAGAAAAGATAATTGCAGAAATTGTGTGCTTGATTTATGGCTTTAATACTAGAATCGCGAGAAATCTTATTCAATATTTTAAAAAAATGTTTTACATCAGAATTTTTATTCAAATTATTTAAAACTTATTTATTTAACCTTTTTTTTTTCTCTACCATTTTACTTTTTTCCATTTATTAGACTCTTTCCGTAATCTCTATAGCTTTACCTTTTTATTCCCATTGTTTAATTTTTCTTCTATTTTTAATTGTTCTTTCTTATGTAGTTAATACTACATTTAACTTTTCCCAACGGCTCAATATTTACAAGACAGGTTACTCACAAATAGACTGGGCGTAAAGTTGATCGCAACTCGGAAGCCCCTTAACCGACATCAACTGTTCGGCAACTTTTTTTTCTCTCTGTAGTATACATATTTAACATTATTTATAAAAAAAAATTCTGGTTCGAATCGTAATATATTGATTTGATACGAGTAAAAGTGACTCATTTCCCGGTTCTAGAGGTAATTAATTTAGTTTCTATTGTTATATGGAAATGAAATGACAGGGAATTATGCAATTGGTTCATTTTTTATTTTTACACGACGTTTTCTTTCCATTTATTGATTCCAAGTGTTTCTTCAGTGGTCAATTTTCCCACTTGCCTATTTTGAGTATAACAAATAACGGCTAAATTTGCTGATAAACTTTAAGACAGTGTTGAATTCAAGGGGTGGCTCGGGAGGGGGGGGGACATCCCCCTCGGAGGATTGAAGTGTCCCCCGCCGGAAGATTTGAGATTTTATGCTTTTAATGGTTAAAAAGTGCAATTTCCCCCCCCCCTCCGGAACTCTATAATGTCCCCCCCCCCCCCCCTCGGAGCCACAGGAATTCCTCCCGGAGAAAAGTGTCTGAATTCAACACTGCTCTAAGGGAGATGGAAAAAGAACTCCATTAACACTTTACACGCCATTTACACTAACTTTTTCTTGTTATTATGCATACATGAATTTGAAGATATATATTTAATTTCAATTTATACAAAATAGGCGCAATTAAATGGCGATTTTTAGAGCAAAAGCGTTTTGAACAGCATTTAGAATAGCATTAGAAGTTTTAAGTATTATTTGAAAAAAAAATAATAATGAGTTGCAACAATTAATTTAAAGGAAATGGGGAGTTACGCTCGCCAACCCCCCTGTTCAGACCCTGCATGCTCTAAAAACATGCTAATTTGCTTTGTTTAAAAAAGATTAATCGATTACGGAAGACTGAAAGATAGTATCACAACTAATGGGCTAACTTTCGTAAAATGAATTTGTTATGATGAAAATCGTGCAACATTTACAGTTTATTTAGAATTAATTTATTTGTTCAAACATACTCCCAAAAAGTTATTTTTATTTTATTAAAATTTTATTTTAATTTTGTATAATCGGTGTCTTCCGCAAAGATTGGAGACAAAATAAAAAAAAAAATCGGCAAGAATTGGGGTTTAGAGTGAATGCGTTGCACACAATTCTGTGAAAAGTAATCACTTAAAAGCTTATAGAAATAACGCGAGCAAACTTATAACTCAGTAAAAGATTGAAGATTTACCAGAACAACGAAAAAATAACCCTTTTGGTTATAAAAATTTACTTAATTCTGCATCAAAACACGACATCTAATTGTGGTGTCATCTTAAATAAGTTAAATAAAATTTAGAAAACCTTAGAAATCTTCAAATTTGGCATTTTTATGGTTTGTTGGTCATTAACACGTTTTCAAAAAGACATGGTAATGACGACCATGCTATTGACAATTTTAATGTTAAGTTAATTTTTAGGCTTAATTATAACGATGGAAGATTTATAATATATTTACTTTGAAAACAGTCCCGGAGTTCTTTATAATTCAATCAATACAGTTTCATAATTTCTATTGTTACATTTTAGTAATATGAAACATGGTGATGGCACATAAAAAACACATTGTTCCCAATTCTTTAATAAAGGTATCAAAATGAAGCAGCACTATCTATTTTAACACAAATGAAGACACTCACTGCTTGGAAATACACTGTAAAAAAAAAATCGGAAAAGTTTCCGGTAGGAATAGGATTTCCAGTTGCCCGTATAGCACAGGAAACTTTTCCGAAACAACACGGAAAAAAAAAACGAAAGTTTTTTCTTTCCGTCAGGAAACTTTTCCCGTTTGATTCAGAAACTAATCTTTAGACACAGAATAAATTCCTGGGTCTTACGGAAATCTTTCCATTCACATAAAGAAACGTTTTGGAAGAATGGAAGAATAGATATAAAGTATTCCGTTTAAAAAAGGAAAACTTTCCATTCACATAAAGAAACGTTTTGGAAGAATGGAAGAATAGATAGAAAGTATTCCGTTTTAAAAAGGAAAACTTTCCATTCACATAAAGAAACGTTTTGGAAGAATGGGAGAATAGATAGAAAGTATTCCGTTTTAAAAAGGAAACTTTTCCGAATCAGTCAGTAAACTAATCTTGAAAAAATTAATAATTCCTGTGTAGAATAGAAACTTTTTCTTTGCTTTACGGAATTTTTTTTCATTATGATCGGAAAATTTTCTGTATTGTAAAGAAACTTTGGTTTTAAAGAGTAGGAACATTAACAGATGAAAATATTGCTTTTGGACACTGTTTTGATTTCCTTTTATCTCAATTAAATATTATTAAGAACTTTTTTGAATACATACACACATTTTAAGTATTTGTTATCATAAAATGCATTACATGTAATGCATTTTATGATAACAAAATGCATTTTATGATACGAAATGTGTGTATGTATACATGAGTTACACTACAATGTAGCAACATTAAGAGTGCACCCTCTTGTGAAGAGCTAAAAAGCAAACACTTAGCATCATGATAATGACAATTAACTGCAAGGTCAAAGTTTAATTAAAGATAATTAAAATATTTTTTGCATTGAAGCTAAAATGCTAATTAAAAATAGTAAAATCCAAAATTATATTCCGCACAAGTAATCACCAAGAAGCTATCATAAGTGAGTTTCTGGAAATAATATCTAAAAAAGAAATAGTCTGTAACGATGTATTCTCATATGATATCCACGCGGTCTGGAATGAATTAATACATGATTGATTAACCTGTACTTGTTTTTGAAATGTTGAATGACCTTTCCCATCCCACCTTATATTCCACACCCTTGAAGAAAAAGGGTTTTGTTCCGGGCAAGCTAGAAGACGCGAAGAGACAACAACTCAATTTAACTATTAGTTTTTCACTGATGATGACCGAGTACGTTCGGTGGAAAACGTTTTGATTTTAAAAAGACTTTAATGTGCTTTTAAATGTTTTATGTATGTTTTTACGCATTTTCAAGAAATATATTTACATTTATTTCTATCTTTATGAATTTCCCTATGCCAGTTTAAGGATGTCGGTTTTTGGTAGCTTAAATAAAAAAATACACTCAAATGAACAAGTCACACTAAATATAATAATAAATAATAATGCAAATTAACTCCAATAAAAATGCACAGTTTTTTGTTATATTCAAAGTCATGCATAATATAGTGCAAATCTAGTGTTGCGCAGTGTGCGAATTTTTTTTTTTTTTAGTCAACTTTACACTGTAACCAAGGGCGCCCATATGGGGGGGCAAGGGGGGGCTTGAGCCCCCCCCTAGATTTTGGTTTTGTCAAATTTTTTTAATATAAATCAGTTGCAAGATATGAAAATGTATCTTGTATGAACAAAGCATAATAAAATATGACTCGACAACATCAGAAGGCACCGGAAGAAATATCCGTTTTAGACGGGTTTCCGTCTTAGCAGGTATAATTGTTGGGAATTCATTTTGTCACAACCCTATTTTTTTTCTTTTAAAGCTGGATTCTGTTTTAGACAGGTTCTGTTTTCATAAGTTTTTAATTAGTCCTTTCCAATAGTCTGCTTCTAACAAAGAGAAAAACCACAAGATAGGAAACAAATTCCGTTTTAGACGATTTTTATCTTAGCTGTTGTTACTGTGTAGTTTTTTCCTACAAGACGGTAACACTTTTTCTGCATAAGGAAGGATTTTGTTATAGACAGGATCTATTTTCACAGGTAAAATTGATTTTGCATGAACAAAACGCGGAGAAATTAGAGAGAGATTTAATAATAAGATGTGAACGGTACAGTGCAATTTTTAATTGAAAAATTCTTTTTCCCGAATCTAATAAAGATTAGAATCCTGAATGTGTCAGATTGTACGCAGCCCGAACTCGAAAATTCTATCTTAAGTCTACAGAACAAGACAAAATAATTTTCGTCGACTTCTTGTAAATCACACTTTCCTGGTCTATGTGAAACAATGTGGTCAGAAAAGTATAAGTCCACACTATATTTCTCTAATTGTTTTGCCACTGTTAAAGAAAATCTCTGTAATCTTTCTCTAGACAATAGTACGAACCAAGAAACACGCTCACAAGCCATTCATTTAGATGCTGCAACGTCATAAAGTTTATTGTACATCTCAAAATAATTTCTCGATATTTTTTCTATCTGGAGCCAGTTGTAAACATATTACAATCTGTAGATTAAGATTTGCATTCGGTTTATCAGAACATAAAGATGGAACTTCTTGAGATTTTTCTTATGCACAGAATGGAATCAGAAGTAGAATTTTCAGAAATTTTCATGGAGCTAATGGAGAATTGTTATTGTAAGAAATCGAAATCAAAATGTTTAGAACGTCTACCGTTAGAATCTTATCGTTCGAACCTTCCTATGGCCACTCCTCTTGAATATTACCGAGCAGCATTTCTAAATCCATATTTAGACTCTTTAATTATATCACTTGAGTCAAGATTTTTGAATCGAAATGAAACGTCATTCAAAGCAATTTTACTTCATCCCAATATGATGAAAAATATGAAAAAAAATGTTTTTGTCAAAGAAATCAAGGAGCTATCTCATTTTTATAATATTGAGAATTTGGAGTCGGAAGCAAGAACATGGCTTGATTTGTGGAAAAGAATGCAAAAGAACTAGTCGGATGTGCCAATCCCAAAACTTTCTTCTATCTCAGTCATGTTAATACTTCAAAATTCGCTATCACATCGCCAATAAAATCAATATTTTTCGTCATTCTGTTGCACGTCAGTTGCTTGCGAATCGTCGGATTACAGGGATGCGAACAACCGGTGTATACTAAACTACTAAAGTCCTTCTGGCTTGAGCCGACAGGAACAAATAGCCTCCCTATTCCTTGGTTTTACGATTTTAGCTAATTTTACTGGAAAACACGAAGGTAAAATGCGTGGAACCTAAATAAAGAAGATTCAATCCCAGTTTTCGTCAACATTGAATTTCAATGAGGATATCGCCAAATTAGTTCTCTACAGCCAAGTTGGCTTCATTTATGGCAACTTATTTTGGTCGCCAAATTTGGCGATATTCCGCCAACTGTCGCCAAGTTTAGCAAGAATTTGACGTTGGCGAATATAAATAAATAGTGATAAGCATGTAATAGGATTAATGGTTACAACAATGAAAGAAAATTTGCCGAAACCATGTTAACTAAAACTCATAAATTAAACCCGCTTATGGATGAATTCTGCTGTCTTGTTTGAAAATGTTAGCCACCCTAAAATTTCAAACCGCTATATCTCAGCTATTTTTTAAAATAGAGGCAAAACAAAAATTGCTCCGGATCAAGGCCGAACATTTAACGAAAAAAAGTTTTAGGATTTCTAATTTTTTTGAATTTGCACATCTTTTTGAATTTGAAATCTTTAAATGGCTATCACAGCGCTCCCTTTCGTCGTAATATCCCCAAATTCTAATAGAACCTGCTTGCCATAGCCAAAAACATAGAAAAAAAAATTGGTTCAATTTGAAGTATAACTTTATACACTCTTCGATGATACAACAGTGAAAATGGAACAAAAATATCGATCACAGCGCCCCCTTTCGTCGAAATATCCCCAAATTCCGATAGAACCTGCTTGCCATAGACAAAAACCTAGAAAAAAAAATGTGGTTCAATTTGAAGCATAACTTCATACACTTTTAGATGGTACAATGAAGACACACAGACGGACGGACGGACAGACAGACAGACATTTTGTAAAAACATGTTTTTCGAAATCTCTGACCCTTAAAACGTGTAAATCCGTCAAAAACCGGAAGTCGAAAAAAATTTCGATTACAATACTTTCTTCTATTATAGATAGAAGAAAGTAAATGTACTGCAAAATCTGTTTTTTTTTTAATAGTGGTGCAAATAGGATAGAAAAATAGTCTCCCGTGGCAGCCCTGTATATGTCATCTGTTTACAGACTATGTTTAATGTGGGAGTGGATAAAACAGATTTCATGCACCTTCTCAATGGACTATATTATTTCTTTTCAAAATGGACTTTGTCTACTATGGTTGTGAGCCCCTTATTCAGTACCCTCAGGTCAGTGGTGATGGAGATTATGTTCCGAATTGTCTGAAAATTTAAGGCATTTGGTTCCGAAAATTCGAACATAAAAAATGTCACGGAAGAATATCACAAATTTTGACAAATGATCGTAGAAAACACCAATTTCGTCAATCGTTCGCAGAAAAAAATCGCTAATTTCGTCAAAGGATCACGGGAAAAAGACGAATTTCGTCAAAAGATCGCGATAAAAACGCAAATTTCGTCAAGGAATCGTGGAGAAAACGTAAATAAGAATCGTGGAAAAAATGAAAATTTTGTCAAAGAATCGTGAAAAAACACAAATTTCCTCAAAAAGGATCGCGAAAAAAACGCAAATTTCTTCAAAGAATCGCGGGAAAAAACTCAAATTTCGTCAAAAAATCGCGAAAAAAACGAAATTTCGTCAAAGAATCGTGGGCAAAACGCAAAATTTCTAAAGGAATCGCAGAAAAACGCAAATTCGTTTAAGGATCACGAGAAAAATGCAAATTTTGTCCAATAGCGGAAAAAACGCAAATTTCGTGAAAGAATCGCAGAAGAAACACAAATTCCGTTAAAGATTCGTAGAGAAAAACGCAAATTTCGTCAAAAGATTGCGGAAAAAGAAACTCAAATTTTGTCTAAGAATCGCGGAATAAAACGAAATTTCGTCAAAGAATCGCGAAAAAAAAAACGCAAATTTATTCCAATATTTGTGGAAAAAACGAAAATTTAGTCAAATATTTGTGGAAAAAACGCAAATTTCGCCAAAGGATCGCGAAAAAATGCAAATTTCGTCAAAAGATCGCGGGAAAAAACTCAAATTTTGCCAAAAGATAATAAAAAAACGCAAAGTACCTTAAATATTTACTAAAATGTATGATAGCTTTGGTGGAAGTTGAGATTTTTCTCAGCCCCCCCCTAAATTTAATCATATGGGCGCCCTTGACTGTAACATTAGCTTCACTGCATTATACTGATTTTTTCCTGTATTATACAGGAATTTGAAGATACATTCAATTTCAATTTATACACAATAGGTGCAATTAGACGTTTTTTAGACCAAAAGCTTTTTAACTAGCATTAGAAGTTTTAAGTATTTTGAAAAAATTGTTAAGTAGTTACAACAATGAACTCTGTCTCCTAGAAGCTACGCTCGCCAACCCCCTTTCAGATCCTGCAGACTCTAAAAACACGCTAATTTGCTTTGTTTAAAAAAGATTAATCGATTACGGAAGATCGAAAGATATTATCACAACCAATGGTGATCTTCCGTAATAGGATGAGATTCATTTGTTGTGATGAAAATCGTGCAACATTTGCAGTTTATTCAGAATTAATTTCTTTGTCCAAACATACAAAAAAAGAGTTTTTTTCATTAAAATTTGATTTTAATTTTGTAAATCGGTGTCTACCGCAAGGACTGGAGACAGAATTAGAAATTTCGGCAAGAATGTAGTTTAAAGTGAATGCGGTTGCATATAATTCTGTAGAAAGTGGAAAATAAAAAGTCCTTCCGGCCTGTACCGGGAGGAAAAGGTAGCTTTCCTATATCTTCGTTTTAAAATTTTAGCTAATGTTACACGAAAACAGCAATTTAAAATGCAAAGAAACGGTTACAAAAGATTCGTTAATACTGAATTTGAATAAGAAATTCGCCAAATTATTGAGCAATAGCCAAATTGGCTTCATTTACGAAGATTTATTTTGGTCGTCAAATTTGGCGATATTTCGCCAAATGAAGCCAATTTTGGCGAGAATTTGGCGCTAACGGATATGAATATATAGTTTTATGCGTATGATTGGGAAAATTATTACAACAATGAAAGAAAATAATTTGCGAGTAATCGCGTTAATGTGCTGTTTTGTTTCAAAATGTCAGCCACCCTAGAATTTCAAACTGCTCTATCTCAGCCATTTTTTAAGATAGAGGTAAACCAAAAAATGCTCTGGAATCCTTGTATCAAGGCCTAACACTTAATTAAAAAATAAATTTGAATTTTTAACTTTTTTGTATATTTATTTTAGTTTTAAATTTTTAAATGGCCGCCATCTTGAAACAAAATGGCGGACCAAGCTGGCCAACGAACTCGGTCGAGACATTGGTGAGCTTAATACACACAATTAGTTTCATCCAAATTGATTTATAAATACGAGCGTTATCGTATGACATAGGTCAGAGATATATATATATATATATATATATATATATATATATATATAAATCTAAATTTGAACGGAGGGTGGCTTTGGGGTCTGGGGGTCATGATCGGTGAAAATATATCGGAATTTTCCGGACTTGCTTTCCTCCGAACGGCTGCAATAGGTAGATTTATACTTTTTTGTATTGAAAGCTACCTAAAAGCTTGTAGATACAACATGAGCAAATTTATAACCCTTTAAAAGATTGAATGTTTACCGGGGAAAAAAATAGCACTTTTGGTTATAAAAATATACTTAATTTCTCACCAAAATACTACAGCTAAGGAGAGTCAGTTTAATGTGGAATTTAATATATAATGTGGAATTTAATAATGTGGAACTGTGAAATATTTTCAATTTCGGTCAATATCGGATTTGAGTTGTAATTAACTAAAAGCAAGTTGGAAATTGTACGTTAAACGTGACAAATGAGGTGTGTTCGTTTCATGCTATAACTACTTTTACAATGTAAAAAAAAAAAAAAAATCATAGTTATTATTTGATTGAAATAATTTATATCGGCTGCTATGAGAGAAATGAGGAGGATTTTTTAGGTGCTTTTGTAATTATATAAATACGTAGCACCTATAGTCGTCGTCTGATCCGTCCGTCTGTCCGCATATAACAGCGCAAAAACTACCCAACCAAATCGTTTGAAATTTAAGATATATTATCTTTGAAGAATGTTGTCGAGACATTTCAAATTTTATGAAAATCGAATCATAACTTTAGAAGGTATTAATAAAAATATTTATTAAGAAATTTGAATTAAAAAAAACAAACAAAATCGGTGCTTTCTTGTTACAGGAGCTTCCGAGGTTGAATCGTCAAGCGATCGATATACTCATTTTATTACAGAAATTAATCTGCAAACGATATAATTCATTTCACAGAATTAAAAATCATCAAGATCTGAATATTTATATATAACTAGCTATAGTACGAACGCACCTCGTTTGGCACGTTTGACGTACAGTTTCCAACTTGTTTTTTATTTTATTTTATTTTATTTTATTTTATTTTATTTTATTACGTATGCTATGTTTACAGATGCGAATTACTTTTTTCGACACGAGACAGCGCAGTCAAATTCACCATGGAGATCTTGCTTTGCGAATGATTACCTCCATGGTTTAATATTTCTATGGCTCACGATGAATGAATCTTTTGTTTAAATGGATTGCGATATTCGGCTGTTACCTAATTTTCACTGAAGTTATCTCAGAATCTATACATTTTTGAATGTAACTCATCTCTCAAGCAAACAATTTTTTTGAACGATATTTCTAAAAATGTAACTTTTATGCAATTTTATTCGAAAAACTAATTTTGAATAAAAGCTTGGCATATAGAAAAAGATGTGGTTAGCCAGTATTTGTTTTCCTCAGTCACATGACTTGCGCTTTTACTATATAGATTACGCATGATAGTATTTAATAGAATAAAGAAAACATCTATTAATATCTTTTTAAGTTTTGATTCGATTTTCATAAAATTTGAAATGACTCGACAAAATTCTGCAACGATTCTATATATTAAATTTCAAACCATTCGGTTCGGTAGTTTTGCGCTGTTATATACGAACGGACGGACCAGACGACGACTATATAGGTGCTATACGTATTTATATAATTACGAACGCACCTGAGAAAAACTATTCAATCAATTATTTGTTTTTCTAAATCTTGTCAAAAAATATTTTTTCAGGATCTCTATTAACATTTTTCACAGGTTTATTTGCATGTTCTGACCTTTAATTAAAAACTACATTCACTATAAAACTATTTCTCTAATCCTCCTTCTATTTCATTATAAATCTCTTTTAACTGAAACTCTTGAAAGCCCGGACTATGTGTTTCTCGCCAAATAGTAAAGTTCAAGGCTAAAACTACGTTACATTTATATGCAATGGATGTAATTAAATGACAATTTTTAGAACAAAAGCTTTCTAAATAGCATTCCAAGTTTTTAGAATAAATTGAAAATTTCGTCAAGTATAGTTGCAACAATTAAATTTTAGAAGAGATTCAATATTATATGATCGTCTTCGAATAACTGCAGTTAGAATTTTTAAATGTCATTTTAAAGTTTTTTATAAGAGCAGTATGCTTTTAAACATATTTTTAAAAAAATCGAATTTTCAAATTTTATATCAAGTAAAAATAATTAAAATCTGAAAATTTGGTATCTTTGGGTTATAGGGGTCCCTACAATTACGATTATGTTAAGATTGCAGTTACGATTTCTCCACAATCATCGCAAAGCTTATCTATGCATTATATGCACACATATATATACTCCAAATGCTCATATATGTCGTTATATACATACTAGTATATAATCCCCGTCAAAAATGACGGATTGTTGATCTGTCTGACTAAAAATATGCAAAAAGATGAGGGGTTGTATCAAATATAGAAAGAGAGACACTTCATTCTTATTATGTAAAGTTTCATAAGCTAGTATATTTGGATACAACCCCTCATCTTTTTACTTCTTTTGGGAACAGCGAATTTCGAGCTTATTCTATCGACGATTACTATCCGAATTTTTAAGCTATGTTTTTGAGACTTTCATAAAAGTTGGTCTATACGTTTAGCTAATATATTATGCACAGAATATTTTGATTGAATTTGCGCATGCGCAGTGAAACAGTATTTAGTAAACCTGCTCATTTTTCATACAATTTTTATTATTTTTTAATTCTGATTGCAGGGTATTGTGTACAATGTTGTTTGTCATATTTTCTGAAAATAACTTGTTTTTATATTAAAAACTCTGCAAATTATAAGCAAAAAACTTGGAAAAATTTGGGACTGTTTTTATAAAAATCTGAATTTCTCTTCGAGTATACATGCTATCTTCATATAAATGAACCCAAATTATTACAATAAGCCACTTAATCATAATCAACAGTTTGAATGCTTTTGCAATATTAGTTTTTACAGGGTTATCCCAAATATATTAGTTTTTCTTCAATTTGTTGACGGCCCCTTATGGGGTTTCGGGAAAAAAATCTTCGCGGAAATGTATGACGTCTATCATGTTGTTTACACTCCTGAAGTTTCAGGATATAATTCCTCATGTATCTTTCCAGATATTTAACAAAACGTCTAAAATAGCAAAGTGACCGGTCATCAATGGAAATATAGTGTATTACCATTGCTTATATCTGGGATTCCGATGTTTAATCTGGATTTTTAATTCAGAACCTAAAACATTATAATAGGATATGATATACATGTTTTATAGGAAAAATATGCTGAACAGACATTATTTCAAATAGAAGATATTATCATTTAGCATAGGTTTTCCTTTAAGCCTAACATGCCGTTTAACTACGGTCGATTCACAGACCAGATGGTCCCACCTGGAATGGTTACAGACACTTTCTTGCCTTCGGATTTTATTATAAGTAGATTATTTACGCCATATATACATCATATGCATCTTATACACGTGTCATATATATACGTCATATATGACTATAACTGGGCGATATGCGTCACGAAATGTTATATACATCATATATTATTATAATGTCATTATATTATTATTATTATATTATTATTATTATTATTATTATATTAATGTTATTATTATTATTATTATTATTATTATTATTATTATTATTATTATTATTATTATTATTATTATTATTATTAATATAATATTAATAATATGTAAAGAATTGAGTCTTTTCACCCAGGTGCAGTGTGTATCATCCTAAACTTTCTCGTGAGAACGCTAGAAGGAACTTTTCCCTGCATACCTTCCCACGGTAGCGTAGCTTTGAAGAAAGGCAAAACGCCGAATGTCTTTTGTGCTGCGGGTGGAACGCTCGGACATTGATGTATCGGAAAAGGGTCACCCAAGCACGGGCCTTGTACTTTGATCTATGCCGAAGCCGTGGCAGAGATAGCATCTGAAAGGGGAGACGAACTCTGCACCCGAATCTATGTCAGCACACGATTCTATGCCCTTTGTCATAGAACATCCAATAACGGACTTGTTATAAATAGGAATGACGTATCCCAAAGTTGCTGAGAGGCTGAAGGGTTTCTAGATGCTCCGCCTCGACGAAATCCCCGCCCCTAGTGAAAAATCCCCTGTGAGAGATTGAAGGTTAGAAAGATCAGTTTTTGAAAAGATCTCAACGAGAGAGTTTACTCTCAGGAAAGAGAGTTAGAAACATCTGTTTCGGACTTAGCGTAGTTGAAACGCTAGAGAGGTCATACCTCTAACGGATTGATACGTCCCGTATCAAGAAAAGACCCAACGAAGAGAAAGCACGACAAGTGCTAGGGAAGGAGTTCTCAACTCTGATTTATCGCAGATCGAAGATATTCCGAGGAACGGAACGGGTACATCTAGGCCCGAGCGAACTGTACTTAGAAACTACGACAGACTGTGCTTTGCAGAGACCATTGTTGATAGAGTTAGACTCTGAGTCAAGAGACAATTAATTAAAAGCTGATGATCCACGAAAAATAATTAAATGATGTAACTTCACCTTGTATATATTAATTTAAGAATCGATATCGTTTTACAATAAAGGTTCTATTTTCTAATTTATACAAGATTTCTCTTTGCCTTTGATTCGATTCGCTACCACTTACCAACATTATCGGGTCGGCATAGAGGAGGCGTTACAAATATTATTATTAATATTATATTATTATTATTATTATTATTAATATATTAATAATAATATTATTAATATTATTTTATTATATTATTATAATGTCATGTTTTTATAATTTGGCTATAAATCTTGGTTGCTTGGCGATTCATCCTCGGGGCCGCTATAACCCAAAAGTACCAAATATTTTGGTAGGAAATTTAAGTTTCTATAGCATTTTGTTTAAAAAGTACTGCATGAGGAATAAACAGTTCTAGATGCGTTTTGCTTCAATTAAAAAGTTTTAAACGCCTTTATTCCGAAAAATATTAACCTTACAACAGGAGCGCTGTATTTTTTTTTGTATAAGTACGAGTACACTGTAATAAAAAACAAATATATCTTAATCTAAAAACACCATAATATAACCACGAACGAAAATGTGTTTATAACCTCTTCCGAGTTATCCACGATTTCGAAAAGCGTTCTTTATCTTTAGAAACCACAAAAAGAAAAAAATATATATATACTGGGTGATTATAATTAAAGTTACGATTTCAAAAATCGATAATTTTAAAACTACTGGTCAGAATGACTTGATATTTTAGCAGAACAATCGTGAGGCAATGGAATTTTTTTTGGCGAAAGAAAAAAAATTGTTCTAAAATGTGTCGATAGATGGCGCAGTCAGGGTAATGTCAGGGGAAAGACCAAAAATTTATTCTTTAAACACAGGAATGTTGTTAGCCAAAAGGAAAAAATAGAGTTCAGGGGTTTACTAAAAATGTATTAGCGAAAAGACAAGAATACGTGTTTACAGCGACAACAGCAATAATGACAAAAACAAAAAAAGCTTTATGGAACAAACACTTTACGATGATGATTAAAGTATAAGTTGTTCGATATGCCCTCCGCCTTGTTCCGCTACTAATTGGAAGCGCGAAACGGCATGCTCCACAACAGATCGGAGGGTATCTGTACTGATGCAATGGGTGTGGTGTGTGATTCTTGCCTTCAAGTCGGCTAGATTCTCAATTCGCCCGCTGTAAACAACATTCTTCAGGTACCCATAGTTGCCACGTATTAGTAATTTGCACATCTCCAGTCAATCTGAACCCTGGCAGTGCCATCTATCGCACATTTTGGAACAATTTTTTTTCTTCGCCAAACAAAATTCCATTGCCTCACGATTGTTTTGCTAAAATATCAAGTCATTCTGACCAGTAGTTTTAAAATTATCGATTTTTGAAATCGTAACTTTAATTATAATATATATATATATATATATATATATATATATATTATAGAAATTTAAAGATCATTTATAAAAATTAAAGCGAAAAGCGCATTCTGCCAAATTTCACATTCTCTTTTGCACACGAATAGGTCAGTTTCAACCACATGATCACAAGTCCACCAGTTGTTATCCCACCAATCATAATCGTGGATTTGTTGCCTATATTACGAGCCAACCAGTCACAATCCACCATCTTTGGCGGGCAAACAAAAAAACAAATCTAGTTGCTAAGGTGGTTGCTAGGGTGTGGCGTCAGTTGAAACTGATGTATATCCACACTTTTTCGTATCATTGAGCATGCATCAACTTTTTTTTTTTTTTTTTTTTTTTTTGAAGGATTGTTGAAATTACCACTTTACACAGTTCAGGAGCTATCACACAGACTATATATTCCAAAAGGTACAGTGTATGATCATTTGATTAGCTTCCTATAAGAGGTCCTCCTTTACCTCTGGTGATGGTCGTCCAGATCGAATATAATCTTCAAGGCTGAAATTTCTGCAATTAAACCTCGCAAACCACCTTCGAACTGTGTCATCAGAAACAGCACTTTCTCCATATGCAGCACAAATGTTTCGAGCAGTCTGACTAGCATTTTTACCTTTCTTGAATTAAAAGAGCATAATGGACGAAAATGAATTTTTTCGTTCTACATTCTTAGCACCGCATTGAAACAAAACTTATGCCATATCCTAAGCAAGAATTAGGCAACGCAAGCAGAAAAGACCGAATTTACATATCTGGGTCATTCAAGGTCACTCCTTATCAGCAGTAGGAAAATATAAGCAGACGAAACAGCACTTCGCTTTGAAAAACCGAAGAACTTTCCGGATGACCCAATATATTCATTATAGCCCTGATGTGTCCCTGATGACATGCTGCCGAGTTTCAGACGCGTGGGTTTATGGGTTATTATGCTTGGCGATAAAGTAAAGTAAACAAAATTTGACATTTTCTAAAAATGGAAAAAAAAATTAAGTTCGAGCTGTCATAAAATACTTCGTTAAAAAAGATTTAACCCCCACGGACATACAAAGAGAGTTACATTCTATCTTAAAGGATTCTTGTCCTTCCTATTTGACGATAAAAAAGTGGGCTGCTGAATTTAAACATGGTAGGAAATCCATTCACGATGATGAACGCCCCGGACGCCCAGAAACCGCTACGACCGACGAAATCGTCTCAAAAATTCATAATGCCGTATTGAATGATCGCCGATTGAAGAACTTGCTGACATTGTCAACATCTCGATAGACCGTGTCCACCACATTTTACTCGATGTTTTGGGTATGAAAAAGCTTTCCGCACGATGCGTGCCGCGTTTGTTGAGGGTCGACCCAAAACGCCAAAGAATGATCATTTCTCAAGAGTCTTCTGAAATGTATTGTGTTGCAAGATGAAAAATAAAATGAAATAGTGTCATATATCTTGTATTTTTTTTTTTTGTCAGGCCGAGAACTTTTCGAAACACCCTCTTACAGGGCTGCACTAAAGAATTCGCACACAGTAGTGTCTTAAATGTTTTAAGTTGCAAGGGGACTACAATGAAAAAATAATATGAAATTATGCCAAAAACCTTGTGCTTTCACTGTCAGGCCGAGAACTTATTTCGTATATGAAACGAAATAATTGCAAGAGGTCGATTTCTAAAGAAATCAACCAAAAAAATATTAAGATTAATACACTTCCAAACAATTATTTCATTTTAAAAATAAAAATTAAGGGAATGGATTGAATACTTCTTCTGAAGACTTTCCAACATAAGTTGAAAAGTGTTTATGAATTCGCTCTGTCTGTCTGCCCTTACGAAAATAGTTCATAGAGCTGTATAGAATTCTTTACAAGTTCTATAGAATAGCCATTCTATAGAATACTATTTCTATAGAGTTTTAAGAGTTCTGTAGAATACTTTTTCTGAAGAGAATGTTTTTATAGAATTCGTAGAAGTTCTATAGAATGTCTTTAAATATACAACAGTTTTTGGTACTTTTCCTTTATACGGACACCATGCCAAAATGTATGCTAATACATAATTATGCAAATGTATGCATTAAATGTATGTAAATGTATGCTTGGCGACAATGATGTCCGTATAACGGAAAAGTACCCAGTTTTTCTATAGGGGACTATATATCTTATAAAATTAAATTCTGTAGACTAATGATTCGATAGATTTTTTTTTTTTTTGTTTTTTATTAAAAAAATATTTCTTGATCTTTTAAAATGTTTGTGTGTAGTAATTTATTTATAACTATATATCAAAACTAAAAAATAATAATTAATTTTGTAATACATTAGTTTAGTATATAATTGTATTCCATAGATTTAATATGATTACCCACACACACATATATATATATATTGTAGCAATTCCTCGTTAACCAGACTTAATAAGTCTAATTAAATCTTATTCTCACTCATTTTTAATCTTACTCACACATGGAAATCTGAAGTGTAAACCAGATGTAACCCTAACCTAGAAGAAGCCGCATCCAGACGTTCAGCATAAAATTTCGTCTGTGCAGACCGCCAGATTACTTCAAGACCTCGACCATCTGTGTTTTCTAATAAACTTGAAATTCATTGCAGTTATAAATTTGTGCCGCTCCTTTTCAAGTGACGTTATATGAACATTAATGTTCACATATATTCTAGCCACTTGAGACCAGATGCTTATGTCTTTCAGGCACTACAGATATCAAAGAACTGTTCATCTCTGAGAGACTGAACACGTGCGAACACTTCAAATCTACCCAAACCGATATACTCAACGGGCGGAGGCCTGAGTAGGGAGTCTGATTTCAGTTGCAGCCAAGCCACCAGCTCCTAGACTTCTCTAGTGTGAGAAGGTCTCTGTATGCAGCCCATGTGCCGGTTAGACAAGAATCTTGCCGTTTAATTAAAAGTACTCTAATTCCTTGAGTGTAAGAGAGCGCCTTGCTCTGGAAAAACCTCTCCCTTGTGAGACTGTGTACTTCGGCTCCCAGTGCCGAGTAGAACTATTCGGAAATCTTGACGGAAAATCCCAATATAACGCCTACATGTGCTGCTTATGTAATTATATTTAAGTGTACTGAGTGATAGTGTCGTAATTAAAATCAGTGTTTGATTAAAAAACTGTTTGATGATTATTAATTACGCTACGATTGGTAGTCAAGAAGTGGGATACGATTTGAAGAAGTCAGTACACGAATTAAGAAAGAAAGCTACTTCGAGTGCAAGTCATTGCTGAAAAACTTTTGCGTTTATTAGAAGATAAAGAGTCCATAATACTACGTTCAGATCGGATAGTTAAGATATTGTTGTGAGCTCGGGGTACGAAAGGATTGATGCCAATATATAAGAACAATCAACAGGTTTTATTTACTCCAAACAGTTCGGTAAATACACAAGAATCTTCTCCAAAGACACAAATATTGAGTAATCTTCAATCTCTATAATCTCTATAATAAAACTGTAAGTCATGTGACTGTCCTCAACAGTTCCGGGATGCCGCATCGCTTTTTCATATGCCAAGCGGCCATTTTTATTCAAAATTATTTTTTCGAATAAACTGCATAAAAGTTACATTTTAAGAAAGATCGTTCAAAATAAATTAATATTTGAGAGATGACTTGCGTTCAATTATGTATATATTCTGCAATAACTTCAGTCGAAAGATTCGCAGTTCAAATTCTCTATTCATAAAAGTAAACAAAAAAAAGATTGATTCGTCGTGAACATTTAAAATATTAAATCATGGAGGTAATCATTCGCAAAGCAAGTTCTCCGCGAATGAATTTTTGGACCGCTGCCTCGCGTCAAAAAAATAATTCGCACCAGTGAGACAATCAAAGTTTACCATAATTATGTGCTATACAACTCAACTTTCGGACCTTTTCTTGACGTAAATTGAACTCATGTAATAATAATGAATCAGATTTTTAGCATTTTTAAAATCGCTAATACAGCTTTTATTTATCGCGTGTACAAATTAGAAATGATACTTTGATTTTGAAATCAAATGTTTTGATTTATGATATTATTTCTTATTTATTTATTTATTTTCTCTTTTAAATGAAAAGTGTGAAGTATTTTAAATTTATGTAATATAAGCATTTTAGATTAAAGTTAAGTATTTTAAATGAAATGAGTGACAGGTTTATAATTTAAAATTAAATTAATTGTAGTATGAATGACGGTGATGGGAACGATATTTGGCGAATTATCATCTGCTCCCGGCTAACAAAAATACTCATAATTAAAAAAAAGAATAAAAATAAATAAATGATAGTTTGTTGTAAATAAATATTGATATACATATCAAAAATAATTTATAGAATTAAAATAAAAAATAAAAGTAAATAAACAACAATTTCCATAACAAAGTTTTCGCCAAATTGGCGGGGGAGGGGGGGGGGGGGGAATCGCGCCAACGTGCGTATGTGACATTTGTGCCCAAAAAATATGCGAAATGCTACCATGATCGCAAAAGTTCATGATTTGTCTATTAGAATCTTCCGATTTGGCGAAGGATTAAGGGAAAATTAAATTATGAATAAATGTAACGTGTAGCAATGTTTAACATACATTTAATGGAGACCAAACTGGTCGCCAGTGGCGGCTAGTATTTAATAACAGCACAGCAAAATTTCACACAGAACAATATAGCGTATTGTTCAATACGGCGAATCAAATACAAAATCGCTCAGAGAAACACAGTTCTCAATGCAAAGCCTCTCGTGCGTATTCAATCGCATTTGACAGAGAACTAACTGAACTGGACTGGTGGAGGTCCCTTATATAGGCTTTAAAGATAACTGTAGAATTTTCCAGAGCCTTCAGATGCTAGAAATTACCAGAAAGTGCTTTAACTTTCGATAGAGAACCTAAGCGAGAAAGGATCCCAATGTACAGGTATAAGGGGGGGTGGTTGCACAAGAACAACCAGCCAGGACACTAACCGCGAGGTTTATAGTGAAAATGTCCTGGCGGAAACTCCCCCCCCCCCACCATCCAGCGATTCCGCAAGGAATCAAGCTTGATCAGCGGCGTTTTTTCAAGATCATATTCACAAATCAAAAGCAAAGTTGGCAACATGCCTGCTTTTAAATAGTAAACTAAAACTAAATTATCAATAAATTAACTAAATATTACATCAACTATCATCACAGTAGCTTACTGTGACTACTAAACTAACTATGAATAACAGAAAAATTATACTGAAGTTCACCAAAATGTTCACTATGAAAAGATATATTGTCTTTAAAAAACAAATGTTCATGAAGATATGATGTCTTTTAATAAAACAAATGTTCATCAAGATTTCATGAATATATCACAGTCCACCATCTCTCTTCCTCCAATTATCAAAATTACCAAAAGTTTTGATAATTGTGCCTGAACAACTTCATTTAACTATGATGCATAAGAAGATCAGTAAAGATCACCAAAATGTTCAGTATATAAAAATAAAATGTCCTTAAAAGCAAATGTTCATGAAAATAATGTCCTTAAAACAGATAGTCATCACTATATACTGTATTACTTATACCACCTCGTTGCTAAGAAACAACAAAAAACTTTAATTCAGAACATAATATTCTTCCTTTAAGCAAATAATACTGATTGTTGATAATTATAACATGGCGATAAACCCATTCCTTGGCGATTTTCCACAGACTTCCATTATAAAGATGAGGATGTAAGGTTGTTTTTCTTGCAAAGCATCCGAGGTCTTTAGCATTGAGTTACATGATGCTCAATAGGAAATACATTAATAATGCTGCAATTTTCACAATAATAAAATAAAATAAATTTCAACAAATGGAATATTTACAGATATATACAAAATTCATAACATTGCCCCCTTCTCGAGGACTGCACGTCCCGGGCAGTTCAACCTTTGATCGGAAAGCAAACCCGTTACCAACAAATGCTATACTACTCAAAACACTTAAAGCAAACATAGAAAATAACAATTAAACACATTCATAATGCTGAATTATACAAAACATACAAGTATTTAAATAATAACATTAATAATGATAATGCTAAGCAAAAGAAATTATTACATTAACTTATATACAAGACCATGGTCATACTAATTTACATTATTTACATTACACTATTTACAATTAATGAACTAAGTACTATGGCCATAGTATGGAGCCAGCCTGTCGTAATGAACGACTCTAGGCTTCGAACTTGGTGACTTTCGGATCCGAATTACGACATCGTTCAGTCTGTTTAGGACTGTATAAGGACCGTCCCAGTGCGATTGCAGTTTGGGAGAAAGTCCTTTACGTCGAGTCGGATTATAAAACCAAACCTTGTCACCTTCTTTGAATTGATGTCCCGTGGCTTTCGTGTCGTACCTGGTCTTCATCTTCTCCGTCTGTATATTGATCCGCTCTCGAGCCAAGTTGTGGACGTCTTCAACTCGTGCCTGGAGATTCTGCACGTATCCCTCTGGCGATGAAGGCGCATCTGGAGGGCGACCAAAAATCAGATCACAAGGTAGACGAAGATCACGACCGAAAAGCATCTGAGACGGGGAATAGCCGGTTGTTTCATGGACGGCGCTGCGATAGGCGAGAAGAAACAAGGGAAGTTTTTGGTCCCAGTCTTGTTGGTTTCTTGAGACTAGCAGTGAGAGATTGTTGAGGATGGTACGATTAAATCTCTCAACCATGCCATCCGACTGTGGATGTAAAGGCGTCGTCCTAGTTTTGTCCATTCCGAGAAGTTGACAGAGACCCTCAATCACAGCAGAGATAAAATTTCTCCCCTGGTCCGAATGCATTTGGAGAGGGACTCCATACCTTGATATCCACTGGTGTACCAAGGCATCCGCAACCGTAGAAGCTTCTTGATCAGGGATGGCATAAACTTCAGGCCATTTTGTGAAATAGTCCATGACAACAAGGAGGTATTTGTTGCCATCAGCACTTCTTGGCAGAGGGCCTAGGATGTCAAGGGCGATGCGTTCGAAAGGTGCGCCTACATTGTAGAGATGTAGTCTTCCTCGGCTACGTTTCTTTGGTCCTTTTCGAGCTGCACATGCATCGCAAGATTTGCACCATCGTTCGACGTCAGCTCTCGCTTTTCCCCAGAAGAAGCGCTCTCGGACTCTATGTAATGTTTTCATGACTCCAAAATGGCCACCAGTGGGACTGCCATGTAATTCCTTGAGGACCTCTGGTATTCGGGATCGAGGAAGTACCAACTGCCACCGAGATGTCTTCCCATCTTCCGATTCGAATTTTCGGAACAGGACACCATTCCTGACGTGGAGGGAGTTCCAAAGAGCCCAATATTGCTTCGTCGTAGGACTGTAAGTCGAGATGTCTTTCCAACTGGGCTTCGTGCTGGAAGATTCTAATAACTCCAAGATTGGTTTGATCTCAGAGTCTGCCATTTGATCTTCTCGAATCTTCTCATCACTCCTGGCGTCAATAGTGAAGTCTTCGTCTGGCGTATGACATATTCGGGATTATACTTGCTCTCCGCTCTGGAACAATAGCGACAGCTCTCGGGACACGGTCTTCTTGATAGGGCATCGGCGTTTCCATGCGATGAGCCTTTGCGATGCCTGATGTCAAAGTCGTATTCCTGGAGCCGTTGTATCCATCTGGCTACTTGGCCCTCTGGGTTCTTAAAATTCATCAGCCATGTTAGGGATGCGTGATCAGTACGAAGGAGAAATTTCCTGCCATAGAGTTAGTGATGGAAGTGTTCTATGGCTTTCACTATAGCTAATAACTCCTTACGAGTGACGCAATAATTCCGCTCTGGTTTCGATAAACATTTGCTCCAGTATGCTACGACTCGTTCTTGGCCATCTATTTCTTGGGAAAGTACAGCGCTGACACTTTCATGACTGGCATCCGTGTCCACAATGAAGTGTTTCTCGGGGTGCGGATAGGTAAGGACTGGAGAGGATGTGAGAGCTTCTTTCAGCCGCTGGAAGGAATTCTCGCATTCTCGTGTCCATAGAAACTTCTGCTTGCTTTCAGTGAGCCTATGCAATGGTCTTGCGATGTTGGAGAACCCCTGGACAAACTTTCTGTAATAAGTGCATAGTCCCAGAAAGCTTCGCAACTGATGGACATTTTCCGGACGCTTCCAGTTCTTTACTGCGGACACTTTTCAGGATCTGTTCGAACACCTTCAGCTGAAATGATGTGTCCTAGATAATTTACTTCCCGTTGGAAGAACTTGCATTTCAAAGGGTTCAGCTTTAAATTCGCCGCTCTTAGCTTCGTTAACACTTTTCGAATATTTTCTAGATGTTCTTCAAACGTGCGGCCACCAATGATGACGTCGTCTAGGTAGATGAGACAAGCTTCAAAAGTCAGGCCTTTTAACACTGTCTCCATGAGGCGCTCGAACGTTGCTGGAGCATTGCAGAGCCCAAACGGCATAACTTTGAATTGCCAAAGTCCTTGTCCAGTAGTAAATGCGGTCTTCTCTTTGTCATCAGGATGGATATCTACTTGCCAATATCCACTCTTCAAATCCAGTGTGGAAAACCATTTATGTCCTGAAAGAGTATCTAGCGTGTCGTCTATTCTTGGTAGAGGATAGCTGTCCTTCTTCGTGATATCGTTAAGTTTACGATAATCCACACAAAATCTTGTGGAGCCATCTTTCTTTCGGACCAACACGATGGGAGAGGCCCACGGACTTGATGACGGTTCGATGATGTCACTATCCTGCATCTCTCGTAAGAGCTTAGAAACCTCTTCTTGTTTTGCGAACGGCAAGCGTCTTGGGTGCTGTTTAATCGGTGGATGGTCGGCAGTATCAATTCTATGACGTGTCAGAGAAGTGCGACCTATATCATTCTCGTTTTGTGAAAACACATCCTTAAATTCCTGGAACAGTCTTTCTGCGGCATGTCTCTGCTCAGGAGATAAATTCTCATTTCGTCCAATTTCAGGTGTTAAACTTGTAGACGGCTCCGACAACGTCAAGCTCGGGTCTTTGTAAACACAGGTGACTGGAGCACAGGTTGCAAGCACTTCACCCTTCTGGATAATTCTAGATTTTTCACTTACATTCGCCATCCTCACGGGTATCACATCTCTCGACAGATCTACCAGCGCTGATGCTATTAGCACTCTTTTTGGGCTCTTCTCAGGATATCCAACCAAGCCACATTGAAAACTACTTTCGTTCTCAGTTAATCCAGGTATCATCATTTCGGTCCGAGGAGGGATGATAACATCTGCCTTGGCTGTGATCCGTTCAATAGACCCGGACTCATTTCCAAGTTTGAAAATAGTGACATCTTCTTGAGCAGAGCGTAACTCATTATTCTTAAAGTCCAGTGTAAATCCATGCTCTTTTAAAAAGTCCAGTCCGAGTATAAAAGGGTCTGAAATATCGGCCACATAGACTGAATGATGGTAAGCGGCGTTCCCAAACTTTATTTTCAATTTCATTCTTCCATGTATGTCGATCTTATCCCCGGTCACGGTTTGAAGGATAACACGGGGCGGAGTCCAGAGGAGCTTTTCTTTTAGCCGCATAGCTAGATTTTTTACGGATGATGGTCACATTGGCTCCTGTATCGATGATCATATTACAGGGAAAGTCATTCACACGCCCGACTATAAAAACTCCGTTCTTGCCGCAACTTCTTGCAGAAATTTGACACACTTGATAATGGGGCTTCTCAAAATCTGGCAACCTCCGCCTCGCGAGATGGCCTTTAATTAGTTTTCCTGCTCCGCCGTTCGTGCGGAGCTATTACCTTCTGTGCTGGGTCGTTTTAGGCAGTTTCTTTGAATATGACCTTCTCCACCGCATTTCCAGCACTTGATCTTTCTTCCAGGTTTGTTGTCCATCAAGGAGTTTATATGTCTCATCACGTCCTTCATCTGCTGCTGTAAACGCTCCACAGCTGTATCCGACGTCTCAGGCATGTTGGCTACTCGCACAAAGTGCCGATCTTTCCTTGTAGCTTGCTGGGCTGCCTCGAATTTTAGGGCATAAACTAAAGCCCCTTTTAAGTCATTGAGATCTGCAATCCGGAGTTGTTTCTGGATCTCAGAGTCACGCACACCATCGATAAAATGCTGTAGAGCTAAGCTTTCTCTAATTTCAGTCGGACAGTCAGGATAAGCAAGATGTGAAAGTCTCTCGACATCCGTAGCAAGCTCTTGCAGGGATTCAGTGGATTTCTGCTGTCGAGATTTGAGCTGGAGTCTGCTATATTCCTTCATGCACTTCTCGCCAAAGCGCAATTCTAAGGCACTGACGAGCGTTTCAAAATCCAGCGGTTCATTTGCAGGCAAAGTCTGTAGGACGTCGGCAGCATCAGCTCGTAGAGAAGCAGCTAACTGGCAAGCCTTTGTCTGGGAATCCCATCCATTGGCGTCCGCTACGATCCCAAATTGTGTCTTAAAAACTGGCCATGATGATTTTCCGTCATAGCTTCGAGAGTTTAATAGAGGCCCGAGGAAGCATATCTGAATACTTGAAATCTTCGGAAAAGTTTACGGCAGTTATCTTCTGTTTCTTGACTTTTTCCAAATCTTTTTTTACATTCTCTATGCTTTCTTCAACGGTCTTGGCGATCTTTTGAACTTTTTCTTCTACTCTTTCTTCTACGTTATTGGCTGTCTTTTGAACTTTTTCTTCTATTTTTTCTTCTACTTTTTCTTCTATTTCTTTAAATCTTTCTTCAAATTTGTTTTCCACTCCGTCAATTCTTTCATTTAAAGATGTTATTCTATCCTCTATTAAGTCTTTCAACTCACCAAGGTTGGTTGACATATCCTTCTTCATTTCATCTTTTAAGTCGCCAAGGTTGGCAGTCATTTTCTCATCCATCGCTGACATATCTTTCTTCATTTCAGCCTGGTTCGCAGTCATTTTCTCATCCATCGCTGACATATCTTTCTTCATTTCTTCTTTCAACTCGCCAAGGTTAGCAGTCATTTTCTCATCCATCGCTGACATATCCTTCTTCATTTCTTCTTTCATCTCGCCAAGGTTGGTTGACATCTCAGCCTGATTCGCAGCTAATTTCTCCAATAATTGTTTCAGTTGCTCCTCCATTGCTCTGGTGATCGGCATTCAACCCCACTCCTGACACCAAATGTTGTGAGCTCGGGGTACGAAAGGATTGATGCCAATATATAAGAACAATTAACAGGTTTTATTTACTCCAAACAGTTCGGTAAATACACAAGAATCTTCTCCAAAGACACAAATATTGAGTAATCTTCAATATTTAATAACAGCACAGCAAAATTTCACACAGAACAATATAGCGTATTGTTCAATACGGCGAATCAAATACAAAATCGCTCAGAGAAACACAGTTCTCAATGCAAAGCCTCTCGTGCGTATTCAATCGCATTTGACAGAGAACTAACTGAACTGGACTGGTGGAGGTCCCTTATATAGGCTTTAAAGATAACTGTAGAATTTTCCAGAGCCTTCAGATGCTAGAAATTACCAGAAAGTGCTTTAACTTTCGATAGAGAACCTAAGCGAGAAAGGATCCCAATGTACAGGTATAAGGGGGGATTGCACAAAAAGTCGCCAAATCCGTCGCCAACTTGGCGACATTTGGCGACATATCGCCAAATTTGGCGACAAAAATAAGTCGCCAAAACCATCGCCAACTTGGCGATAAACCCATTCCTTGGCGATTTATCCATAGACTTCCATTATAAAGATGAGGGTGTAAGGTTGTTTTTCTTGCAAAGCATCCGAGGTCTTTAGCACCGAGTTACATGATGCTCAATAGGAAATACATTAATAATACTGCAATTTTCACAATAATAAAATAAAATAAATTTCAACAAATGGAATATTTACAGATATATACAAAATTCATAACAATATCTTAGACCGCTAAACTCACTGAGTGAGTTCCAGAAACTCACTTAGTTGGTTCGAACTTTCCATTGCTAGATACAGTCAGTACCGCTCACTCTGATTGGCTCTGGAGGCCGATTGGCTGTTGAGTTTGCTTTTAACATATGCGCATGCGCACTGGACACGGTGATGTTGAGTGAGTTATCTTAAATGCGTTTGGCGGTGTGGACAGGTATTCAATTCCGAGGAGGTACCACCTCAAAAATGGCGGTCTAAGATATCTTAAATGTCCGATGTGAACAGGGTATTACTCTGGAGAAAGAAAAGAAAGCTTAGTTCCCGTTTTGAAGTGTCTGCAGAAAAAAGAAACTGAGAAACCAACCTCACGGTGCGGTGCTGTTCCGAGAAATCTGTTGGCCTAAGAGAAAAGAAAAAGGAAAATCCGAAGATCCTCGTATATTGTCACGATAAGACGAAGAGAGAATTTCTGTTCCGATCGAATTGTGCTAGAGTCGACTGTCGCCCTGTTTACGGAAGTAGAGGAAGGTCCCTTGATCTCCCCCCTCCAAGTAGACGTCACGTCACGTCAGAGTGTATTAGCTGGGTGCTTTACGGAAAGGAAGGGTTCATCCCCGATCATCTGTTTACTTACTTTGTCTGAAAAGAAGAAGGAAAGAGAGAAACTCTGGTTTCGGAATTGCTGGTTTTGGGAAAAGACGCATCGCATCGCCTGTGTGTGTGTTTGTGGGCAAAAATTTGTCGAAGAAATTAACATTCTTGGATATAAATCATGCTGCCTCTACAGATCTGAAATGGAGTGAGTAGAAATTTTTTTATTTTAGAGTTATTGTTCTGTGAGTTAAAATTTTATTATTGAAAATAATAATCTTGAATTTAGAATTAACGTTAATGGAATACGATTCAAAAGGGAAGGAGTGTATTTTGATAAATTGATGTTATCTGTGTTTTTCTTTCTTTTCCTTTTTCTCTGAATTTTATTGTTAGAGTTTAAAGTTAAATATTGAAAGCTAAAATGTCATATTTTGGTAAAGGTGGCCCTAGCACGTGAATTAGAGATTCCGTTAGTGGGAAATGAGACATTACTTGAAATTAAGGCGCTAATAACGAGTGACGATAATTACGATGAAGTGGTAGTGAAAGAATTATTTGAGACAATTCTCGCGGAAAAGCAGGAAAGATTAGCGAAGGAAGAGTACGAAAAATCAAGGCAAGAGGCTTTTGAGCGGGAAGAAAAATTGAGGCAAGAAGCTTTTGACAGGGAGGAAAAATTAAGACAGGAAAATTTGGACCGGGAAGCGAAAAAATTAGAAGTCGAAAAAGAACTAAAACAAAAAGAGCTAGAAATAAAACAAAAATAAATAGATTAAATCATAAATTAGAAAGGCTAAAAATAGAACAAGGTGTCCCCCCTCTGGCATCAACATCTAATGAAAACGTTCGCGTAAACGAAATAAGTTTGAAAAAATTGATTCCTGAAAAAAACGGATATTAGTTTATATCTGGTCATGTTCGAACGTCAGGCGAAACGCGCAAAGATAAATAAAGAAAATTGGGTGACCCACTTAATAGGACTATTACCAGTTAATATTATAGAATTAATTTCAAGAGAACCTGAACCTCAATGTGAAGATTACGATTTTGAAAAAAAGTTATTACTCACAAGATTTAGAATGACGACAGACACGTTTCGTCAGAAATTTGTCACATATCAGAGAAATGTTGGAGTAAATTGGAAGGATTTTGGGTTCGAACTACGAAACTATTTGAATGAATGGCTTGAGTGTCTTGGAATCGATTCTTTTGAGGATTTGAAAGATTTAATGATGGCCGACCAGATTAAAAAACGAGTTAAACCGGAAATCAGAGAACATTTTATAGACAAATGGTCCCAAATTAAAACGGAGGAAGAAATAGTGCAAATGCTACACGAATATGAGAGTATGAGGACGACAAGTCCAAAGTCGAGAGATGTTAGGGATAGTAGGGTAGAAAGAACACGTCAGTTCGTTGCTGAGAAACCGAAAGAATACAAACCGCGGTTCACGCCCTCTATTGGTTCTACGGCTGTCCCAGGACAGGTAAACCGGGATAGAGCTTTTGAACGTAGAATACATGTAAGATGTTTTTTATGTAATGCCGAAGGTCACGTAAAATCAGCATGTCCGAAATTGCAGAAAAAAACTTCTTTTGGGTCCGTGAGTAATTTGCAAAATGAAACCAATGACTTATTGGAAGCATATTCATTTAGAGGGACAGTGAACGGGCAAGAAATAAAGTTTTTAAGGGATAGTGGTGCTACACTAGATTTACTTGCAAGGAAATTTGTGCATCCGCGAGATTTTTGTGGTGAACTGATATGGATTAAGCAACCGCTTAGTCTAGATCTTGTTTGTTTACCGTTAGCTCGCGTAGAAATTTCTGGGCCCTTTGGGACGTTTCAAACTAAGGCTGCGGTATGTGGAAATCATTTAGGTCAGAATCGGTATTTATTAGGGAATAAAACCGCTGAAATGATTAGAGAACGAAACGGATATGAATTTTTTCAGGTCGGGCAGACAAATGTGGTCCAAACGAGGGCGAAAGCAAAACAATTGCGAGAAGAAGCCGAAATGGCCGAACGGAGAGTTCAAAGCGTAAATTCTTCAGGTGAGTTAAACTTAGAATATAAGGAAGAGGTAGGAATTGATATTTCGACCGAAAATGAGGAGCCGATAGAAATTCCGGCTTTAGAAGAAGAGACTCCAGAATTGGATCTCTTAAAAATAGATAAAAACGGATTTCTAAACAACAGGAATGTGAAGAGATAAAAGACTTGGTTAAACGAGTGCAGGAGCAAAAGGAGGAAAAGTTAAATAAAAACTATGCGATGATAGATGGGTTGCTTGTCAGAAATCGAGAGGATCGTTTTGGCAATATTACTAAATTATTAGTTATTCCAAAAGCATTACGATCGTTAGTGCAGAAACTGTGTCACGAAGGTACGTCGGCACACTTAGGTGCAAGAAAGTCGAAAGATAAATTAATTCGGTATTTTTACTGTCCAAATTGTTACAAAGACATGGATGAGTTCGTTCGTAGTTGCGACGCATGTCAGAGAGCAGGAAAACCGAATGAGAAAAAGAAAGCTCCGCTGAAATTAGTACCAGTTATTCAGGAAATATTTAGTAAAATTAACATTGATGCATGTGGTCCTTTGCCTTTAACAACGAGTGGGAATCGTTATATTCTCACTGCCATATGTTTATCATCGAAAAACCCTGAAGCTTTGCCTTTGGCAGATATTAGTTCAGTTAAAGTGATTGAGGCGCTGCTAGATATATTTAGTCGCATGGGACACCCTCGTGAATTCCAGTGTGACCAGGGTCGCTCATTCACTAGCGCTTTAACTACGGAATTTTTAGATAGATTTGGTATTACAGTAAGCCATAGTTCAGTTCATCATCCTCAAAGTAATCCGGTGGAACGATTTCATTGCACGTTAAAAAGACTTATGAGAGCAATATGTCTTGAATCAGAAACCGATTGGGATAGACAATTACCCGCAATCTTGTTAGCTTTACGTACGGTAGTGCATGAAAGTACAGGATATACTCCATCTGAATTTGTTTACGGAAGAAATTTGCGAACGCCAGAGACATTACTGATGAAGAAATGGTTAGACCCTCCACCGGAAGATGATTTAGTAACATATTACGTATTTAAATTAATTAATCGGCTTAAAAGATGTCGCGAATTAGCTATAACAACCATGGAGGAAATGCAAATTAAGCGAAAGCATTGGTACGACAAAAATGCGATAAAGCGTGAGTTTAAAGAAGGAGACCAGGTGTTGGTTTTAGCGACAGCCAGACCGAACAAACTGTCAGTACAATGGATATGTCCCGGAACGATAAAAAAGAAAATATCTGAAACTAATTATGTTGTCGAGATTCCGGGAAAAAAGGATAGAACACAAATCTATCACGTTAATATGTTAAAACCTTATTTTGCGAGACCTGAATTTGTAAATTTAATATACTGCGAAGATAACGTAAATCTAAAAGACGAACCGGATTTAGAGATTCCGTACTTAGAAAACAATCCTACGATAATTGATTTTCAGGAGGTAGTACGTCAAAGTGAGTTAGAAAGGATTTTAGATTTAAACCAGATTGAACAATTAAGGCAATTGTTTGAAAAATATGCTGGGTGTTTTTCGAATGACCCTGGGCTTACCGACCTAATAGAGCACGATATAACATTAATAGAGGATAAGCCTATTAGATCGAGACCATACCGAACCTCACAAAGACAAACGGAAATTTTGAAAGGGGAAATCCAAAAGATGTTAAAATTAGGGATTATCGAAGTGGGCGAATCAGATTTTACCTCGCCATTAATTTTGGTGGAAGCTCCAGGAAAGGATCCCCGACCTTGCATAGATTATAGAAAATTAAACAAAATTATTAGGACCGAATATTTTCCGCTTCCAAATATTGAAGAGCGAGTTGAAAAAATATCGTCTGCGAAGTACATAACCGTTCTGGATTTGGCTAAGGGATATTGGCAGATACCTTTGAGTCCGAGAGCTCAACGATATGCAGCGTTTTGTACAACCTTCGGGAATTTTCGACCTTTAAGAATGGCTTTTGGTTTAAAAAACGCTCTATTTTGTTTTAGTAAATTAATGGTAACAGCATTAAAAGGTATGGAAGAATTTGCGGTCCCTTATTTAGATGACGTTGCAGTATTTTCGGATACTTGGAAATCACATTTGGAGCATTTACGTGCCTTATGTCTCAGATCGAATTGCTAAGGCAAAGTTAAAAATAAAACCCTCCAAATGCAAATTCGCACAAGACCACGTTAAATATCTGGGTCACATTGTAGGAAATGGTTCACGAACACCCGCGCAAGCGAAAGTAGAAATTGTAAAAAATTTCCCTACCCCAAAAACAAAAACACAAATCCGTGCTTTCCTCGGCTTAGCTCGATATTACGGCAGATACATAAAGAACTTCTCTGTGTTGGCGTCTCCCGTTACAGATGCGTTGAAAGGAAAGGTCAGGAAGGGTGAAATTGAATGGAATGACGCATGTGAAGATGCATTTAGGGCTTTAAAAGAGAAGTTGACCGACAAACCAGTGTTCTATGGCCAAGATTTCGACCAAGAATTTATCGTTCAGACAGACGCGTCAAATTCAGGCGTTGGAGTAGTGTTGAGTGAAAAGAATGATAAGGATGAAGAGCATCCGATTTTATATCTAAGTAAAAAGTTTTCCGAGGTAGGAAAACGTTATAGCACAACTGAAAGAGAATGTGCTAGCATAATATTTGCAATAAAAATATTGCACTATTATCTGGATGGTCGGAAATTTAAAGTAGTTACTGACCACAATCCATTATGTTGGTTGCGAACAAATGCAAGTTCCAATCCTAGACTTATGCGTTGGTCGTTAGCTTTACAACCATATGAATTTGAAATAGAGCATAGATCGGGAAAAAACAATAAAAATGCTGATAGTTTGAGTCGAGCTGCATGCTAGACTGTTCATTTGTTTAATTATATATGTGTACTAGATATATTTTTTAATTTTTTTTTTTTATCTAACCCTAAGGAAAGTAAAGAATTTTTATAATTGTTATACAGTTATATTATCTGAGTATATAACGTAAATTAATGCTGGAACTCTATTATATTTTAAACTTTTAAATGAAAAAAAATTTAGAAGAAATTGAAGTGTTTGAGTGTTTAGAGAAATTTGTTGTTTTTTAATGAAAGGAATAACAAAGAATTGAATTTAACTGTAATAATTATTATATGTGTTTGTGTAACAGAAAAGAATGAGTTGAGAGATATATTCTAGAGAAAAATTCTGTGAATAAGAATTGCGTATTGTATTGAATTGCGTATATTTTTTTTGTGTTATGGTATTTATATGCATCCTTCTCTTGAGAATTCAAGTATTCACTATTTTTCAAAATTTTAATGAAAATTAAGTTAAATTTTTTTAACTAGTTCTAAAGGCTGTATTTTTGCCTTGTAATACAATAACTCTAGAATATTAGGTGAAATTTTTCTAATGAAAAATTTTGTCGAAGAGGGGAGGGATTGTAGCAATTCCTCGTTAACCAGACTTAATAAGTCTAATTAAATTTTATTCTCACTCATTTTTAATCTTACTCACACATGGAAATCTGAAGTGTAAACCAGATGTGGGCCCCTAACCTAGAAGAAGCCGCATCCAGATGTTCAGCACAAAATTTCGTCTGTGCAGACCGCCAGATTACTTCAAGATCTCGACCATCTGTGTTTTCTAATAAACTTGAAATTCATTGCAGTTATAAATTTGTGCCGCTCCTTTTCAAGTGACGTTATATGAATATTAATGTTCACATATATTCTAGCCACTTGAGACCAGATGCTTATGTCTTTCAGGCACTACAGATATCAAAGAACTGTTCATCTCTGAGAGACTGAACACGTGCGAACACTTCAAATCTACCCAAACCGATATACTCAACGGGCGGAGGCCTGAGTAGGTAGTCTGTTTTCAGTTGCAGCCAAGCCACCAGCTCCTAGACTTCTGTAGTGTGAGAAGGTCTCTGTATGCGGCCCATGTGCCGGTTAGGCAAGAACCTTTCTGTTTAATTGAAAGTACTCTGATTCCTTGAGTGTAAGAGAGCGCCTTGCTCTGGAAAAACCTCTCCCTTGTGAGACTGTGTACTTCTGCTCCCAGTGCCGAGTAGAACTATTCGAAAATCTTGACGGAAAATCCCAATATAACGCCTACATGTGCTGCTTATGTAATTGTATTTAAGTGCACTGAGTGATAGTGTCGTAATTAAAATCAGTGTTTGCTTAAAAAACTGTTTGATGATTATTACTTACGCTACAGTATGTATAATTTAGTTCAATTCTAATTCATTGTGATTAAATTGTCAATGCAGTATTATATCAGCCGAACTACTGAATTAGATTATGATTAATTAATTTGCTTATAATTCATTAATTTGTTGGTTATTTTTTTAATAATTTATTAATTTGCTGTTAAATTTATAAAACAATCCATATCTAATTTAATAAATTTTATTCACTAATAATATTGTAATTTTTATTCAAATATTTTAATCTGAAATATAAATATTTAAACAATTGTTTCAGTTTTAACAAATAATAATTTATTCGACTTTAAATATATTTACAGGACTATTATGATTGGGAATGTAAATCACAAAAGAAATAAAGTTGAAATACTGTAATAAGAGTTTAGAGACTGTCAATGGTTGTGTCATGCTGAAAGTACTCTTTCTTCTTCGATCATTGAAGTCAAGCAGCATCGAGAGTGGTTAGTACTTGGGAGAGTGGCCACCTAGATTCTTTATAAAATTCTGTACGTATTTTTATAGAAGCTGTATATTTTTTCTATAGATATTTTTATAGAAACTCTATAGACATTTCTATTGAACTTCTACTGATATTTCTATAGCTTTCGGTTAAACAAGCTTATAGAAAAACGGGCCATAATTCTATAGGATTCTATAATGCGTTTTCTATAAATATTTTTTATAGAATTCTATAAGAAATTTTTGTAAGGATGTGCTCTAACTCTCGTAAATATACTAGGATTACCACGCAATTGATATATGATATTGAGGTTTACTATGGCATGCTTGGTATTGAAAAATGAAGTGTGTAGCATTTAGAGTCCATTTACAGGGACACTCCAAAAAATTCCGTTACATTACGGTCTATGGGGGGAAATCCTTTGCGGCGTCTTTTAATAATGTTACACTATTTCAAACATATTGAAATTGATAGATATCACTGAGGTGCACTACAAGAGGCTTACTATAGAATAGGGTGTGCATAGCATTCAACGTTCATTTGTAGGGACACACAATATAATTGGGTTACAGGTCTGTCCATGAACAATAATTGCTGGAAGTGCGTTTTCAGCTATGGTACGCGTTTTCAAATGTAACTAATTTTTTTTTTTTTTTTTTTTACATTTTACTTGGTGTGTATAAATTCTATGAATCCTAGCTTAGCCCAAAATATATCGAATACATTTTTGTTTATTATGACGGAAGTTATTGAATGAGAATCTTTAACTGTGGTATGTCTTTCCTAACTGAACTAAATTTTAGCATGCTAGTATTTAGTATATATAAGTATCTATTGATCATATAGAGGGCTTCGGATATTTTTAGGGTTTCGTTCATCTCATGAAACCCTATGACTCCCACTCCGTTGTCTGTCCGTCACAGAGCCGTCTGTCCGTCACAGGGTTGAAACTTTGAGTATACATAACTGAATACCTGCTATTAAGCTCAAAATATTAAAATTTGAAAAAATCGTATTATTTTAATAAATAGAGATAAAAACAAAAACAAAATTCTAACAGCCTTTTCCTATTAAATTTAAACATTTTTCGTTATAGCAGTTGCCAACAATTAAAAATCCACAGTAAAATTCTTTCTACAATAATTAATTTTCTATTGACAGATTTCCACGTGAAAAATGAAAATGAAATAAAAAGTTTCACCAATTGAAAAAAAAAAGATTAATAGAACGGTCATATTGGTAATAAAACGGAAAATTTCAAAGATTTCTCAATAACACAAGGAGTATAAGTATGTGTAGGTACAGAAAGCAGATTAATATCACGTCATTAGAGAATTAAAATGAAAATTAATCTGACGTCATATTGGAAGTTTAACGGATTTTTCAGGTGTACAACATGTTTAATTTTGAAATTATTATAATTTTTTTTAAATATCGCATTTAGTCCACATTACAGATATTATTATGACAGAGTATAACAGCGGGCTTCGTCATCGGGCCTGTTCAGATATTCGAAAAAAAGCGGAGTTTGTTATAAAGAGAGTTACATATGTTTTTAATTATCGGGGGTGAAACGTTTTCCTTAATTAATGCATTTATTCTTCTTTTAATGTTACGTGAACGACGTCACGGGTAACAGCTAGTAAAATATAAAATAACTAATCTTCCGTAACCTGTGCGCAAGGTTAGCTCCAAACATGGGCATTTGCTAGCAACAATATAGTTTAAAATCAATGTAGATACTTTTAAATAACTGTCACCAAAAAGTCTCACTTTCTAAAATACGCAATTTGGCTGTAGGATCTGGATTACAGAGGATTACGCAATAAGGTTTAAATATCTATTTTGTATAAACTATTTTTTTTAATATCGCATTTAGTCCACATGACAGATATTATTATGACAGAGTATAATAGCGGGCTTCGCCCGCTATCGGACCGGTTTTGATATTCGAAAAAACGAAAAAAATAGACCGGTAAATTTTTACTTTATGAAAAACATGACCTTTTTTTTTGTTGCTAAATGAAATTTATTTGGATTTATTAAAGAAAGGATAAAGTGTTTTGAAAGGAATATTAAACGAAACCCTTTGTGCGATTTCGATCACACTTACCCACTTCTTTCGGCTACTAATGGTAATTCCTAAAATTGGGTTTTCAAATATGATATGCGTTTTCCAAATTCCTCAGTATCACATAGTAGTATTTAGTACTGTTCAGTAGGATTAGTAAGTTGTACTTTCAGAATTTGTATTTTTGGAATTTTGTGTTTTCAGAATTTGTATTTTTGGAATTTTGTGTTTTCAGAAATTGTATTTCAGCCTTACATAGTGTAATTATTGCTCAATATCACAAAGTATAATTTAGTAATGCTTAGTATAATTAGGTAAACAATCTTGCTGGGCGGGGCTAGTTGAGCTTAAGTCGAAAAGTAGACCTCCCCGCCTGGTTTGACCTTGATTTTGTTTACTTAGACATCATCTTTCACCTTACCACTAATATTAATCGGTAAAGTTTTGTTAAAGCATTCTGGAAGTGTCTGAAAACGTTTCATAATCTAGGCTTGACGTTTCGTTCTTTTGTTATAAATTTGTTTTAGAAAGGAGAGAGAGTGGGGCGTCGCCAAAATTCATGCTTTTCCAGTTTGAAAAAAATCATTGTCTCAGCCCTGATCAGATGTTATGTTCAAACAAAGTGTTTAAAACTTATACCTTAAATAATATTATAGCTAAGCCGTTTAAGAGATTAGTTATTGTTAATATGACAGGAGACAAGCTTGAATTTAATAAGATATTATTCTTTATTTCAAACTATATAAGCCGCATTAAGTTATATAGGAACACTGACCTCACATGAGTTTAGGTCTGTAATTACTGATGCATGAAATCAATGATAATATATGGTCATACTCATTATAATGGTTTCGCATCAGTTTAAAATATAATAGATTTGCTGATCAGTAAACTTCAAACACGTTTGATTTTTAATATAGATGAAAGCGCCAGAATGCTATTTATTGCTTTCAACAGACACACCTTGCACTAAAAAATTAAATAAACAAATAATAAGCAGTTTGTTTTATTGGCAGATTTTATTTACGCACCAGAATGGTTAAGATGACGCTGTTAAAAATGACAAATATTTCTTAATATATAGGAATATAACCACGAATGAAGGTATACAATAACCTCTTCCGAGATACCCACGATTTCGAAAAGCACTCTTTATCTTTAGATAGCTCAGAAACCCATATATTTTCGAAATTTAAAGAATCATTTATAAAAACAAAGTTTCTCTTGTTGCCGCTGATTTTCGGAAACGTTTCCGAGTAGTTTTTATAGTCTATTAATCAGTTTTCTCAAACCGGTATATAGGTTTTTCGGAGGCTATCCATTTTCAAGTAAACATTTTCATGTTTGAACAAACCTGTTGTACAGACAAACATGATAAATTAACAGCATTAGCATTACCATTAAAATTAATATTATTGAGTAGTGTTACTCTTTCATGTATAGATTCAATTACGTAGCTAAAATTGTTTACTTGAGAATGGATAGCACTTTAAAAGCCTATATTTCGGTTTGAGTAATTGATTAATACACTATAAAAACGACTCCGAAACGTTTCCGAAAGTCAGTGGCAACAAAAAAAAAGACTTCGTTTTTACAAATGACTATCTGACCCACCCGGCGTTGCCCGGGACAGTGATAATAGATTTAAAAAAAAAAAAATCAAGTTTTTATTATTTTATATCTTTAACCCGATTTTGTATATGCAATTATATTTTAAAATGAAAAATTCGCGAAAAAATATTCATGTTTAGTGATAAAAGCGCTCATTTTCTTGTTCTTTTTGTCCGGACTCTTTGAAATCTTTATTGGCTATAAATAAAACGGTTTTACAGCCCGTGTAAAAATTTCGTAAAAAAAATATTGTTATCTAGTTGTAAGAGAAATGTTTTCTTCTCGCTTTTTTGTTTGTTTGTTTTCACGTCGGTTCCTTTAACATAGCAATAAAAAAAAATAGTTTTCATCTTCCGAACGCTTTGAAATTTCAATCGGTTGTAAATATAACTGTATCGAAGCTCGCTTTACAATTTTGCGAAAAAAGTGTGCATATTTAGTACTGAAACATTAGTTCTTAAAAAAAAAAAAAACTTTTAACGCAATGGTCATATTAGCCATATTACGCCATCCGTTTTCAGTTAAGCAAAAGAGTGTAATATATTATACTTTTCTAGTAATCATCTCAAGTTTATTTTTAAAAAAATTATTTTAAAAGATATATTTCGAATACCACTCCATAGAACGGAAAAAGAATCCGATTACGGAAAAAGCGACAGACATCCCGATTATGAAAACAGTTTGAACTAAAATCACAAAGAGGTTATCAGTAAAGCACATTAAAAATCTGCCTCATCTGCAGATCTTATTGACGTACCGACGGGAGGCAAAATATTAAAAACATATTTAAATATAATATTTAAATGTAAACGTATTTAAATAATAAAATTAGCAAAATTTGCTAATAAGTTAGTTTTCTTTTATCTTTTACTTCTCTTTTTTCTTCTTCTTTTTTAAAGCGTAACTGGATTAAGCGTAAGCGGATTTTGGTGGTTTGAAAAATATGTCATAATACTGCTGTATTAAAAGTCTTAATTTCCTTATACGAGGTTATTGATCAGAAAATTTACTATTTTAAACTGATGAGAAAAAACATCATTTATCATTTGGGCATTTATTATCATTGATTTCATGCATCAGTAATTACCGACCTGCTGACGGAGGTCAGTATTCCTGTAACTTAATATGGATTATATAATTTCAAATAAATAATAATATCTTATTAAATTTAAACCCGTCTCATATTAATAATAACAATCAGTCTCTTAAACGGCTTAGCTATAATATTACTTAAGGTAAGTTTTAAAACTCGATTTGAACGTAACATCGGATATATTCTCAGGGAGAAAGAGATCAGACGATATTTCAATTAAAGGCTATATGTTTTGAGCAGGCGTAGGAAACAACAGAAATAGAATCGGATTATACGCTCGTTTTCAATGGCTGGAAAATCCTTTATCTGCGTGGCATTGAGAGGTTTCGTAATCTAAAATCGCTTCATTGACTAACAAAGAAGTTAATAATACGTTAATGAATCAATTCAACTTGTCACTATAGCCTTCGGTTATTTTAGTTTTGGTGTTGATTTTACAAATCTTCTTAGAAATTTTTTCTCAAGGTGTCATTTGAAAATGTCGATTTTTAGTATGTTAAATTTTGTCAAAAAGAAATATGTCTGTTTTAGAAAACTAAAAATTGTACTTTCATAAACAGATGCTATTTTAATTCTTTTATAAAATCGTCTGCTTTTAAACATTGCAATTTTATTTTTCGTAATGTGACTTGTAATTGATATAGCAATGAATAAAATTTTACGGGATTATTTTAACTTTTTTCATGATGTTTAATTCACAGTTGTTATTTAAATTATTAAAATGAGGAATAAATCTAATAATAATTTGGGTATATATTTTTTATACGATCATTGCATTTTATTTAGCTTTATCTTCAAACAGTTGAAATTACAAGATTATATGTTTTAAATCATTCATCATTTTGATATTCTGTTTCATAAATTTATACTTAAAATATTAAGAGTAAATAATAATAATAATAATAATAATTTCTTTAGTCCAAGTTCTAGAATTTTATATGTTTCTGTTCATTTTCGAAAATTGATACAAAAGGGATTTAAAAAAAATCTAATATTTTAAGCTTTTGATAGCTGCGTTGATTAATTGGATATACAGTGTCTCACATAAGTGATGGGACACTTGTGCTTTACAAAAGGAAACTAATCAAATAAATTAAAAAAACATGTACACATTCTTTTTGTGGGTGTGTTTCATACTTAAATTTAGTAAAGATTATTACATAACATACATTTTGTCAAAATATTAAAATATTAATTTAATAAAAATACAAATGTTTAGAACGGAGCAAAAAATAGCTCACATAAGTGATGGGACACCATTATATATGCAACAAAAATCGCCTGAAATAAGCAATAAAAATATTTTTTGGGGTTTTATTTTTACTTAAAAGCAATTGGCAATAATTTATAAAATCGTCTGCAGTATTTCTCTCCAGTTTGTTTTGGAATTTTTGTGTTTTTTAGCTCTGTGTAGTCATGAATGCTAAACGAAAAGAAACTTCGCCTGAAATTCGAAAATTAGTTATTAATTTGCATATTGAACGTGGAAAATCTATTAGAAAAACTGCTGAAACGGTTAACTTGAGTCGTTCAACAGTTTTCAATATCATTAAACGATATAAAAAGAATCATATTATTCAGGATAAAAGAAGACCTGGCTGACCATCAAAGCTATCCAATGGAATAAAGCGAATTATCGTTCGAAATATTAAAAAAAATCCAAGAATTAGTGCTTCAAAAGTTGCTGCTGATTTACAAGCATTATATGGAATAATTGTTAATCCTGAAACTATTAGAAGGGTAATTCGATCTGCTGGATATCACGGTAGAGTAGCCAGGAAAAAATTCTTCGTAAGTGAAAAGAATAGAAAACTCAGACTAGCTTTCGCAAAATCCAACATAAATAAGAATTCTGATTACTGGAATAAAGTTATATTTGCTGATGAGAGTAAATTTAATATATTTGGTTCTGACGGTAGAATCTTGGTGTGGAGAAAACCCAGGGAAGAACTTCGCAAACAGAACTTGGTACCAACAGTAAAACATGGTGGAGGAGGAGTTATGGTATGGGGGTGTATGTCGTCCGCTGGAGTTGGTAATTTTGTTTTTATTGACAGTATAATGGATCAGTACAAGTATATTGATATTTTAAAGCAAAATTTGAAATCTTCAGCACGAAAATTGAACCTTCATAACGATTTTAAATTCTACCAGGACAATGACCCCAAGCACACTGCTCTGAACGTTAGACTCTGGCTGCTATATAACTGTCCTGAAATAATAAAAACACCACCACAATCTCCAGACTTAAATCCCATAGAGAATATTTGGCAAGAATTGGAATCAAGAATTCGCAAACACACCATTTCTTCAAAACAACAACTAAAATCGGTGCTTCAAGAAGAATGGGGTAAAATCACTCCAGAAATCACAAAAAAAATAGTCGAATCCATCCCAAAAAGATTAAATCATGTTTTAAAAGTAAAAGGAAATCCAACAAAATATTAAAACCTTTTAAAAAGTAAAATTTGTGGATAAATATTTGATGGAAAAGTAAGTGTCCCATCACTTATGTGAGCCATTTTTTGCTCCGTTCTGAACAATTGTATTTTTACTAAATTAATATTTTAATATTTTGACAAAATGTATGTTATGTAATAATTGTTACTAACTTTAAATATGAAACACACCCAAAAAATTTTTGCACATGTTTGTTTATTTATTTTATTGCAGTTTCTTTTTATAAAGCACAAGTGTCCCATCACTTTTGTGAGACACTGTAAGTAAATATTTCAGAATAAAGATAATCTTACACCTACTGTTTAATCACTTTAAAATTTAAAATTTATTAATTTACTGACGTTAAATTTTCCATCTGGCGGTTTATTAAAAGGTTTATTGTTAAAATAAAATAAACAGTAACCCTGTTTATGATTAATTAACCACTTTCTAACAAGGATAAACATTCACTGTATCAGTATTGATGATTCAAAAATATGATGTAGTATCTTATATGTTATTTGAATACGTATTTGAGTGAAAATAGTTGGTAGGTCTATAAAGTATGACATTATTTTATCCAAATAATTTTAGGGAACAAAGAATAAGAATCTTTTCTGATACGGTTGAAAGTTAAAATAACTTTTACCAGAAATTCTATAAAGCATTTTTTGGTATAAATTAAGGAAAATCCGACAGAAACCGAAATCGAACAGAGTCGAAAAACGTGCAGTTTTATTGAGAAAACTTATGTTTGTTATGATTGTATCGAAATCACGTAACTTTCGCAATTTTTATTTAATGTACGCTGTAAATGTGTTTTCCTACCCATGAGAAACTTACTGTATTTTTTCCCTAATTATGAAATAAAAAAGGATTAATTTTTCTGCAGTAGAACATGTCTATGACTCTCTGCATGGTATCAGAATTAGAATATATATATATATATTGCGTCAAAAGGGGATGTCATTTTTTGATACTTTTGTTACAACCAGGTTCGAAAATAGGGCCCAAACTTTCAGAGGACAAATATTTTTGTCTGTGAAAATGACTCATTGAAAATGTACATTTAAATTGAGAAAACTGCTTCTTATTTTTATAATTGTATCGAAATCACGCCATTTTCATTTAATGCACACTGTAAATGTGTTTTTCTACTTAAGAGAAATTTAATAAAATTAATATTACAATTTTTTTCTAATTATAAATTAAAACTAGTCGCATGTGCCAATCCCAAACCTTTCTTCTATCTCAGTCATGTTAATCCTTCAAAATTCGCTATCACATCGCCAATAAAATCAATATTTTTCGTTATTCTGTTGTACGTCAGCTGCTTGCGAATCGTCGGGTTACCGGGATGCGATCAACTGATGTATACTAAACTACGAAAAGTCCTTCTGCCCTGAACCGACAGGAACAGATAGCCTCCCTATTCCTTGGTTTTACGATTTTAGCTAATTTTACTGAAAAAACAAAGGTAAAATGCGTGGAACCTAATTAAAGAAGATTCAATCCCAGTTCTCGTCAACATTGAATTTGAATGAGAATATCGCCAAATTAGTCCTCTACAGCCAAGTTGGCTTCATTTATGGTAACCTATTTTGGTCGCCAAATTTGGCGATATTTCGCCAAATGTCGCCAAGTTTGGCGAGAATTTGTCGTTGGCGAATATAAATATATAGTGATAAGCATATAATAGGAACAATGGTTACAACAATGAAAGAAAATTTGCCGAAACCATGTTAACTAAAACTCATAAATTAAACCCGTTTATGGATGAATTCTGCTGTCTTGTTTGAAAATATCAGCCGCCCTAAAATTTCAAATCGCTATATCTCAGCCATTTTTTAAGATAGAAGCAAAACAAAAATTGTTCCGGATTCTCCGGATCAAGGCTGAACATATAACGAAAAAAACTTTTAAGATTTCTAATTTTTTTGTTACATATTTTTGAATTTGAAATCCTTAAATGGCTATCACAGCGCCCCCTTTCGTCGAAATATCCCCAAATTCTGATAGAACCTGCTTGACATAGCCAAAAACATAGAAAAAAATGTGGTTCAATTTGAAGCATAACTTCATACACTTTTCGATGATACAATGAGGACGGAGAGACGGACAGACAGACAGACAGACATTTTGTAAAAACATGTTTTTCGGAATCTCTGACCCCTAAAACGTGTAAATCGGTCGAAAACCGGAAGTCGAAAAAAATTTCGATTACAATACTTCCTTCTATTATAGATAGAAGAAAGTAATAAAGACTTTTTTTTTCTGAAAACTAAAAAAATCCTGTACATAACAATGGAAATGCAGCAACAGATCAGGATGCCAATCAGCTATTAAAGGAATAAAAAGTACCTTTTTGGCATTTAACTGTATGTATAACACGTTACAAAAATAATTAATTCTTAAAACTTCTATAGCTTGCATATGTTTTAAATTATGTTTAATAGTTGCTAAGCGAGAAAATTAAATACAAAAATCAGTCCGTGTAAGCTAAACATATGACAAAAAACGTGACTGAAAAGTTAAGCAGAAAAAAACAAGGAAAATGTTATTTTATCTGTCTAGCTTGTTATGATCCGATGATTAATTATTTCAAGACCTTTGACATTAGACATAAGCAAATCGTACAGAATTATGATAATCTTACTACTTAAGCAGTTTTAACCTTTTTTATCTTTGAATATGTACTTCAACCTTTTATCACTTTCTCACTTCGTTTGAGTGGAGATTAAAAGATTTGATAAATTTAATTTTGGAATCTTAATTTTTATTTGTTTTGTTCCTTTATTTTAAAACTATGGTAGACATTAGAAAATTAATTTCAGCGTTGGGCTATTTTAAAATCTACACAGAGAAATATTTTTTCAGTTAATGATATTAATTTATCTATAAAATATGCATTTTAATTATACTTTTAACCGAACACGACGAAAAAGACAGGCACTTTCTCTAATCTCGATTTTCACGTGATCAAGGTAGGCTGAAAGGGGAAAGGCAATTCGACAGTTGTTGAACACCAACCAATGTTGATCACGGGAAATCGAAGATGGGTGGAAGTGCTGAGGTCTATCTCTTTCATTGGCTGCGCTCCAATGGCGTAGCTTACCTATTCAGCACCCTGGAGCAACTAAAACTTTTGTTCCCTGTTGCCACTTGAGGCTGTTCTGACAAAATCTTATTTGAGGTTTACAAAATATATAGACACTTACTTCCATTTAAAACCTTATTTGATAGCATATTTTTGAATACCAAAGTGGTTTAATAATTAGATATCAAACGTAATGAATACATATTTAATAATAAAACACGTATAATTCTGTAAGTACGAACTACCTACTAATATTTATAAGCCATAACCTCTGTTGATATGTGCAGTGCATGCATGTTTACTTTCCACATTAAATAATAATAATAAAAAAAAAAAAAAAAAAAAATCAAAGTTGTTATTTTTTCGTAAGGAAATCGGACCACAATTTTCTCCAAATCAAGTTGACAAGTTTTTCCAAAGAGTGGCCAAAGAGCTAAGTCGGTGTTGTGACATGCTGCTTTTAGGTAAAAAGTAAGAAGCTGCTTATGGCAGGCGTCCGGTAGAAAGCAATTCTGGAAAATTTCGGTACATTTTCACTGATTATGACCCCCAGACCCCCCAAAATTATCCTCCGTTCGAATGTTTGTATATTTATAAAGTTAAATTTTATTTATTTCAGTAACATTTCTGCAACAGATGGTAGCGCTAATGCTATTATATTAATTTAAAATATTAATCCTAGAGTGATGTTTCTTTTCTTCTTCTGATGAAGCTTGATATATTTTTTTCTTTGTGTTTGTGATTTGTTAAAATAGACTATTTTGCTAATAATTTTGGCAATTAATTAATTATTTAGGTACTTCTCTATTATCCAGTCGACTACTTTTCAGAACAAAAAACTATCGCCAAACTGTAAGATTAAACGCCAAAAATGCAGTACCATTATTTACTTGCTGTTAGAAGCATTATACGTGTTTGTTATGTCATCAAGTGGTTTTTAATTCGACATTTGCGTGTATTTTTCATTATGTTTTACTGATTTATTAGTTAGTTCATTAATTAAAATAACAATTGTGTCCTTAAATTCTTAAATTTTATTTATTTATTTATTTACTTTGATATTCCAATGGCAACGTTCTCCCGTTTATTTGGCGTTACAGTTTGGTGATAGTTTTTTGTTATGAAAAGTGGTCGACGGGATAATAGAGAAGTACCATTATTTAATATTTATTGATATTTTATCTCCATTTAAATTATTTGCTTTTATTGTTATTTCATAATTTAGGTGAAATAACCTGCAACATATTAAATGTTAACATCCAATTTTTCCATGCAATTTTAACACTGATTTTAGGTAACTTTCATTACAAAAAGTAAACAGCTACCATATTTCGTGCAACCGTTTGGAGGAAAGAAATTCCGGAAAAATTCGATATATTTTCGCCGATCATGATCTCCAGATCCCAAAACCACCCTTCGTTCAAATGTTGATTTAATCTGATCTATGTCATACGATAGCACTCATATTTATAAACCGATTTGGATGTAACTAAGTGTGTGTGTATTAAGCACACCAATGTCTCGAGCGAGTTCATTGACCAGCTTGGTCCGCCATCTTGTTTCAAAATGGCGGCCGCTAAAAGATTTAAAACTAAAAAAATGTATGCAAAAAAAAAAAAAAAAAATAGAAAAGCAAATTTGTTTTCTGTTTAAATATTAGGTCTTGACACAAGGATTCCGGAGTATTTTTTGTTTTGTCTCTATCTTAAAAAATATCTGAGATATAGCAGTTTGAAATTCTACAGTGGCTGACATTTTAAAACAGGACAGCAGAATAAAAAAGTCCTTCCAGCCTGTACCGGGAGGAAAAGGTAGCTTTCCTATCACTTCGTTTTAAAATTTTAGCTAATGTTACTCGAAAGCAACAAGTTAAAATACAAAGAATCCGATTACAGAAGATTCGTTAACACTGAATTTGAATAAGAAATTCGCCAAATTATTGAGCTATAGTCAAGTTGGCTTCATTTATGGAGGATTATTTTAGTTGCCAAATATGGCGATATTTCACCAAGTGTCGCCAAACTTGGCGGTTTTTCGTACTGAAAGCTACCTAACAAATATGGGAATAATTTATAAGTTTTAGTGAGCGTGATTTCTCGCAAATTACCTTTCATTGTTGTAATAATTTTCCCAAACATACGCATAAAATTATATTCATATCCGTTAGTGCCAAATTCTCTCCAAGCCTGACGACACTTGGCAAAATATCGCCAAATTTGGCGATAAAAATAAGTCTTCATAAATGAAGTCAACTTGGCTATAGCTGAATAATTTGGAGAATTTCTTATTCAAATTCAGTATTAACGAATCTTCTGTAATCTGGTTCTTTGCATTTTAGCTTGCTGTTTTTTTGCATTTTAACTTGCTGTTTGTGCGCAACAATAGCTAAAATCTTAAAACGAAGATATAGGAAAACGACCTTTTGCTCCCGGTACAGGTCGGAAGGATTTTTTCTTGTTCATCTGGTTAGAGTAGTTTTGGTATGTGACGGAATTTCTATTGTTTCATTTCTTACATTGGACTTATTTTTAATGATTTTTTTTTATTTTTTCCATTCACTATGAGAATATATTTATTAGGAATTTTTCCACTGGCAATGGAATAGCATTTTTCATATATGGGATTCAGGATATATATCAATTTTTAATCTTTCATTATTTTCATATGTGTGTCGCTGTTGATCGGGCAATTTGAATATAGAAAGTTCTGCTTAATCGCTTTCTATATTCAATCAGAAGTCATTTGCAATTTCCGTATATTGTGGAATATTGCAGTTGTTAAAGTGTTTGACTATCAAAAGAAAGATTGCTAACTTCCGCTACAACAAAAAATTGCAAAGTCAAATTTACGTGTGTTCACTGTGATGATTATTATAATATGTTCCGCCAGTGAAAGTTTGCTAACAACCCTACACTAATTTAACAGAAGTTATGGGTTAAAAAAAACACTTGATATCAGTGACGGACTTTCAATATAAATACAGAAAATTTCACAATCCCGATGAAAACAATGCAATACAATTTTAACAGATTGTGTAGTACTTGCTAAGACGGAAACATATTTAAAATGGATTTTTTTCCGGTCCAAAGAATCCCGCCTTAACAGGTTTTATTGTCCACTGAAGATGAAGCGATACGTTGAAGGCACTGTATGCTAACTTTTATTTTGATAAATTTGTGCTTTTACGCAGACACTTTCATTTTTTTTTCAGTACACGTACAGTGTAAGGAAGGTATTGTAATGATGATAAGAACCCGATTATGGAAATATTGATATTTTTTTACAGTATGAAATTCCTTGAATCTGTTTAAGCTATTTTTAAACCTCATTCTATATGCATTGTGTGCATGTATGTGCGTATATTAGAATTTCCTCACATTTTTAGATGAGGCTAAAGGACAGGAAACCTTCTTATTATATTAAGGACAGGTTTTACTGTAACTTGCTTATTTTATTTTATTATTATTTTTAAAATTTAATCTTATACTTTCATTCCGTAATACATTTTTATTTTTTGAAAATGATCGTTCAATTCCCACGTTATTTTTCTGATCTGACAAGAATTGAATTGGAGGTTCTGGGGTAGTATTTCACTTTTGATAAAATAGTTAAAATCACTTCGATCAGTTCCATAAAAACAATTTCTATGAAATAGTTAAACCTGTCCCAGAATTCGATCCCCAGAACCCGTTTTTGATGGTTTTTAGTTGATGTCACTGTATATGTATGTATGTAAGTGAACACGATTGCGTCCAAACAATGCTTTCAATTGAGCTCCCATTGGTGAATATGTTACAGGTCATTGTAGCAAGAACTGTATACATTTTCGAAAAAAAATCGGCCAGCGGGTTTCATAACTAAACCTTTTTTCAACCATTCTGTGACGATAACTAATAAGTATTTTCTCTTGCATCTTATTTAAATTACTTTTATTACTCACGTATTATATCGACATCTTATATCGATATAATAATTATGTTTCAAGAGAACGTGACTTAATTTAGTAAAATATTTTTATTTTGTTTTGTAAAAAAAAAAAAAATCTACTATATATATAAAACACAAACGGAAATTTCGTTCCGTTCCCTTATAACTCGAGATCTGTCGAATGGATTTTGATGGAACTTACACTGTTCGAGAGATAATTTTTCAGGGAAGGTTTTAGTATATAACACAACGTTCTACGTCTATTAGTTATAGAATTATGATAGAAAGTTCTGTTATTTTGGCCGAAAAGGTTACCATTGCTGATTTTTTGGCGATCATTACTGTTGCAGAAAGAAATGAAAAGGCTATACATGTCGAAAAATGAAAGAAAACTGTTACTAATTTTATTTAAAAAAAAAAAAAAAAAAAGATGAAAGAAATAGAAAGAAAGAAAAAAGAAAGAGAAAGAAAAAAAAAGAGTTTTGATGAGAGACTGTTATAAAACGAAAATATTTAATTTAAACATGATTAGAAATGTTCGTAATGCTTAAAAAAATTTTCAAGGGGCAATATTTCTATATTGAAACAATATTTGGCGATGTATCTTTTGTTTTTGGCGATTTTGATTTTACTTTTGACCCAAAACAATTTGATTTTAAGCCAAAAGGTGTCTTTTTTTGTTGCAGAAAGAATTGAAATGGCTATATATATCTGGAAAAAAAAAACTGCTACTAATTTTATTTAAAAAAAAGAAAGAAAAAGGAAAAAAAAGAAAAACAGTTTTGATGAGAGATTTTAAACCAAAAGGTGTTTTTTATTAAGTGTACGACTGCATTTTTTTTTTTTTTTTTTTTTTTTTTGGTACTTTTCGGTTAGCCGGGCGCCAGTGATATATATATATATATATATATATATACATATATCACTGGCACCCGGCTATATATATATAGCCGGATATATATATATATATATATCACTGGCGCCCGGCTAACCGAAAAGTACCTTTTTTAGCTCACAGGTTATCAAAGCCTGAGAGCTAATGTGCGCGCCCGTTCTGTATGTATGTATGTATGTATGTACGGATGCACGTAACGCGATAACTCTTGATAGAAATTAACGTTTTGCTTAAAACTGTATTTATAGGTTCATTGTGATAAGGCGCTTCCCTGATTAGTTTTGGGGGTTCATTGGTTAAGTATAAAAGGGGGGAATGGGGGGCTAACCCCCCTTAATTTAGATAAATGGGTTTTTCATGCAGAATTATCCCATTTTCTTCAAATTTTGTATATAGGTTCATTTTGATAATGCGCTTCTGTGAATAGTTTTGGGGGTTCATTGGTAAAGTATAAAGGGGGAAAGGGGGGTAATCACCCCTTAACTTAGATAAATGGGTTTTTCATGTAGAATTATCCGATTTTCTTCAAATTTTGTATATATATTCATTGTAATTAGAGGCTTCCCGGATTAGTTTAAGGGGTTCATTAGTTAACTATAAGGGGTGGGGTAACGGGGGGATACCCCCCCCCCTTAATTTATTGTCGATTTCTTTATTTTTTTAGGGGCATTATTCTTTTAAATAAGAGTATAATATACAATTAGTGTGAATAGCCTGTGAGCTCAATGCCCTCAGTTTAACTGGGCAGTTTTCTTTTTATTTTAATTCAAATGCAAACTATATTAATGGCAATATACTTCTATTTACTTCTACATATATGAAATTTCGTTCCGGCTGCTTATAACTCGAGTTCTGCTGAATGGGTTCTATAATCACATCAATCCGATTATGAAAGATTAGCCTTTTAAAAAGATTTTGCCGAATGGATTTCGATGGAACATAATTTTCTGTTACATAATTTTCACACTGTTACATAATTTTCTAGGGAAAGTTTTATTATATAACATATCATTCTACGTTGCTTAGTTCTAGAATTATAGGGGGAAATTCGAAAATCGGGTAACATTTTTTTTATTAAATATTAGCCTTTTCAATATTTGATTCCGATTATGAAAGATTAGCCTTCTGAAAAAGTTCTACTGGACGGATTTTGATGAGAATTGTATTGTTAGTTAGATGCTATTTCAGGAATGGTTTTAATGTACTACATATTGTTCTACGTTGCTTAGTCAAACAGTTATGTGTGAAGGTTATATAGTCAGGTGAACCCGATTCCGAAAGATTAGCCTTTTTGAAAGTTTTTACTGGGCGTATTTTTTTCGATTTGCTTTGTTAAGTAGATAATTTATAAGGATGGTTTTAGTATATTTCATAACGTTCTATGTTAGTTTTAGAATTATGTGGAAAAGTTCTATAATCAGATGAACCCGATTATCAAAGATTAGCCTTTATAAAAACTTATACTGGACGGATTTTGTTAGTTAATTTGTTTGCATTGTTAGTTCGATAATTTTTAGTGGTGGTTTTAGTATATTGCATATAGTTTTATCGTTCTTTACTAAACTCTACTGTAAATGACCAAATAAAAGAGTTGGTCCTTAGCATCTAAAATTTTGACTGCACATTAGAAAATATAATAGCGCAATTACGTCATTTTTCAGTAATGTGGAAGGATATTCCAGGTAAATATACAGATTGCTTTCAAATACAAGGTCAAATTAAAGGATATATTTCGTTTGATTCAATGTTCATTTGTAGAAACCGACCAGCGCAGCGGGCGTAGCTTGCTAGTTACCAAATAAAAGCGTATGGAAATGTATGTATTCATTTTGTTGAAGAAGAAAAAAAGTAATAAGTCAATTCCTACTTTTTAATCATAAATATATAAAATAAACCCGTGCAGCATTCATGTCCTCACGTTATCTTTATTGAACATTATTTTATAATCAGCGTTGCGGTATTTTATTTCTGTGGCATCACTCATTTGAGATAAATCTTTCATTTCATTTGTGAAAACAACGGGAGGAATTTTTTTCTCCCATTTAAAACTAAAATTAATTAATTAAATTTAATTAAGGAATTAATATTTGAAAAAACTGTATTAACATCAATTGTCATCCACTACAAGTTAAAAAAATTTATTTGAACTTGAGTGGATGAATAGAAAATATTTTATTAACGATTGAAAATTTGAACAAGATATATATATAGAGAGTGTGAGCTAATAGTAGGAATTTAATTAATAAAAAAAGATCTACATTAAAAAGAAAAAAAATCAAACGAATTACTTTTGCAAAATATGCTAAAATATAGTAAAATGGTTCCTTTTAGGTGAAAAAAAGGTTCTAATTCTCATACCCTTGACTATTAAACTAATAGTTGTCAGAGGATTGCTCATGTTTGATGGGTGTGAATCCGATTACGGAAGATTAGCTCTATAATTTATGCATTTTAGTAAGAATAAATTTCATATATTGCGTTACCTAATTTTTCAGTTACTTTTGGATTACCTGGTATCTAAAAGCAAAATATTCTATAAAGTGTTCAAAAAGTCGAGTGGTATCACTCCAGATTTTTTATATTTTCAAGTTTTTCAGACTAATACGATAAGGCGAACGGCTGAAAAGTTGCTGAAGAAAAAATAATGATTTTTCGCAACTTTCCGATTTTTTTTTGGGAGAAGGAAGTTTCCATGGTGAAAGCTTCACGCGAGCCGCTTCACCCGATTGTCTAAAAGTGTGCTTTGCTTTGGCGAGAAACCAGAAAATGCTGTCATCACGCGACTTTTTTTTTTTTTCTGTTAATCCAAAAGTTGCATCACCGAAAGTCTAGAAAAACTTTTCTTTATTTCAAGAGCAGACAAAAATTTTCGTGTTTTTTGTTGGTTGAAATGTAAACATGAATATGTTAAATTTGTTGGGAATCAACGTATCCTGCTGTTTGTTGTTATTCGACAAACGTTACACTGTATCTCTCTATTCAAAAGGGGAAAAAAAAAAAAAAACTGAGTAACTCTGCTGTCACTGCCGTAAATTAATTTTTTGTGACCGGAGTTCTTTCTCGGCCTATAATAAGAAAACTATTGCATATTATACACTGCAAAAAAAAAGTGTTGATTTTACAGTATAATACTAACACCCCAGCTGTCAGTATTATGCTGTAAAATCAACACTTTTTTTTTGCAGTGTAAAAGTATGAAAATTGATAGTTTTATAGAGAAATGTTCGATAAACACGCTGAAGCAGATATAGTTTTTAAATAGAAGAATTATTTTAAACGCTATTTATGTTAAAGTCAGTAAAAATAGATCTGTTAAAAAAATTTTATAGGATCAAAAAGTATTAATAGCAATTTGACCATTTTTCGCAGGCTCATATTGGCGAACTTGCTGTGTGCAATGTGCATTCATTTTTAAAATTTGACAAATTTTTTTAGGCTTTTTCTTTAAAATTTAAAATATCGTTATTTCCACACCTTCCACCCTTCACACCCTTCCACCGAAACAAAAGCCTGGCTACGCCACTGTTGCAAGAAAGTCAATATCAAGATCGAAAAAAAGGCTGTAAATAACTAAATTATTTTTTTAAAGGAAATATTTAAAATATTTAAATTTTTATTACTACGCATTTTATGAAGCACGAGGTAATCATACCGTTATAAAAATTCAAGATAACCATTGCGTATCAACACATTGTCATGTAAAACGCAAAATTTCTCCACAAAGTATATGACCTTTATAGGCTTTCACAGCTTGCGCTGTATTTGGAACATCGCTAAATAAAGTACATTCCTTCCAGAAAACGCAAAAGAAGTTTCTGATAAGGCTAAAAGTGTTGTTTACTATAAACACTGATGATATTAAAAAATATATATAAATAAGAATGCGTGATACAGTATTTAATAGCCAATTTCATATCATCACTTTGTTTAAAGATAACAAACTTTTAGCATGATAATGCATGTGATATATCCTGGGAATTATTTCGGATACGAAGGATATCGATATTTAAGTTAATAAATACGAATTTTGATAAGACGTTTTTAATCCAAGGTTTAATTTCTTCATGAAGTTCTCTGAACTTTCAACCCTTTGTCATACGAATTAAATATACGTTTAAGTAAGAAAAAAAAAAAAAAAGTTTTTTTTTTAAAATTTAAATTACGTTTTTATTTAAAATGCGCAAAATAATCAATGAATTGAAAAGTTAAAAATAATTTATTATAAAATTTAATGGAAAAACGTTATTACATTAATTCTCTTTACAAAATTCATCTACATAGTTTAGTGTCAGTAGTAATAAAAGTGCAGACGGCGCTTGGTAGAGTAGATTCCCGATTATCCAACACTCATGGAAACTTAACGCAGCCATACCACGGCTTCAGATTTAAGAAAAGCCGTGGCCATTACTCAACCTCTGGTCTGGAGACCTTTTATGTGCGGCCCGAGACACATAATCATTAACCCATATTTATGAAATTAATTGAGATCTGCATAAAGGGTATTTAAAACCTTCACTGTTATTTGTATATTTTCATGGGAAGACAAAATATTTCCTGTTATTTCTAATTAATTTAAAATTATGGAAAACATTCTAAATGCCGTTTGCTTACTCATAAGTTCTTTTTACATGTAGTTTTATTTGTGCTACTGTGGTGTATACATTTCTTAATCTTCAACACCAATTAAACACTGTTCCGAATTAATTGAATTTGTACTATTTTTTTTCTACATATAAAAAGTTAATAAAATGTTTTGAATAATTAAAAAAAAAAAAATCAGATTTTATCTTTAGAATTGGAAATTCTGCATTGATACGTTTTCTACTTTTTACTGCTTATTATGATTGAACATTTGTCGCTTGAACAAATTGTTAACGCTACTATTTCCAAACAACAATCGTCGTGACATATTGCTACAACATTTGCAATAGAACGTGCAATCTACCACGAAGTATTTGTTTGGAAATAGTGGTGTTAAATTTTTGCTAACATTCCTTCCGCGACAAACGTTTAATTCTACTGATAATAATTAACTTTGTTGTGTTGCTTTATTATACTACTTTTGTTATCTTACTATTTTAATTACTCTTTTTTTTACATTGTTATATAAGTGTGTTGCGGCCCGCGTATCGTCGCAAACATATGTTTGCGGCCCGCGAGAAAAAAAGATTTAGTATGGCTAACTAGATGAATGCCGGTTGGTTGGTTGTTTTATAACTGCCGATTATCTACTCGAGGGATATAGGCCTAGGGGGGGGGGGGGGAGTGCCCTCCGTGGATTTTTTTTAAGGGATCCTAACTCGTATTTACGGCAAGGTTAGAAGAAAACCACGGAAAACTCCAAAGGTTAGGTCGACGAGCGCGACAGGGCTTTGAAAGCAGAACCTTTCAGCCACTGGTGGGGCTAGAGAGATGTCAGAAAATCGAAATCATCGAATAAACGAAAATACATTTTCAGATGCATTATGTAACCTTATAAACGTTAAATTATAATTAAAATTACTATACATGATGTAAATAGTTACAATCTAAATAAAATGAATATTTTTTATCATAAAAAATATAATAAAATAAGGAAATTTCAAGGAGAAAAGTATGTATTACAAACTTTATTTTTACACTCTTTAATATTTAACTCAACTTAGTTTTTGTATGTAAAGATGGAATCTTGTAACTGATTTTTAACTCACTCCTTGAATTATAAAAAAATATGTACAAATGTGTATTTCCGATGACAATACATCATTTTATTATTTTTAGAACTTAATTATAAATTAATAACTTAATTTTAAAGCACTTTCTTGATATAACCCGCTACAGGTGATATATCGACAAATTTTCTTTTTGGTTATACAATTGTATACGAGATACAACAATAATGGATTTAATTAGAGCTATTTTATTTGGTAACCGCGCTCGCCAAAACAGGCCAACTAGCTGTGAAGCTGCAGCAAAAAACTGTTTCAAACACTAAAAATTACAAAATATAAATAAAAAATAAAAAGTGTAATATATATTTCACACTTTAATCAACTAATAGTTTTATATCAATTAAATTATGATTATACATTGAGAAATCAATTGTGTCGTCTAGTTGCAAAACCGGCCAACTCCTCAAAATTTGAAAATGTGTTTTTTCAGCTTTTTAAGTTCTAAGTAAACGTTTCTACCATCTGTAAATAATAAACATACCTAAGCTAGTCAAATCTCTGTGTTATATGCGTTTGAAAATCACGGTGTGCTGCAAACCCGTCCAAATCCATCAACCGGTGAGGTTCAAAAGCGGCCATCTCGATATCCGCTAGATGGTGCTTCTGCTTCTCCCTATATACAACAACCTCTCAGTTGTTGATTAGATTAACGTTATATTGTTTTCTCTCGCCTGTGACTGCTCTTCCTTGGTGCATACAAAGTTTCTAATTAAAAAAACTTCTAATGAGTTCTTCTAAAAAATTTCGTGTTTTCTCTGACTATGGAAAAGTTTGTGGAAGAAGTATCTCCTAATCAATCAAGGAAGAGGAAAAGTGACGATACGACGTGGAAAAGGAACAAAGCCAAAGTTCAAATGTAATGTACCCCTTGTGATAACCAGGGGCGGATTAACCCCTTGAAGGGCAGTGGGATATAACATATATCCCACTTAATTTCTACTCCCAAAGGCCACAATGACACCGGAATTTGGAATTAAATTTTGCTTTTATAATGTACTTGAAGAAAAGCTTTTAATTATTTGAAATAAATTTGTTGTTAAATCCCGGTGGGATTCACTGATTTCAACATTTTAGAAACGTACGTACTTTTTTTAACATTTTTTTATGCTCTAGGGCAAAATACTTTTCTGCGCCCTGCCCCTTCGCTTTGATAAACTGTAAGTGAATTTTCTCTGATAAATTTAAGAAGTTTTTAATCTATTTAATTTTTTAATAAAATATTCTTCCATTTAATTTTTTTTTTTTATTTTTTTTTTTTATAAATGTTAGTATTTTGAGGATTGTAGATGGGGAATAACCGGCTTTTTGTTACAGTTAAAATCTGAGAGAATACATTTGTGATTACATTTTCATAATTTCTGGCATTATTTTTTTAAGGTACTGGCCTGCAGGTAATCCAAGAAATCCAAGATGTGGGCACTCTTCAAAAGCTTACCAATGCTCCTCAAACATTTTTGTGTATTTTCTACCCCTAAAAACCCAATGTCACATTAAATTTAGCAAAAATTAATTTCTGGTTTGTTCCAAAACCGGCCAACTCCAAAGTAAGTTGCAAAGGTGGCCAAATCCAAAACAAAGACTTAAATAACTCCCTCATTTCATGTGCACCTGCCACCTTATTTCGTGTTTTCAAATATACCGTCCTAATGACTATAAAACGAAAGAGTTTTGGTTCCAATCTTATTTTGACTAAGTGTGGTAAAAAAATCAACTTTTCCCAAAAATTTTATTTTTTGGAGATGGCCGGTTTTGCAACTAGACGACACAATTTAGAAATCTTAAAAAGATAGTTTAAATAAGGCTTTTTTTCCCTTTCGAGTAGCTATATCTTAAAAAAGAAAAAGAGAGCAAAAATTATAATTTTGCTTAATAAATTTATTAGCTCGCGCTATCTACGAACGTAAAAAAAAAGGGTGAATTTTCCCTAATCGTGTTCGGTCCACCGCCAAATTAACGCATTCTTTCATTCATACGCGTGCATCATGGACAATCAGGATTTTTGGCGTCCCGCTCAGTGGTTACGCAGGACAGGCCTTTGAAAACCGCTGAAAATCGCACCCAGAAAAAGGAATTGATTAAAACGACAAAACATGTTTTTTTGAGTACATTTTGGTTGTTTTAGTAAAATTCAAGTAAAATTGAACCATTTTACTTGAATTAACAAAACATTTTTTGCTGACGATACAAAAATATTTTTTGAAATTGCAAAAAAAAAAAAAAATTTTTTGTTGATTCAAACAAATTTTGTTTAAGTAAAATTGAACCATTTTACTTGAATTAACAAAACATTTTTTGCTGACGATTTGTTTAAATATAGGTCAATGGAAATTTTACATGAGATTAATTAGATACATGAGATAAATTATCGTTAAAGTGTTTGCAAACTTTAGCTATAAGGACATTTTGAACATTTATATGAAACTAAAATTTTATTTTGACCTGTTAACATTTGGCTCCAAAAAAAGAAAAAAAAAAGTTCAGATAAAGAAAAAGACTTGAATGAAATTATTTTATAAAGATATAATTTTTAAAAAGTAAAAGAAAGAAAGGAAAGAAAACTGAATCCGATAACAGAAAACGCGCACGTATAATCAGTGTATAGATAAACGTCATTCGTTTGATTAAATTACTGACAGATCAAAAATGGATCTCCACGCAGCATCACGTGTATAAAAGATCTTTATCTTATTCAATGCTAAATATGAAAGCGAATGTATTAAATTATTTGTTTGTAATAATGCATTCGTTTTTCACGCGTCATTTTAAAGCGATGTTTTATAAAAGTTAAAAAATTTAACTTAAAAGCCTAATTATTTTCCAAAGACAAGTCTATTAGTTCTATTTTTCTCTAAATAAAAACCTGTTCGAATCTAGCTGAATGAATTGAAAGGTACAGAAGAGGAAATCGATTATATGCAGACCTTAAGTTTAACTCATAGGAAAACGGGGCTTTTTTTTCTTTGGGTGGTCTTCCCCCTAAGAGCTATGTTTGCCAATCCTCGTCCAGACCCCTCACGCTCTAAAAACATGCAAATTTGATCTGTTTAAAAAGGTTACCCGATTACAGAAGATTGAATGATATACGTCCAGTGGTGATATTCTGTAATCGGGTTGTCATTCAGTTCCCTTTGACTGGGGAATTTTTCTGTCCGCATCCACCGCTGTCGTGACAGCTGACGGCTGTTTTCATGCTTGATTAAGTAAGATCAATTGCACATTTCAAAATGAGCTTGTATAAAATGGTTATGTAAAGAATGACGTTGTCTCCCGGACTTTTATAAAGACGCTATAAACAAGTACGTTTTAATGTGACGTAATTTTCACCATTAAATGCTTTTCACACATAATAATTTAATTAGATAAAATTTTTCTTTATTTTTTAAGGTACACGTGTAAATATATCTTTTGAATAAAAAAAATGCTTGTAAATATTATTATTTGGGTTTTTAAAAATCGGGTAACATTAGATAAAAATCGGTTTTTTCAAACTATGAATTACATCTGTATTCAGATAATGAAATTTGGAATGAAAAATTGAAGGAAAAGAAAAACTTTAAAAACTAGACAAATTAAAAAAAATGATTGGACACTGCACATCATAATATAATCAAGTGCAAAAGAGGATTAAATTGGTATGCATAGTTTTTGATCCTATAAAACTTATTTAACTGAACTATCTTGACCGATTTCAACATTGAATAGTGCTTAAAATAATTCTTCGACTTAAAAACGCCTGCTTCATAGCGTATTTATCATACAGTTCTTTATAAAACTACTAGTGTGTTGTTTCATATGCAGTAGTTTTTGCCGTATAAAGCCGAGAAAGTGAAAAGGTCAAAATTAATTCAATTACGGCAGAAGCATTAGTTACCTTGTTTAAGAATATAGAGAGATTTGTAGCTTTTGTAACAGAAAACAAAGCAACGTGTCAAATTTGATTCATATATAAATCGGCCAATACATAGCCAATACGATGTCTATTATATAGTTACAGTCTAATAAAACTAATAAAAGATTGACACACTTATACAGACAGAAAAAACTATTATGTAGACCAACAATAGAAAAAAAACCTCCTTTTTTTTTGTTTTACTCGCGCAGACATATTTTTCTGGGAATTTTTTTTAACAATCTAATACTCTGTACGATAAAAAAAAGTATATACGAAACAGTTTTTTAATGTTATTCCAGGTGATTATTATTATTTTTTTTTAACTGTGTGTGTAATATAAATTTGCTGATTTAAATGAAAATCAGGATATATCACATACTTCATTATTTTTCTTCCTTTTTCAACCTTTTATTTTTTATGAACAATCGTATGTGATTCAATGAAAGAAACTAATAGTATAAAATATGAAAACATTCATGAAAATGATTCATTATTATTATTATTATTATTATTATTTTGCTAAAATAGGTATTTGGATGGAAATGTATATACAAAAGTTTTTTAAAAACTTTAACCCATTCGGGACCATGGTATCATATATGCAACCTCAAAAAGAGCATACAGAATTTGTTTTAGGCACCAGTAAAAAATAAAAGTAATATCTGCTTTCTCATATTAGAGCATTTTTGTGATAGTTTATTTAAAGTAGTTATAGTTATAGTTATAGTTATAGTTAAATTTGTGTAAAAGCCGCCGGTCCCGAAGGAGTTAAAGCCGTAGATGTTAACAGTATAAAACTCTGTCGGAGCGCTTTCGGCTGCAATCCGAGCCATTATCAAGGTGGAAAAAAATCAGTAGAGAAACTTCCTCTGAGCGGTTTTCCTTCTTGATAATGGCTCGGATTGCAGCTCGGAAAGCGCTCGGAGAGAGTTTTATACTGTTAACATCTAGGGTTTTAAAGTTTTTAAAACCTTTTGCATATATATTTTTTATCAAACATCTATTTTAGTAAAAAAAAAAAAATTAATGATTCATTTTCAAGAATGTTTTCATATTTTAAGTAAAAAAAGGTTAATCTATAGTTTCAATTATACTTTATAAAGTTAAAGTTATTTTATTACTAATAGTATAGATTTCAGATTAGAATAGTAATCGTTGATACAAAACCTTAGTAACATCTAAATAATTTATTGAAAAGAATATTGCAAATTGTTTTTTTCTCTTATGTTTTAAATAAAAGATATATCCGTCTAAATATTCGAAAGAAAGAAAATTACAGAAATTGCAATTAAAAAAGCTTTTGTAGATAAAAAAAATATATATATTTTAGTAATTTCATGAAATATCGGTTAACCACTCCAAATATCAATACTAGTTGCATCCTTCAGCTTTAAATAAAAATTGCGAAAGACTGGAAATTTTGTCATAACTGTTAATGTTTATCCGATAATAAAGTTGTATAGTGCATGTCTATACTAATAAAAGAAGATAGTTTGTCTGTGTGCTTGTGTGCGATGGCTAGTGAAATCAACCGCACGTAGAAATCTGAAAATTTGGGTGAGGATAGTCCAAAGCAGGTACTGATGCATCCGAGGCTCAGATTTTTCATTTTTGATAATTAGTGGAGATATTAATTAAAAAGTCATTGAAAAGGAATTTTTAATTCCCATATCAGCAAACGCGCCCGTACATGTTCAGTTTCGATATTTCCGAAGCGACCACGCAGAGAAAGAGCAAAGTGCGAAATCGGCTACTTTTCTTTGCCGTTTTTCCTAACGCAGTACGGCTGAACCGTGCAAAATACGGAAGAATGGGTGGCATATTCTTAAATTTCGCACTTTTACGTTTTTTACGTCGCAAGTCATTAAAAAAACATTAACGTTAACCCTTTCAAAAAAATTAGTTATGAAGTTTCGAATTCTTGTTTTTTCTTTTACCCGTATTACGAACCTCGCATCCGCCGAACTAACCAAAATACAGAAAAAACGATTACACCAAATTAAACACCATACCTTTTTTTTTTTTATAAAAACGCCGCTTTTGGTTTAAAAAATATTAATATTAACACTTTGAAAAAACATATTTTCCGTACCCCGTTTCGCAATTTTCGTGATTTCCGCCATCTGTAAAAAAATATTTTTCAGGAAAAGGTGAAGGTATCGAGTTTAAATTAATATCAAATTATAAGAATAAGTCCGATGTATTAAACACCCCAACCGTACCGAACCGGCGCGGTGGGACAATACCTTTAAATTAACAAGAATAGCCGGTGGAATCTTTCATGATCGGGCTGCCTTTTTCCTAACTGTCTCGTCTTGATGGGGGGTCGCGGCACTGCCTGTTCCGCCAGTAACGCCATCAGGGTACTTACTAAGCTTTACGGTAATGTGACATAACGGTGGTACGGAAGAATCGGAGCAGTGCAAGTCCCACTCGCACTTGTCCTGTTGGTTTTTTTTTTTTTTTTTTTTTTTTTAACTTAAAAACATATGCATTTAAACTGTAGAGAGAAAGAATACAGTTTAACCCTTTAACGTTCATTGGTTTCCCCACGAAACCACAAAACTTTAATTACGAAACTCAACAATGACAGCAGAATTTTAATAGAAATGTTTTTCATTTATTATATATGTGAAGTATCGCTTTTTTGTTATATAGAAATAAATTTGATCATAATTTCCGGTGTCAATCAATTATTTCAACATCTTAGCAATTGAAGTGCTTTATCCGTTAAAGGGTTAAAATTACAACATTTACAAAAAAATCTTTTGTCCATAAACCATTTGCATGTTTTTGATACTTTCATGAGATATCAATTAACTCCTCTAAATATCAGTAATAGTTGCATCCTTGAGCTCTAAATAAATTTGGAACATTTGCGAAAGACTGGGTATTTTAACATAAACTGTTAACATTTGACTCTAAAAATAAGTTTGTATAAAACAAAATATGTGAATGAAATTATTGAATGCGATTAAAGAAAGAAACGCGCGTCATCAGTCGATGCATAAGCGTCATTCAGTTGATTGAATGATCATTTAATCAAAAATAGCAAAACAAGCAATAAATAGCATCTTTTCAAAAAGTTTTTATCTATATCTCTTCTTATCTGTGTTTCATTTATATATCTTTAAATGCTAACAAGAAAGAAAAATCATTCATCTAGCATATATTATGAAACATATTCCTACTCATTCAGAATACTGTAACAAAACTTCGCCTCTTATTAAGGGTCCTCTTCATTCACTTGCAAACACCTACTCGCTAATGTTAATCCTATTTGCCACTATTTTTCTAATATCTCGTTTGCAGTTTAATATTTTTAAACGATTTCTTTTGCATTGGATAGTAAAGATCAATCTCTATTTCCGCCGTTGATTACTTTTTCGATTTTCTTTGCGGATTTTTTTTTCCGAAGACACTTTTACTTTCGGAACCGGTTTCGAATTAACTGTATAGTTTTTTGGTTAAATTTGGTTCATTCGTTCGAAAAAATATAAAACATTTTATTTTAAGTCATAATGCTTTTCAATGGGAATTCAGACGATTTTTTAATTTTAACATTCACCGAAAAGAAAATCACGCATTGGATAATTGTAAATGCTAATAAATATGGATGCTAAATTTACGAAAGGGAGATCGCTTTGAAAATTTGCCAATATATTTATTACAATTTCGAAATTAATTGTATAAATCATTGGGAAATTTTACGCGTTAATTTGAAAGATGAGAAAGTTTTAATTTCTCATTTTTTACAAAAATTTCCAATGCATTTCTTTTTTTTTTTTTTCTCTCTCCTTTATTAAATGGTTGCCAAGCAACTATAGTTCAAAGAATATGAACAAAATAAAATTTAAATTAATCGCATTATATTGACGCGAAATTTTATTAACAAAATAGCTAATTTTCGGGTGATTTAAGTTTTTAATATGCTTTTTCTAATGAAATAGATAAGGATTTATTTTAACTACTAAAAAAAGATGACCAAATCGGTTTTCCAAGCGAAAATTATAAAAACGTTGAATGTGTAAATTGAATATGTCTCATAAGAGGAATTTACATTTGTATAAGTATATTTAATACACGAAATTTTATTCAATTTCAGCAACATATGATGTTTAGTGGTTGAAAAATAAGTATTCTTTTAAGGATAGGATAAAATCTCCTGTACAAAGAGATGGTTAATTTAATGAAATTACAATAGTAAATGCACTCAGACATATATACTCTAATAACGAAATAGCAAATTACTAGAAATTGATACTATAAAATTAAAATGACAAAGGAAGGGGGGGGGGGTTCAGAGGGGCGGAGTCCCCCTTAAGGAATGTAATCTTATTCTGAGAAAATACAGTAATAAGTAGCTTATCCTATCATTTATCCGACATAAAATTGTGTTTAATGTGATACTTCTAAAATTTTCGGAACTTTCAATAAATCTTATCTACCCTATATATATAAAATCCTAATGAAACGAATTTGTGAAACGATTTTATGAAACGAATTTATGAAACGATTTTATGAAACGACTGATTAAACGACTGATTATGTTTCAGGGCTATTTTTAATAAAATATTAAACGCTTGATGGTGAAATTAATACCAATTGTCCATAAAAATCCGCGGATGTCAAAACTGGTAATAGAATTTTTAAATTGGAATTAGTTTTCGAGATATTAATTTTTTTCTAATTTTAATGACATTTCTGTAATGATGGCAACTAATTACTTAGTTTTTTTGTAACAAAAAAGGGAAAAAAAATCAAAAAGGATCCCGATAGGGATTATTGATTTCTTTTTATTAGTCATTTTCAAATTGAAATTGAATTTATCTTTTATTTCAATTGATAATGAAGACAAGATTGTGATTAAATTATGTTTTTCCGCAAATTTTGAAAAAAAAAAAAAATCACATTTCTATCGTCAGGATTCAATCGTCTGTCAGCATTTAATTTAATTTATAAACTGAAATTATTTTGAATAAATTCGTCCAAATGACGTCATTTATGTAAATACGTCATTTATGTTTATACAATTTGTTTAATATAAAGAAGCCATTTATCTATTTTTATGTACAAAAAGAGGTAAATTGAAAGACAATTATAAATAAATTGTATATATACATATAAATACATGTATAAACAAGCATAAAAGTTCGGTGCTTTTCCAGTATATGGGGCCTTGACGAAACAGAGAAAATAGCCTTGGCGGAAAAGGAAATTTGGCAACATACTTTCTGTCAACCTATTCACTTTGTCATTTCGTATACAGAAGCATTTTTCAATATTTATACAATTTGTTTAGCGTAAAATGTCATTTATCCTATTTTATATATAATCAGAAGTAATTTGTATAGAAAAAAACAATAATAATATACGTATAATTAAAATACGCATATAAGCAAAAAAAATCGTCGAATTTGTTTCCATGGCTGTTTATGTCATTTGGCACCAAATCTCACTTTCTGATGCCCGAATTGTGCCAAGCTTTTAAAAAAAGCGTCAAGACCCCTATAATAGAAAAGAACCAACAGTTCATTGGGTTTGCTTTCATAACTTTTGGCAACAAATATCTGTATATTAACGAATCTATCCCTTTTTGAAACTCGAATTACGACAAACCTAAAAGCAAAGGATCCTATACTGGAAAAGTACCCGATTTTCTTATGGACAATATTCAAGTGACATAACATGGTGTAAAATTATCGCGGATAGCAAATTTGTTTAAATATCTCATCAATTGATGCCGAATAAATGCAGGCATGCATGCACAAAATATTTAATTAATTTTGTATGATAAATAATTATTAGAAAATTCTGGGTCTACATATTAATTAAAATAAATAATTTACATATTTAAAATAACATGAAAATATGCATGATGGTGCACTAAAATAGAGAGAAAATTAAAACCTGTTACTGAAAATGTCTATAACATACTACTTTTCAATACCGTGGTTCTTAATGTTATTCACAAGCAGATGGAATTTTTCTCATCCTTAAACGCAAAGGAAGAATAGAATACAGATCGTTGTTATAAAAGTCCGAAAGGTAGCCACAATTTAAACCTAACCATTTTATACAAGCTGGTTTTCAAGGTGTAATTGATTTTACTTATCAATCCCTAAAACAGTCGCCAGTTGTCGCAACAGCTGTGTATGAGGCCATGATAATAAAAAAAATGCCCCATTAAAACGTTAAAAGCATGGCAACCCAATTACAGATTTACCAATATTTTTAAAACGAAGCACGCTGTCATGCTTTTAGAGGCCTCGAAGTCTGAGCGGGGGTTGGTGAGCGTAGCTCGCAGGGGGTAGGCCCCCTAGTATTCTTATAAATGTATAAATAATTTTAAAAAATCTAATTTTAGGATATCAAATATTATGCAGATAATGTTAAAAATTAGTGAGATTAATGAAATGAATAATTAATGAACAATGAGAATAGAGAATAATTAATGAACAATGATTTGTAGAGCTGACGTTGAGGTCTCTGATCCGTAGATTTACTAGTTATATTAAATTTGAAGTATAAGTTATTACTTGCATCAAAATTAATGTACCTACAAAGTTTCATACAAATTGCTTTATTAGTTTTTGGGAAATGTTACGGCAATGGAATGAATCAAAAATATTTTTAAAATGTTTTAATCATAATTAAACATTAAAAAAAAAATCTTAAATATCAATTGTAGAATGTTGAAATATTTATGCTACATAGAACAGATAGGATGCTTTCAGTGGTAAAAATTTCATGCATTTGTTTTTTTTTTTGTAGGGAATCAGAAATAAAAGTAAATATGGCATGATACTAAATTACACCTTTAATGAAAATGTAAAACTCCTGAGACCCCTTAAACACCAGTATTTTGCACAGAAAATTTTAACCTTATCTAATCATAGAATTTCAGAGACTAAATAATAAGAAAATTTCTTTTCTTAGAAATTTTTGTGTCGAAAAAATAAAAGAAGCGTCATTGATGCTCGTCGCGAAAGGGTTAAATAAATGGAAGAAATTTAGATTCAGGCTCTGTAAAATATTGAAAAAAAAAATATGGGAATAAAACCTAGGTCTCTTTTTGTTAATATTATTCTCTTATATTTCCACATACAAAACCTTAAAACTGCCCAAGATTATCCAAACACAAAAACGTTTTCGTAGCTTATATTTTTCTTTACAAGAGCCATAAAACAAACATTTTTTTTTTCTCTTTTCTTTGATTTTTTTTCTCTTCCTTTTTTTCGCAGCGGCGGCGGTAGAACATCGCCTGTTTAACGGGTCAGCTGTTCATTCAGTTTTACATCCTTGCGCCATTTACACTCTGCTATAAAAATAGGTTATTTACCTCGCTTGGTGTGTTTTTTTCATCGGTGTCACTGTGTAAAATACGAATGGATTTCGTAAGATCTTCAATTTATTCCGTTATCTTTCACGCTGCGAAGGATGAAGAAAAAAAAAGTCTAAGGGCATTCACTCTGTCAGCAGGGACAAATGCCATTTCAGTTTTTGAACTTGTGTTTTGGCAGGAAAATGCTACATTAATATCGCCCGAGAGTCACAGGGGAGGGGTTGTTGGGGCTATAGACCCGGTCTTGGTCTTTAGGGGGTGATAAGAAAACATAAAAATATCTTTTGCCTCTGTACATATAACATATCTCTATGAGTACAGGGCTGGGTGCATTGTACCCCACCACACTTCCTTATGTGGTTGCACTGTTAGACCTTGGTTGCACTGTTAAATACCTAATGCTCAATTGTTAGTAAATGGTTATTATCTTCATCATCACGTATCACTTTAATAACTTTATAACGAAAATAATTAATATCATTAATGGGATTTATTTTAGTTGTTTTTATCATTTCTTTTGGATAACCCTAACTATTTTAAAATATATCCAAGGGTTGCAGTATCATAGTTAAGATTTGTTCCAACAGAGTGAACATATGCCGGGACCAGGACTCGAACCCGGGTACTTTGGTTTGCCGTACCAACGCTCTCCCTACTGAGCTATCCCGACGATATCCTGACTGGCATATTTCACTCTTATTTGTTGGACAAGGCTGCGAACTGCAACGCTTGATATTTTAAAATAACATAAGAAAATAGAAATAAGTCTTTTAAATGTCTCTGCCAAAATTTTTTAATGCAACAAGCACTGGTTATTGACAATTATGACCTTTTACTTAAGTTAAGTTCCTTGTGTACGTTTTGTAACGAACGTTTTGATCTATTATCGTATATGATATGATCGGGTTCTAGACGGAATAATTGTTTTGAAATTTCCTGCGTGTGTGTTTTGAGATAATGAAATATCCCGCTGGTGAATAATAAGAGAAATGTATATTTGCAAAAGCGGAAGAGTCTGGCTTTGAGGTCCGAATTAGCATTATACATGACTTTCCCTGCTCTTCTCGATCAAAACAAACAATGTGACCTACGCTCCACAAATATTTATTTTCTTCCAGATAGCCTTCCTTTAGTTGCACTCAAACAAGGAATTAAATATGAAAGAGGTTATAGGTCTTCGGAAGTAGGCGGGTTGTAATGCCATTGTGTGTCTGAATGCTAAAGAATTCCATCTGTAACTGTGATCAGAGAAATTCAAGAAAAATACGTTATTTATAGAGATGCAAGATTAAATTATATTAAGCGTTGCGTTTAATGCAGGCATTCACAGAAAAAAATAAAACCCAATTTGGGTCAAAAGATTCTTAGGTATGTGCCCAAATTGGGCCATGTCTGTTTTGGTTACCACTGTGTATCCATTTTGGGCACTGTTAAATACCCATTTAAAAAAAAAAAAAAAAAAAAAAAAAAACTTTTATATATCTCACAACTTTACACTGTCTAATAGAGGGGAAATGTTCTTTCAAAGGCATTTTGTTTAAAAACTGTTTATCAATTTACTGATTTTGTATGGTTTTAAAACAATTATCAAGCATAATTTTTTTTTTAATCCATCTCTATTGCGTGCAACCTGATTACGAAAGATTTAATCGTTTGTACTATGGAAATGAATAGGCATCTTACTGTTATCCTCTTAAGTATTTTTATGAAGATTATAAAAATTCATTAAATGGAAATTTCAAAATTTATAGGAATCTTTTTAAATAGTTAAAATTTAAGTAGACAATTTTTAAAAACGCACATCGTCGGCATCTGACGTCTACTTTCTGATAGTTAAAACTGTATTTTAATAATTATATTAGGTAATGAGTCATCACGCTTTAAAGTTTTCCCATAAGTTAACACGGGATTTCGCGATCGGGCCCCTTAATGCTTAACTGTTAGTTATATGGTTAATATCTTCATCTTCTATTTAAAATAATATGAACAGGAACTAAAAATCATGCGTAAAGCATACATTATGGACACTGAAAAAAAAAAATGCTGCCACAAATTACTTAACAGTAATAAACAGTAAAATAAGCAGTAATATGCTGCCGTGCATGCGTGGTAGCGTATTACTGCTTATTTTTGATTTTACGCTATAATACTGGCAGTTGGGATGCTAGTAAAATGAATATATATATATATATATATATAAATGTTTTTTGAAATTCAAAGATATTATAATTATATATATATGTATATATATATATATATATATATATATATATATATATATATATATATATATACTGCTAAAAACAATTAAAGGATATTGCAGTTTTAGGTGGATTTTGTATCTGGGAAACTTTTTAGCTGATTGATACATGGTCGACAGACATAGTAGGTTATATGAGAATAAATTACACATGTTTGGCAGAAAAAAATGCATTTTATTGCGCATTTGTGTACAAAAGGAAAAAAACACAATTTGTGCATATGAGAAAAAAAGAATAAGAAAAGGTGTTTTCTTCAAAGAAAATCATTTTCAGTAGGGGTATGGTTTCCACGGGCGGCCAGCAACGTTGAACACCTTTGAGGCATGGACTCAATGAGGCTATTAATGACGAGTTGGGGTATTCTGCCCCACTCTTCCAGAAGAGCTCTTTCCAGTTCTTGGAGAGTTTGTGGGGGTTGTTGGCGGCCAGAAACTCGTCTTCCTAGAGCGTCCCAAACGTGCTCGATTGGATTCATGTCTGGAGAACACGCTGGCCATTCCATTCGAACGATTCCTTCCTCGAAAAGGAAATCCTCCACCAGGTTTCCACGGGCGGCCAGCAACGTTGAACACCTTTGAGGCATGGACTCAATGAGGCTATTAATGACGAGTTGGGGTATTCTGCCCCACTCTTCCAGAAGAGCTCTTTCCAGTTCTTGGAGAGTTTGTGGGGGTTGTTGGCGGCCAGAAACTCGTCTTCCTAGAGCGTCCCAAACGTGCTCGATTGGATTCATGTCTGGAGAACACGCTGGCCATTCCATTCGAACGATTCCTTCCTCGAAAAGGAAATCCTCCACCAGGTTTGCATGATGTGGCCTGCAGTTGTCGTCCATTAAAATGAAGTTATCTCCGATTGCTGCAGCGTAAGGGACTACAATAGGTCTGAGGATCTCATCCCTATATCGGCGACCAGTCAGAGCTCCATCTCGAATGATGTAGAGGTCAGTGCGCCCGTCAATGGAGATGCCACCATACAGCAACACTCCTCCACCGCCAAATCTGACACTTTCGTGCACGAACGCAGGATTATTCCTACTGCCACGGTCCCTCCAGATGAAAATACGCCTATTATCCGGATGCACAGGAAAACGGGACTCGTCAGAAAACAGAATATTGCTCCATTCATTTCTCCTCCAGTTGACATGCTCGATTGCCCACTCCCTGCGGTCGCGACGATGCCTTGATGTTAATCTAACACATACCATCGATCGGCGAGCATACAGACCTACAGCATGGAGCCGGTTTCGGACAGTCTGAGTTGAAATCGTGGTGCCTGTAGCCGAGCGAAGGTGTTGTTGGAGAAGAGTAGCGTTCATGTTTCGGTGTCTCCGAGCTGTTAACGCTGAATACCGATCTTCATTGGGCGTTGTTGCCCGTCTACGACCTTGCCCTGGTCTTCGGCCTGCACATCCACTCTCCAAAAAACGGTTCCAGATCCTGGAAATGACACTTTGTGACACTCCAATGGCTTGCGCTACTTCGGCTTGAGTTTGGCCCCCTTCTAACCTACCAACAATTCTCCAAGCTTCTGAATCTGTCAAATGACTTCGCTGAGATATCGTACTCATCGAAACAAAGCAATCACTGAATGCCGATCATCCTTGTCTTCATTCTCTTTTATCCAGTTGAAAGTCAAATTTCATTCGCTGCCGCTGAAGCGACGTTTTTGACGTCGAACTCAAAATTTGCATACTCCACAGTTTGAAAACCAGAAAAATTTGCATTTGTGATTCTCTTCTTCTATTTTCGGCAAAAAAAATTTCGTTTATATCTTTATTTTATATAAAACTTCAAATATCCTTTAATTGTTTTGAGCAGTGTATTATACAATATGTTTGAAATTGATTTGATACTTTATTAAAATAATCCGCATATGATTTTTTCCCATAGACCGTAATGTAACGGAATTCTTTTGAGTGTTCCTGTAAAGTAACTATAAGCGCGACATACTTCATTTTCAATACCGAATATGCCAAGGTGAACATCCAAAACATATATCAATTTGCGTGGCAATCCGAGTATACTTACGCGAGTTAAAGCACGGGCAGACAGACAGACAGACAAACCGAATTCATAAACACTTTTCGACTGTGTTAGAAAGTGTTAAAAAGTAGCAATTAAATCTAATTGACCAAAGGAACCCCCTCCCCTGTCACTGATTATCAAAAAGTACAAAAGTTTTTTTATGAATTAATTGAGAAAAAATAATAACAAGTATAGTTTTGGATTATTAATTACATAGTTTAAAAAGATAATATAAACCAAGTTTTCTAATAAAATTTATCAAAATTATTTATCTATTTGGGGGTGGGGGGGGGGGAGAAATTCTACAAAGAATGGATTAACCGGCATGTTCGGGAAATGCTGATTACTGAAGGCTTCAAATGTTTGGATAGCTGAGTGCTACAAAATCTGTATCTGATGAGGGGGAGGGAGGGGGGGGGGGGCATCGATGAAATAGTGAAACAGGAAAACAATGTTTCCCTGTCAAAGTCAGTCAAAGAATTCTGATTTTGTTATTTTAAAATTTGCATTTGTTGAACTTATTTTTACCAAATTAAAAATACCAAAAGAGAAAAAATGTCGTTCGTTCTCATTTCTTACGTCAATTTTTGAACAAAAAATTATAATAATAATAATGATGCCAGATTAAATAACTTTGTGGCAAGACAAAAAAAAAAAATAAAAATAAAAAAAAATTAGTCGCCAGTGGCGATCTGGCGACCGCATTTGTCAACCCCTGGTCTAGAAACATCTTTTAGTGTACTAAATATAATTCAGCTGGAAAATGCAATATACAATTAAAACACACTATTAAACAATTCACTCCCCATGGGCAGTAATGCTTTCGAATTCTTTTGTGTAGCCCTGTATATGATCTATAGAACTTAAGGTGTGTCCCACCGAAATAAAGCCACTGTGTTTGTGTGCCGTAACTGGACCTTGAACAAACCAATAAAATCGAAGCAAATATATTAAGAAAGTCTATATACAAATACATATATACAAGGAGTAATTTACTCCCTGCCCCATTTGGGCAGAAAAAAAAATTAATGTTTTTAAAAAAGGAGGGGGAAAAAGTGTCCCGCCGAAATAAAGCCACTACTGTTAATAGACAGTAGATCCGCCATGCTTATATATGACTTGCAATATACGATGTGGCATACTATTTACCAGTCCTTGGAGGACAGTAGCATCAATATTATCCCAGGATTCAAAGATGGCGACCTTCAATTCTGCCGCAGTCTGAAACTGTCTACCATTGGCATATACAGCCCTACTGAGGATACCCCACACATTTTCTTGGGGATTAAGATCAGGGGAAAGTGCAGGCCATTCCACGACTTGCACCCCATTAACCAAAAAACATTGCCAGGAGGCTTTTGCAACGTAAAAGGGGGCGTTGTCCTGCTGGAAAATCCAACTTAGGCCACCAATTCTCTCTGAAAATGACAGTAAATGGGTTTCTAGCATTTCTTGGTAATCAGTAGCCTTCATGCGGCCTGAGGGAAAAGCCAGGTCAAGTTTACCACCATAGCCGAAGCCTCCCCACACCATAAATGAACCTCCATCTTGCTGTCTGTTAGAGAAAATTTTCTCTTCTTTCCTCATGTCATGCCAATAGAAGGCAAGACCGTCTGGGCCATCCAACTTATTGTTTTTCTCATCTGAGAATATTACACGATGCCACTGGTCCTTCCAGGTTGGATGATACTTGGCCCAATTGACTCTTCTCTGCTTGTGGATAGCTTTCAACATGTGCTGCTGTTTCCTTTCCTTTATATCGCATGTTACTTGTACGTTTTACAATCCGTGACAGGGTTGATTGTGTCTCACAGGGATATTATCCTCTTTGGCCAATCGTCTTAGAGATATACCACCTCGTGATAGACGACGCACAACATCTCTTTCCTGCCTAGAAGTCATTTTTCTGCATTTACACCTCAATTTTTTATACCCGTACGCATTGCTCTGATTCACATAATTGTCTATTACGGTTTCAGATGTTTTGGTTAGCTTAGATATTTGTCTACGAGAAAGACTTTGTTCCTTAAAAGCTGTTATCTGGCCTTTCTTGAACTCTGATAGCTGGGTTCCCTTTCCCATTGCAATACTGCAGGAGAAATAGAAAATACAACCTTCTGAAGTCTGCACAAAGTTCGACTGGCATATTACAGGTATTTGACAACTTCCTGACGTCATAAACCTGTTTACCTGTAGCAGCTCGAACGTCGGGAGTTCCCCTAAACACTGTTAGGAGTGGTGGCTTTATTTCAGCAGGACACTTTTTCCCCCTTCTTTTTTTACATTTTAATTTTTTTTTCCTGCCGAGTTGAGGCAGGGAGTGAGTTACTCCTTGTAAATATGTATTTGTATATTGACATTCTTAATATATTTGTTTCATTCTCATTGGTTTGTTTCATGTCCAGTTACAGCACATAATCATGGTGGCTTTATTTCGGTGGGACACACCTTATACACACCATGCAGCAAAATTTTGTTAAACTTAAAAACGTAAACCAAAGGTTTAAACGCTCTTCCAGCAATTATCGCACATATATAGGCAGTACTGCAATTGAATTATTTTCTGTGTCCTTTGAACGATAAATACTAGGTTATCAATACTCTACAGTAAGAATCTTGTAATGCACCTCAGTAAGTCATATAAATTTCTCTATGTTTGAAATAGTGTAACATAATTAAAATACACTATAAACGAATTTTCACCGTAGACTATTATGGAAGTGAATTCTTTTGTGTAACCCTGTGCATGAATGATAAACGTTTTGCACTCCATATTTGACAGAAAGCATGTTTTACCACATCTCATAAATGCATATGAATTTAATTAAGTGTGAAATAGTATAACATAATTAAAATACGCTGCAAACGATTTTCTCCATAGTTAAAGGTGGAATTATTTTGTGTGTCTCTAAACGAACTCCCATCCTCTGATTATGTCTGGGAGCTAGTGACATTTTTTAGTTAATCATTTTGTACAAGCTGATCTTCAAGTATGTAATTGATATTATTTAATGAATCACAAAAACAGCCGTCAGCTATTGACAACCCCGTTACGGAAGATCGCCCCTAATCGCTGTAATATTTTTCAGTCTTCCTTAATCGGGTTGCCATTCATTTTCCTTTGACTGAAAATGGTGTGATCCCGAGGCCACATCCGCATCTGTAGCGACAGCTGACGGCTGTTTTCGTGATTGATTAAATAAGATCAATTACATATATGAAAATCAGCTTGTATATAAGTGTTAAGTAAAAAATGTCGCAGGCTCCGAACTATTATTGATTGCCTTTTACATTGAGTTATTTTTTCTGTACTACTATAACTATAAGTAATGTTTTATTGAAAGCATATTGATTTATTATCGTAAGACTACAATAACAGTTCTGAATTTTTCTGTGTCTGTTTTAAGATAATGAAACCCTCGTTAATCAATAATAACAGAAATGTGTATCTGCAAAAGCGGAAGCGTTTGGCTCGAAAGACGGAAGTATCGTTATACACGCTTTTCCGTTTCCTTCTGTCAAAACAAACAGTGTGGCCCACGCACCGCAATGTTTATTTTCTTCCGGACAGCATCTAGCTACACTGAAACAAGACATTAAATATGAAGTTGGTCATAGGTCACTAGAAGTAGGCGGATTTTAATGACATCACTAATTTTGTCTGGAAAGTTAAGAGAGCTGCGACTTACATAAATTCTGAGAAAAAAGTATTTAAATGAAGTGTTTAGCAAGTTAAATTATTAAAGTTTACTTCACTCACATGAAAACACCCGCTCGCTAATGTTAATCCTAGGTGAAAGTGTTTAGAATATCTCAATCTTCGCATTTCAATATTTTTAAATGATTTTTTTTTTTTTTTTTTTTTTTTTTTTTTTTGTATTGGATAGTTGAGGTCGGTCTCTATGCAGGTCCTTTTTCACTTTTTCGATTTTGTTTACAGGTTTATTTATTAATTTTTTTAATATGGATACTTTCACTTTCGGAACTGATTTCGAAAGTGAAAGTAGTATCCTCATTAAAAAAAAAAAAAAAAACTGCAACTAAAATTGAAAAAGTAAAAAAATGCCTGCATATTGATCGACCCAGCTATCCAATTCAAAAAAAAAAAAAAAAAAAAAAAAAAAAACATTTAAAAATATTGAAATGCGAACGAGATATTCTAAAATCTTTTTCCCATAGCATTAGACCCATTCCCATTAGTGAGCGGGTGTTTTCACGTGAGTGAAGTAGCCTCTTAACAACGCAATGCTTCATAACTTAATATTTGAAACATTGCTAACTTACTTACCGCTTAATCAATTTATTGCGTTTTTTCAATTCAGAAGTCTAACCCATTTCCAAATAGTGTTAATTGTCCTATTTAATGACAGAAGAAACAAAAACGAAAAATCTTGAGTCAAGCATAGATTATGTAACACTTTCCAACACTTTCAAAATTCTTTTACAAATCTTTAACGTTATCTCTTTACGTAATCTTTAACGTAAGATGAAAGAGGATGTCTAAGTAAACAATTTGGAAAACGTATAAAACATCTAAAAACCTTGTTTCAGGAATTACCAACAACATTCGGAAAAATAACCGAATTCTTTTGTCCAGCGCTGTATATAATCTATAGATTTATGTAATACTTACATAGAATGCTAATTTTAGTTCAGTTAGGAAATGCATATCACACGGTTTAAAATCCCCCTCCTGGAATTTCCGTCAATAAACAGAGATGTACTCGAGATCTTTTGTGCAGCCCTGTATATGATCGATAGAATTTATGCACACCGAATAATAGGCTAAAAATTGGTTAATTTAGTGCGTTCAACAATTGTACTTCCAGCAAATCTTGTTAACAGACAGTACTTAAACCGAATTCTTTTATGTGAGCTAGTAAATAAACGATAAATGCAATACACACAATGTTCAGTAGTAAGCCTCTTGTAATGCACCTCAGTGATACAGATCAATTTCAACATGTTTGAAGTGAAAAATTATTAAAATAAACCACAGCGATTTTTCTTCCATAGACCGTAATGTAACGGAATTCTTTTGAGTGTCCCTGGTAAAGGAACTAGAAGTGCTATGCACATATAATATTCTATAGTAAGCCTCTTGTAGTGCACCTCAGTGATATATATCAATTTCAATATGGTTGAAATAGTGTAACATCATTAAAATGATTTTTCCGCATATACCCTAATGTAACGGAATTCTTTTGAGTGTCCCTGTAAAGGAACTGGAAAAAGGACTCTGACAGACACAGGAGTAATGATTCCGTTTTTACTTTTTAAGCACGGAACCAAAAAAAATTAAAAATATTAGCAAACAACATTAGCCACTATCTACAAACGTATAGTTAGAATATCATCTCATTTATTCCATCAAATTTATAGTAAAAACCTGTTCGAAGATAACAAAAGGCACGCGCGAGAAAAAAAAATATAACAATCGTATTTTAACTATATTTGAGGAAGACGTCATTCCCTTTGGGAAAAACGAAGGAAAAATAAAAATAAATCGAATACATATAAAATACTATTTAATTTAATATATCAAAGCATACATTTTAGGCGACACGTGAAATGTCACTGCTTCGATCGATCGATCGATGATGTCTTTTTATTCTAAACATTTGAATTTGAATTTTGCTTTTTAATCATATATATAAAATAAGCCCTTGCAGAGACGTCCCACTTTCGCTTTTTTGTGCTATTTATTTTCTTTTAATTATTGTTCAGCACGATATAATGCGGTATTTTATTTTTGTGGCAACGTTTATTTGAAAAAAAACCTTTCATTTCATTTATGAAAATAATGCTGATTTCATTTTTAATTAACTGCAATTTTTTAATCAAGAAACATGTTTTAACGAAATGTGAGTGTACTATGTCAGAAACCGGTTCAAAAATCTTTCGAATGATACCTCATTTATTGTTGTGCGTTTTGAAAATGCACCGAAAAAGGGATGTTGACAACAGAAATAATATATACGATTGGAGTGAGAAACATATTATTTTTGAGTGGAAAAAATGATTAGGTTTCCTAAACCAAACATTGTTTGTTTTAAAGTGCACTACAGTCTCTTAAAGTTTGTCCAATCTTGTCTCATTCACTCTGTATATGATTTTCCTATTCCTTCTCGGTCAAAACAAAGAGCATGGAACCACGCGCCACAATGTTTGTTTTCTTTCACTGCACTTAAATAAAGCATTGAAGGAGGTCACAGGTCTTTCTTCAGCAGTAGGCGGATTGTAATGATACTACTAATTGTGTCTGATATAACCAAAGGGGACTGCAGCTGCGACCAGATGAATTCCAAGAAAATTCTGTTATTTATAGAGATGAAAGGGTTAAATTATGTTAACCGTAACTGCTGTTAGCGATCTCACAGACAACTGCTTTTTAAATTTTCATAGTTTAACTTGTAACTTTCAGTTTAATTACAGTGAAATTTTGTTTCTTTTGGATCCCTAAGTACTATTGCTAGAGATTTCGGAGTAGATATGAATTTTAATTCTAAAAATCCTGCACATAAGTGTTAGTACAGAAACAGTATCCAATGAATTAATCGAGCCTTTTATTCATCTTTTGATTAAGCAATCTCAGAGACCGTGTACATATGTGACAGTAGTTAAGTGTTAAATAATTAACAACGCAATGCTTTATAATTTAACCCATTATCTACACGAAGTATTTTGTTGCTAAATATTTAAAGCTTAGTTATTGTTATATGAGGTGTTGTCTTCATCATCCGTATCAATTTAAAACTATTGAATGAAAGCACTTTACATGATTACTATGATAAGTTTTAGCAGTTTCCATCAGCGTTTCATGATATGCATACAAAACGCTTGAAAAATTCAGCCATACTTCATTTTACTTACCCATTATACGTAGTATAGGGTATTACTTACCCATCATACGCAGTATAGGGTATTACTTACCCATCATACGTAGTATAGGGTAAGTCTTGTAATCGTTTTGAAAATCGAAAAAAAAAAATTGACGGATTTACACGTTTCAGACACTGGAGATTCCGAAAAACATATTTTTAGAAAAAAAAATTTGCCGTCCGTCTGTGTGTCTGTAAACGCTCTATCTCCCGAAAAAAATGAGATAGAGACTTGCAATTTGGTATGTACTTAGTATGTAATAATGGGAAGAAGCCTATTTCATTTCAATAACCTCGATTAACCGGAACTATTTTTTTCGGACTCTCGAAATATTCGTTCTGATAAAAGGTATATAAAAATTTTCGAAATTGTTTATTTTAGAAATGAATATAAAAGACAATAAAAAAACATAAATTTTGCATTAAGCAGGAAGTCGATCGGATAATTAGTTGCCGAGATATTTCGAATCCTATTTTCCACACTCTTCGATTTTTCATGACCCTGTATTTCATCCAAATTTCACTTCAAAGATATATTTTAATTGGAAATTTGACGCTTAATCAGATGCAATAAACCGCTAGTTAATAGGATTATTATTTTTGGAGTTATAAGGAAAAACCTCTTTCAAGCAATTCAGTAATCGAGCCTTTAAAGTTTATGACGTCATCAAGCCACGATTTTATTCGAATTGCAATGCATTTTATAAGTAGTTTACACATTTTTATTTTAATATTCTACATTATGCATATCCATGATGGGTAAGTATTACGGTGGCCCCAACGACTAGTTTTATGAGAGAATGTATGTAAGTTGAAGATTAAAACTAATCGGATGTGCCAATCGCAAAACTTTCTTCTATCTCACGCAGATTTCACATACACCAAAAACAAATCCGCACCAATTTATACCAAGGTCTAACTAAAACTAAAGTTTTATTAAATTCCGTGCATTAGTTCTGGAGATATGACTATCGCTAAAATCGTGTAAATCCTGAAAAATACAGCATACCTGTTGGACGATTTCCACCAAAAACTAATTTGCACCAATTTATATCAAGGTATAACTGAATCTAAAGCAGTATTCGTAAATATCATGTTATTTTCGAAAATATCAAAAATATCCGATAGTTTGATAATATATATCCGATATTTTCAAAATAGTCAACTTACTGCTGATAATAAACATTTTCAAGCATAATATAGATTAGAAACTAAAATACATTGCACTTAACATGAAAACTTAAACAATATACTAAAACTGCTTTTTTTCCCCCTTTTCTTTTATTTTTCACTTTGAACAAAATTGAAGATCAACTAATCAACAAAATAGAAACAATTTGCTTTATACACTTATAAAAAAAAAAAAAAAAAACTATGATTCAGTATCAACTATCAAGAAATCAGAAGTTTATAAAACAAAAAAATAAATACAAAATAGTTTTTTTTAATTGAAAAATTTAAACATAAATGTCAGCTTATTTTTTTATACCGTAACATGTTCTACAATTTAAGCTCAACAACACCAAAACCAGAAATAGATTCTTTTCTAATGAGGCTGTATAGAACTGATTATCTAAATTAGACAGTTTATCTTTCTATATGTATCCTGAATTAGTTATACCCTACATAATTATTAGTCCCATATAATCTACATTTAAAAATAAAAACTTCAAACAAAGCTTTAATAAGATTTTTTTTTTTCTTTAGCTAGAAAAGTCACTGCCAGAGACAAACGTTCTTTATCTACAGAATGGCACAGTCAATATTGGTTGAAAATTTCATTTACACTTGTTTTGACTTAAAATATCAAAAATATCTTGCACAGTGATATTTTGAAAATAAATATCAAATATTGAAAATAACAAATATCTCGATATTTTAAAAATAAATTTCAAATAATATGAAAATATCAAAAATCTTGATATTTTGCAAATAAATATCGGATATATATCATGATATATATCAGGATATATATCCATTGATATATATCAACGAACCCTGATCTGAAGTTTTATTAAATTTCGTGCATTAGTTCTTGAGATAGAGCGCCCACAAAAAAATTTTCACATGCAGGCAGACAGACAGAGTCACAGACTTACAGACAGACATTTTCTAAAATAACAGTCAAATCGTGTTCAGGGCCTTCTAAAACGTAGAAATCCGTCGAAAAAAAGAAGTCGAAAATTTTCATGAATCCAATACTTTTTTCTTGTAAACATTAGAAGAAAGTAAAAAACTAGTACCAATCCATAAAACTTTCTTCTATCTCATACATGTTAATACTTCAAAAAGCGTAATTTTTTTGATCAGGCATTTTAGAATTAAAAAATGCAGCATAGCAGTGCCACCTGTTACATTATTTACACGAAAACCTAATTACACGAACCTACTTATCTCAAGGTCCAACAGAATATCAAGTTTGATGAATTTCCGTGCATTAGTTCTTGAGATATGACTATCTCTAAAATCGTGTAAATCCTGAAAAATACAACATAGCAGCGCCACCTGTTGGACGATTTACATCAAAACCTAATCAGCAACAACTTATGTTAACGTCTAACTGACTATGAAGTTTGATGAATATCCGTGCATTAGTTCTTGAGCTAGAGCTATTGCGGAGATCGTGAAAAACGCAGCGCCACATGTTCGGCTATTTACATCAAATCTAAATAGTACCGATTTATATTTAGGACTAACTGAACCTAAAGTTTTATTAAATTCCGTGCATTAGTTCTTGAGTCCACAAAAGTTTTGTCACATACAGACTGGCGGAAGAAACATTTTGTAAAAACACTCAAATCGTGTTCAGAACCTTCTAAAACGTACAAATCCGTCGAAAACCGGAAGTCGAAAAATTTCATGAATCCAATACTTTCTTCGTGTAAAGATTAGAAGAAAGTAAAATGCTGTATGTCAGCAAAAATAAATTTTTTATTACTAAAGTAAGTTTTGATTTATGAGATACATTTTTTATTATTAAGCAATAGAACTGATTATTGCTTTGAATCGTCTGAAAAACGTGTGCCAATTATTGAAAAAGCACCCAGATCCTGAAAAAAGTATAATCAATGCTTTCAAGGGTAAACAATGGCATTTCTGTAATAGTGAATTCATACCAGAATTTTCGTAAATTTTTGTTGGAAAACAAGGAAATGAAATTTTACGGGTTTTTTCATATCAACGCTATAAAAATAAAATTTTGTTACAAATCTTGATTAAAAGTAAGTAGTATAAACAATATCCTACCGCTCTTCAAGGGATTTAAAAATAATACCCGTCAAACCTCAACCTGCATATGATGGAGCCATGCTGTTAACAGAAATTTTTATGGTCCTGTAAAGAATTGAATTCTTCTTATTTTCTTTTTACTCATTGAAAGAAAGTTCGCAGAGTTCTCATTAACTCCGATATTTTACCTCTATAAGAGAGCTAACCAGCATATAATATTTTTATCACAAACTCATAAACACTCTTGCCGATACAGCAAAAACCGTTCATCTGACACTATAAAGATCGTAAATCTCAGAGAACTTCAAACTTTTGACATTACCTCGACATTAAGTATGCAGTAACTTGTAGACCACTTGAAAACCATATGAGGGGGTTAGAATGACAGTGGAGTAAGTCAAAAATTTGAAAAATTTAGATAACCATATTTTCACTGAACGAATTTCTGTTCAGTGTGACAATCAAATAAGTCATAGTTCAATTAGGGAGTCACTAAGAGGACAAAACAAATTGGATCACTTAATGCAACGGCAATACTACAAATTTCACAAAAACCTTCATTTCTCAAATTATTAAATATTGACTTACTCCACTGTCATTGTAACCCTCTACTTATCTTCTACTTCAGATAGTACTCAAAAAGCGGTAGGTATATATGCCGTCGACAAGAGGCGACATCAAGGACTCTTACTTCAGATCTGCTGCTGTACGCTTCTTTCCATATTCGTGGGTTGAAGCGAAGGTAGTCTGAGCAAGGACTATATATGCATGGGAAGACTCATGGACAGCTAACAAGGCGTTAGCTTGGAACTTTAAGTCCCTCAATTGCGAGACCTACGAACAGCTAGAAGCTGTTGACAGGCTACACTTAATTTAGTCTTTCCATAAAAAATTCTGTAATATTGTCCCAAATTATATATCTATGTGTCTGTAGCAGCGTTCGTAATAAAAAAACATAAAAGGCCAGATGTGTCTTGACATCTCTATTCCCAGTACGATACAGTCCCGAAGAAAAGGAGATAATAAAACTGAATTTTCCTGCGTGCGGTGCCTTCTTAACATATACAGTCGAACTCGCTTAATAAGAATTCGGCTAAAACGAGCAAGAATGGTTATTAAGATGGTTTATCATTTAAACTATATTGAGATTTTCACGCTTCTTACGAGCTATAAAAACAGGATTACGGCTAATGCGAGTAAAACCTCTATTTATTTCAATGTAATTTTCGGCAAAAGTAAGGTAGAATAGAATTAAGAAAGAAATTTATTTTTTATCGCACACTGTCCTTTTTCAGCGATAATATTTCTACACTACAATTGTCTATCAAAATGTAGTAATTTATCAGTTTTCCAAATAGAATTTCAAACTTCAACGTGACCCCCTTCCTTATCCAAGAAAATGCAAAGGAAAGTCCTAAAGTCTTGAAAGAATGAAAGAAAGAAGGGATAGATGAGGACTTTCAAATACCACCTGTAAGATTTATATCTGAGCCATGGAAAATAAGGAGCATCGAAGACAATCTTTATAGTTTTTTCTTTCTTTAAATCCAGAATCTGGGCCATATTAACCAGTCTTTTCACGACTCTTATTGCACTGTTAAAATGAAAAGGATACATGTAATCAATAACTGTAAATTTGCAATGACTATTGTACTGTACGCAGAGTTTTCAGGAAAAAGGGAAATGGTAAGTTGCATTTACTGTACGTCGTTCATGTCCTTTGGAATTGCTAATGAAACTATATTTGCATGTATGGGCTTTCTTCCCTTCTCGTCTAAAAGAAATGGAACTCACAAAGATAAGATTCCATATTTTGTGTTAACTTCATGATATTAACCCTAGAATGACACACTGGGGGTCTCACAAAACCCACAATTTCTCACGGCCACTCACACTTTGAGACACCCTTAATGTTCCAGTTGGATTGAAAGCTATTCAACACCAACTTCGATATCATTTGGAATCGCTGCAAATTTTCGGATAAACTAAAATGTTGACTAAAATTAAATATGGTAAATTAAAACATAGAAAATCAATTACATTTAATTATTTCTCATAAAATTTCAATAATATTTCATCTAAATTTCGATATTTCTTTGTATTATGGTCATTTAAAGGATAAAATCGTACAAGTTAGCCCTACAGTACAATCAAATCTGAAAATTTTCGTAAAATTCATCTTTTTTCTTGAAAATTAGTATTTTCTTTTGATTAATTATTAATATAGATTAAAGTGTTCAGCATTTAAAATTAATGTATATGTTTAATCTCGTCAGCTTATGATTTGATATCCTCATCTTATAGTCGAAAAATTCGTAAGAAATCCGCTTTTTTCGTTAAAATTGATATTTTCTTTTGCTTAATTATTATACTCATTAAGGTGCCCATTGTTCAGAAACTATAATACAGGGAGATTTTTTTTTTAAATTGTGAAAGTAAAACCCTATAACAAAAGAACCACTGATCTGAATGACTGGAAATTTTACTAGTGTGCTCCCAAAACAATAAGAATTTTTTAGACGTGGTTAAAAAAAACTTAAAATACCGCCGACAGATGGCGCTGTATATGCAGCAAAGTCGGGAGACGAGCTTGTGCACGACACACATACAGTGGCGATAAAAGCGTGACACACGTACACCTCGTGTTCATTATTCCACGGATATCCTCGCAATGACTGTGTCATTGACGGACCGTGCGTTGTTAGTGAAACTGTATTATCAGAATAATGACAGCGCAGCAACTGCTCTTAGGAGATTTAGAAGACTTAAGAATTTAAGAAAAGGTCCAATGAAGATAGAATATTTACGGAAGATAGTTTTGAAATTTGAACAGACTGCTTCACTGAGCCTAAAACCCTGTAGAGGAAGGAAACCAGCTGATGTTAACCTACAGCGCCATCAATCGGTGCGATTTTAAGTTTTTTTTTTTAACTACGATTACTAACTACGCTTACTACTTAACTACTTAAAAAAATACCCATTGCTTTGGGAGCATACTGGTGAAATTTCAAGTCATTTGGATCAATGGCTCTTTTGTTATAGGTTTTTTCTTTCACAATTTAAAAAAAAAATCACCCTGTATAAGTTTAAATTCCATCTTATAGTTTGATATCCTCGTCTTATAGTTGAAAAATTCATAAGAAATCAGCTTTTTTCGTTAAAATTTGATCATTTTCCATTGTTTTGTCTAATTATCAGTACTCATTAATGTGATGATTGTTCAAAAGCTAAAATGTAAGTTTAAATTTCATTTGATGACGTCATCTTATAGTTGAAAAATACTTAAGAAATCGGCTTTTTTCGTTAAAAGTGATATTTTTCCATTGTTTCGCTTAATTAGTGATACTCATTAAGGTGTTCGTCATTCAAAATTAATATATATGTTTTATGTTCAGCTTATGATTTGATATTCTCATCTTACAGTTGAAAGATTCTTCAGAAATCAGCTTTTTTTCCTTAAAATTTGATATTTTCCATTGTTTTATCTAATTAATAATACTCATTAAGATGTTCGTTATTCAAATTAATATGTGTTTAATATTCATCTTATAGTATGATAATCTCCACGAGCTGCGGCTGCGGGTTCACCCGTTCACCCTCCGGTTCATCGTTTTATCTAATTAATAATACTCATTAAGATGTTCGTTATTCAAATTAATATGTGTTTAATATTCAGCTTATAGTATGATAATCTCCACGAGCTGCGGCTGCGGGTTCACGGGCGGGGGGGGGGGGGGGGGGTAACGGTTCACCCGTTCACCCTCCGGCTGTCCTTGAACTGTCGTTTTCCTACTACTTGCCACGAACGAAGACAAGAGTTTGGAAGTTTGTGCAAGCGTTGTTGAAGATATCCATACATCGATTAGAAAGATCGCCCAACAAACTTGCATAGGCAAAACATGTGTACATGAAATATTGAAATCAAATAAGTTCCATCACTATAAGGTGACATTGACTCAGGAACTTTTAACGGACGACTTCGATCGTAGATTAGAATTTCGTGAGGAAATGGTGAGACTGTGTGACGAAAATAGACAATTTTCTTTTTGGATATGCTTCTCTGATGAAGCTACATTCCTGTTATCTGAAGAAGTCAGAAAGCACAATATTTGATATTGGTCTGATGAGAATCACCATTGGATGAGAGATTCCTACACACAATATCAACAGAAAATTAATGTTCGGGCTGGAATGTTGTGCAATCAAATTGTCGGACCGCTCTTCATCAATGGTAATTAAACAAGTGAAAAGTACGTCGATTTATTGAACAACCAGATAATACCAGAGATCCAAAACATTGTTGGAATAGCGTTCGACAATATCTGGTTTCAGCAGGATGGGGCTCAATGTCATTTCGCATTGATTGTACGCAATTTATTAAACAGCATTTTCCCTAGGCGTTGGATTGGTAGGAGGGCTGCAATGGACTGGCCACCAAGGCCACCTGATCTAACCCCTCTCTTTTATTTCTACTGGGGCTGTTTGAAAAGCAAAGTGTATGAAACAGTAATTTCTAACATCGATGAATTAAAGAAAAGAATAATGAAATGTTCCGATACAATAACACCAGAAACTTTGCTGAAAGTAATTGATAACATATGTATGTCCGATTAGGACACTGTCAAGTAGCAGGTGGTCAGCAATTTGAACATTTATTTAAGACATTATTACCTGACATTATTACCTAAATGGTAAGAAGCGACAGGTTCACTTAAAACAAATGCGGGGAACAGCATATTAAACATTTCTTGAGCAAATCTGGCGACAATTAAAAACCATTTTCAATGTTGCTTTTTCTGCAGTTTTTGGCCTCAGGTTAATTAAACACTAATTTCATTGTTGGTTTTTCTGCGCAGAACAATTAAAAACCGACTTTACTGGCCGCAGAACAATTAAAAACCGACTTCATTGTTGCTTTTTTCTGCGGTTTTTGGCCTCACGACAATTAAAAACCGAATTTTTCACATCCGATGTGGCATCCCCTTGTCGTAGTGGTTGGGCTTTCCACTAAGAGTGCCACAACTCTGAATGACTTAAAAGTCATTTTTTCAGTAAAATATCGATACAGTCATGCAAATTGAACAGTACAGTTTGTTTTATCTGCAACTCAAGCTATTGCCGTTGCATTGATATTCCAATGTCAATGGTAGCCGAGCCTATTTACGTTTTCACGAGTAAAGCGCCATCTATTGCTAAAATTTCTAACTATTTTTTTCTTATGTCATATCATTTTCCTTTTTCTTCGAGTATATTCAGGTCATTCTGACAAGTGGCTCGTTTTTTACAGCTTTTTGAATGTTGTACTTTAATTATACTTACTCTGTACATCGAATCCAGAGAGGAAAGGTGACTCACGTTAATGAAACATTCCGAAGAAAACAGGAAGCTACTGTGTCCACGTTATTGATCTAGGGTAGCGCGGAAAGTAGTGCATATTCATTTAGAATTTAAGTGGTCTCCTTCCTTCCCACGATGGTGGGTGAATATATAACATTTTTCTGTTTATTTATTTATTTTTTTTTTTTAATTTAAAATCAGATATTCATTGAAAAATAAGATTTCATGCTCGTAAAACGATTTTAACTGCATTTTACTCGATTACAGCGCCAGCTACGATGATCCAAAGAAAATGTTAAATATAAAATTTACGTATTTTCACCCGTAGAAACTAAATCTGCGATAGAAAATATGGGGGGGGGGGGGGTTCATTTAAGATTTCAATGTTGACCCTTCTCTCCCCAAAAGGTAAAGGTGGGGGGCCACTCCACTGCATTTTACTGGATTACGACTGACGATCTACGATTTTCCGAAGAACATGTCAAATACAAAAATTACGTATTTTTAGTCGTAGAATTCGAATCTGCAATAAAAAAAAAGGGGGAGGGGGTTATCATTTAGGATTTCAAAGTTGCTCCCCCTTTCCTCCCAGTGGTAGAGGTGGGCAACTTTGATATCCCTAAATAGATTTTTCTAAAATATTGAACACGTATTTTCCCGTTTTAGGTAGATTTCGTAAGAAATACTACCTATTACATTCTCACCTAAGTTGGAAATTTTGAAAAATTTTTGCAGATCTACGCCGATTATGACTCCCAGAACCCAAAACCACCCCCAGTTCAAAAGTTTATATATCTATTTATCTATCTATCTATCTATCTATGTCACTTTTTTCTGACCACGATAACTGGAAAAATTCTGCATAAATCTCTTCCAAACTGATACATAAAATCAAGGGTCATAAAATCTCGCTCAAGTTCGTTAATGGGCAAAATTGAACCAAGGGGGGAGGAAATGGGGGGGCTTTTTGTGAAAACAGAAAAACCCTCATAATTTCTTTATTATTATACGTATCGAATCCGTTTAAAGTTATTATTACTTCTACGAAAAGGGCCTAAAATTTATGTATGACAGATTTTTGATATAATTAAAAATGGCCCCAAGGGGGGGGGAAAGGGGGATTTTAGAAGAAAAAAATCATAGCTTCGTCAATTCACAAGATATCAAATCCGCGTAAATTTATTATTAATCCTCTTAGTATTATCTAAAACTTTTATATTGACAAGTTTTTTATAGGACCAACCGTTATAGCAAAAAAAAAAAAAATTAAAAACAAAAAAATCCCTGCCGGCTCCGCCTGCAAACAAGTTATTTTTCGAAGTAGGTGGTTCCAACTCCTGCATCTTTTCGAAACCGATACATAAAATCAAGGGGCATAAAATCTCGGTCAAGTTTGTTAATGGGCAAAATCGAACCAAGGTGGGGGGGGGGGAATGGGGGGATTTTTGTGAAAACAGAAAAAAAAACCATAATTTCTTAATTATGATACGTATCGAATCCGTTTGAAGTTATTATTACTTCTAGGAGAAAGGCTGAAAATTTATGTATGACAGAAATTTTGTTATAATTAAAAATTGCCTTAAGGGGGGGTGAAAGGGGGTTTTAGAATAAAAAAATTCATAACTTCGTCAATTCCCAAGATTTCAAATCCGCTTAAATTTATTATAAATCCTCTTAATATTATCTAAAACTTTTATATTGACATGTTTTTTATAGGACCAACTCTTACAGGAAAAAAAAAAAATCCTTGCTGTCTCAACCTGCAAACAAGTTTGGTTTCGAAGTAGGCGATTCCAACTGCAGCATCATCGCAAAAAGGTCATTTCTTCCGCAATTCCCGACAAACAGGCGTCCCACGGTCTTCGTCTTCGAAATCTACCTGTGCCTGTAGGCCGAGCCGTCAGGGATTTTTTCAATCCGATGTATATTTCTGGAGTTATTCGACTGTTTCCAGACTTTTCGAACACCCTGTATATGTGTCATTCTAAGGCTAACATACATTTTTAGGTAGATTTTGTAAGAAATACTACCTATTACATTCTCCCCTAAGTTCGAATTTTTAAAAAAATTTTGCAGATCTACACCGATTATGACTCCCAGAACCTAAAACCACCCCCAGTTCAAAACTTTACCTATCTATCTATCTAAGTCACTTTTTTATAGACACGATAACTCCAATAATTCTGCACAAATCTCTTCCAAACTGATACATAAAATCAAGGAGCATAAAATCTAAGTCAAGTTCGTCAATGGGCAAAATCGAACAAAGGAGGGGTGGGGGGGGGGGTGGATTTTTGTGAAAACAGAAAAAAAAACCATACCGTCTTAACTATGATACGTATCGAATCCGTTTAAAGTTATTATTACTTCTAGGAAAAAGGCCGAAAATTTATGTATAACAGATTTTTGATATCATTAAAAATGGAACCAAGGGGGGTGGGGGGTTGTTTTAGAAGAAAAAAATTCATAACTTCGTCCATTCACAAGATATCAAATCCGCTTAAATTTATTATAAATCCTTTTAATATTATCTAAAACTTTTATATTGACAAGTTTTTTATAGGACCAACCCTTATTGCAAATAATAATAATAATAATAATAATAAATAAATAAATAAATCCCTGCCGGCTCCGTCTGCAAACAAGTTAGATTTCGAAGTGGGCGGTCCCAACTGAGGAATCATGGCAAAAAGGTCATTTCTTCTGCAATTTCCAACGAACAGGCGCCCCACGGTCTGCGTCATCGAAATTTACCTGTGCCTGTAGGCCGAGCTGTCAGGGATTTTTTAAAAGTCAAATATACTTTATCGCCTCCTTGTTTTTCCACCATTTTTCCCATTGTTTAGTCTATATAAAACCAACACAATTATGTTTTTATCATTAAATAAAAAAATTTTAGTAAAAAAAGCTTTTCGGATTTTATAGACCCCTGAAAAATATATGTGTGTCATTCTAGAGTTAAGTTAGCATTGAGATAATTGGGGCAATTAATAGTTGTAGATAATTTATTTGTGTGTGTGATTAAGATTTTTATTATCTTATCATGGATATTACGAGTAACGGTTAATACGAGTATTTTTCTGATTCCTATGCTTTTCGAGTCGAGTTCGACTGTATATGATTTTCCTTTCCCTTCTCTGTCAAATAAAACAGCATGGCCCACGAACTGCAATATTTTTTTTTTTATTTAATCGCACAATAAGGCATTAAAGACGCAGGGGGTCATAGGTATTTATAAGTAGGCTGATTGTAATGATGCTTGTGTCTGAAAAATCTAAGAAGACTACAGTTCAGAATAGTACAGCTCCGGTAATTTTTTTAATTAGAAACTAAGCCCTGTTCATGGACATTACGAGTAACGGTTAATACGAGTACTTTTCTAATTCCCATGCTCTTGTGTTAACCGAGTTCGACTATATATGATTTTCCTTATCCTTCTCGGTCAAATAAAACAGCATGACCCACGAACTACAATATTTGTTTTATTTAATTGCACTCAAATACGGCATTAAAGATGAAGGAGATCATAATAGGTCTTTATAAGTAGGCGGACTATAATGATGCTACTTACTGTGTCTGAAAATCTAAGAGCACTACAGCTGCGACCAAATGAATTCCGAGAAGACGACGTTATTTATAGATGATGAAGGTTTAAGCTATGAAGCGTTGCGTTGTTACTTGTTAACAACTTAAAGCTTAATTGTTGGTATATCAGGTTATTGGCTTCATCGTCATATTATCACTTTAATACTGTGGAATGAAAGTATACATCACATAATTACTGTAATTATTTTTAGTAGCTTCCACAAGCGTCTCTTGATACGTAATGCAGAACGCTTCAAATACATAGCCATGTTTTATTTATTTTTTATGACAAGAAAGTTTTAGAATCGCGAGAATTTTCTACTTCCATTTTTTTTTTTATGAATTTACAGGTTTTGGGATGTTCTGAACACGATTTGACTATTTTGGGGGAAATGTCTAGTTGTCTATAAGTCTGTATGTATGTCTGTGTGCGATCTAGCTCAAGAACTAATGTACTGAGTTTCATAAAAGTTAATATTCGTTTAGACCTTCACAAAAATGGATGCTGATTAGGTTTGACGGTATATCGCTCAACAGGTGGCGCTGTCATTCTGCATTTTTCACGATTTTGGTGAGGGGCTTTATTTTGGCACCTATGGGTAGGAATTTCATGATCTTCAGTTAGACCTTGGCAATGGCATGATAAGGTTTGTGTATTATACTCCAATATGTGGCATTGCTATTCTCCGTTATTCATGATTTTCGTGATTGCTGCATATCGGCATTTATGAGATGGAATTGGATCAAATTTCGTATTCATCTTGACCTTGACATAGAATGATACCGATTATGTTTGGGTTAAGGCTCCTATAAGTATTATAGGAGCTCTAGTTTGGGTGTATCCTGTTCAACAGACGATGCTGCTGCGCTGTGTTTCCCTTGATTTGTAAGATCGCTATATCTCAGCATCCATGGGATGGGATTTCACCAAATTTTAGTTTTGAAGTTGTTAATGAAAAATATATGTTTTTCCACAAGCTCTTTAAAAAAAACATTTTATAACATGTATTTTTATATCCCTGTACATATTTTAATTATATGCCCTATATGTTGGGCCGCATAAAATTAACTAGAGGGCCACGTTAGTGCCCTCTAGTTATGTTTGGGTTAATGTTTGTGATTATGTTTGGGTTAAGGCTCCTATAAGTATTATAGGAGCTCTAGTTTGGGTGTATCCTGTTCAACAGACGATGCTGCTGCGCTGTGTTTCCCTTGATTTGTAAGATCGCTATATCTCAGCATCCATGGGATGGGATTTCACCAAATTTTAGTTTTGAAGTTGTTAATGAAAAATATATGTTTTTCCACAAGCTCTTTAAAAAAACATTTTATAACATATATTTTTATATTCCTGTACATATTTTAATTATATGCCCTACATGTTGGGCCGCATAAAATGAACTAGAGGGCGGCGCCACTAGTCCAATTATTATATTTACATGAGGTTTACATCCTTCTCATTTTATTCTTAAAACGCTAGAATATTTTTTAAGCTAAAAAAATGAAAGTGCGATATATTCGAGATTTTTATGTTTTGGACTACGTTTAAGAGAGCATATTACGTTAAATATCCCTCATATTATGTGCAAAGGACATGTTGAAATAACGGATTCAAATGGCAAGGAAACGATTTAATAGCACAAAAACTTCAAATATAAAAAGCACGACGGAAGTGCAAGAAAATAAACCGCGCGTCTATATTTGTGAGAAGTGTTTTAGAAAAAGTAATACAATACATATCAGTGTCAAAGGCTTTACCAAAGATTTCCCGTAGAGATTGAAAGCTGAACAGATGCGTTACGTCACACCCCGCTGAAATCATATGGCTCCCCACAACTTTAACCAAATGTTATTAACATTTTGGCTTCCCCCACCGTGATTACCACAAGGGATTTTCATGCTTTTTATGAAATAAGATATCAAATTTTATATCAACGTACGAAAAAAAAAAAAAAAAGTAGTGAAACCTTTGCAATGCTTTGAAAGCTAAAAATAAGAACATTTTATGATTATTGTCAATAAAGAACTGTCAGTCGTGAGACGTGTTGGATGTTCATAAAATTATAAATTTAAAACCAACAGTTACTTGATAGTTACTGGAAGGATTGGTCTTCTTTTTAACTTTTTAAGGACTGATTTATTTATTTATTTATTTTTAATTTTGGGGGAAAATTACTTTTAGGTTTAAAAAATTAACATTAGCTATCCAAATCACAACCGTTTGACGAAATTTAGAGAATATGTCATTTAATGAATTTTAACGAAAATAGTCTTCATTTTGCGTTCAATTAACATGATAATAGGCTAAGGAAGAACTTTTGAAGACGTGTGGAAAATGTTAAATTACAACAATATTAAACAGACTTAACTACTTTTCAGTGTTATATATATATATATATATATATATATTATCATAACTTATTAGTTCGGTGAAGTAGAATATATTTTAAATTTAAAGAATGAAACGCAAGTTTAAAATAAAAGAATCACCAACGCTGCAAAGAGTTTTAATCAAACGTTTTATTTTTGTTTTATTACTGAAAGCTAAAACATAAATGAAGTGATAATAAAGTATATATAGAAATATACGTATATACAACAACAAAAAATAATTGTTACGACCAAAAAAAAAAAAAAAATTAAATTGACTGGTACTTTTAAGTTCCGTTAGTCCCGAAAATGTTAAAAGGGCCAAGATGCTAGAGAATTTTGAGAAGGCTTAAATTAAGGATGAATTCAAGAATGAATGAAGAGTCCTGCATCGTGTCGTATTACATGATTTCACCAGAACCCGACCCAACCCGCGGTTTGGTTGGAGTGGTGACAGCTATTTTTTTAGCCACACACAGGGTGGCTTATTCTTTCAATCTCTATCATTTTTCATGTTTATGAAAAGTCACAGCAATCCATCGTTGCCACAGATTAATCTCGGAAAATGAAACATTTGAAGTTACTTAAAAAATTAATAACTCGAAAAGTATTTGTCACAAAATTGTTTTACAAACTGCGTTAGAATGATAAAAAATTGTATTTTTCTTGATATAAATTTCAAATCTAATGATTATGTCGTTTTTCAAATATTAGATTTCAAAAATTACAAAACTTCACAATGGAGTACCGTAGCGAAACTTTTACGCGTAAAAAGATAATGATAAAGGCATTGTGGCTCGACGTATATCGTGTATACTTGCCATACTGGCCATAGCATGAGTAACGAATTATAGTAAACTTATTATTCTGTTAAAATATAAAAGTGAATTATGTATATACATTTTTAAAAAATAAAGAAAAACATTTTATCACAAACATCAACAAAATTTTTTCTTCTATTTATTCCCTTATTCCAAAGATATCGTTTTATCGTCTGCTGCCATAGCAACATGAATTAAATTTCATTAAAAAAAATTGCTCAGTGGTAGAAAAATATTTTTCTAAATCGAATGGTTATTGAACAACTCAACACTTTAACAGGGGAATTTTTATTTGTTATTTAGATATTTTAAAATTGTTTGTTGTCATTGCGTTTTTATTCTGAGTTACAGCTAGTTTATTTATTTTTTAAATAAAAGCCGTGTGTGGCAATCTATATTCGGCCTTATAGCAGAATTTTCCCCTCTTGTTTTAGGGTTTCGTTCATCTCACGAAACCCTATTACTTCCGCTCCGTTGTCTGTCCCTCACAGAGCCATTCTCAGAAACTATGTAACTTACAGAGTTGAAACTTTGCGCATATATAGCTGAATACCAGCTATGAAACTCAAAATATTAAAATTTGAAAAAAAAAACCCTATTATTTTAATAAATAGAGATAAAAAATCAAAATTCTAACAGCCTTTTCCTATTAAATTTAAACATGTTTCGTTATAGCAGTTGCCAAAAATTAAAAATCCACGATGAAATTCTTTCTACTATAATTAATTTTCTATTGAATGATTTCCACGTGAAAAAGGAAAATGAAATAAAAAGTTTCACTAATTGAAAAAAGATAAATATGAAATAAAATTGATTGACGTCATAGTGGTAATAAAACGGAAAGATTTCTCAATAATACAATGAGTATGAGTATGTGTCTGTACACAAAGCAGATTAATATCACGTCATTAGAGAATTAAAAAGAAAATATGACGTCATATTGGAAGTTTAACGAATTTTTCAAATGTTTGAGAATAATACAAAGCGAGTATCAATATGAGTAATAGAGAATAGTAAATATATGAGTTTGAGAAACATATTGAATCGTGATAAAAATCCGACTATGGAAATATTGGCATATTTTAACATTTTGAAGATGTACAACATGTTTAATTTTGAAATTATTTTTTGTAAATATCGCATTTAGTCCGCATGACAGATATTATTATGACAGAATATAATTGCCGAAACGTCAGTGAAGGCTTACTGTTGAGACCCGAAAAGTTTTTGGTTTCTGTCTGTCTGTCTGTCTGTTTGTCTGTCTGTCTGTTCCGCGATAACTGCCGTAAAAATGATCCGATTAGGTTGATTTTTGGTGGGTATGTTGGTGAGATACCCGGAATTAGCTGTATAGTTTTTGGTTAAATTTGGTTCATTCGTTCGAAAAATATAGAACATTTCTTTTAAATTATAATGCTTTCCTATGGGACTGCAGACGATTTTCAAATTTAATTTTTAACTGAAATGGAAATCGCATATTTGAATAATGGATTTCAACGTAAAATTATGGATGTTGATTTTCGATATGGAGGTTTTAAATACAGTGTCTCACAAAAGTGATGGGACACTTGTGCTTTATAAAAAGAAACTGCAATAAAATAAATAAACAAACATGTGCAAAAATTTTTTGGGTGTGTTTCATATTTAAAGTTAGTAACAATTATTACATAACATACATTTTGTCAAAATATTAAAATATTAATTTAGTAAAAATACAATTGTTCAGAACGGAGCAAAAAATGGCTCACATAAGTGATGGGACACTTACTTTTCCATCAAATATTTATCCAAAAATTTTACTTTTTAAAAGGTTTTAATATTTTGTTGGATTTCCTTTTACTTTTAAAACATGATTTAATCTTTTTGGGATGGATTCGACTAATTTTTTTGTGATTTCTGGAGTGATTTCACTCCATTCTTCTTGAAGCACCGATTTTAGTTGTTGTTTTGAAGAAATGGTGTGTTTGCGAATTCTTGATTCCAATTCTTGCCAAATATTCTCTATGGGATTTAAGTCTGGAGATTGTGGTGGTGTTTTTATTATTTCAGGACAGTTATACAGCAGCCAGAGTCTAACGTTCAGAGCAGTGTGCTTGGGGTCATTGTCCTGGTAGAATTTAAATTGGTTATGAAGGTTCAATTTTCGTGCTGAAGATTTCAAATTTTGCTTTAAAATATCAATATACTTGTACTGATCCATTATACTGTCAATAAAAACAAGATTACCAACTCCAGCGGACGACATACACCCCCATACCATAACTCCTCCTCCACCATGTTTTACTGTTGGTACCAAGTTCTGTTTGCGAAATTCTTCCCTGGGTTTTCTCCACACCAAGATTCTACCGTCAGAATCAAATATATTAAATTTACTCTCATCAGCAAATATAACTTTATTCCAGTAATCAGAATTCTTATTTATGTTGGATTTTGTGAAAGCTAGTCTGAGTTTTCTATTCTTTTCACTTACGAAGAATTTTTTCCTGGCTACTCTACCGTGATATCCAGCAGATCGAATTACCCTTCTAATAGTCTCAGGATTAACAATTATTCCATATAATGATTGTAAATCAGCAGCAACTTTTGAAGCACTAATTCTTGGATTTTTTTTAATATTTCGAATGATAATTCGCTTTATTCCATTGGATAGCTTTGATGGTCGGCCAGGTCTTTTTTTATCCTGAATCATATGATTCTTTTTATATCGTTTAATGATATTGAAAACTGTTGAACGACTCAAGTTAACTGTTTCAGCAGTTTTTCTAATAGATTTTCCACGTTCAATATGCAAATTAATAACTAATTTTCGAATTTCAGGCGAAGTTTCTTTTCGTTTAGCATTCATGGCTACACAGAGCTAAAAAACACAAAAATTCCAAAACAAACTGGAGAGAAATACTGCAGACGATTTTATAAATTATTGCCAATTGCTTTTAAGTAAAAATAAAACCCCAAAAAATATTTTTATTGCTTATTTCAGACGATTTTTGTTGCATATATAATGGTGTCCCATCACTTATGTGAGCTATTTTTTGCTCCGTTCTAAACATTTGTATTTTTATTAAATTAATATTTTAATATTTTGACAAAATGTATGTTATGTAATAATCTTTACTAAATTTAAGTATGAAACACACCCACAAAAAAAATGTGTACATGTTTTTTTAATTTATTTGATTAGTTTCCTTTTGTAAAGCACAAGTGTCCCATCACTTATGTGAGACACTGTATATCCAATAATTTTGAAAAATTGACGATACATTTATTAGAATTGAGATATTAATTGTTTAAATGATTGGAAATTTTTTTGCATCTGTTCCGGAAATATAAAACTTTTATTTTCATGTTTTTTACAAATTTTAAAATGCATTTCTTTTTACTTTGCTCTTTAATTTATCAGTTGCCTAGCAACGATATTTCAAAGAAGATATAATAAAAGCAACACGCACAATTTTGTTCCAATAATTTATTAGCAAAATAAATTTTTGTATTCTATTGACATAAATGAAGAATTTATTTTAATAAAAGTTTTTTTTTTTTTTTCTTTTTTAATCTAAAAAGTTACAAGAATAAGAAGTTCATAAGAATTTCAGAATATCATTGCACAAACCGTGTTTAATTTAACGTTTCTAATTTCTGAAACCTCCGAAGAATTATATGCCTGTAAATATGTATGCAATAGAAAAAAATTAAATTGCGGATTGTAAGATGCTAAATAATATGAAAAGTGAGATTAAAAAACAGTGACTTGAGCTGACGTTGAGGCTCCTGATCTGCAGATTTACTAGTAGCGGGGCTATCGGGCTGGTTTAGATATTCGAAAAAACGAAAAAATAGACCGGTAAATTTTAACTTTATAAAAAACGACTTTTTTTTTTTTTTGACAAAATGAAATTTATTTGGATTTATTAAAGAAAGGTTAAAGAGTTTTGAAAGGAATATTAAACGAAACCCTTTGAGCGATCTTCGATCACACTTACCCACTTTTTTTTTTTTTCGGCGCGAGACGGGTTGACTTTAAATGTTTCGGTTCGGGTTAGTTTCGTTTTAAGTTTTGATTCTTTCGGGTCGGGGTGTCTCGACTTTTCAAATGAAAGTCCTAAATATTTTGACTTTTTTTAATTACTTCATTCTATTAATTGAAAAAACTGCAATTAAATATTAATGAGTGTATATGTGTTCATTTTTATACAAAAAAAGGTAAAATTGATATTAGATATATAGTTATAGACTAATCTTATCCATAAGTGTATGAAAATAGGAATAAATTTTCTTTCATTTCGGGTTCGAGTTTGAATATTTGGAGTTGGCGATATTTTTTTTTCTTGTCGGGTTCGTGTTGGGTTTCGAGTTGACTTTAAACAAAATTTGCGGGTTCGGGTAGGATACAATCGGATACCCATACCCGTGCAGGACTCAAGGATGAATGCACATTATTATAATATAAGGGACCCGTGAGTATCAAAATGTGCTCTTGAAAAGGTTTCAAATTTATATATTCTTTATTAATGGCAAAAGAGTGAATATCCCGGGCTCCAGGGACCGAATTAGAACTTTTGGTTATTGTGGGTAAGATATCCACCAGTACTTACGAATAGAATTTTTTGCAATACTTGCCAGAAGTTCTGCGTTTAATACTTATCGGAGAGCTTCATTTTAGGTGCGTTCATAATTATATAAATACGTAACACCTATAGTCGTCGGCTGGTCCGTCCGTTTGTCTGTATATAATAACGCAAAAACTACCCAACCGAATTGTTTGAAATTTAATATATATATAATCGTTGCAGAATTTTGCCCAGTCATTTCCAATTTTATGAAAATCGAATCAAAACTTAAAAAGATATTAATAAAAGTTTTCTTCATTCTATTAAATCCTATTATACGTAATTAATTCAATGATATCGCATGATAGGTAGTGATTCTAGGTTACCATGGTGATTATTTAAGATGGAGTTACATTATTTGCGTATTACTGAATTTAAAAATAGAATTTGTATACTAAAATTGTTTAAATAAAATCTACCGACAATTTTTTGGATTAGATGTTTCCGGAGAAATAGATATTAAATGGGAAAAGAACTTCTGAAACTTTCAAAGCTAGGCTTAAGTTTCCCATTGGAATTTTCAGTAAATGTCAACAAAAGATAAAATATTGCCAACTTAAAATGTACTTATTACTTAATTCATTTCACTGAAACTAATTAATAGTACGAGCGCACCTCATTTGTCACGTTTGACGTACAATTTGTAACTTGATGTTCTTTAGTGTATTGGCGAGTACTAAATGATGAAATGATCTAGTTTGTAATTTATTACTGAAAATGAAAATCTGTTCTTTGTATTGACCATTTTGAATTTCTTTTAGAAAATTACGAATTCGTCACAGACATCGGAAGTGAGAGTGATTGCTAGATGTCCCAATTTGCGCGGGACGTCCCGTTATCGGTCTCACCACATCATTGCTTTTTTTTTAAATTTTCACAGTTTAATTTGTAATTTTCAGTTTAACTATAGATACTACTGAAATTTTGTTTCATTTGGAGCGCTAGTGTTACTGCTAGAGAAACTAGTCGTTGGGGGCCACCGCAATATTTACCCATCATGGATATACACAGTGGTGACCATCCCCCCCCCAAACCCAATGACGCAAAATCCCCCCCCCCAAAAAAAAAAATCTTCATACATTAACATTGACACCCCCCCCCCCTCTAAACAGAACATCAATTGTAAAATATATTCTACTGATAATTTAATAACAGTATTCTTACGTACTATCACACAAACATGAAATAAAAGTTTTAACAGCGTAATAAAGAATGAAGATATATATTTTATTATTAGCAATCTGATTGTTTCAATATTTATAAGTCCTGACTGACAAGCCCGTGTTAATACGTTCACTAAGCTCCAGTTTTCACTACAATACAAGCATTATTTCAATTAATATATAATTCTAAAGCTATAATGCAATATGAATGACTGGAGTAATGATTAATACTCTTAATGATTACATTCATATACTTAATCAATTTTTTTTTTATGTTAGAGAAATCAATTCTTTTTACCACTTACGGTAAAATACAGGGAAAACAACATTACAATTTTGCGCATTTGCTCGTTAGCCGGAGGATATGAAAATTTTAATTCGTCCCAACATCAGTGCTTGTGCCTTGCTTTCCGCAGGACATGAGGATCACTCTTGCAAGGCAGCACTTGTTTCTCGAGATCAGTATGATATCTCGATATATTACACAATGGTTCATTTTTAAATAATTTAATAAAAAAATAAATAAAATATAAACTTAAAAATATATATATAAAAAAAATTTTTAATCTACACATATTATAAAAAATATAAAATATGTCCCTTCTAAGTATTGACTAATAGATGATTTCTGAACCGCTAGTCTTTGATAAACAGTTTCAATTTCAAAAATATTTAAAATTTTCTGAAGGATTATGTTATATGCCGTTTGGGTCAAAAAATGCATTTTTGAAGACGTTACAAAACTTAACTTTTTATACGTTGTCATGATATATTTGTGTAATAATTATTGTAACTGTAACCATGTTAACGGTAATCATATTAACTGTATAACACCAGAGCAGACTCGTGCTGTACCTGTTGATGATCGGTTCTACAATGTGAATGTCATGTATGCTGCATCTTTGTTTATACTTAAATAATATCTACTAATATAACTATGCAGTTGTATTTATTGTGTCCTAAAATACACGATATTGAAAGCTGCAGCTGACATACGTCCCTGGGTCCTATAAGTTATATTTAGTGAAACGGTCCTCATGCTCTGACATGCGGGGGGGGGGGGATCATTTTAGTATGACCAAAAGTTAACGAGTTTCAAATTTGGGAAAATTTGGCACTGAAATAAGGTACGATTTCGATCCAACCGCACATCACTTCGGGTGCCATGTTAAAAGCGAAAAATTTCCAAATTGTAAACTCGCATAACACGGTGAGTTTTGGTCGTACAAAAATATTTTAATAAATAAAGCTACTTTTTTATGAAAATAAATAATTTACTTACAAGTATTTAAAAGAAAAATCTTTTAAATTATTACAAAATAAATCTTAAATACAAAGACTGCATAAAGTTTTAAGAAGACTAAAATATTAAAGACGAGTCGTTTATATCAAAGGTGTATTACATTTACATGTACATACGCCCTTGTTTAAGATTAAATCTTAATGCTTAAGATTTCCCAATCTTATTTTTTAAACTACCTAGTGATACAGTTTAATCTCTCCCACACACAAAAAACAAATATTTTTTTCTCTAAATCACCCCCTTCCCCCCTAAAATAAACTGTGGATTGAAGCGTTTATTCCAGTGCAAGTTGTTGCCTTATACTGCTTTAACAGCATACAATATTCTCTTACAAGTGCAGATTCTTATAAAATGGCAGACACTGTACCATTAAAACATAGTCCAAAATCTATTGTAAGCCCCTGTATTCTGCATATGTTTTTCTTTCACACTATAATTTTTCAGTCTTATTACCTAGTAATTAATCCCACCCCACCCCCCAAAAAAATCTAATTTTTCTTTAAATTCCCCCCTTTCCCCTAAAATAATTAGTGGCTGGAAGTCTCTTTCTCTGTAAAGTTGTTTATCTTATATTGTTTTAATTACATACAATACTACTCTTCTAACATCACTAAAATATACTGTACTTAAATTCTAGTTTTCTGAAAGTGGTCAAGTAATTCATTTTAGCGTTGTTTCTTCCTCTGAAATGCTTATTCTGAGTTCTTTCTCATCCCACCCGTCAAAAATGTATTTTTGCACTCGGACCGTACGATACGACCCTGTCAAACACGATAATAAATTACTTAAAACGCTTCTGGAAAGCTATTGCTTTTATCACATCTTGTGGTCCTAATTGCCTTTCAGCATGTCCTAAACATTTTCCCACCTGTATTCCAAGTATTTTTAGCGTTTCGTTCATCTCACGAAACCCTATTACCAGGGCCGTAGCGAAAGAAAATTTTTGGGGGGGCAAAAGGCAAGATTGGCCGACTCAAAAATGTTTCAAATCCGACTAATGTAAAATAGTCAATCTGTCGCATTATTTCTTAATTAATAGTTTTTACAATTAATTTTAACTGATTAATTATAATTGATAGTTAAAAATAAAATATATGATTTTGTATTACTAAAATGTTTCTTTGATATAACTCAGTAATTATTTAAAAGATTTACCAAGAACTTTACTGGAAAAAAAAAGAATATGTATTGATAAGAAAAAATCCTACAGTTATATTTGTGAGAAACACGTTTGTTTAGAATGATAGAATGCAGTGATAGTTTAGTAAATAGAACGTAGTTATTTTCAAAATAAAAGCTAAATAAAAATGTGATCTCTTAGTTCTAAAAATTATGATAATGTAATGAATGGGAAGTACTTTCAATATTTTATTAGCATGCGATAGAAATTAATTTGAACTTTATATTCCAATTAGAGATAATATCATATGGAATTAACAACATACACTTTCAGTAATTCTAATTGTAAAACTAAAAAATGCACACTATAGGGGTACTGAAAATATTTGGAGGGGCCTCAAAATTTAATTGCGCCTGGGGCCTCTTGAGTGCTTAATCCACCACTGATTGTGTTTTATAGGAATGTCAAGGGACCGACAGAAACATTTGAATTATCCACGATTTCGAATTATACACGTTCGAATTATTCAAGTTTGACTGTACTCTTTTTACATGAATTACACATCACACTGAAAAAAGCAAACCATTCATACCTTTCTTATCACCATTCCCTGTCGAGTGGTTTCCACTTTCCAGACATGTTAACTTCTTCGAACTTTTTGCAGCCTCCCAGTTTCTTCTTTTTAGAATCTGTCTTTTTTTATTTCCACTTGGCTGGTGCCGAATTCGTTTCATAATATAAACTATTATCTCAACACAAGCAAAGTAAGATTAACCCCTTGGGGATGAGCGACAAGTATACGTGACGCATAAGATGCTCAGAATCCTTGATTATTCTCACCAGTTAATTTTTATTGTAAGCTTTGCCTTATTTAATGACAGCATTTCTGCGATTCAATTAGGCGAAAATTTCTGCTTTGAAAAACCGGTGATTAAAAATTCCGTAAAAGACGCTCGTCACGAAGGGGTTAAGTAATAAACTATCGTACTATCACTACTATGCGACTCTCAACTGCTCTGATAGTCCGATATTGATGAGCAGTTAGTAAACGAATGACATATCATGAATAGCACTAGCTCACTGCACGTCCTAGCCTGAAAATCACACGGAATTGACTCATCATTCTGCAGGTACTTGGCGCGACATGACACATTCGACTCGACATTCTGCTGTCTGCTCTAGAGATAAAGGTGAAAATAAGGAATTTTTCTTAGTAGCCACTGGCCGGTAGGTTGATTTTCTTTAGTAGCCAGTTACTGGCTAGTGACAATTTCTTTAGTAGCCAGTAAGTACATTCATGTCACTGAATATTTAATTAAAAAAAAATTAATGACTTTACAGTAAAGAAACAATATATGTACTAAATAAAAATATTTTAATTTATATTGTTTCGAATAAACTTGTGATATTAATTTCCAATCTATTTTAAATTTAAAAATAAGTTAACAGCAAAGTTATACACAACAGGCTTATGTGGCTAACTACATAAGTCCCACTATGCTTTGGTACTTGTGTAGCTAACTACATATGTACCTTTCTTTTTTAAATTATTTGTCTAGAATTAAGATCTGATAATAATAAAATAGGTATGTTTATTCACTAAGTAATAACCCACAACATGATATTCATTACACATGCACAACCTGAGAACGGTGGGCCAAAATCTCCAGAAATTCAGGAATTGTGTATTTCACCAATTAGTTTCGGAAAAAATTGTAAATTTCGTCAAAGGGACACATAAAAACCATGAATTTCATCGATCACGCACGTAAAAATCATGAATTTCATCGATCACGCGCGTAAAAATCAGGAATTTCATCGATCGCACGCGTAAAAATTATGAATTTCGTCGATCGCGTGGGTAAAAATCATGAAATTCATCGACAGAGCACGGAAAAATCATGAATATCGTCGAACGGGTGCGTAACAATCCTGAATTTCATTGATTGGGCGCATACAAATCATGAATTACGTCGACCGGGCATTTAAAATTCATGAATTTCGTCATTTGGTAGCGTAAAAATCATGAATTTAGTCGATCGGGCGCGTAAAAATGATGAATTTCGTCGATCGGGCGTATACAAATCATGGAGTAAAAATCATGAATTTCGTTGATCGGGTGCATAAAAATCATGAGTTTCGTCGAACGGGCACGTAAAAATCACAAATTTCATCGATCGCACGCGTAAAAATTATGAATTTTCTCGATCGTGTGCGTAAAAATTATGAATTTTCTCGATCGTGTGCGTAAAAATTATGAAATTCGTTGAACGGGCACGTAAAAATCATGAATATCGTTGATCGGGTGCGTAAAAATCATGAATATCGTCGAACGGAAGCACACAAATCATGAATTATGTCGACCGGGCACATAAAATTCATGAATTTCGTCATTTAGGAGCGTAAAAATCACGAATATAGTCAATTGGGCACGTAAAAATCATGAACTTCGTCGATCGGGCGTGTACAAATCATGAAGTAAAAAATCATGAATTTCGTAGAACGGCCGCTTAAAAATCAAGAATTTCGTCGATCAGGCGGATATAGGAAAATCCTGCATTCGGCCGGTGCTTTCCATATTTTTAATCGCCAGTTTTTCAAGTTTAATCGACGAGTGGAGACTGGCGAGTGCTTATTTTCACCTTTATCTAGAGATGCTTTTGCATGCGAAGCGTATGGAGTATTTGAACGGACACGCAAAAACATTTACTCTAGCACTTTGATGGATTTTTACTTTCTTCTATCTATAATAAAAGAAAGTATTGTAATCGAAATTTTTTTCGACTTCCGGTTTTCGACGGATTTACACGTTTTAGGGGTCAGAGGTTCCGAAAAACATGTTTTTACAAAATGTCTGTCTGTCCGTCCTCATTGTATCATCGAAAAGTGTATGAAGTTATGCTTCAAATTGAACCACATTTTTTTTCTATGTTTTTGGCTATGGCAAGCAAGTTCTATTAGAATTTGGGGATATTTCGACGAAAGGGGGCGCTGTGATCGATATTTTTGTACAATTTTCCCTATTGTACCATCTAAAAGTGTATAAAGTTATGCTTCAAATTGAACCACAATTTTTTTTTTATGTTTTTGGCTATGGCAAGCAGGTTCTGTCAGAATTTGGGGATATTTCGACGAAAGGGGGCGCTGTGATAGCCCTTTAACGATTTCAAATTCAAAAAGATGTGCAAATTCAAAAAAATTAGAAATCCTAAAAGTTTTTTTCGTTAAATGTTCGGCCTTGATCCGAAGAATCCGGAGCAATTTTTGTTTTGCCTCTATCACCTCTACATTTTACCTAAGACAGCAGAATTCATCCATAAACGGGTTTAATTTATGAGTTTTAGTTAACACAGTTTAGGCAAATTTCCTTTCATTGTTGTAACGATTAATCCTATTATATGCTTATCACTATATATTTATATTCGCCAACGTCAAATTCTCGCCAAAATTGGCGACAGTTGGCGGAATATCGCCAAATTTGGCGACCAAAATAGGTTGCCCTAAATGAAGCCAACTTGGCTGTAGAGGACTAATTTGGCGATTTCTCATTCAAATTCAATGTTGACGAGAACTGGGATTGAATCTTCTTTAATTAGGTTCCACGCATTTTACCTTCGTGTTTTCCAGTAAAAATAGCTAAAATCGTAAAACCAAGGAATAGGGAGGCTATCTGTTCCTGTCAGTTCAGGCCAGAAGGACTTTTCGTAGTTTAGTATACATCAGTTGATCGCATCCCGGTAACCCGACGATTCGCAAGCAGCTGACGTACAACAGAATGACGAAAAATATTGATTTTATTGGCGATGTGATAGCGAATTTTGAAGTATTAACATGACTGAGGTAGAAGAAAGTTTTGGGATTGGCACATCCGACTAGTTTTTATTATTAACATTTAGCTAGGTGCTGGGTATTTTATAGGAAGTTAGATTAGATATTAAAATACAATAATTTTTTAACCATCAGTTTGGGATCCCGGGGCAGTGCCCCGGCGGTAGTTAGGGGCCTGAAACGCTGAACTATTTATATTGTTTTAAGTGCAAACGTGTTAATGTTCCGCAATCGCTTCAAGTTTTTTTTACCATAAAACTACTTTTAATAATTTAATTTTTCCTGTAATCTTCTACTTTCTGAATTCTTGATTAAAAAAATAATTCCTCTTACGTATGATTTAGTTTTTAAAAAAAGTAATCGCTAACATGTACCGTAATTTCCGGCGTATAATCCGCGGATCAAACAATTATGTTTAGACCCAGAAACTTTATTTAATAATTGAAGTAAAATATTTACAGCGACCTAGTATGTTCCATTATATAAAATAAAATTTCTTGGTCGAAACATAACTGTTTGATCCACGGATTATACGCCGGAAATTACGATAATCAGGGTATACAATAAATATTAAGTAATTAATAAAAGCTCCAATTCTAATTTTTATAATAACAAGTGAAAAATCAGTGAAAATTATGTAATTATGTTATGTTGGCACAAGCATATAAATTTAGTTTTAGTTTTATCAAAAAAAAAAAAAAAGAAAAGTAAGAAGTTTTTTAGGTATTAAATGTTAAATGCACGGATATTTTTTTAATTTATTCATTTTCTTTTTCTAAATAGTTTTAAAAATTCTTCGTTTTTATTTTCCAAACGTTCCTAAAACAGTTCCAAAGGGCGTAAACATCATATCGTTGCTAGAACCTACTTACTAGGTATCAAGTATAAAATTTCTTGAATTTTCTTAAGCGACTTTCGCATTCGGTCGGCCTAGTTTATATATTGATAGTTTTTATCTATGTAAGTTGCGAGTGTTACTGTAGGACAAATTTCTGATATTTTCAAATCAATAGATCAGATTCATTTTTTCCCCTATTGCCCTATGTATCGACGGCCGACTTAGCTTTTCCATGTGTGGGTAAGGTATAGTATATGTCCAACATTTCGGGCTCTGCAGACAAGATTTATACATGATAATTTTTTTCAGTGGGTAGGCCGACTAGCTATTTATGTGATTCGAAAATGTGACAGAACACGTGACTTTCATACCGGCTGACCAGATAGATCTATTGAAACCATTACTTTTTTTACTTATAACTTATCTATTGATAGACCGACTAGCTTTTGCCATATGATTGTAAGGTTGTAGTGAAATGCATTCTGAAGACTTAAAGTCCTGCCAACCAGAATTTTCAGAATTGTTTTTTTTAATCGGGCTACTGACATACTACAGAAACACTAATTAAATCTGCTGATAAGCCGACTGAATCCTTTTTACCAAACATTGGGGGGGCAGCTGCCCCCCCAGCCCCCCCGTTCGCTACGCCCCTGCCTATTACTCCCGCTCCGTTGTCTGTCCGTCACAGAGCCATTCTCAGAAACTATGTAAGTTACAGAGTTGAAACTTTGAGTTTATAGCTGAATACCAGCTATAAAGAGCTCAAAATATTAAAATTTGAAAAATTCGTATTATTTTAATAAATAGAGATAAAAAACCAAAATTCTAACAGCCTTTTCATATAAAATTTAAACATTTTTCGTTATAGCAGATGCCAAAAATTAAAAATCCACGATGAAATTCTTTCTACAATAATTAGTTTTCTATCAAACGATTTCCACGTGAAAAATGAAAATGAAATAAAAAGTTTCACCAATTGAAAAACATATTAATATGAAATAAAAATGATTGACGTCATAGTGGTAATAAAACGAAATTTTCAAAGATTTCTCAATAATACAAGGAGTATGAGTATGTGTATGTACACAAAGTAGATTAATAGTCATTAGAGAATTAAAAAGAAAATGTGACATCATATTGGAACTCTATTATTAACGGATTTTTCAAATGTTTGAAAATAATACAAAGCGCGTATCAATATGAGTAATAGAGAATAGTAAATATATGAGTTTGAGAAACATATTGAATCATGATAAAAATCCGATTATGGAAATATTCGCATATTTTAACATTTTGAAGGTGTACAACATGTTTAATTTTGAAATTATTTTTTTTTAATATCGCATTTAGTCCGCATGACAGATATTATTATGACAGAATATAATAGCGGGCTTAGCCCGCTATCGGGCTGGTTTAGATATTCGAAAAAGAGGAAAAAAAATAGACCGGTAATTTTTTACTTTATAAAAAACATGACTTTTTTTTTTTCTTTTTTTTGTTAAATGAAATTTATTTGGATTTATTAAAGAAAGGAATATTAAACGAAACCCTTTGAGCGACCTTCGATCACACCTATTCACTTGTTTTTATTACCGCACCTTCAAAGATAGCAAGATGCAAAATGTGTTCTTATTGCCCTTATCTAGAATTTAAAGAATGAAAAAAATAGGAACATTTCTGGAAATGGAATATTGAAAAAAAAATTAAAAGTGATATTAAAAAAAAAAAAAATCAAGAATTTTTTTAATAGTGGAAAAAAAGGAAAATTAGGAATTTAAAAATCCCCCCCAAAATGTACTTTTTCTCTAAATTCCCCCCCAAAAATAAATTGTATGACGCACTTTGCGTCACCAAACCCCTCTCTGGGCACCCCTGGATATACATAATATAAAATATGAAAATAAAACATGTGTAAACTGTTTATAAAATGCATTGCAATTCGAATAAAATCGTGGCTTGATGACGTCATAAACTTTAAAGGCTCGATTACTGAATTGCGTAAAAGAAAAAGCCTTATAACTCCAAAATTTATAATCATATTAACTAACAGTTTACTGCGTCAGATTAAGCGTCCATTTCCATATAAAATATATCTTTGAATTGAAATTTGAATGAAATACAGGGTCATAAAAAATCGAAGAGTTTGGAAAATAAGATTACAAATATCTCGGCAACTCATTATCCGATCGACTTCATTTTTTATGCAAAATTTATGTTTCTTTATTGTATTTTATATTCACTCCTTAAAATAAACATTTTCGAAAAAAATTATATACCTTTCATTAGAACGAATATTTCGAGAGTCCGAAAAAAATAGTCACGGATAATCGAGGTTACCGAAATTCAATCAATGGGAAGCTTCTTCCCATTATTACATACTAAATACATACCAAATTTCAAGTCTCTATCTCAATTTGTTCGGGAGATAGAGCGTTTACAGACACACACACAGACAGACGGACAGCAATTTTTTTTTCTAAAAATATGTTTTTCGGAATCTCCAATGTCTAAAACGTGTAAATCCGTCAAAAATTTTTTTTTGGATTTTCAAAACGATTACAAGATTTACCCTGTACTACGTATGATGGGTAAGTAATAGATAGATTTTAATTACAATAGACCCGTACATAAAGTTTGGTCAGAAACAGTATCCTATTGCCGGATAACTATCGGCAAGGCGTGAGATAATTGTAAGCTTAGAATATTCTTTCTCAAGATGAGTTTCGGTTAAGAGCCAGGTAGGTTATATTAGAAGAATAGAAATAGAGCATGGGGATGCTCGTGAATAACATGGAATTTTAGGTTGGGCTAAGAAGATAAAAGGCTGGCTCAGCTGCTGATTTTAAGTGGCGAGTGCACGTGTGAACGATAATGGGGAACCCAGGTGTAAAGTTAGTTACGTCAAGAAGAGAGGTTACAATTGTATAGATAGAAGTAAGTTTAATAAAAGAAAGTCGGGAATAGTAAATGTCATACTTGACAGCGTTAGATAAAATTATGAGTGCAAGAACGCCCCCCCCAGACCACCTAAGAGTAAAAAAACGTGAGAATTTTCGGCGGGAAAAGGGTGAGATGACCCCGTAGTAGGTGGGATTTATTAAATGAAGAGATATCCAATAATTTTGTTTGGAGGCAGGTTTTCAGACAATGAGAAGTTTCTAGCCATTTGAGTGAATGGAAAGGGATGATAAGAAAATGAGAAGGTGGCCAGGATTGGGATAGAAAAAACGGGGAGAATATTTTGGGGGAGGAGACAGAGAAATAAGATAGGGGAGCAGAAAGAGGAGAGGGGATACGGAGGCAAGGAGTTGACGAGAGAAAAAGGTTGGTGATGATCAGAGGAAAGTGATGGGTTTTTTTTTGAAGTGTTGGAGAGGATAGAATAGCCGATTGAAAATTAGTCGAATTGTGAGTGATAGTGCCGGCTGAACTGTTTGAAAGGACCGATTTTAGGATGATCAGCGTACTGTTCCAGTTGACCGCAGGTATGATTTATTTACTAAGTATTCCGAATTGTTCTCATTCAAAAATTTAATGTAGATTTTAACGTAAGCTTGTATAGGGCTTCGTAGGCATCCTAACTAATGTGTTTAGATTAAGTGTATTTATTTGTTTATTTAGAATCAAGTCTAGTTCAGCTTATATTCAAATTATGAGTATAATCTTTAATTGTATTGTAACCTATTTGTGAAAGTTCTAATAAACTGTTTAGTTCTAATTTAATGTTTAATTATTTACCAATACAGAGAAGGCGGGAGGTGATGGTCTGCGTACGATTCTGGGTAACTACCACTATTTACTCACGATGCCACGCAACTTCCATTGTAGTTTTTTAATACTATTCAAATATTTAATTAATAAGAGAAGTAATCAATTAATCAATGGAAGTAATCTAATTAAAATTCAATCGAATCAATTAAAGCAAAGTAAGGATAACGTACCGCAGAGCCATCCCAGCAATGGTTACCGTGACCTATAGTTTTATACTATTGTTAAAAATTTAATGTATACCTCTGTAGTGGTAAATTATTTAATTTACCGTCAAAATTATTCAATTTGTTTAAAAAAAAAAAAAAAAAAAAAAAAAAAAAAACATGAAAGAAATTTTATTAAAATAAGGATTATAAACTTTTCGTTACTTTTCTCTTTCTTTGTTACAGATATGTTTAATGATACAGTGTTTGTTACTCTTTCCGTACAGTTTTGTATTGTGGAATGCTAGGGGTCAAGAATTTTTTTTTTCTTCCTTTTCCTTTCTCTTTCTCCACAAATGACATTATTCTTGGGTGAATGTAAATGTATTTTAAAATATTGTGTTACTTATATTATCTAGAGATCTTTAATTTGAGACATTATGATTTAAAGTACGATGGTCATTTAAATGTTTTTATACGAAATTTTCTATTCTCATTATTTATTATGGAATTAGTATAGGTTTTATCATATTCTAGTGTATTTTATGATTTATGAACTTTTGAGTATTACTGTATATATTATATTGGTTTTAATATTATTATTACTGGTTAAAATTTTGTTAGATAAGGAGAGGTTAGTTTTCGGTTTAAATTATTTGAACGGAAATTGGTATATTTTCTCCCGTATTTTAAATAAACATGCCCCCTTCAGACCCCCCTTCAGATACCGCCCAAGATCCTCCACCAAATAATAATCATGAATCGGAGGCGTTTATTAGAAAACTAACCGGATTTCAATCCGTTTTACCGCAATATGATAGTATTTCTGCCATTTCACCCAGTTATTTTATTGAGAATGTTGAAACAGTAACAGGTTTAGCTAGATGTACAGACCAAGAAAAATTATTAATTTTGCGTTCTCGTATTCGAGGAGAAGCCCTTTCAAGTGTAATTAATTCCCCTGATTTGAATCAAGAGAAAGATTACACGGAATTTAAGAAGAAATTTCTCTCTTATTTTGATACCCAATACAGTCTCGGAGTCAGGCAAAAGCAATTTTCGAACTGTGTTATGGCCCCAAATGAGTCTGTTAAAATGTACGCTGCACGCGTTTCTGTGGCAACTCAACGGTTTTTTAATTCACCTGACTTATCAAACGCCGCAATTAAAGCTATATTTGAGGAGACGAAGTTGGCAAAATTTATAGACGGTTTGTCAGCACGTTATAAAAATTCGGTCATTTTAAAAGACCCGAGATCATTTGAAGAGGCTTTAAATTTTGTTCAATCCCTTCAGGCGAATGACTTTTCGAATGATGAGATATTGGAGACTCAGTTTGCTAACAATACGTCAGCTGTTACTAACAACAGTGAGATTAAGTCCATGCTAGAGGCCCATGCGTCAAATACGACCCAGTTAATAAATAATCTTGCTAAGGAAGTTGAGCATTTGAAAATCGAACAAACATCTAGACGTCCTAATAATTCTCCCGATTTTCAAAGTAATTATAGACGTGGAAGGGACTTTCGTACATCGCAGAATAGATCTTTTGTACGCAGTAACCAGCCCACCTGTAATATGTGTAATCGATTTTCTCATTACACCTCCGAGTGCTTTTCGAATCCTGAGAGCAGAAATTTCCGAGGGAGAACTTACAATGATAGACGGTTTCAAAGACCTGTTCGTTCGCAGCGATTTAACAATAGCGGTCAAACTTCTCGCGGTTTCAGAAATAATTACACGGTTCCGGAAAACGCTTAAAGGGAACTGACCGTCAAAGCCCGCATGTTAGTTCCCTACTAGCCGCAGGAGAAAAAGGGCATACGACTGATTCTTACCTTGAAAGAATAAACACGCAAAATGTCTTACGCGATTTCGGGTGCGTTAAAAGGAAAAATTCTTTACCAGTTATTGAATTGAGAATTGCGGGTAATTTAATAAAATGCCTGGTAGACAGCGGTTCCAGTGCGTCACTTCTAACAGAAAGAATATTTAATCTGATTAAGGTAGATGACAGAGTCAAGCAGTTAAAAATCGATGCAAGAATTGTATCAGTTACAGGGGAAGATATGAACATTACCACTGCGGCGATTTTACCTATTCAAATTGGTACCAGACAATTTCAGCAGAAGTTTTATATAGTGAAAAATGATTTATCGAATTATTATAGTGCAATTGTAGGATATGATTTTTTAAAGTTGGGAAAATTTAGTGTTTGTTTTGATACAAATAAACTGAAATCAAAACACGCCGTTATCTCTATAAAGGATGCTTTGCACGATAGCGTTGGAGCGATCGAAACAAATTATGCATATTTACCAAAGAATGTTATTTTGGTGCCTCGAGAACGTAAAGACATAAACCTTTCTTTAGATAAAACTATACACACGGGTACTGCAGTGAAATTTTTTTCCAAATTGAAAAACCAACATATTAAAGTTATGAATAATGTATGCACGATAGAAAATGAACGATTTATAAGACTACAAGTTTCTAATTGTTCAGACGAAACTATCCATATAAATAAAAACACTAAATTTGGCACAGTTAGCAGTAGTTTTGATAATAGAAACACTGAGAAGTTAAAGCAATTAAGACGATCAGAATTACAGCCCTCTGACTTTAAACTTGAGCATTTAGACACTGTAACAAGAAATAAATTGCTAGATGTTTTATTTGAATTCGCAGACGTGTTTAGTAAAAGAGTGTATACGATAGGCAGAACAGAGGCGATACTACCGAAAATAAAAGTAGACGTTGAGAAATTACCGTCTAGCCGACCGTATCGGGTACCGGAAGCTTTACGACACGAAGTTGATCGTCAGATTCAAGAATTATTAGACGCTGACATTATAGAGCGTTCAGATTCGCATATTAGCTCGCCGCTAATTCTCATTAAAAAGAAAAACCCTACGAACGACCCAACAAAACAAAAGTGGCGTATGGTAGTTGATTATCGGAAAGTAAATGCGCACATTAAGTATCCGAGACATCGACTACCGATAATTCAACATTTATTGGAAAGATTAAGAGGAAATAAATTTTTCACAACATTAGATCTAAGTAATAGCTTTTGGCAAATTCCTTTGAGACCAGGTGACAGAGAAATTACTACATTTAGTTCAGAAAATGGCAATTTTCAATATAAGGTATTGGCTCAGGGCTTAATTAATAGTCCTGAGGAGTTTGCGAAATTAGCTGATCAAATATTAGCGCCCCTTTCAGAGTTACGAATATCAAATTATATTGACGATTTTGCGTTCGGATCGCAAAGCATTGAAGAGATGCTTTCAAAATTACGACAATTATTAGAAAGATTTCGCCAGTTTGGCATCACTGTAAACCCAGAAAAATGTTCATTTTTTCTGCCAGAAATTAATTTTCTAGGTCACAAATTAAATTCAGAAGGAATTCGACCTATTGATGAAAATATTGTAAAAATCCGAGATTTCCCGATCCCTAATACTGTTAAAAAGATCCGTAGGTTTGTGGGACTAGTATCATACTACAGAAAATTTATTAAAGACTTTTCTAAACTGTCAGCCCCCCTTACCGACCTCACTCGTAAGAATACGAGATTTCGATGGACAACGGACGCTCAGATTTCTTTTGAGAAACTTAAAGAGCATCTCTCCAACCCACCCATACTTATACACCCCGATTTTCAAAGAGATTTCATTCTTTCGGCGGACGCAAGTGATTTTTCTATCGGCGGAATGCTCGGTCAAGAAGACGTAAATGGTGTTATATTACCTATCGCATTCTATTCGAAAAAGCTTAACAATACTCAAAAGAAATACACGATTCAAGAAAAGGAGTTAATGGCGGTTATATGTGGCTTATCTACGTTTAAACATTACCTTTACGGACGACATTTTTTCATTAACTGCGATAATAAAGCGATTACTCAAATGTCGAAACTTGAATCGCCAGGAAATCGACTTACGCGATGGTTTACTATTTTAGCTGAGTATAACTATGAATTTAGGCATATTTCCTCTTCGGAAAATGTGGTCGCAGACATTTTGTCAAGAGATTTCTTTCCAAATTCCGAAAAAAAAGATAAGAGAAACCTTGCACCTCAAAGAGTCAATGTATTACATAAATTCGAACCAGATAATTCTTTAAACTTTCATAATCCCAGTTTAGGCGTAGGTCTTATGAATTTCGGAAATTCGTGCTATATGAATGTTGTTTTACAGACACTTATTTCATTACAAGCATTAAAACAATATCTCTCATGTGACATGTCACACTGTACTAATCCGAATTTTTGCATGATATGTTTGTTAAAGAAACATTTCCTTTCTTTAAGTACGACCACAGGAAAAACTATGCGACCAACAGACGTTTATAATCACTTAGAACAAATTGGCACAGATTTTCAAAAATTTATGCAAGCAGATGTTCACGAATTTTTATGTCAAGTACTACACAAAATTGAGCTAGCTACTCCATTTCACAAAATTTACTGTAATTCTATCCCCGCTAATGATATATCTCCCTCGATTCATTCAATTTTCCAAGGGATACTTCAAAGCCAAATCCAATGTTTAAACTGTAATAAGCGAAGTTTTGCATTCGATTCCTTTACAGACTTATCTTTATCATTAACACAAGCTACAAATACGTTAGAAGACGCTTTACAACAGTTCACGACATTTGAGCAACTTTCTGAAAACTATAAATGTTATAATTGTAAAAATTATGTTAAAGCTTTAAAGAAAATCTCTATTTCAAAAATTCCTGAAGTAATCACCTTTCAAATAAAAAGATTTGAATATTCAAATTCTCACGAAAACAAAAATTCTAAAATCATCTCATATCCTTTAGACTTAGACTTAAGTTCATATGTCGTTAATTCAATGGTTAATGAAGTATTATATTATAATTTGAAAGCGGTAATCGTACATAAAGGTCCCTTTAGTGATAATGGACATTACTATTGTTACATTAGAGATGCACAAAATAATTGGATGTTAATGGACGATTCTGAAGTTAGGTTGGTAACACCGCAAACTGTCATTAATGATGAAGCTTATATATTATTGTATTGTGGTGTAGCGAGTGTTAATATCAAACATAAACATTCACGCACAGCTAAACTAATAAAGAATCCACTGGATTCAATTAAAAATTATTTAATTAAAAAAAATATTCTGTACAAGTTCTTTGTGATTTACAATTTAATCGTGATCTTCATAATCACCGCAGAACACAGCGGAAAGCACTAAAAAGACATCTCACTCAAACCGGAGCTGTTTACAAGCGAACCTCATCGCTCGCTTTCCATCAACAGACTCCTCGCTTCTCTACGTCTACGTGTACATTGTCCACTGGGGGTAAGGGCGGAAGTTCTCGGTCATTGCTCCAAAATGACCAACCCCCTCCCCACTTCTGCGAGCATCTTCTAACGTTCAGAAGGAAACAAGCGTTCTTTTGGAGAAATACTGCACCCTGCAGCCGTTGTTACAGCTCCTTCCCCCTAAAGAATTTTCATACGGTGCATACACCTATGAAAATGTAAATTTGAACCAGGTACCGAGCCCCACATTCTTAACACACTAAATCTGAAAGGTCCCAACACCTAAACTCCAGTTGGAAGTGCTAAGGAAATACCTTAATAACTTTACCTTAATAACTTTACCTTAATACTTTTACCTTTTACTAATACCTTAATAACTTTATACACTTTAATTTTTCTCTATACAAGGTTCATACAGACGCACGCGTACTCAGTTTTGAAAGACTCATGATAATCCTAGATTTCACTTATGAATTTCCATAACAATTCAAATAATAAAAACATTTTCGTAATCAAATCTAATATAACAGATGAGATATTTATCTGAGTTCAATAACTGACACAGTGCGATTCCTTGACATTAATTCTAAAAAAAATACTAAATTACACACAAAATATATACAAGTGATAAATAACAAAAAAAAAAAAACAATAACTCGTAAATAAAAATTATAAACAAATACTAATTCGGGAATCAAGTAAAGAAATTACACTATTCGGTCCTACTTAACCCATCTGCATTCCCGTGAAGTTTCCCAGGTTTGTGTTCGATTTTGAAGTTGAATGACTGCAAATACAATGCCCACCTAGTCAATCTCGCATTGTTCCCCATCATAGTTTTTAAGTACGTCAGAGGATTGTGATCTGTTTGGACTACAAACCGCTGCCCGTCCAGGTAGTGATTCAGTTTTTTCAGACCGTACACAATTGCTGCCAATTCCCGTTCAACAGTGCTGTAATTCTGCTCTGCCCTGGAAAATTTTTTACTCAAGTACAGAATGGGATGTTCCTCCCCATCTCGTACCTGTGACAGGACTATACCAGCACCATATAAACTTGCGTCGGTCTGCACAATAAACTCCTGACTATAATCTGGGGCGTACAATACGGGACTCTGGGTTAACTTCTCTTTTAATTCCTGGAAAGCCTTTTCGCACTCCTCACTCCACTCTATCTTTTCTTTTTTGATCTTCCCTTTCAAAACATTTGTTAAGGGGACTGCAATTACAGCATAATCCTTTATATACCGTGAATAATAACCCGTCATTCCCAGAAATGACCTCATTTGCGTCTTAGTGGAAGGCGTTGGAAATTCCTGGATAGCCTTCACTTTTATGTCACTGGGAGACCGCTTCCCCGAACCTACCTCGTGACCCAAAAACCTCACACTATCCTGTGCAAATTTACACTTTGTGGGTTTCACTGTTAGGCCGGCCTCTAACAATCGCTTCAGAACCTCAGCGATGTCCTTCATGTGACTCTCCCATGTAAGAGAGAACACCGCAATGTCATCGATATATGGCAAGGCAAACAATTCAAACCCACCCAAAACACTTGCGATTAATTTGCAAAAGTAGAAAGGTGCGTTCAGGAGACCAAACATCATGACCTTGGGTAAAAATACTCCGAAAGGTGTCACAAACGCAGCGTACCTTTGGGCCCTTTTGGTCAGTGGTATCTGGAAATAACCTTTGGTTAAATCCATTACCGTGATGAAAGTCGCCGAACTCACTTTTTCTACGACCTCCTCTATATTGGGGAGTGGAAAAAATTCCGTTCGGGTCTTCGCATTTAATCTGCGATAGTCCACACAGGGACGAGGATCCTTTCCCGGAACCTCTACCAAAATCATGGGGGACGTAAAATCAGACTGCCCTACTTCTATCACTCCTAATTCCAATAGTCTCCTGATTTCCTCTCTTAAAATTTCGGTCTGCCTAGGTGACATTCTATAAGGTTTCGCCCTCACCGGCGATTCATCTGTCAACTCGATATCCATCTCTACCAGATGGGTACGTCCAGGGTCTGAAGAAAAAACTTTTCTATTTCTCTCTATAACCTCCTTAAACAAACTTATTTGGCTATCTGTCACTTTTTTCTCTAACTCGCTGTTATACACAACTTCCCAGAAGTCAATTTGTGTGGGGTTTGGCAGGGGATAAGGGATCTCAGCATCTTCTTCCACCTCTTCCGCATCTATGTCAATCAGCAGATTAACAAATTCAGGCCGCTTGTAATAAGGTTTCAAAAGATTCACATGGTAGATAGTCGCCTTATTGCGCCTCTCTGGCAAGTCAACTGTGTAATTTGTTTCCGAAATCACTCCAGTGACAGTTCCCGGCCCGGCCCAATTTACGGCCATCTTATGAGGCTTTGATGTTGCCAAAACCAACACCTGGTCACCAACTTTGAATTTTCTAGTTACCGCATTCCTATCATACCATGTCTTCCTTTTGTCCTGACATTCCTCCATACGCCTAGTTGCTAAATCCTGACACCTTTTCAACCTATTCGTCAAGTTCAAAATGTAATCAACCACATTTTGATCCGTGTTACCTTGACCCATCCAATTCTCATAAACTAACGTGTGCGGCATGCGTAAATTTTTTCCATGAACCAGCTCGGCAGGACTAAACCCAGTACTTTCATGCGTCACAGTTCTTAGAGCAAACAACGCCATAGGCAAAACCTCTTCCCAGTCTCGACCTGACTCTAGACATAAGGCTTTAAGTACTTTCTTCAAAGTAGAATGCATCCTTTCCACGCTGTTCGACTCCGGATGGCAAACTGAGCTATGCGACACTTTGATACCAAATACATTAAAAAATTCTGATGTTAACTCGCTGGTAAAAGATTTTCCTAGGTCACTTTGCACCTCTCTCGGATAACCTGTCTTAGCGAATATCTGTACCAAAGCATCAATAACGGATGTGGAAGTGATGTTTTCCACCGGAATAGCATCAGGATATTTAGAAGCGAGGCAAATGGATGTAATTAAGTACTTGTTGTTTTTATTACTAGTTTGCAGGGGACCAACCGCGTCTAAATTTATTTTGGTAAAGCATTCCGAAATTATCGGTACTAACTTCAAAGGGGCCTTTTGCCTATCTCGATTGCTACCTACCTTTTGACATGTATCACAAGTCTTAACATAATTCTCAATATCGTGATAACAGTTTGGCCAAAAGTAACATCTCAGAACCCTATCCTTGGACTTAGTCGTACCCAAATGCCCTGACACCTGCTCATGACACAATGCTAGAACTTCTCTACGATAAACTTCCGGCACACATAACTGCACTTTATCATCACCTCTCCGTGACTGCGATACCCGCACAAGCTTACCATCTCTAACACAAAATTCTTTTTCGTTAGGTTTACTGGCCTTCTCCCACAACTGCTTAAGTGAAGCGCAATTTATCTGCTCTTCCTTAAATTTCTCTGCGGATACCTTCTCCAAACCCGACTCTGCCTCTAACCTTTCCGGAATAACTATCCCATCTACTTCCTCACCGCTACTAGACTCCCCTTCATCCGGTTCTCCATCCTCCGAACCAAATTCACTCTCAACTTGCACAGCGGACATTTCTCTCTCATGTCCCCGCCTCTGACTGCGCGTCATTACAGCATTTACCGGTACAGGATTACCCCTCGACTCCTCAATAAGCTCAGCCGTTTTGTTTCCTAACAAATAATAACCTTGTTCTAACTCGATAGGTTTCACAGCTGCCTTAGTGACCACCGTTCCAAAATCTCCTTTAATTGTAACTCTAGCCAATGGCAAACATTTACATTCATTATCCAGGGGTTGTTTAATCCAAGTGACTTCACCAATCAAATCCTCATTATCAATCCAGCTACGGTCACAAAGATCAATGCCAGCCCCAGTATCCCGTAAGTAATCCCGTTCTATTCCATTAATTTCTGCCTTTTTGAAATACGGTGCAAAACACTCTCCTAAACTAACATCTACACCCAGGTGACTAACTACATCTCCAGAGTCTTTACGTTTTAAATCTGGGCAATCCGGTCTGATATGCCCTGCACGGTTACACTGGAAACAGACAATAGGTTTCCTTCTATCAAACTTATCTTTATTCCAAGAATTTCTACTTGCGTGATCCTTTTTATCAGCCCCTCCCGACTTTACTGCCTGTTCCCCCTTACTCTTGAAGTTATCCTGACCGTTCCTGTCCCTACCAAATGACTTATTATTCCAAAATTTATTTTCCATTTTCTTAAAATTCCCTCTCACACTCTCATATTTATCGCATTTTTCTGCTAAATAGGATGCTGTCTTCAACTCATCCCATTCGTCTAAGAATTTCTCTTTAATTTCAAAAGGGACTCTACGTTTCACCTGCTCTGTGAGTATAAGTTCTTTGAGGGATTCGAAATCATTCACTTCAACCGTTTCCAACCAGTTATCCAAATACCCTCTCAGCTCATACACAAGTTCAGACCACAGTGCACCTGACTTCCTTTGATGGTTTTCAAATTTAGTTTTAAGGGCACCAGCTCCTAATCTAAACCTTTTTAACAAAACGCTTTTGATGTGCTGATAGTCATCCCTTTTCTCTAGCGGTTCCTTTACAATAATTTCCGCAACATCTACAGGCAACAAGGGTATAAGCTGTGATACATAATTAGATTCATCTAAATTTTCTTTTAACGCCTGACTCTCAAAAATCATAAAAAATAAAGTAATGTCAATGGATTTAGGGTCAAATTTTGGGACTAAATCTTTTAAACTTACTTTTTTATCTTTACTTTCTGCCACTACAGAAACAGTGGAAGCTACAGAGGTAGTATCTACATTGTATTGTAACTTCGCCTTCTCTAACTCCAACTGTCTATCTTTCTCTCTTTCTGCCAATTTATCTAACCTTTCTTGCTCCGCTAATTTGTCTGATCTTTCTTGCTCTGCCAGTTTTTCCCTCTCTATTAATATCCCTTCCAACATATCTTTAGCCATTTGCTCCTCATAATCAGAGGCACGCAAAATTGCCTGAATTATCGCTACCTTTTTACTGTCCGCAGGTAATTCTGTATCAAAATCGGCCGCGAGCAATAGCAGAACGCTTTTATTTTGTTTATTCAAGAAACTGGCCATAATTAAACACAGAAAATATCTCAACACAAAATACAAAAAAGCACAATAATTTTCCCGAACACAATTAGCAATAAAAAAGCAAAGAAAATCAAGGATCTACTTTTCTTTTCAAAACTGAGTAACTCCCTAAATAAAACACCATAAATGATAAGATAAACCCAAAAAACACTCATAAAAATACTACACAGTAAAGAAAAGACTTAGTAGATTAATTTAAACAAAATTCCTTTCTACTAGGAATATGAATTTATTTTAAAAATGAATTCACAGTGATAATTTTCATTAATTCAATCTCCTACCTCTAAACAAATGCTTTCACACTGTAACACATATTGTTTAGCTGCATTAGCACTCTACATGTGCATAAAAAATAATTTAATCTTTATACTTATCACAAAAGAACAAAAACATACATAAAATAAATAACCCGCCACTTCTGCAATAAATATTTACCTGAGAACATTAGTACAATAACCAGAGAATATAAAATAACTTATAGCTATCCCGTACGCATGAACCTTGAAGTAATAATAATAATAATAAACCCTACTTCAAATTACTTAGCCCAACATTATTTCTACTAAATTTATGTACATGTATATATAACAATGGGACCTCCCAAAATTCAGCATGCACGAGAAATATAGGGGCTTACCATTCCATATTTGATGTTTACGCTGGGGGACACATAGCAAATTCCAGGCAAATTCCAGGGTCGGCAGATAAACAGTCCAACAGCAATGAAGCTCCACACCGGATCTTTATCGATGGTATCCACTCGCTCCACTTCACAAGAATGAATCCTTGACCTTCCGGACAGAACACTGATTCTTCTTTACAGAGACTCCAAATGTCAGAAAATAAAACTCTGGATACTTGGCCGTTCCAAAACTCGTGGAAATCGTCGACAAAGTTCTACCACAAAATGCGTGCTTATACGATAACTGCACGACTTTTATAATTATAATTTTTTTTTGCAGAAGGTGGCTAAGAATTCGTGGAACTAATTAATCTAGTTCCAACATCCCACCGAGCACTGCCACCATTAATCATAAGCTGTGGTGTAGCGAGTGTTAATATCAAACATAAACATTCACGCACAGCTAAACTAATAAAGAATCCACTGGATTCAATTAAAAATTATTTAATTAAAAAAAATATTCTGTACAAGTTCTTTGTGATTTACAATTTAATCGTGATCTTCATAATCACCGCAGAACACAGCGGAAAGCACTAAAAAGACATCTCACTCAAACCGGAGCTGTTTACAAGCGAACCTCATCGCTCGCTTTCCATCAACAGACTCCTCGCTTCTCTACGTCTACGTGTACATTGTCCACTGGGGGTAAGGGCGGAAGTTCTCGGTCATTGCTCCAAAATGACCAACCCCCTCCCCACTTCTGCGAGCATCTTCTAACGTTCAGAAGGAAACAAGCGTTCTTTTGGAGAAATACTGCACCCTGCAGCCGTTGTTACAGTATGCTAAAACAGCGGATGATCAAACGTCGCACTTAAATCAGTTAAAATTAAACGCTATTCAAATCGATGTCCCTACTATTAATGATATTAAGACCGAACAACGCAACGACGACAAACTACTACAAATTATTACTGAATTAGAGAACAGCCCTAGGCAAATCTCACAAAAATTTCCCAATTATCTTTTACGAAACGGATTATTATTGCATACAGCATCTATTCCTAGCGTACGAAAATCTAAGATGGTCCAGCAAATAGTTGTTCCAAAAAAATATCAAGCCCATATACTTAACATTTCACACTTAACTCATTATGGTGTAATGAAAACTTACAATACTGCTCGTCAAAAATATTATTGGAATAATCTTTATTCTGACACCAAGAATTTCGTCGAATCATGTCAGACCTGTATTTCGTTTAAGTCACCACATAAGATTGCCCCAGTCCCCATACAGGCCCATTACCTTCCATCAAAAGTAAATCAATTCATATCCGGTGATTTTATAGGCCCGTTTAATAAAACATCAAGGAATAACAGATATATTCTTACTTTTGTAGATCATTTCTCCAAATATATTAAACTTTACCCGTTGCCTAATACTACAGCATTTTATGTGGCTGAATGTCTAATAGATTACATTGGTACTTTTGGCGTCCCAGATAAATATTTAACGGACCGAGCTAGTTGTTTTACGGCAGAAGTTCTTCAAAAATTATGTAAGCGATTCGGCGTAACGAAATTAGCAACGACCCCGCAATTACCAAGGTCAAATGGTTCCGCTGAAGTAATTAACAAAAATATAAAGAAATCGCTTGCCATTTTTGCAGAAGAAACGTTAAATTGGGACGAATTTACCTCATATTACGCTCTAATTTACAACAACACGCATCACACTTCTATAAATGAAAAGCCCTCTTTTGTCCAGTTCGGGTTTGAACCAAAAATGCCTACGGATATTATAAATGAGCCGACATCAGTGGAACATGTTTCTCATCAAGATTATGTGAAAAAAAGAGCTTTGCAATTGCAGTATGTTAACCGAAAAATAAAAGAGAGTATAGCACGTGCAGCTGAAAAATCACGCGATTATCAACATACTTTCGCTAAGAATAGGGATTTTGTTCCAGGTCAACGTGTTTTTCTTCATACTAGAGATTGTGACAGATATAAACTAACTACAAAAAAGCGTTTTAATGTTGGTCCATACGAAATTAAACAGCGACATAATGCGGTTAACTATACTATTTTTGACCCATTCAAATTACACACAAAAGGCGTTAAAGTGCACGCCGAAAGACTTATTCCTTGTCCCGACCGGAGAAGACACTTAAATCTTCACCCCCCTATTAAGGCTACAGACTCCCCGGGAAACACCCACAGGCAGTGTATCTCACCTGCGAGACCACACGCGGTTTTCGATGACAATGAAAATTTAGACTTATTATGGCCTTCAAGTTTTCAGGGTAACGGTAGCAGCCAAAACTCTCCTGTTATTATCACCGTTCCCCCTACAGTTGACAATTCATTCAGCGACACTGAAATGTCTCACACGGCTATTACCCCTCCAGACATAAGTCCTCCTGCCACCCCATCATGTCAAGATTCAGAAATTATTGCGTCGCAAACGAACGCACCTGAAAGTGATAGTTCTCAGGACACTATTGTATACTCCCCACCCACACACATAAATGGGGGGCAGAGTCACATTTATGACTTGCGGCCTATTGAACCACGTTATTTAGCTGATCGTTTTTTGGACTGGGCGTACAGGGTTACAGAATAGGATTTAAAGAAAAAAAAAAAGGAAAAAAGGAAAAAAAAAATATATTTTATTATTTGGGATGGAAGATCCACTTGTTTAGTCATAGTATAAAAGATATTGATGTGATGTGATGTTTTATCATTTATACTTTATTATTGTGCATATTTAATTATTTTTTTTTGTAGCTAATGATAATTTATAGGATTTGTAGTGACATTTAGTTGAACTGATAACTAGTAGTATGAGGATTAATATTTTATAGTACCGTAAACAAATGTCTAGTGTATTTAGTTTGTATTATGAAATTACTATTTTAGCTTATGTATATAAATATTCCATTTGCGCTAAAATACATATTATTTACCTTTATAGTTCGTGTAAAAGTTTGACAAGTGTTTGAATTATATTTTTTAGACATATTTTGTTGAAATTACTATTTTAGCTTATGTATATAAATATTCCATTGGCGCTAAAATACATGTTATTTACCTTTATAGTTCGTTTACAAGTTTTAGAATTAATTTTCTTTATTACCATTTATATTTGTTGAAATCTCTAATATTAAATTTATAGATAGTTAAGTTTTTGATAGGGTTTTAAAAATTCATAACTTTTTCTCTCCTCTCTTTTACATTTCAGCACTGACTTTCAACTTTAGCATTATCTATAAATTTGCTACATTATTTTTTACACTTTCTCTCTAAGTAGATTTTATAATTATACATTTTCTGCATAATATAAGTAATTTTGTCAGTTGTTAATTTAAAAATGTGGGCTAAATTGATCTCAAATTTGGGTTTTTTCGCTACATTCTGGCCAGGGTTGTGGAAATAACAATTTAGAGCGATATTTACCCATGTACATTTTATTTCCTCTCCTTTTTTTTTGTTTTTTTTATGTATAATTCTTTTCAAAATTTGCTTTTTCAATTTCATTAATAGAAAAATTTTTATATGCATTTTTTTTTGGTTCCACATTATAACATTTATCGACAACTTAGTGGATTATCAGTAGTATTTCTGCTGTTTTATTAGTTGCTTCTTACGGAAAAGAACACGTCACTGTTGAGTTTCTCATATTAAATGGAAAAAAAAAAGAGAGAGAAAGAAAGAAAGAAAATTAATATTACACAAATAAATAAATTTAAATTAAAAAAAAAAAAAAAAAAAAAAAAATTAAAAGAATGAAAACGAATTCACATTTATATTATTAATGTTATTATTTTGTGAGATTCGAAACTTTAATATGTTATTAGCACATTTGTCTTTATTAATATAAATTAACTTTTAAATTTTTTCGGAATACTGTGTAAACTAAATCATTTCCTTGCAGTTTTGCTACTTCACTTCGCCAAGGAGGTGTGTTCACGCCAAAGGCATCTTCACGGTGAAATATGCACAAATATGAGAAATTGCTCCCATATATCCAAAAGCCTTTGGAGAACTTTAGAGTTGCCTCAGGACTCTTGTTATTTTCACTCCTGCAAGACATGTATTGTCATTAAACGAACATTTGTTTTGTCGGGAAATGAACTACTTCATCCTTCTCATTTTCTGGTACGTGCAGACCCCATTCGAAACGACAGTGCATCTACTACATATGAGTGTTTAACGAACATCATGCAACAATGTGCGTGTACTTCAAATAATTGTAATGGTGATTCTCATTTTTGCGGACATAATACATGTTTTCCTAATAGCACATGCTTTTGTTTTTCTACATTTAAACGAGTGGACCTAATCGCCGTGATGCCGGACTCAACGATTACCAATCCAAAATTAATTAATTTGGATGTGTGCTTCTACGACTCCAAGATTAATACTGTTCACAGTGTACGCAGAAAACTCTTAGAAGGCGAAACGGCGTCTTTTACACAGAACAATTTGACTTTTTCCTTTCGGGACCCGTTGCTACATTTTCCAGACTCAGGACGCGTCATTCTTAGGAGTTCTGATTTCGAACACGTGTTAACCATACCGTCTGACAATATAATTCATATCCCATTCGAACTATTAGCTTATAAAACTGATTTAGAAATCACTTACCTCCACAAAAGTGGAAAAGTTGTATTTGGTACGGTACATGTCAATGGAAAATCGTTGTGCCAAATCAGACACTGTTTCCTATGTAAGGAAATCTTATCACATTTTCAATGTTATCCTGCCATATTTCGCTATTCTCTTTATTTTATTATTTCAGTGTCATTTATTTTATTACTTTTGTGTGTTAAAATGATTTTTAAAAGTATGCAATTTTTATTTTTATCTGTACTTATGTGTTTATATGCAGTCCTTCGTGTCTTTAAATTCATCGCTCGGTGTTCATTGTTATTAGGTGCTTTTATCGGACACTCAATACGGGACATTTTACGTTCCTGCTATGTAAAACTGGAACAAAATGAGTACCGGAGAGGTAACATTCCCGTTCTGCCGGTGGTGATACTAGCATGTATTTGTCTTTTCTCCCCCACTACGGCAGACTGCAACATGAACACAATCATACAGTCTGACCTCAAGTCATGTACGACAATGAATGACGGTTCCCGTAACTGTAAAATCTTCACGACCGCAGAGATTTCGCTACCGTCATTGTTAGCGGAAAACTGTTTGTGGTTTTCTGACGCGAATGAAAACCATCTCTTCTCTTTAAAAATAAAACTAGAAGAAGTGCTTTGTACATTTAATAAAGAACGTCTTTACTTTACGTTTCCTGTGAGGGCTAAGCAAATTAGCCAGATCTCATGCATCTATAATAAATTTTGTGGGCAAGGCCAGCATTGTGTTTCGAAAACAATCAATGAAAATGGTCTGAAATTCGAAGCTGAAACTGCAGAGAGCCGTGAATTTCCGGGTTTTTCCGATTGTCTAGCTGGAGAAAATGGTTCAGGATGCTTTATTTTAACGCGGCCAAGTTGCAATTTTTATAGAGTCTGGTACGAGCCAAATTTGTTGCAGTGTTTCGAAGTCTCGAATATTGTAGGACACTCTTGTAAATATAAAATTCTAATCACTCACGTAGAAAATAACACAATTTCGAGACTTATTACTTCTGATACCGCTATCACGGACTCTGGTATAAGAATTACAGTGTTAGGCGCATACAATCAGCCTGTTTTACATTTCACTGATAAATTGATTCAAAGAGTGGGTAACCCCGAGGAGGCTTACTTAGCCCCAGCCTCAGAACGAAATTCTCCACAAGCACATATGGTTGGCGCTATCCAAGCGAACACTTCCTTTACAAAGAATTTTATATTCTCACCTGACCTCACAAAGTGCGATTTTTTCGAAGACAGATTACGATGTATTACGGCGCCTGACAATATAGAACGCCTGAGAGCTACACAGGAAACAGCGTTACCACTCCAAAGACACATACATTTCTTTAGAATCAACAATGAGAAACTCCAGTCTACACAGCTTTTATCATCAGCAGTACGAGTTCAGCTGCATTTTTCTAATTTTAAAATAGCAGTGCAAACTACTACTATTTGCCCGCAATTAAGCGAAGCTAATCTGATAATTAGTGGCTGTTATAATTGTAAGATTTTGGCTCGTTTAACTTTCACCGCGCATTCATCATGTCAAGTTGGAATGGTCACCGTACAACTACAGCATATATTAATACATACTAAGGCCATATTTCTTCAATTAGAAGACTCACAACATGTTGTAAAATTTCAGGCGGAAAAGAAGTGTGATACGGACAAATTATGCCTTAAATCAAATACTATCTCACAATGTCGCACCTTTAAATATTGCTTAGACGAACCGTTGGTAGAATTATTAAAACTAGACACAAATTACACAGCTTCAATTAGTGCTACTACAACAACCCAAGTATGGGATTGGCTGCAAATTCCAAATTTGGGCAGCACATTTTTCTTTTTAAAATTGGTAGGCGCTGCATTATTCATTATTTGTATTATAATTACAACATTCGCGACTGTCATTACTTGTTGTTGCAAATCACGTTAAAAGTTATTGTTAGCTAGTCACAAGACATATAAAAAAAAAAAAAAAAAAAAAAAAAAAAAAAATCTCTTTTAGTATTTCAATTTTACATAACTTTATGCTGTCTGGTATTTTATTGCGTTGGTATATCCTATGTCTTATGGCTAGTAGTTTTATCATGTTTGTATTGTATTTAGTGTTTATTGTGCATTTTCCTAGTTTTATGTTATATTTATGTTGTTGGGATGCCTAGTTATTTCAGAATAGGGAGTTTAGGATTTTTTCTTTTTTTTTCTTGTTTTTTTTCTTTTATTTAGCCTTTTCTAATATTGCCGGATAACTATCGGCAAGGCGTGAGATAATTGTAAGCTTAGAATATTCTTTCTCAAGATGAGTTTCGGTTAAGAGCCAGGTAGGTTATATTAGAAGAATAGAAATAGAGCATGGGGATGCTCGTGAATAACATGGAATTTTAGGTTGGGCTAAGAAGATAAAAGGCTGGCTCAGCTGCTGATTTTAAGTGGCGAGTGCACGTGTGAACGATAATGGGGAACCCAGGTGTAAAGTTAGTTACGTCAAGAAGAGAGGTTACAATTGTATAGATAGAAGTAAGTTTAATAAAAGAAAGTCGGGAATAGTAAATGTCATACTTGACAGCGTTAGATAAAATTATGAGTGCAAGAACGCCCCCCCCCCAGACCACCTAAGAGTAAAAAAACGTGAGAATTTTCGGCGGGAAAAGGGTGAGATGACCCCGTAGTAGGTGGGATTTATTAAATGAAGAGATATCCAATAATTTTGTTTGGAGGCAGGTTTTCAGACAATGAGAAGTTTCTAGCCATTTGAGTGAATGGAAAGGGATGATAAGAAAATGAGAAGGTGGCCAGGATTGGGATAGAAAAAACGGGGAGAATATTTTGGGGGAGGAGACAGAGAAATAAGATAGGGGAGCAGAAAGAGGAGAGGGGATACGGAGGCAAGGAGTTGACGAGAGAAAAAGGTTGGTGATGATCAGAGGAAAGTGATGGGTTTTTTTTGAAGTGTTGGAGAGGATAGAATAGCCGATTGAAAATTAGTCGAATTGTGAGTGATAGTGCCGGCTGAACTGTTTGAAAGGACCGATTTTAGGATGATCAGCGTACTGTTCCAGTTGACCGCAGGTATGATTTATTTACTAAGTATTCCGAATTGTTCTCATTCAAAAATTTAATGTAGATTTTAACGTAAGCTTGTATAGGGCTTCGTAGGCATCCTAACTAATGTGTTTAGATTAAGTGTATTTATTTGTTTATTTAGAATCAAGTCTAGTTCAGCTTATATTCAAATTATGAGTATAATCTTTAATTGTATTGTAACCTATTTGTGAAAGTTCTAATAAACTGTTTAGTTCTAATTTAATGTTTAATTATTTACCAATACAGAGAAGGCGGGAGGTGATGGTCTGCGTACGATTCTGGGTAACTACCACTATTTACTCACGATGCCACGCAACTTCCATTGTAGTTTTTTAATACTATTCAAATATTTAATTAATAAGAGAAGTAATCAATTAATCAATGGAAGTAATCTAATTAAAATTCAATCGAATCAATTAAAGCAAAGTAAGGATAACGTACCGCAGAGCCATCCCAGCACTATGATTTAATCGAGTCATTTATTCATCCTTCGAGTAAGCGGTCTCAGAGACCGCTCACAGTAGTTATACGACATTTTTTCTCACAGCAGTTAAGGGTTAAATGTCTTACACGAGACAGTTAATTTCACGATTTTTCATAATTTAAATCTTTTAGTTCCGTAATGAGTAGTACATAATATTTTCGGGGCATCCAAAGAGCGAAACTCTTGTAGGAGAAATTTAATATAAAAGGCACGATTAACTCATGGGATACTGTTTCTGTACTAAACTTTTATGTAACATAACTATTATAATTAAATTTCACCCATTCAGAAATCTGTAGCGCTATTAGTACTAGCGCTACAAACAAAACAAAACTTTACTAGTATCTATAGTTAAACTGAAAATTACAAATCAAACTGTGAAAATTGAAAAAAAAAAAAAAAAAAGGGAGAAAAAAAACAACAACAACAACAAAAAAAAAAAAAACAAGTGAGTAAGTATGATCGAAGATCGCAAAGGGTTTCATTTAATATTCCTTTTAAAACACTTTATCCTTTCTTTAATAAATCCAAATAAATTTCATTTTCCAAAAAAAAAAAAAAAAAAAGAAGGAAAAAAAAGTCATGTTTTTTATAAAGTAAAAATTTACCGGTCTATTTTTCTCGTTTTTTCGAAAATCTGAACCGGTTCGATAGCGGGCTTTTAATAAAAAAGTATGTGTTGCTGACGACTGGGATTTTCGCTAATCGTTGCCACAGATTAATCTCGGAAAATGAAACATTTGAAGCTACTGAAAAAATTAATAGCTCGTAAAGTATTTCTCACAAAATTGTTAGACAAACTGCGTTAGAAAGGTAAAAAGTTGTATTTTTCTTGATATAAATTTAAAATCTAATGATTATGCCGTTTTTCAAATATTGAATTTCAAAAATTACCAAATTTTACAATGGAGTAAAATAGCGAAATCTTCACGTATAAAAAGATAATGATAACGGCTTTGTGTCCTGACGTATATATATACTGACTATAGCACGAGTCACAAATTATAGTAGCCTTACTATTCTGTTAAAATATAAAAGTTAATCATGATGTCACGAGTGCATGATCTATATATTTAAAACGCTAAGCGATTTCTTTAGACAATCCGTGAGAACAAACTACTGCATCAAATTACACCATTCTTTTTTTAAATGAAAGCTATTTGGACACAGATTTGTTATCGTGCATTCGTTTGTTCGAAAATTTAATTAATTAGCCGTAATTTTCAATTAAACTTTTACTTCTGCTTATGACGTCATAAAGTCGGAAACTCCCACTGTTACGAGGAATAGAGTTTATTCTCTGAACTCCATGGTTCACCAATCTTTTGACATTAGCTAATATCAACTAGGTAATATTTAAACATTGAAATGTAAAATCTTAAAAAAACTTACTTAAATTTAGCTAGAATATAATAATAATAAAATAACTAAACATAAACATATCAATATGAATAACAAATATCACGTAAAATGTTGCAATTTAAATGATTCCAATTGAAACAAGATTCGGAGAGTTATCCCTGACGCCCAGCTAACATAAAAGTACCTATTTTATTTTATTTATTTACACACATATTCAATTTTATTATAAAACACCAGGTTGCCATACAAGGTAAAAATCATCATTTAGGCGCCAAAAATTAACCCCGGTGCGTCTGCGATAATCAAAATTGTTTTGGTTGCACCGCATATTTCAAAATTAATTAAATCCATGATTATTGTTTCTTTCTCAGATTAAAAATAAGAAAATTGGTACTTCTCTATTATCCCGTCAAACACTTTTCATAACACATAACTATCGCCAAACTGTAACGCCCAATAAACGGGAGAACGTTGCCATTGAAATATCAAACTAAATAAATAAGTAAAATATAATAATTTAAGGACACGATTGTTATTTTAATTAATGAAATAACTAATAAATCAGTTCAACATATTGAAAAATAGACGCAAATGTCGAATTAAAAATCATTTGATGACGTATAACAAATACGTATAATGCTTCTGACATAAAGTAAGTGGGACTGCATTTTTGGCGTTTAATTTTACAGTTTGGCGATAGTTTTTTGTTATGAAAAGTGGTCGACCGGATAATAGAGAAGTAATCAGAAAATTTAATGCTTAACGAAATTCAATTATTTAATCGATCGCAAGATATAGCAAGAATGTAGTCGCAGAATGGAAATTAAGAAATCTGGAGACAATAATCATAAACGAACACAAAACTGAAATCAGGCTATGGCTTAGATATGTAGACGACATATTTATTATCACAAATAAACGAATTAATGTAGATAACCTGCTTGACAAAGTAAATTCGTATGATAAGAATATCCAGTTTACAATAGAAAAAGAAGTAAAGCATTCGATCAACTATACTGAGATGTAAAAATAACTCATAATATAACTAAAATAAATACTACAGTATATAGAAAACCCACAGCAAACTTAAATATAATCTCCTATAAAGCCGATACCCCACTACCATACAGATTAGCAGCCATGAATACATATATAAATAGAACTCTACATGTTTGTTCAACAGAAAAATCACTAAAGGAAGAATTAAAAATCATTGAAAACATAGGTTTAAAGGCAGGACATCCGAGAAAAACTATACTTAAACTAATTGAAAGAGTAAGAGAAAGAATTGACCATATACACCAGCACAGAGTAATCTAACATACACTCCACCTATTCCATATATAAAAGGTGTATCTTTGAAAATAAAACGAGAATTAGAAAAATTAGGAAAAATAGTCCCACTAACCCCCAATCCATCCCTCTTCAAATCAATAACAAATGAAACAGAAAAATATGAGGAAATACAAACAGCAGGAATATACAGAATAAATTGTCTAAACAGCAGAAATGAAAAGGTTACTTACATAGGAATGACAAAGAGAAAAATAGAAGAAAGAATGAAAGAACATATCCGAGATATAAAACTAAATAAACAGTCAACAGCTCTTGCAAGATTAAACACTAAAACCTCAATAAAACTTGAAACCCGACAAATACAGAAAATAGCTAACTAAGAAAATTTACATAACGCTTTAATAAGAGAATCAATAGAAATCAATGCATCCAAAGTAGCATGCAATGACATGGTACACTCATTACTTGATTGCCGCTGGAAAAAAAAAATGTTGGAAGCGGGGGAAAGAGAGAGAGAGAGAATATTGAATGCCGATAGGGGGAGCTCTTCAACCAGCAGTCATATATATAATGGAAAGGAAGGAAGTTGAAGATCACAACTGATGATGACCTAGCGGGGGGGGGGGGTGCTGAAAGCGCTATTGTCATGTGGTAGAGATTTTTATTGGAGACTGTTTTTACATTTTTTAAATTGGGGGACGTTTTTAGTAAAAATGTTTAAGAAATATTGGTAAAATGTACAAATAGTAAATTGTTATTGTAATTTTTTCCGTCAAGTTTTGACGGGTTCCATCTAGTTGTTATTTAATTCTCGGCGATTAGCATATTTTTGTCCACCTTAGTGAGGCATATCAATTTCATTATATACTTGAAGTATTGTAAATTGTAACTTCATTCAAATCCAATTTGAATCCAACGGAAATGATTTTTCCCCATAGACACCATAATTTAACACAATTATTATTATTATTATTTTTTAATGCTGACCTATTCCATAATAAAGTCTACAGAATTGGCCTAATTTGTCCTTAACAGCCCAAATTTTGTCTGACACATTAAAAATGCAATAACGCAATAGCGTTCGTATCGTTTTCAGAAATGCAGAAGGACATTCCACAAGTGAAGATCCATCGGGTTTTTAAATACAAGGTCAAATTCAAAGTCAATATTTCACGTGATTAAAGGTGCGTTAAAAGAAATTGACCAGCGTAGCGGGCGTAGCTTGCTAGTATCGTAATAATATCTGTCATGTGGACTAAATAGGATATTTAAAAAAAAAATCAATTTCAAAATTAACCATGTATTAATTGTTGCATGTTGTAACCTTCAAAATGTTAGACGTCAGATTCATTTTCTTTTTAATTCTCGAATGACGTCGTATTAAGCTGCTTTCTGTATTTACACATACTCATACTCCTTGTATTATTGAGAAATGTTTGAAAATGTCCGTTTTATTACTAATATGACGTCATATTAATCTTTTTTTCAATTGGTGAAACTTTTTATTTCATTTTCATTTTTCACGTGGAAATCTTTCAATAGAAAATTAATTATTGTAGAAAGAATTTTATTGTGGATTTTTAATTGTTGGCAACTGCTATAACGAAAAATGTTTAAATTTAATAGAAAAAGGCTGTTAGAGTTTTGGTTTTTGATCTCTCTGCATTAAAATAGTACGATTTTTTTCAAATTTTATGATTTTGAGCTTCATAATAGGTATTTAGCTATAAGTACACAAAATTTCATGATGGTAAGTCACATAGTTTCTGAGAACCGGCTCTCTGACGGACAATGAAGCGGGAGTAATAGGGTTTCGTGGAGATGAACGAAACCCTAAAAAGAGAGATTTGTGAAACCACTTCAACAGTTAAAGGTTAACAAGTTTTCTATTTCTCATATAGCGTTAATATTTTCCTGAATATCCTTATTCAAATGGTGTTTGTTACTAAAGTATTGTTCTAGTAGAAATATATCATTTGATCTTGAATTTCCCCTTTCGAAATCAGCTTTAATTATGGTTATATAATTGCGAAAATTCAATTTTAAAAACCATTACTGCATAATGTATCTGGTTTTTCAGAGTATAAGGATATATTTTCAGGTTTTGTTTTTGATGAAATTTTCCTGTGACATAGAACATGTCTTCCGATTGATTAACAATAAAAAAAGCCTTCGTTATAATCAGTGAAGCATATTTTAAAGGAAGTTTTTCAGGGCCGTTTTGATTAGACATTGTCTTCTTAGCGAATCAATGTCAAAAGTTATAGTTAATAGGGTGACTATTTGACTTGTTATTATTTGATTATGCTGCAGTTTTCTTTCTTTTTTTAGTTAAGTTTCACAAATATTACACAATCACATGCGCGTGATACATGTCATATCATTTAAATTTTTCAGTTACAATGTTTGTTCTTGGAAGCTTTTTTAAAAGTCGTTTAACGTAAAAAACAATAAATTGATAAAGCAAGCTGATATCCGCCTCCCCCCCACCCCGTCCCTAAGAAATTAAATTAGATACTTTTGTTGCTTTATACACGAAGTATATAGAAAGATAAGCTAACCGTAAGACAAATCAAACAGATAAATATACAGCTGTATCTATCTATCTATATCTACCCTATATATATAAAATCCTAATGAAACAAATTTGTGAAACGATTTTATGAAACGAATTTATGAAACGAATTTATGAAACGATTTTATGAAACGACTGATTAAACGACTGATTATGTTTCAGGGCTATTTTTAATAAAATATTAAACGCTTGATGGTGAAATTAATATCAATTGTCCATAAAAATCCGCGGATGTCAAAACTGGTAATAGAATTTTGAAATTGGAATTAGTTTTCGAGATATTAATTTTTTCCTAATTTTAATGACATTTCTGTAATGATGGCAACTAATTACTCAGTTTTTTTGTGACAAAAAAGGGGGGAAAATTGAAAAGGATCCCGATAGGGATTATAGATTTATCTTTATTCGTCATTTTCAAATTGAAATTGAATTTATCTTTTATTTCAATCGATAATGAAGACAAGATTGTGATTAAATTATGTTTTTCAGGGAAATTAAAAAAAAAAAAATCACATTTCTATCGTCAGGATTCAATCGTCTGTCAGCATTTAATTTAATTTATAAACTGAAAATATTTTGAATAAATTCGTCCAAATGACGTCATTTATGTAAACGCAAAAGAAAGGAGCAAAAAAATATTTATACAATTTGTTTAGCGTAAAATGTCCTTTATCCTATTTTATATATAATCAGAAGTAATTTGTATAGAAAAAACAATAATAATATACGTATAATTAAAATACGCATATAAACAAAAAAATCGTCGAATTTGTTTCCATGGCTGTTTATGTCATTTGGCACCAAATCTCACTTTCTGATGCCCGAATTGCGCCAAGCTTTTTAAAAAAGTCAAGACCATGGTTGTCAAGACCCTTATAATAGAAATGCACCAAAAGTTCATTGGGTTTGTTTTCATAAATTTTGGCAACAAATCTATGTATATTAACGAATCTATTCCTTTTCGAAGCTCGAATTACGGCAAACCTAACAAGCAAAGGATCCTATACTGGAAAAGTACCTGATTTTCTTATGGACAATATTCAAGTGACATAACAAGGTGTAAAATTATCGCGGATTAGCAAAATTGTTTAAATATGTCATCAATTGATGCCGAATAAATGCAAGCATGCATGCACAAAATATTTAATTAATTTTGTATGATAAATAATTATTAGAAAAATCGTATACACATATTAATTAAAATAAATAATTTACATATTTAAAATAACATGAAAATATGAATGATAGTGCACTAAAATAGAGAGAAAATTAAAACCTGTTACTGAAAATATCTATAACATAGTACTTTTCAATACCGTGGTTCTTAATCTTATTCACAAGCAGATGGAATTTTTCTCATCCTTAAACGCAAAGAAAGAATATAATACAGATCGTTGTTATAAAAGTATGAGAGGTAGCCACAATTTAAAGCTAACCATTTTATACAAACTGGTTTTCAAGTCGTAATTGATTTTACTTATCAATCCCGAAAACAGTCGTCAGTTGTCGCAACAGCTGTGTATGAGGCCGTGGTAATCAAAAAATGCCCCATTAAAGCGTTAAAAGCATGGCAACCCAATTACAGATTTACCAATATTTTTAAAACAAAGCACGCTGTCATGTTTTTAGAGGCTTCGAAGTCTGAGCGGGGGTTGGCGAGCGTAGCTCGCAGGGGGTAGGCCCCCTAGTATATATATATACTATTATAAAGGACAAACGTGTCCGTGCGTAAAGCTGACGTCATTTTGCGAATGGCAACAGTTGACAATGAAATTTCGGTTTTGCGATTTTGGCTATACTGCAATTTTTTTAATTTCTAAACATCGCATATTTTAATTTTTACACCGTTATATATAGGGGAAAAAAATCTACTTTCAATTGCAATTTATTTGAAAACTTTATCGCAATTTACTCATTAATTACAGCATTTAAATTAAATTTCAAACATGATTTTTAAAAAAAATCTATTTCTATCGATTGCAGACGATTATAAAATATTAATCCGTTAACACTTCAAACAATCTAAAAAAAGTTCAGCACTTGTTTCCAGCTAACATTCAATAACGAAATTAAAACTTCATCAAGCAATCAATAAATTGTATAAATAAAACAGAAATTTAACACACATTGAATTGAAATAAGTGCTTAAAACCGCTGAAATTATCAGAATTTAAAAAAAAAAAAAAAAAAAAAAAACTGCTGCAGATAACGAAAATTTTAGCCCCTATATTCTCTATCCCGGGAAGCCCGGGTTGGATTCCCTAGTTTTTATAAAAGTGAAGCAGCTTGTTTCATCTTCTTTAACGCGGTAATTTGAATCTCTCTATTTATAGAATTTATCGCAGAATGATCATTATGCAACTGCGTTACAATTTTTCGTTACAGTTGGCAAAATTATCAGTTGTACATCCTGTAATTTTTACAAGTTTTAACAAAATATAAACAAACCAGTGAACCGGTGCGACGATTTTGCATTGCAATCTAATATTTTTTCCCGACATCTAGTATTTTTTTAGATGTTAGGTATAAATTTCTAAAGAAAATTAAGGATTAAAAAAATCGGCAAACATTAGTCAAGCCAGAATATCATCTCATTGATTTCATCAAAATTACAGTAAAAACTGATGGAAGATAGAAAAAGGAACGCGCGAGAAAAAAAAAATAATAACAGTGGTATTTTAACTGCATTAGAGGATGTCGTCATCCACTTCGGAAAAAAACACGGGACAATAAATTGAGTACTTATAAAATAAAATTTCATTTAATATAACAAAGCATACATTTTAGGCTACACGTGAAATGCCACTGCTTCGATCGATCGATGGTGTCTTTTTCTTTTAAACATTTGAATTTGAATTTTGATTTTTAATCATATAAAATAAGCCCTTGCAGAGGCGTCCCACTTTATCTTTTTTGCACTATTTTTTTTTTTTTTTTGTTTTTTTTTGTTTGTTTTTTTATAATCATTGTTGAAGACAATGCGGTATTTTATTTTTGTGGCAACATTAATTTAAGAAAAACCTTTCATTTCTTTTATGAAAACAATGATGATTTAAGTTTTAATTAACTGTAATTTTTAATCAAAAAACATGCTTTAACGAAATGTAAGTGTACTATGCCAGAAGTCGGTAATAGATTATCAGTGGATCCATGCGAGGATTACGCACTGCAGTCTAATATTTTTTAGCAATATCTAATATTTTTTTTAGATGCAGAGGTTTAAACTTCTAAAGAAAAATTAAGGATACAAATATCTGCAAACAACATTAATCAAGCCAGAATATCATCTCATTTATTCCATCAAAGTTACAGTAAAAACTGATCGAAAATAACAAAAAGCAAGCGCGAAAATAAAAATAAAAATCGTATTTTGATTGTATTAGAATTAGAGGATGGCGTCTACACGTGAAATGCCACTGCTTTGGTAGATCGATGGTGTCTTTTTCTTCTAAACATTTGAATTTCAATTTTGGTATTTAATCATAAATATAAAATAAGCAAGTGCAAAGATGTCCCACTTTATCTTTTTTGTACTTTTTTTTATAATCATTGTTGAGCACGATGTCATGCGGTATTTTATTTTTGTAGCAACATTGATTGAAGAAAGACCTTTCATTTCATTTATGAAAACAGTGCTGATTTATTTTTTAATTATTTGCAATTCTTAATAATAATAATAAAAAAACAGTTTTTAACGAAATGTGAGTGTACTATGTCAGAAGCCGCTTGAAAAACCTTTCCAATGATACATCATTCGTTGTTGTGCGTTTCGTAAATTCATAGAAAAATGGATGTTCACAACAGAAATAATACATATGTTAATGATGATATTTTGATAGACACAATTTTGCTCTCCATAGTCTACAGAAAGCGTGTTTTATGCACTTGAGGAATTAATATGAATTTCATTAGTTGTGTGATAAGTGTAACATGATTAAAATATACCGCAAACGATTTTTGTAACGGAATTCTTTTAAAGTCCTTAATGTCTATAAATGTTACACCCTTCCTTTTCAATAGCGATCGTGCCATAGAAAATATCAATAACATACATCAATTGCGTTTCAATTTGAGTATATTTACGAGAATTATAGTACGGACAGACGGCAGAAAGACAAACTGAAATCATACACACTTCTCAACTATGTTGGGAAGTGTTTATGATTTATGCAAGTGCGTGTGGGAGAGGAAGGGGGATCTCAACATTTATACTTTGCGTCTCGGATTTTATTTCCTGATCTCTCATCATTTCAATTATACGACATAGGAACTGTAACTTAATAGTTATAAATGTAATTTAAAGTAAAATGAAATCATTCGCAACTTGCGAAACAACCATCATACTTAATTATCTAATTTATTTTTATTTAAAATTTACTATTATAACATCATGCCTGTGCATTCATTGCTGATATCACTGACGTAACTAGTGATTAACTGCGTGGATCTGGTTATATTCAATCCTAACCCCAAACATGCCAACCCGAAACTCGACTCCAACCAGACAAAAACTTTTTGTTAACCCGAAACCGGACAAAACTGTTTTCGTCAACCCGAAACTCGACTGCAGACTGAAATAATTCAACCCGAACACCACCCAAAACCCCGAAAAGAAAAAAACATAGGGGAAAGTAGGGTAAAACCGGGAACCTAACGGTTTTTCTTTATTGACAAGTCTAGAAGGGCGGAAACATCAGAACACCCTACAAAAGTATTTGGGCACATCTTGGCTATTGAAAAACTACACTGCAAAAAAAAAAAAAAAAAAAAAAAAAAAAAAATTGATTTTACAGTATAATACTGACACTCCAGCTGCCAGTATTATACCGTAAAATTAACAGTAATAAACAGTAAAATAAGCAGTAATACACTACCGTGCTGGCAGCTGGGATGCCAGTATTATACTGTAAAATCAACATTTTTTTTTTTTTTTTTTTTTTTTTTTTTTTTTTTGTGCAGTGTACAACTGTTGCTACAGGGAGATTCTTCTCTAATTAGGAAAAGGCATTTTCTAGGACTATCTGAAACAGCTCCAAATTTTGGTAGTGCAGACCCTTAAACTTGCAGACCTCTAAAAAGAATATCGAAAGAAAGAAGTAATATTCTTTGAAATAAAGAACAAGTTGGAAATTGTACGTCAAACGTTACAAACGAGGTGCGTTCGTACGCACGTTTTAGAATTAAATTCATGATATCCCGTGCGTAGAACGGGTTAAACAGCTAGTTAAGTATATATTTTATGACACTGTTCATACAAATATCTTAACTGGTTATATAAATTTTCAGATATATATGTATCAGCTAGTTATATAAATATTCAGATCTTGATGATTTTTAATTCTGTGAAATGAATTATATCGTCTGCAGATTAATTTCTGTCATAAAATAAGTATCTCGGTCGCTTGACGATTTAACATCCATCGGAAGCTCCTCTAACAAGAAAGCACCGATTTAAAAAAAAAAAAAATCAAATTTCTTAATAAATATTTTTATTAATATCTCCTAAAGTTTTGATTCGATTTTAATAAAATTTGAAATGTCTCGACAAAATTCTGCAAAGATAATATATTTTAAATTGCAAACCATTTGGTTGGGTAGTTTTTGAGTTGTTATATGCGGACAGACAGACAGACGGACAGACAGACAGACAGACGGACGGACAGACGGACGGACAGACGGACGGACCAAGCGACGACTATAGGTGCTACGTATTTATATAATTACGAACGCACCTAAAAACGTACTTCCATAAATCACATCTGTTAGTGAACTGCACAATTGCCCTCGCTAATGTTAAACCTATATGGGCGTAGGATGCATTCGTATATGTAAAATATCTTCTCAGGAAATTAATATTTTTAACTTTTTTATTCCTGTGTACACTTCTCTCTTTTTTTCTTAGTTACCAAAATATTTCTAAAATATATACTTAATTTTACGTGAATGTTAAAATCTTACTTAGTTTCGCTAAAATTTTAACTCATAAAATTAGAAATTATGTATATATTTTAGAAATATTTTGACAACTAAGAAAAAAATAAAAGAGACATCCTTTAAGAAGAGTACACAGAAAAAAGAAGTTATAAATGTTAGTTTCCCGAGGAGATATTTTAAATATATGAATGCATCCTACCTCCATATGTTTAACATTAGCGAGGGCAATTGTGCAGTTCACTGACGAACAGTCTTAACTTCCATCAAGAACTACACAATAATCATTTTTAAACACAGATTTAAATTATTCTGCACGTTGGTTTTAATTACCAAAATGACATTAATCAAACGGTCATTCATGCTGGCATTAAGGCAGCGCAATTCTGACATCACACTACGGCTAGTATTATTAAAATTCTCCCGTCATCTGTCATTGTATTTAAGATCATGACTCATTCTTTCAATGTCACGATCTTCCGTTTACGGAGGTCAGTTATTATCATCAGCATCAAATTAACAACGGACAAAAAGCTACACAAGATGTTGTCTAAACGAATGAAGAAAACAGATGAAGGGTAAAAGAAAAAAAAAAAAAACTGCTCAAAATTCTTTTGGCGATGATTCAGAAAACAGTTAAATGAACCGGTTTCAGTAGGTCATTCTGCCGCGAAAAGATTATTAAATTTTCAACAAGAATTGTCGTACAACTAAAGTCAAACCCACTTAAAGTAATATTTAAAAAATAAAATAAAATTCCTAAATATGATTCATTCTCAATATCTATAAGCAGGACAATAGATGCAGTTTTCTGCAATTTTTTAATAAGAACGTTAGAATAAGTATTAGCAAAAGCCAGTTGGAGTGACATTGGTAAAAGTAGTATTACTTAATATAATACATTTTCAATGTTGCTACGCACTACAACATATTAAAATAATATTCGTAATTAAAAAAAAAAAAACAAAAAAAAAAAAACGAACAGCTTTGGTCAAACTCACTTGAAGTAACATTGGTAGAAAGATTATCCTAATATGATTTTTTCTCAAGGTCCCTAAGCATGGTAACAGATTAAAATATGTTTGTCAATCTTTAATAATAATTTTAAAACAGCTACTGTCAAATGCACTTAAAACTAGTCGGATATGCCAATCCCAAAACTTTCTTCTATCTCATACATGTTAATGCTTCAAAATTCGCTATCACACCGCCAAAGAAAAATCTATATTTTTCGTCATTTTGTTGTACGTCAGCTGCTTGCGAATCGTCAGGTTACCTCTATGGGAGCAGCCGATGTATTATACTAAACTACGAAAAGTCCTTCTGGCCTGTACCGGCAGGAAAAGATAGCCTCGCTATTGCTTGGTTTTAAAAATACACGAAGCTAAAATGCACGGAACCCGATTACAGAAGAGTCATTACCAGTTCTCGTCAATATTGAATTTGAATGACAATATCGCCAAATTAGACAGACATAACCAAGTTGACTTCATATATGGCAACGTATTTCTGTCGCCAAATTTGGCGATATTTCACCAATTGTCGCCAAGCTTGGCGAGAATTTGACGTTGGCGTATATAAATATATAGCGTTAAGCAAGTAAGTGTTGAAACGATGGTTGGAACAATGAAAGAAAATTTGTCGAAACCATGTTCACTAAAACTCATAAATTAAACCTTGTTTATGGAGGAATCCTGCTGTATTGTGTCAAAATGTCAGCCACCCTATAATTTCAAAGTTCTGTATCTCAGCCATTTTTTAAGATAGAGGCGAAACAAAAAATGCTCTGGAATCCTTGGATCAAGGCCGAACATTTAACGAACAAAGTTTTTACGACTTCTAATTTTTTTGTATAACTTTTTGAAGTTTAAATCTTTAAATGGCTGTCACAATGCCCCCTCCAAACGCAATATCCACAAATTCAACTGAGCCCTGCAGGCTATAGTCAAAAACATATACAAAAAAATTGGTTCAATTATCTGCATAACTTCATACACTTTTCGATGATACAACAGTGAAAATGGAACAAAAATCGCAATCGCAGCGACCCCTTTCGTCGAAATATCACCAAATTCAACTGGGATACAATGAGGACAATCTGGGATTTTATAATACATACATGCTCTCCTGCTTCCTCGGCACGTATTTGAGCCATTCTTTGTCTGTTTCGCTCCTTCGCTGATACCATTAGAGGAGAGATTTATATCAGATGTCTATGGATGATGCCCGTTCTTCCTCAGATTGATTTCAATTTACTCATCGCACTGCTTCCGCTCCGTGAGTACGACGACCTAAGTTTGATCTCCTGCGAGGCATTATTTGGATGATCTAAAGCAGATCGATTGCAATGAAAAAACAAGTGGGTAAGTGTGACCCAAGTTCCCACAAAGGGTTCCGTTTAATATTCCTTTCAAAACACTTTATCCTTTCTTTAAAAAAATCCAAATAAATTTCATTTTCTAAAAAAAAAAACTGTCTATTTTTCTCGGTTTTTCGAATATCTGAACCGGCCCGATAGCGGGTGAAGCCCACTATTATATTCTGTCATAATAATATCTGTTATGTGGACTAAATGCGATATTAAAATAAAATAATTTCAAAATTAAACATGTTGTACACCTTCAAAATGTTAAAATATGCGAATATTTCCATAATCGGGTTTTTATCATGATTCAAAACGTTCCTCAAACTCATATATTTACTATTCTCTATTACTCATATTCATACTCGCTTTGTATTACACTGAAACATTTTAAAAATCCGTTAAACTTGCGATATGACGTCAGATTTTCTTTTTAATTCTCTAATGACGTGTAATTAATCTGCTTTGTGTACATGCACAGATACTCATACTCCTCGTATTATTGAGAAATCTTTCTGTTTTATTACCACTATGACGTCAATCATTTTTATTTCATATTAATCTTTTTTTGCAATTGGTGAAACTTTTTATTTCATTTTTATTTTTTACGTGAAAATCGTCTGATAGAAAATTAATTATTGTAGATAGAATTTCATCATGGATTTTTAATTTTTGGCATCTGCTATAACGGAAAATTTTCAAATTTAATAAGAAAAGGCTGTTAGAATTTTGGTTTTTTATCTCTATTTATTAAAATAATACGAATTTTTCAAATTTTAATATTTTCAGCTCTTCACAGCTGATATTCTAATTTATACACAAAGTTTCAACTCTGTAAGTTACACAGTTTTCGAGAATGGCTCTGTGACAGACAGACAACGGAGCGGGAGCAATAGGGTTTCGTGAGATGAACGAAACCCTAAAAAGAAAGAAAGTTATAAGAAACACGTATAAAATTGCAAAACATTAACCCCTTCGCGAAGAGCGGCCATTACAGAATTTTTAATCTTTTACCACCGGTTTTTCAATACAGAAATTTTCGCCTATTTGAATCGCAGAAATGCTAGGATTAAATAAGGCAAAGCTTACAATAAAAAATAACTGGTGGGAATAATCGAGGATTCTGAGCATCTTATGCGTCACGTATACGTGTCGCCCGTCCCCAAGGGGTTAAAAAAAGAAGAAAAAACGAACTAAAAAACAAAGAAAAAAAAATAGAAAATACTAACGAAATATTTCAGAAAAGTTCCTCCACGGTGAAGCGAAATGGGGGGGGGGGGGGAAGGAATGGGCATAACATGAAAGAGTGATCAAAGGGCTTTCTAATGATATATCACATGATGGGTGTCGGAAAAGAATTAAGAAGTGCCCTCGGGGGGAATGGGGGCAGGAGGAAGCAAGGTTCATAATATGAAATAGTGGTCCAAGGTCTTTCTAATGATATATCACATGACGGGTGTCGGAAAAAGTTTTAAAAAAGGCCTCCTTCGCGGGGGACAAATTGGAGGGGGGAGGAATAGAAGGTATATAAAAACACGTGCGTATTCGAATGCAACGTTGCGTCAAAATTTCAAAGCAGTCGGTGCAGAACTTTCAGAGATTTAAGATTTTGAACAAAAGAACATATACATTTTTATTTATATAGATTATGCTTTGTTTTTTTCTAAAAAAGTAGCTATCTATTTCTATATGCACATAAATTTCAACACTAAAATACCCTTGAAAGGCAACCTTTTATGCTAACATTTATTTACTATTGTATACAGCTATACAGTATAATTTTCAAAAGAATCTGGTAATTAGGAATGCGCATGAAACGTTTCGAAAGTCAAAAATGTGCGAAAATTTCAGTTTTGAGTAAACAGCATTTTAAGTAACAAAAACTGTATAAATATATAGAGTTTTTACAAATATAAAAGATTATATCTCTGCGAAGAAGCGTCAGAATGGAAAAATTATTTTTGCATCAGATAAATTTGAGCATCTGGTTTCATAATTTTTCAAATACATTTTGTCAAATACATTTTGTTTCAAATACATTTTGCGCATGTGCGGCAGCGTATTACTGCTTATTTTACTGGGTATTACTGTTAATTTTACGGCATAATACTGACAGCTGGGGTGCTAGTATTATACTGTAAAATAAACAATTTTTTTTTGCAGTGTAGTTCAAAGCAGACAAATCTCCCAATTGTTAACCTGTGGACCACTTCAGTTCAGCATCCGCACATTCCACACTTAGTGCGATTTGGGATTCCGTAGATTTAACAGTTTAAAACTTTATTGGCAATATAGTGATAATGAATTATAACACATGATCCCTATACGAAATTTAATGAAGAATCAAACTGTGACATTTTTTTTTTTTTTTTTACCAAAGTTTGCTTTTGTTAATGAAAAATGCTAATTAATGGAAGCAAGTTTTTAAGGAACGCCGACAATTTGAAACTTTGGTTGGTACGAATTCGTACTAGTGTGTACTATTAACAACCACCCACTCCTGGACAACCTACCGTTACCGGCTTAGAGCTGAAAAATCCAGGAGAGAAAGACCATATCCATCACCATCTAGGCCACAGTCAAGACCGGGCCCAGAAGACAATGGAAAGGCCAAAGGAACTCGGAGAACCCAGAGCGGTCGGCGCCTTCCGATTCTCGGTGAAAATTTTATTTTATAATTAAAGAAAAATACAAATGACATAGAGTGATCCGCATTCGGATGCACTGATTATAGGATAACTTACAAATATATAATAGATGAACATATATAAGTGATGAAAACTCTTTGAATGCTGATGACGCTGAATATGAAATTAAGTAAATATATTATAAAAGAGAAATACTAATGAGATATAGTGATCAGTATTCAGATACACTTAATAGAAGATATCTTATAATTACACAGTAAATGAACATTTATAATAATGAAACTCTTCGAATGCTAATGACACACAAATTACACAGTAAATGAACGTATATAGGTAATGAAAACTCTTCGAATGTTAATCACACAAAATGTAAAAATAAGTCAGTAAATGAACATATATTAGTAATGAAAACTCTGAATACTGCTAACGCTAAATATAAAATTAAGTAAAAATATTATAAAAGAGAAATACTAATGACATATAGAGAATAGCATTCAGATACACTTATTAGAAGATACCTTATAATTGCACAGTAAATGAACATTTATAGGTAAGGAACTCCTCGAATGCTAAGACACACAAATTACACAGTAAATGAACATCTATAGGAAATGAAAACTCTTCGAATGCTAATGACACACAATTTAAAAATAAGTAAATGCAATATTTCATGACTCAATGAAGACTGAATTAATTGAGGTTAAAACAATAATTACTAATATATAACAGTAAAATTACAGAAGTGATTTAATAAAAGAAAACATACTATTTAATTTATTATAATTTTCCTTCAATTTGATTGTGTTTGAATGATTTAGAATTATTTTTTGCAAATTTACTCTTAATGTTTGATTTTTATTAAAGGTAAAATGATTTGATATTAGTGGGCAGTTGTACTAGTGTGTACTAGGGTTATATATAGATTTAAATTATGCTACAAGTTTTTTTTTTCTTTTTTACTGAAACTCCATTAACCAAACAGCCATTAGTATAAGGTAGAGTGATTCTGACACCGCATTGTCAGTATGATTATGATTATAAAACTCCTGTCTTGTCATTTGTATCTAAGTCATGATTCATCGTTTTTCAGTGCCATAATGTTCCGAATTAGGAGATCAATTATATCATCCGCATCAAATTAAGTCTTTGATTATGGGGCTGGGACATATGTCGTCCCAGCGACTATTTATTTATCCCATTCGCCCCACGTTTTGAAAAATAATCTCTGCCATACACTTATACTAGGATACTTTCAACAGAAATCTATACCACAAACAATTTTTTTTTGTGGTATAAGTGAATATAAAAATTGTCGCCAATCCTAACCAGTAATCAAAAGGTTAATAACGGGCAAGATTTTTTTTAAATGAATGAAGAAAACAAATAAAACAAATTTAATGAGGAATCGAAATTTGATATTTTTTTTTTTTTACCAAAATTTTTTATTTTGTTAATGAAAATGCAAATGAAAGTAAGCGCATGTTTTCAAGAAACGCCGGCAATTTCAAATTTTGGTCGGTGCAAATTCACATTAGTGTGGGGTTCACGTTTTTTTTTTTTTTTTTTTTTTTTTTTTATTTTTTTTTTACTAAAACTCCATTAACCAAACAGCCATTCATGATAGTATACAAGGTAGAGTGATTCTGGCATCGCATTGTCAGTATGATTATGATTATAAAACTCCTGTCATCTGTCTTTGTATTTAAGCCATGATTCATCCTTTTTCAATGCCACGATGTTCCGAATTCGGAGGTCAGTTATATCATCCGCATCAAATGAATAACGGACAAGATGTTTTCTAAACGAATGAAGAAAACAAATGAAAGGTAAAAAAAACTGTTCGTTCGGCATTCCCTTTGAGATGACTCAGAAAACTCTTTAAGTGAACCGGTTTGAGTCGGTCTTTCTGTAGAAAGGATTGATAATAAAAGGTTATCCATCTCATTCTGATTAGCCGTAATCGTTCAGCATAACGAAACAAAAAAATTATTTCCCCCCTCTTAATAGAACGAAACTTTCTGAGGTATTCATGAATTCGTTTTTAAACGTAAAATCATGTGATTGGAAGGCATGGCTATTAAAGTCATTTGAAATTTAATAGCAATTTTTTTTGATAAATGTATTACATCATTAGGTATAATAGATTTTTATATCACGACGATCTTTTCCGAGCTGTCACGTCACGAAAATCGGTTCAAAGCGCCAACATTGAGAGAATTTTCTGCAACTACAACAAAAAAACCCTATTGAAAAATCAGAAACGCTATTCGATTAATAAACTGTAGATGTTTGCGCACAGAGCATACCAAAACAAAAACAGAGGTTTAGACAAAATTGTCTTGTTTCTGAATAAGAACACTTAAAGATTTGATGCATTTAAGATTAAAATTCACTTCGAGAACATTTATCAGGACGTACCCAGTTTGTATTTGCGAACAGCCTTAAAGGTGTTCCTTTTTTTTAGGGTTTCGTTCATCTGACGAAACTCATTTCTCTGTCTGTCACAGAGTTCGTACTCGGAAATTGTATAAGTTAGAGACTTGAAATGTTGCATATTTATAGCTGAATACCTCCTGTCACACGACAAATCATAAAAATTTTAAAAAATCTTACATTATTTAATTAAATGAATTAATTTAATGACATCCGACCAATTTCTGTGATTTTCTTAAATCTTAAAACAGAACCTTAATTTCAGTCTTTTTCGCGTTGGCTATATGGTTCAGTGGTAACGCGTTTTCCTCCTAACCCAAAGCCTCCGGGTTCTATTCTCGACTACGGAAGTTGAATTTTTACTTTTCACATTTCATTGCCCGATGGTTTTAATTAAAAGAACTTTCATATATTTTTTTTCTATTTTAAGGATTTCGTTTTTTTTCCGCCTAGCTAAAATTAATTCATGTAATTAAATATGTTTTTCAGATATACAAACATATGCTGTTGCAATTGTCTGAAAAGCAGTTCTTGAATATTTTTAATTTGATTAAAAAAATAGCTTCCTCTTGTTATCATTTTATTATTAAATTTAATGATGCTGCCATCTATGTTCTTATTGATAATGTGTATTGATAAATGATATGAATAACTATAAATTGATGATTTGGATTTATTAATTAAAGGATAAAGTGTTTTGAAAGGAATATTAAATGAAACCCTTTGTGCAATCTCCGATCACACTTATCCACTTGTTTCTTATTTTTCTCGCTCATCCATGCAAATATTTCTGACACATTCATAAACTGATTTTTAATAATATTTGCCTGGAAATTTCAGGTATTATATTGAGATGCTTAACAATCAAATACAAAAAATCGATTTTTTTTTCAGTTTGTTTTTTGCCTTTTTCATTCTTCATTCTTCATTCTTCATTCTGCTTTTTTTCTTTTTTTCTTTCCCTTTTACGTATTCTTGAAGTCGACACTTTTAAAATTACTTGGTAAAAATTTCATGTCGAAATTTGCAGAATTAAGTAAGTTTCAGTGTATCAAGCAGCTGTACCTCAGTTAGAATTGTGTAAATGTAAAAATTTTAAATGATTTTGTCAAAAAGATGTCTTTTTTTAATTGGTAAGTCTTTCATTGTGTGCCAACACTTCAGAGATTCAGGAATCAAAAGTCTAAATTAATTAGTCTAAATTAATCTATTAAATGTCCAAAACTCTTATGTGAATCAAAATCTTACAAAAGTTCAAAAAGGAAAATTTTCATTCCAAAATTATGGTGTCTATATGTGACATTTAGGAATTAAAGTAAAATGGTTCAAAAATCAACCACTGCCCTTCCAGGGGTTAAAAGATTTATAGGTTACAATCCGTATTGCTTTCGAAAACTAATTTCGCAAATATATATATTTTAACTTAAAAAAAAAAAAAAAATTGGAATTCTTACCTATAATTTTTTTAAACAGATTTAAATTTCTAGACGCTTCAAATATGCCGCTCCAAAATTTCAGCTCATTTCGCCAAATAGTTTTTGAGTTATTCTTTAAAAAATTCCCCTATTAAAATCTGCTTTGCAACGATTGCAAATGAATTTAACATTAGGACTTTAAAATTTTAATCTGCATACGTTCTAAACTACTTGTAGAGAGGTGTCAAGTTATCACTAATCATCCGTAATATGCGGGTTAATTTGACCCAGGTTTAATACGTTTTGCACCAGATATTTTTTTTTTAAGAAAATAAATTAAATATATTCCTCGTAGAAATCTGACATTGAATAAATAAAAATTCATCAAATAAATTTTCTGGTTCGAAACGTTGTTAAACTAGGTCAAATTAATCCACATATTACGGAAGATTAGTGGGAACTTGGCATATCTGTACTTGACCGGTACAGTTTCAGTATGAAGATGAACTCCTAAGTTTTTTTTAAAAACATAAATTGAAGAAAAATAAATTTCCAGTACAATGACTATTTTCTTTTCTTTTCTTTTTTTTTTTTTTTTTTTTTTTTGTGTGTGTGTCTTGTGACAATTTGGAAATTAAAATATAACGTTCTCTCACTCTCACTCTCTCTTTTTTTAATCTTTTCTGGTCGGCTGTAACTAATATTATCATTCTGTCTTTTCATATAAAATTTACTAAAATATACCTTTCTCTTTTTAAGTGAACAAAGTATAGAACCTCTGATAACAGATCTTCTAAAAAAGAAGAAAAAATCCACTTAAATCATGCAAAATGAAAGATTATACTCGCGAAATATACTAGTGATTATATTAGCCAAAGATTATATACTAGTTTTCGGAAGATTATACTAGCGAATATCTTTACAAAATCTTTTCTTTGTTCTTAAAATTAAGATACTTCACTAAAATTTTACATAATCCTTTTTATTTCCATGTTTAATTTTAAAGGATTACCTTTTTTTCCGAAAGCGATACTTATTGAAGTTGTTGTTTTATGTTGCATATTCACTGTGAAGGTTTTTTCTCATTTTTCTTTTTTCCGTCATGGTTTCTTAATGGAGCTAAACATAACAAGCGTAAGGAAAGTAGAAGTCAAGGGAAGAAGCTATAATTGTTTTAATCTCATCATCTCAGTTTAGTGTTTTAAATCTGCTGAAAACTACAACTGATGTCATTTCACTGATATCATTATTCCGTAATTGATGGAGGACAAATTTTCTGGCCGGCTGTACCTAATATTATCATTCTGTCCTTTCATATAAAATTTACTAAAATATACCTTTATCTTTTTAAGTGAACAAAGTAGAACCTTTCATAACAGAACTAAAAAAGAAAAAAAATCTATTTAAATCACGAAAAATGAAAGATTTTACTTGCGAAATATACTAGTGATCATATTAGCGAAAGATTATATACTAGTCTTAGAAAGATTATACTAGCGAATATTTTTACAAAATCTTTTTAACCATTGGAAAAAGGGTTGTTGCTTTCGGTCGAGAATGGACCAAATGATGCACGCACTTTACTCTTTTAACCGTTTTTAACGAAATTCTGTAACTTTAGAAGAATTTTTCTTTGGATAGGCATTAGAAATGCATAAAATCGTTACAAAAATGTTAAAGTTACAAACAGGATAGATGCAAATTATCAGATATGAAAAAAAAGCCGAATTCATATATTGACGTCGGATGAGAAATCGTCTTATAAAGCAAAAAACGTGGTCTTCAACTTTAATTTCCTCAAAATACCTTTAGCTCAGACATTAATCTAAACAAGAGTTAAAGCAATACTTAAATTTTGCTTAGGGGTTGGTCTACAAATAGAAATTGTACCAAACTTTAAAAATTTCAATGCTGACACCTAAAGTTGTCATCATATTTTGATATTTCGGTTTATTCTACCTTCGGATACCAAACGGGAAGTCAGTAGATAGAGAATGGGACTTCTGCGTCAGCAGCAGACGGTGGCGGCGGTGCGGTGGTAACACCGCCTGCTGCCGAGATCATACTATAGTAGGTGGGTGGAGAAGCTAGCGTGGGGAAGCTATGTTATAGTAGGGTGGAGCGAATAAGTCTGCTATAAGAGGGGGTATTTTAGGAAGGGGAGACTAAGTTAATACAATTTTTAAATATCTTATAGTACGAGGTAACGGTTATGGTAGAGTCCGAGCAGTGCCCCGCTATCCCTCTGCATTTTCCCAATGGTTGTTGTAATTTGTTAAATTCGATTTTTTTTTCTTTTTTTATTTTTATTTATTTATTTATTTATTTATTTTTTTAAATTAAGAAATTTTCCTACCGATTTTTTTTTCACTAAAATTTTTATTTACATAATTATTTTCATTTCCACGTTTAATTTAAAAGGATTATTATTTTTTTTTTTTTTCCGAAAGCGATACTTATTGAAGTTGTTGTTTTTTGCTGCATATTCACTATTTGTTAACTGTGAAGGCTTTTTCTTATTTTTATTTTCTCCGTCATGGTTTCTTAATCGAGCCAAACAATCGTAAGGAAAGTAGAAGTCAAGCGAAGAAGCTATAATTGTTTTTATCACATCATCATGGTTTAGTGTTTTAAATCTGCTGAAAACTACAACTGATGTCATTTCACTGATATCATTATTTCGTAATTGATGGAGGACAAATTTTCTGGCCGGCTATACCTGATATTATCATCCTGTCCTTTCATATTAGTCCAGTAGAAATAGCGCAAAAAAGGGCCTTGCCTTACAAAAATTCGGATAGTTCTGATTTTTGGGTATGCTGTAAAGGTTGACCCTCTAATAAAAAAACCAAGTTTTCGACCTTCTAGACCTTGTGCGTTTTTCACAATATTGAAAAAACCAATATTTTTCAGCACATTTTTCGATTTTTCTTAAATAACTCAATTTTAGTGCATTTTACAGAAAAAAGCACTTTCACTATTTTGTAGAGCATAAAATTCTCTACAACATGCAGTATTCAGATTTGTAAATTGTCCAAATAGGGGGTAAGATACGGAGCCGGGAAAATAGGGTAAAATTTGCAAAAAATGCAAAAATCCACTAAAGACGTTAGTTTTTGCTTAATAACCTACTTTTACTGCGTTTTAGAGAGAAAAGCACTTTCACCATTTTGTAAAGCATAAAATTCTCTACAACATGCAGTATTCATATTTGTAAATTGTCCAAATAGGGGGTAAGATACGGAGCCGGGGAAATAGGGTTAAATTTGGAAAAAATGTAAAACTCTACAAATGACGTTAGTTTTTGCTTAATAACCTACTTTTAGTGCGTTTTAGAGACAAAATTGTCATAATCAACTTTTTAGAGCATGAGATAGTCGATAGTTTCATTTATTATAGGTTGACCCGCTAATAAAAAAAACCAAGTTTTCGATCTTCTAGACCTTGTGCGTTTTTCACAATATTGAAAAAAACCAATATTTTTCGGCACTTTTTTGATTTTTCTTAAATAACTAAATTTTAGTGCATTTTACAGAAAAAGCAATTTCCCCATTTTGTAGAGCATAAAATTCTCTACAACATGCAGTATTCAGATTTGTAAATTGTCCAAATAGGTAGTAAGATACGGAGCCGGGAAAATAGGGTAAAATTTGCAAAAATCCACTAAATACGTTAGTTTTTGCTTAATAACCTACTTTTAATGCGTTTTAGAGACAAAAGCACTTTCACCATTTTGTATAGCATACAATTCTCTACAACATGCAGTATTTATGTTTGTAAATTGTCCAAATACGGGGTAAGATACGGACAATTTACAAACATGAATACTGCATGTTGTAGAGAATTTTATGCTCTACAAAATGGTGAAAGTGCTTTTGTCTCTGAAACGCACTAAAAGTAGGTTATTAAGCAAAAACTAACGTCATTTGTGGATTTTTACATTTTTTCCAAATTTAACCCTATTTTCCCGGCTCCGTATCCTACCCCCTATTTGGACAATCTGTACACATGAATACTGCATGTTGTAGAGAATTTTATGCTCTTACAAAATGATGAAAGTGCTTTTGTCTCTAAAACGCACTAAAAGTAGGTTATTAAGCAAAAACTAACGTCTTTAGTGGATTTTTGCAAATTTTACCCTATTTTCCCGGCTCCATATCTTACCCCCTATTTGGACAATTTACAAATCTGAATACTGCATGTTGTAGAGAATTTTATGCTCTACAAAATAGTGAAAGTGCTTTTTTCTGTAAAATGCACTAAAATTGAGTTATTTAAGAAAAATAAAAAAAAAGTGCCGAAAAATATTGGTTTTTTCAATATTGTGAAAAACGCACAAGGTCTAGAAGATCGAAGACTTGTTTTTTTTATTAGAGGGTCAACCTATAATAAATGAAACTATCGACTATCTCATGCTCTAAAAAGTTGATTATGACAATTTTGTTTCTAAAATGCACTAAAAGTGGGTTATTAAGCAAAAACTAACGTCATTTGCGGATTTTTACATTTTTTTTCCAAATTTAACCCTTTTCCCTGCTCCTATCTTACCCCCTATTTGGACAATTTACAAACATGAATGCTGCATGTTGTAGAGAATTTTATGCTCTACAAAATGGTGAAAGTGTTTTTTTCTGTAAAATGCACTAAAATTGAGTTATTTAAGAAAAATCGAAAAAAGTGCCGAAAAATATTTGTTTTTTCAATATTGTGAAAAACGCACAAGGTCTAAAAGGTCGAAAATTTGGTTTTTTTATTAGAGGGTCAACCTTTACAACATACCCAAAAATCAGAACTACCCGAATTTTTGTAAGGTAAAATGCTATTTCTACTGGATTATATAAAATTTACTAAAATATACCTTTATCTTTTTAAGTGAACAAAGTAGAACCTCTCATAACAGATCTAAAAAAAAGAAAAAAATCTATTTAAATTACGCAAAATGAAAGATTAAACTCGCGAAATACACTAGTGATCATATTAGCGAAAGATTATATACTAGTCTGAGAAAGATTATACCTAGCGAATTATTTTACGAAATCTTTTCTTTTAAAAAAAAATTAAGATATTTTTCTACCGATTTTATTTATTTTTTTCAATAAAATTTTACGTAATCCTTTTTATTTCTACGTTTAATTTAAAAGGATTATTATTTTTTTCCGAAAGTTGTTGTTTTATGATTGAAGTTGTTGTTTTATGTTGCATATTCACAATGATGGATTTTTCTGATTTTTTTTTTTTTTTTCTCCGTCATGGTTTCTTAATCGAGCCAAACAATCTTAAGGAAAGTAGAAGTCAAGCGAAGAAGCTATAATTTATTTTTATCACATCATCTCGGTTTAGTGTTTTAAATCTGCTTAAAACTACAACTGATGTCATTTCACTCACATCATTATTTCGTAATTGATGGAGTGCAAATTTGTTTCATATTATCAGACCCTTAAGCGAGATTTCCCGATTTTTCGAATGCTACTCATTTTGAATAGAAGTATTTGCTGTACCTAATTCCTGAATTCTGCAATTATACAGGGTGTCCTAAAAACATTGACCTCGGATTTTATTCCTTAAACATTGATCATAGACATGTATTATATATTATAAAGATACGTAAAAAAAAAGGGTAAAAAAGGTAAAAAGGGTACAGAATATTATGAAATCGATTAAATTTTTCAAGGGATTAAATTTGAAGGAATACAAAATTGAAATTTTTATACGGGCCCTCGTACAAAAAATCTCCCAATGAGCAAAATGTGCTCCATACACTAATAAGATCATGTACAAAATTTCAGCATTTTATCATAAAAAGTCGCAGAGATATGAAAATACATAAATGCTGAATTAAATATTTTCGATGCCTGGATATAAGTTCGCAAATGGAAAAAAATCATGTCGGATGATCGCGTTTCAGGGTCGTACACAAATTACGAAAGAAAACAATGATTGCATAAATAAATAATGGTACTTCTCTATTATCCCGTCGACCACTTTTGATAACAAAAAACTATCGCGAAACTGTAACGCCAAATAAACGGGAGAACGTTGCCATTGGAATATCAAAATAAATAAATAAATAAAATATAAGAATTTATGAACACAATTGTTATTTTAATTAATGAAATAACTAGTAAATCAGTAAAACATAATGAAAAATACACGCAAATGTCGAATTAAAAATCACTTGATGACATAACAAACACGTATAATGCTTCTGACATCAAGTAAATCGGACTGCATTTTTGGCGTTTAATCTTACAGTTTGGAAATTCTTTTTTGTTATGAAAAGTGATCGACGGGATAATAGAGAAGTACCTAAATAATAATTGTGAAGGTGTAGCTTATGATTAACCCCTCACCAACTTTGTTTAAACATATTTCTGCGACTTTTTATGATAAAATGCTGAAATTTGCGCCAGAAAAATTTATATCAGAGATACAATTTAACTTACTTATTAAGTCTATAAAATCTATAAATAGTCTTGCTTCATTCTCATTCGAAAGGATCAAAAGTTCAATTCGATCGGTTTGGACGTGAACGTCTTCCATTTGCGCCAAAATTCTTTAAACGTAATCCTATCTTGAATTCTAGGTAGATTTCGTAAGAAATACTACCTATTACATTCTCACCTAAGTTGGATTTTTTGAAAAAAAATTTCAGATCTACACCGATCATGACTCCCAGAATCCAAAACCACACCCAGTTCAAAACTTTATCTATCTATCTATGTCACTTTTTTATGGATACGATAACTGCAATAATTCTGCACAAATCACTTCCAAACTCATACATAAAATCAAGGAGCATAAAATCTCGGTCAAGTTCGTTAACGGGCAAAATCAAACCAGGGGGGGGGATGGGGGGAGCTTTTTGTGAAAACAGAAAAGAAAACCATAATTTCTTAATTGTAATACGTATCGAATCCGTTTAAAGTTATTATTACTTCTAGGAAAAGGGCTGAAAATTTATGTATAACAGATTTTTGATATAATTAAAAATGGCCCCAAAGGGGGAAAAAGGGGGTTTTAGAAGAAAAAAATTCATAACTCGTCAATTCACAAGATATCCAATCCGCTTAAATTTATTATAAATCCTCTTAATATTATCTAAAACTTTCATATTGACAAGTTTTTTTTATTGAATCAACCCTTATAGCAAAATAAATAAATAAATAAATAAATAAATAAATAAAAATAAAAATAAATAATAATAATAATAATAATAATAATAATAATAAAAATCCCTGCTGGCTCCACCTGCAAACAAGTTACGTTTCGAAGTGGGCCGTTCCAACTGCCAGATCATGACAAAAAGGTCATTTTTTTCGCAATTCCCAACAAACAGGTGCCCCACGGTCTGCACCTTCGAAATCTACCTGTGCCTGTAGACCGAGCCGTCAGGGAGTTTTTCATTTATTCCATTTTCCTACATGAATATTTTCTTTAAAATTGAGTGGTTTTAATTGCGGAAGCATAAAGGCTATTAGCAAACATAATAATTTATTCAAAATTTTAATGTTTTGAGAATAAATAAAAAGCTAAAAAGATATTTATTTACAGAAGAATCAGCCTGAAACATTGTATTTTATCTCTTAAACAGTTTTTTGTTTGTTAGGAATTAAATTCTAAATGAGGTTATAAGAAAACAAACACGTTTTGTCTTAACGCATCGTCGGTTATCAATCTCTAAAAATTAACTCTACTTAATTGAGATTTATTTTCTTTCTTGGATGTCACATAATCGGCTACATGATCTTATTTTTATTAGTCACAGCCTTGAACAGACAGTTTTATGTCACGGTTTTGTAAAGGAGACAAATCGGAGCACTGAAAAGGGATAAATGAAGAATAAAGATCATAAGATAAAAAGTAATTTCTCACATATAAGGTCCTTAACGTATTGAATTGTGCCATTATGAAACAAAGATTGTGATTTCAATATTGCACATATTATCGTAGATAATAGAGTAAAACTGGGTAAACGGAACCTGTATATATCGGAATGTTACCTTTATAGGAGAGATTTCTGGTTCATGGCAAAAAAAAAAAAAAAAAAAAAAAAAAACCCCAGCAAATTTATACAGGGTGTTTGCACATTTTTCAGAAGATTCGGTTTTCTTTTAATGTTTAAAATATAAATACTATTATTTTTTTAAATTATCTGTCTGATAATCTTGTTTCATGAATCTAATTCTGCGTCATGCTTTTCATGATAAAAGGTGTTTTTTTTTTTTTTTTTTTTTTTTTAAATTTACAGCAGTATCGCTTTCCATGCCTCTCTAAAAACTTTTCAAGAGTCCATCATTCGTGGTGGTTTTGCGCTTTGAAAGAACTCTTTTTAGCAGACCAAATACACAATAAACCATAAGTGAAACGTCAGGTGACTTCTTAGAAATGTGTTGAAAGATATAAATGCAATACCTGTGTGAGTTTTTATTTTTTCAACGAATACAGCTGTAGTTTTTGAAGTAATGAGCGGTGGCTTTGCTTTGGTTCAGTTTCACTCTTTGAAAGTCGTTGAAATAAAAATAGATTTTTTCTGTAAATATCGGACGTAAACGTTCTTTTAATAGTATGATGAAATGATTGTGACATTTTTGTCCAATCTTCTTATTTTTTCCCCCAATTGTAAGAGAAATTTGCGACAGTCCTAAATCCATACATGAAACTTCGTTTTCAGCCTTGAAATGGAGTCTTTTTATTCATGTTTTTTGTTTTCTTTAGATTTTTTTTTTTACTATGTATAAATACTGATTTTCGGGATAGCCCTTTCCGATTAATAGTGATGTTTATTTTGCACTTAGAATTTTTTATACTATGCACTTTGCGATCATTTTAAGCTTTCGAATAAGAATATTTCTCTTCGGAAAACAAAAAAAGTATCCTCCGATTCACAGTTTCTTTGCATGCGCCATCTTGAAAGAAGAATGAATTTGAAAGTATCAGACGATAATATGAATTACAAATAATAAGTTGTTGCCAGAATTTTTTCCCCTCCAAATTAATTCCATTTTTAAAATCATTTATCAAACTCGTCTAAAAAAATGTGCGAACACCCTCTGTAATGTCCAGTTTAATCTGTTTAAAATAGAATGCTAAAACGATTTCGTGTCAACAAGTTTTACTGTGTATGTTCGAATTCGTTGATGTTTTCTTGTAAAAAAAAAAAAAAAAAAAAAAAAAAAAAAACTTTAAATTATACATTATAAATTATTAAAAATAAAAAAATCATCTTGTTGGCAGATTTTTTTTTTTTTTTTTTTTTTTTTTTACCCGTCAGAGTGGCAAAGATTAATAAAATACTTTTTAATTTTCAATTTAAAAGATATATTTTATCCACTGCCGCATAATTAAAATCTGACAGATTTTGTAATATTTTCAATCCACAATCTGTTTGTAAATTTGTTTTCTCCCCTTTTCATAATCAGAGAGTTTGTTCCTTTTCTCTGATCGAAGTTCATCTCTTTCCTATGTATTGTATATGTAAAATATATCTTTTAAAATGAAATTTAAAAGAAATCATTATGACACAACTAACCGAAAAATGTGATATTTTTAAGCATTTTATTCAATGTTTTAAATCACTGTTCGGGTACTAAGTTTTATCTAAAATCTTGATTTAATTAAATAAATATACATTTAAAAAAAAAAAAAAAACTTCCTAATCAGAGTGTCCTACAGTTTACTTCAACAATCCCCCCCCCCCCCCCACACTTTTTTTAACGACAATAATAAGTACTTTGTGCTAAAATTTGGTGATTTTGAAATTTTACATAGAGTAAAAATAATCCCACTACAAAAGCCTTACGATCAATAAAATATGCATAGAAAAACACACAAACAAAATTGCCACGCATAGCTAATATGATGCTTCTCATTTACAAATACATTTTATAATGCAAGTTTATTCATTGTAAACTGTAATGTCTCGAAGACACATAAAATGTTTAAAAGTATTTATTTATACACAAATCTCCCTGAATTATTGTATATTATCTCTTAAACAGTTTTTTGTTTCTTCGCTGTTTGTTAGGAATCAAATACTAAATGAGATTATAAGAAAACAAGCACGTTTTGCCTTAACGCGTCGTCGGTTATCAATATCTACAAATTAACTCCGCTTAATTGAGATTTATTATTCTTTCTTGGATGTCACATAATCGCTTGCAGTATCAAATTTTTATCAGTCACATTTTTATCAGAACAGAGAGTTTTATGTCACGGTTTTTATAGAGGGAATTGAAAATACTAAAAGAAAGATAAATAAAGGATAAAGATAATTTATTTCACACATCTAAGAATTTGAATTGTGCCATTATAAAAAAAATATATATTTTTATTTTAATATTACCGTAGATAATGCAGTAAAACTGTGTAAACGGAAACTGTATATAACGGAATCGTGCATTTCTTCTAAGCTTTAATGTTCTGAGTTAAAGTAAAACAAAACAAACAAACACTTAAATGTATTTATTTGTGCACGAATTTGTTTAAAGTAATGTAGTTTATGCTTTAAATAGCTTTCGTTTGTTTATTTATTGGTAATCAAATACAAAATGTGCTTATTAAAACACAAAAAACGTTTTCTCATAGGAATCACCGGCTGTCAATCTCTAAAATTGAACTCCACTTAATTAATATTTATCTTCTTTCTTGGATGTCACTTAATAGCTTACTTTCTCTTGTTTTTATTCGTCACAGCCTTGAAAAGAGAGCTTTATGTCATGGTTTTTTAGAGGCGGCAAATGGAAGTATTGAATTGTGCTATTACGAAAAAAAGGACTGTGATTTCAAATATTGTATGAATTAATATGTTATTGAAATACTAATGATGTGAATTATCACTTTGCTAAACAGCGAACCATTAGAGTAAAAAAATGTCCAGACCGGGGTTCGATGCCGGATCCCTTGGTATAGCGTACCAAGTGCTTTACCAATTAAGGTATCCCGACGACATCCAGTCTAGCATTCTCTCACTCTTATATGGCAAGGCTACAATCACGCAGCACAAGATGGAAAGTCAATCATGAGCACAACACCGTTGGCATGCATGAGACAAAATTCAATTGTATGAATTAATATGTTGAATCAATTGTATGAATTAATATGTTGAATAAATTGTATGAATTAATAATGTATGAAATAATGAATGCATAACTATGATCTCCATGCCACCCCCCACCCCCACCTAACAAAAATAACATCTTAATAATTCAGAAAGTGTTTGAAGGTCATCTTAATTTGCTTTTATTGTTTAAATGTACACAAACTATGTTATTAGTTACATTTTATTTCAAAGAAATTGCAAAAAATACTCGCTTGAAAATCAATATCGAAATCATTATATTCGCAAGCGTTTTGACTTTTAAATCGCGCCAACCTAATGTTCACCAAATTGTGTACCGAATAGTATTGGCTTTAGCAATAAAACTTTTTTAATTTTTTAATTTTATTCTGAGAAATCAAGATAAGATTCCGCTGCTAAATTTGATTAATCTTTTATTGCATATACGCATGGATTTTTCAATATTTTATTTCCTAACTTTTTGAGAATGCGCGTTAAGGAGAACTTCCTTGTAAGTATTCGCTGAGCGAATGTATTTGTTCGTGAATTAGCTTGAAACAATATATTCTATTCTTTAAAAAGATTTTTTGTTAGTTTTTCAATCAATTTGTTAGCAATAAAATATTAAATGCTCCTACAAAAACACAAACAGCTTTGTCTTAACGCATCGTCGGTTATCAATCTCTAAAAAATAAATCCACTTAATTGAGATTTATCTTCTTTCTTGGATGTGTTATAATCGCTTATATTATCTTGTTTTTAATCGTCACAGCCTTGAACAGAGAGCTTTATGTCACGGTTTTTACAGAGGCAGACAGGTGGAAGCACTGAAAAAAAGATAAATGTAGGATAAAGATCAGTATTTTTACACACTAACGTTCTTAACTTATTTAATTATATCATTATGCAAAGAAAATTGTGATTTCAAATATTGCATGTATTATCATAGATGGTAATACATTAAAATTTATAATTAAGTTCTAAAATTATCAAAATATTGTATTATCATCAGAAGCACACTTTTGAACATAATTTTTATAATTTTAGCATATCAAGAAGAGAGTGAAAACACCACTACAAAAATCTTTACATACAAAACCCAAGTTGACTTAAATAAAAGAAAGTAAAAATGCACACTTAATTAAGATTTATCTTCTTTGTTGGATGTCACTTAATCGCTTTCATTATCTTATTTTTATTTATCACAACCTTGAATAAAGAGTTTTATGTCACGATTTTTTAGAGGCAACAAGTGGAAATACTTACAACGGATGAATGAAGAATAAAGCTCAGTATTTTCGCACAGCTAAGTATTTTAACATACTGAAAATGTAATTATATTTGCATTGTATTATAGATTTATTGTACAGAGTATCGCATAAGCCCGTTAACATTTAAAAAATAATAAAGATACAGCAAATTGTCGTATCGGAGTGTGGTTTGCACTATAAGATTTATCAAAGAGTCGGATTTTTTAGCAACAGAAAATCGATTGTCAATCTCTGGTAAGTATAAAAGTAAAAATAGTTTTTTTTTTTTTTTTTTTTTTTTGACAGTGAATATAATTTTTATAATTCTAGCATATCAAGAAGTGAATGAAAAATCGACTACAAAATTCCATTTTTATATGCAAAACCCAAGTTCAGTTAAATAAAAGAGAGTAAAAATTAACACTTATTTAAGACAAGACATTAAATTCAGAATACGCAGTACTCAATATATTCAGAAAACGATAAAAATGGTTTTAACATATTTTGAAGCTTTGAATATTGTATGTCAATTAAATCTGAAGAATCAAACAGTAATCGATACAAACTGCATACGATATTGGGGGGGGGTTCCCCAGGCCATTGGGGATTTTTCAGAGACCACCACCTACATTTTTCTGTGGTTCAAAAAATTTGTGACATATTGCGTTGATAAATTTCGAGAGTTTTTTCTTTTTCATTTTCTTTCTCGTTAAAAAAATCATTTTCATCCTTGATCGCCAAATCTACTGTCCGCTATTCAGAGGTTAAACATACAAAAATTTAGATTTTTGGGAGTGAGGATTTGAAAAGTGTCCGTTAAATAGAGGTGTCCGCTATTCGGGAGTGTCCGTTATGGAGGTTTTACTGTAAACATTTGGAAATTCCTGTTTTATTTCAAATGTGACGTCACTTTTTCCTCAGAGAAATCTCTTTTTAATGGCATAATTCTTGTTAAATTTCTTTTTCTGGCAATCAGGACGTAAATTTTAGCGAAAAACTCCCATTTGTATGTAACTGGTATTCAAGCTAATTATTAATCAGTATCGATAAAAAATATTTCAGTTTTTCATCTTAAATATTACGTCCATTATCAATCTACTTTCATTATATATTGATATTCATGCTGCTTGTATTATTACGAATATTTGAAAATATATGTTTTATTTATGACGTCATATTTGTCCAAGCCGAAGAGGATCCTTTTCATAGTTCCATGGTCCAAGCGAAATCTATTTTTAATAATGTAATTATTGTTAATTTTTCCTTCTAATTATAACACAGTTTTTGACAGAAAAAGATCTTTTTAATGTAACCGATATTCATACTTCCTGTATAATAGCAAATACTCCATATTTTTGTTTCAAATATCACGGAATTTCACCTTCTTTTGAATTCTTTTTAATTTTCAGTTTTCACGTTGAAAGTCGTTCAATTGAAAATTAATTGTTGAGGAAAAAATATTTTTTCGTGTTTTTATTTATTGGCAACGATCAAAGCCCTAGCAGCGATAAAGTAAAATGGTTAAATTGTATGGGAAAATGTCCATTCATTCTCTATGAAAATAACGAAATTTTCAATTATTAAGAAAAATATTTGAATAAAATAAACAAAAACCAGCCTATGTTCATATCCGTGTTATAATCAACCTATATGCAAAGATACAGGGTGATTAAATTCTCCATTTTGACGCTGGCTTCAGCCAAACATTTGCACACAATCGGATTTATAATATTATTAGGATTTATCTTCTTTCTTGGATGTCACATAAACGCTTTCATTATCTTAGTTTTGTTTGTCACAACCTTCTTGAACAGAGTTTTATGTCACGATTTTTTAGAGGCAACAAGTGGAAATACTTAAAAAGAACAAAAATCAACAATTTCGCTCATCTAAGGATTTTAGCATACTGTAATTATAATTATATTTGTATTGTATTTTAGATTTATTGTACAGAGTACCCCATAAGTCCTTTAACATTTCACAAATTTATAAAAATATCAACAAATTGTCGCATTGGAGTGCGGTTTGCACCATGAGATTTATCAAAGTGTCGGATTTTTCAGCAACAGAAAAAGAAAAAGTTTCAAATTTTCTCTTAATCGTTTTTAGCCACAAAAAATACAAGTATTTGGCAAGTTTTATGGCGCAAATCGCAATCCGATATGGCAATTTGTTACATTTTTCAGAGTTTTTACTTATGGTATACTCTTTAAACTCCACTCTAAAAAAAAAACAAATGTTTCTTAATCTAGGAAAATGTACTACAATCAAAAACGAAAAACCACTTCTGAGTTACCCACGATTCCGAAAAGCGTTCTTTATCTTTATAAACCTCAGAAATCAATATATTTTTTAGATTTAAGGGGGTCCCGGACACAAAAATCATCAAATTTTTGAAAAATATTTTATGGTATTAAAAAATTCTCTGTTTTTATCCGTTTAAAATGACGTTTAAATCATGTTTCTATCTTAAATAGAACAGGATATATTAATTTTTTGTTTTAAAAATCTAGGTTTTTAAGTAGTGGTTGTCATGGAAACGTTTTTGAATTTTTCTGCATCATGGGTTCTTTTACGCATTCTCGTCTTTAAATCGTTATAAGTCGAAAACAGTTAAAGATAAATGGTTCAAACTTGGAACATGTCTTTTTCAGTTATTTTACTTTAATTTTGATTCAGCAAATTTGAAAAAAAAATTTATTTTTGAAAATATGATTTAAAAAAAAAAAGTTACATCTTTTTTTAAAGTTTTTACTTTAAATATTTTTAATATTTTTTTATATTAATATTTTTTAAAATGCTGAATCAAAAATTAAAATTTATATATTTCTGTTTATTTAAATGAAAAAAAAACGAAATTCAAAAAATAATATTTCGAGTTATAACGATTTTAAATTACCCCACTTTTTTAATAAATTTTAAATTTTAAATTTAAAAAAAAGTTATGAGAAGTTTTATCATGTGATTTTGTTTACAGATTATATGGTTAATTATCACAAAAAATTTCAAAATTTTAACTCAATAAATAATTTTTTTTTTTTTTTAATGTGTCCCGGAAGCATGTGTGCCAAGAAGCATTTGTAAAAACAAAATTTCTTTTACTGCCAGTAATTTTCGGAAATGTTTCCGAATAGTTTTTATAGTGTTTTATCAACAGGGAATCTGGATTTTTTGGTTCTCACATAAACATTTTCATGTCCAACAGATATGTTTTACAGACAAACCTGATAAATTAACAGCATGAACATTAACATTAAAATTAATTTTATTTTGTTACTCTTGCATATGAAAAATTCAATTACGCAGCTGAAAGTGCTTAGTTGGGAATTAATACTATTCTAAAACCCGATATTACGGTTTGAGAAAACTGATTAATACATCTATAAAAACTACTCGAAAACGTTTCCAAAAATCAGTGGCAGCAAAATAATTTTTTTTTTAATTTATTTACGCGAACTTTCTCTTATTTATAGTCATGTACTACATTTTATCTTTATGGCTCATAAGGTTTTCCCTGTTGATTATACAGAAAAAAAAATGACAAAGATATTTTTTTTTTTTTTTTTTTTTTTTTTTTTTAAGTTTAGTAAAGATTTCTGATATTAAAGGAAAAATTCAAATAATATTTTCTGATGAATGGTCATCTCTTGTGTGGTGTACTTTTAAAATGATAAGTGCTATATGAAAATTACCTTTACTAGAAGATATATTGCAATCTGTTTCAATAACATGTACAAATTCCATGCCCAGCCCCTTTTTTAAACTTTCCGCAACATAGTTGAATAGTTTTTACGAATTCCGTTTGTCTGGCCGCATGTCTGCCTGTCTGTTTGTTTGTGTTTCTCGCGTAAATATATTCGAATTGCCATGTAATTGACATATGTTTTTGAAATTTACCATGGCATAATAGATATTGAAAATGAGGTGTGTAGCATTTATACACTCTAAAAACGACATTTTCAAAACTGAGCAAAAAATACTCAAATCTGAGTATGTCGCACACTCAAAATGGCTCCGAATCCAAATGACTCAAGCTTGAAACATGTATATACTCATTTCTGAAAACATGCACACACTCAAGAATAAAACATCATGTGCTCATATTTGAGTATGTCCATGTTTCAAAAATGAGTATGAATTGACTTTTGTGCTCATTTTTGAGTATGTCCATGTTTAAAAAATGAGTATGAATTGACTTTTGTGCTCATTTTTGAGTATATCCATGTTTCAAAAATGACTATGAACTTACCCTAATCATTTTTGTGTATGTCTATGTTTCAAATATGAGTATGTACTATGTGCTCAGTTTTGAGTATGTCCATGTTTCAATATTCTGAATATTTGTGGTATTTCAGAATTGAAAGTATTAGGTCGTCCTATTTGAAACAAAAAGTTTCATAACAAAATGAAAACATCGATTTACTCAGATTTGAAAGTGTCATTTTTCTCAGTGTAGTTCGTTTACAGGACACACAAAAGAATAACCGTTACATTACGGTCTATGGGGAAAAGTCGGTTGCGGTGTATTTAAATGATGTTACACTATTTCAAACATATTGAAATTGATATACATCATTTAGGTGCTCTACAAGATGATTACTATAGAATAGGATGTGCATAGTATTTATCGTTCATTTACAGGGACGCACAATAGAATATGGTTACAGTACTGCTTATGAGCTATAATTGTTGGAAGTGTGTTTTGACTTGTAATATGAGTTTATAAATTTAACTCATTTATTGCATATTACTTGGTATGTATAAGTTCTTTAAATCATATGCAGGACTGCTCAAAATAATTCGAATACATTTCTGCTTACTGGGGAAAATTGAAGGGGTCGGGGCAAGAGAGTGCCAAGCCACATTTATAAACATATGAGATATTTCAATTTTAAAATTTGATCCAATACTCAAATCCAAATATATAACCTAAAGTTTTTTCGTCAGTGTCTTAGAAACATTTGAGATATTCTGAATAATAATATGTCATTACTTTAATGCTATTACCATTACGTTTTTTGTAAATTAGCTATCTTTATTGGGGGCATAAACATCTCGGGCAAAAACGAAACCTATTACATTGGCTGCCACCAAGTGACATTAGTAACAAATTATATGTTGGATATTATAATTTACCATATGAAGCAACAGATTACAGTGTTAGATTTATTTCACCAAAAATATGGTTTGGAACTTTCTTGCCACGGCCCCCTCAATTAATGAAGGGGAATTTTTGACAGTTTTATGCGTTTCCTAACTTAATTAAAATTTAGCATATTGTGCAGCATATATATACCAGTCTATAGATCATATACAGGGCTGCACAAATGAATTCGGATATTTTTCCCAATACAGGTGATAATTGCTGAAATTGGGTTTTCAAATGTGTTATGCGTTTTCCAAATCGCAGTTTGATTTGACGCATAATATTTTTTAAGTAAATGGTTTAGGAGCTTTCAGGGGTGCAAAGATGACTCTTACAGGGTTTTTTTTTATGTTAAGAAAGGTTGTGATACTGAACTTGAATTTTAAAAACTAACTTCGTACTAATTTTACTTTAATCTCTTATGTACTATTCAACATCTGTAATTTTAAATATGAATTTTCATTACAAATTTTACCTCGTGTAGAAAAGTTCCTATGCTGAATGGCAGGCTCATCACGAGCGGGTGAATTCACATCACTTTTTGTTTATTTAGACATCATCTTTCACCTTATTGACTGGTCAAATTTTGTTACAGTATTCCGGGAGTGTTGAAAAGTGTTTCATAATCGATGTTAGACGCATGATTTTTCTTTCTTGTTTTCCTTTATAAAAGAAGAAACGAACAAACACACAAGTATGACAGATGGGAAAGAAAAAATTAGAAACACTTTTCATGTTGGCAAATATTAAGATTTACTGAGAGTTGGCTTTTTGACAAATTAAGTTATAACATACTGCAGAAAACAAAAATACTGACACTCCCCAGGGCGATAAACTTAGCAGTTTGTAGCGCAACCCAACATTGCTACCTTGTTTTATTACAATACTCAATTTTGTTAATCGAGGTTGCTTCAATTGTTTCTCCGCAATCCATCTGTTTGTTTACAATGCTCTTTTTTACCCGTCTTCACTTCATTTGAGTTTCAAACTAGGTCAGTTTGTGTAATACTATTTCTCGTTTTTGTGAGCATTGAAGCAGCAAATCTTGTCTCGTCTTTGAAAAAAAAAATGTTTGTAAAACCTTTTTTTTTCTCATATTTTCTCGTAAAAATATTCACACTTCTATTTGTAACTCTATGTTTGTTCTGTAGAAATCATTCAAGCGGGAAAAAAAATCATTACTTTAGAATCATTGACAGGAATTAATTCGCCGGAAATTTGTATAAAAAGGTTGTTCAGATTGTAATATTCATAATAAACACCTGTGTTCATGAGAGTTTTCTAGAATAACCTTTCTTTATAGAGATTTTTTGTTGTTGTTGTTTAGAGGAAAACTTTTAAATAGAAAATTTAAGAAATCGCGATTTTAAGACAGGAGTGTTGTAAAATATATATATATATATATATATAAAGACATAAAAAGAAGAAATAAAGAAAAAACTACCTTATCACAACATCGTGGCTTAGATTATTAAATATTTTTTTACAGCTTTTATTTATTTTGCCTTGTCTGTGCGTTCGGCTAACGTCTTGCAATCCAATTTTAACACACTTCCTGTGCTATAATTGACGTAATTTTTAATAGAGTGGCTTATTTCCGGTGACAATACAATATTCTGTAATATATATATATATATATATATATATATATATATATATATATATATATATATATATATATATTGTGGATCAACGAAAACCATTTTAGAAACTTTAGATGGGTTTCGATGTCGGGTTGAAATGCTTATAGGATTGAAATCGAGGTGTGGGTCAACGAAATTTGTGTTAGTTTGCGCGTGAATGAAAATTATTTATAAATTATTTATTCTATTGATGTTTAAGTTGTTTTCAAATAAAATTTTCGGGTTCGGATTGTGTGCAGCCTGATCTATACAGAATTCCTTTACAGGCCTCCTGTTTTTTTCACATACTATACTTAATATATGCATTATTCGGTCTGATATATCATTGTTGTTGCTGTTTTTATTATTGGTAAATCTTTTTAGTGTATCAGTTACCTTGAATATGAATTATGACAAACTTTGCCCAGTCTATATTATGTCGTAAATGCTTTCTGAACAGAAGTCAAAGTAAAAGCGAATTGATCCGTTTAAAAATTGACTTAACCTACATATTCAATGTTTTTCAAAGTGCAGTTTGTGAGTATCTCTCGTCGTTTATCAGAGTTCGTTCAACTGTGATTTATCAATAATTGTGAAACAAAAAGAAAAAAAAATCCGCCAGAGTGCAGAAAATTGTCTTTTTGTGTGATATTATAAACGGGGATTATAAATAGCGGGGATAACATAATTGAATGAAAAAATCTTTGTAATACTAAAATTTATATGTTGGAAATGGGATTATGACAATGACAAAAAGCTAAAACAAAATATAATACAATTTAACAAGCGTGATGCATTAAATGGGAATTTAAAAACAATAACAAGAACAATATGAAGAAGATAAGAAATCGAGCATCCAAATGAAAATAGATGGTTGGTTGGTTGATTACAGGCGCTACGGTAATATTTTGTACACGAGAGCTAAACAGACTGGGACTTTCTTTTAACACAGCAAAAACCAAAAACCCCAGTGACACCAAGTACATTATATCAAATACGTGGGATCTGATAAGACAATACATCATTACATGTATTATCACCTCTTTTCAAAATTTCTAGGGACTCTCTGATTATACTGTACTATAGTTTTCATTTCAAAATGATTATTAAAAAAAAAAGAAAAAATGTCAATTTGTAGAAAATACGTCATCAACCAGGTACTTCTAGAAAGCAACTGAAATTCAGTTCGCAATATCGCCGATATCTTTTTGAATTTTCACTATATTGATCTGCCCTCTTTATTTGAGTTGCGCAGTTGGCTACTAAATTATGCAAAAAAAAAGTTTTGTTGTCACTCGTGCATACGCAGTTAAAAATTATATCACACAGATACTTATATGTCATCAAATATTTAATATATCTACATTTTATTCACACTGTATTATTTCTGCTGTACTTTTTGAAGTTTCTTGAAAGTGCCCTGTTAAATATGGTTGAAAGCTTTGCATGCTATAAACAAAAAATATACGGAAATTTTTTGATTTTCTTAAAAACAGACCAATTTTGAGCATCTTATTTTATAATGTGATCGCAAGTATTATTTTTTATTCAATTTGTTGGTGGTCCCCTAAATGTCTTCGCGCCCAAAACCTTCACTAAACTAGTCGGATGTGCCAATCACAAAACTTTCTTCAATCTCACACAGGTTTCGCATACACTAAAAAGAAATCGCGCCAATTTATATCAAGGTCTAACTGAATCTAATGTTTTATTTAATTCCGTGCATTAGTTCTTGAGATATGACTATTGCTAAAATCTCGTAAATCCTGCAAAATCCAGCATAGCAGTTAAGCACCTGTTAAGAGATTTAGACCAAAACCTAAACAACAACAACTTATGTCAACGTCTAACTGAATCTGAAGTTTGATGAAAATCCGTGCATTACTTCTTGAGATATAGTTATCGTAATAATAATGAAAAAAGTAGCATAGCAGCGCCACCTGTTGGGCCATTTACACCAAAATGTAAGCAGCATCTATTTATGTCAAGGTCTAACTGAATCTGAAGTTTGATGAAAATAAGTGCAGTAGTTCTTGAGATAGAGTTATTGCGGAAATCGCAAAACATGCTGCATGGCAGCGCCACCTGTCGGGTGATTTTCACCAAAAACTAATCAGCACCAATTTGAATCCGGAAGTCGAAAATTTTCATGAATCCAATACTTTCTTCTTGTAAAGATAGAAGAAAGTAAAAAACTAGTCGGATGTGTCAATCCCAAATCTTTCTTCTATCTCATACATTTTTTTTTCTTAATTACACTTTAAGTTTTTTGTCAATAAATGTTTCAAAACCATGCGGGGGGGGGGGGGATGTAATGAAGTGTCTTATAAATCGGTGATATATCAAACAAGAGCGAAAAATCAAGCGTCAAGCATAGATTATGTAACACTTTCCAACGCTTCCAAAATAATTTTACGAATCATACTCTTTAATAAGCTAAAAGATAACATCTAAGTAATCCGAATACTTTTATTCAGCCCTGTATAGGATCTATAGATTTGTATATATACTACATAGGATGCTAAATTTTAGTTCAGTTAGGAAACACGTAGCACAGTTTAAAATTCTCCGTCTGGAGTTAAATAATACGGAAATGTGTTCCCGAACTTTTGTGCTTCCCTGTATAGGATCTACAGAATTTATACACACCACGTAATATACAAAAAGCGATTTAAAATTAAAATCGCATTCAGTAACTTAAAACGCACTTGCAGGAATTATTGTTAACATACAGTAGAGAATTCTTTTGTGTGTCCCTGTAAATGAACGATGACTGCTATACACACAATATTCTGTAGTAAGTCTCTTGTAATGAACCTTATATAAATTTCAATGCGTTTAAAATAGTGAAACATTATTTAAATAAACCGCAGACGATTTTTCTCCATAGACGTAATGTAACGGAATTCTTTTGACTGTCCCTGTAAAGTAAGTATAAGTGCTATGCACACCCTATCCCATATTAAGCTTCTTCTAATGCACCTTAGGGATATATATATAAAGTTCAATGCGTTTAAAATAGTGAAACATTATTTAAGTAAACCGCAAATGATTTTTCCCCATAGACCGCAATGTAACGGAATTCTTTTGAGTGTCCCTGTAAAAAAACTATAAGTGATACACACTTCCGTTGAAATAGGGAACGTGCTATAGATAACGATTATAACATATAAAAATTACAGGGCAATCCGAGCATATTTACGGGAGTTAGAGCACGGACAGACGGCCAGACGGCAGACGGCAGACGGCCAGACGGCAGACGGCCAGACAAACCGAAGTCATAAACACTTTTCAACTAGGTTGGAAAGTGTTAAAAACGTGAAAATTTTTGCTTATTACAAATGTAAATTAAACCTATAGATTAAATAATTGGCTGATTCAGTACGAATTGTTTTTCCACAGCTACCGCACCTGTCCCGAAAATCGAACAAAATCCTCTATCACAGCGCTACCTTCAGGCCAATTTTCTTCAAACTTTTATATAAACCTCAGCACATTGCATCTAAATATAAAATTTTGTCGAAAAATATTCATAAATCTTCAATTAAACTGGAAAACATGGAGAAAATCGCACAAAAATCACTATTACAGCGCCTCCTTCAAACAGAATATCCCCAAATTCAACCGGGTACCTACCTGCTGGCCATAGCCAAAAATATACATATGAATTTTTGTTCAATTATATGCATAATTTCATACACTTTTCGATGATACAATAATAAAAATGGCCCAAAAATTGTTATCACAGCGCACCCTTCCGGTAGAATATTCTCAAATTCAACTGGGATCTGCTGGCCGCAGACGAAAACATATATATGGAATTTGGTTCAATACTATGCATAACATCATACACTTTTCGATGATACAATAATGAAAATGGCACAAAAATTGCTATCACAGCGCACCCTTCCGGTAGAATATTCTCAAATTCAACTGTGACCTGCTGGCTGCAGACGAAAACATATATATATGGAATTTGGTTCAATACTATGCATAACTTCATACACTTTTCGATGATACAATGAGGACACACACACGGACACACAGACACTCGGATAGACAGACATTTTGTAAAAACATATTTTTCGGGATCTCTGACTCCTAAAACGTGTAGATCCGTCGAAAATCAGAAGTCGACAAAAATTTCGATTACAATACTTTCTTCTATTATAGATGGTAGAAAGTAACAATTAGATAGAGTAAAGATTGAAAGCCAGTTGGCCTTTATTTTTCATTGAAAAGTTTATAACTGGCAAAAAAAACTTTTTTCTCGGCAATTAATGTGTTCCTACTGCAAAAGTAGTTTAACAGAGGAGTGCAAAATGATGCAACGGCAGAACTTTTTTTACTTTTACTGCCCCACTTTGATTGAAGTAAATAATTTCTTCTTAGGTATTTGTTTCTGTACAAAACATTGTCACATAACAGTCTTCTTAATGATGCCGGAGACTAAAATTAATTTGAAACAGAGAAACAAAAATAAGAATGTCTCTCAACTAATTTCATATAAAAGCTTAAGTAATCAATAACTTTAAAACTGTTTCCCACACATGTTGTTTTACAGATTTTATTTTGTTAATCATCTTGAGCAAATCATTATGTATAACCACACTTAATAATATCTAAATCTTGCAGTACTTTCTTGTCTTATAGTTTTTTTTCTTCTCAGCAGCATGTTTAATTAATTAATTAATTTTCTTTTTGTTATGTCTCTTCAGTGAATAGCGCACATAAAACATGCATAGACGTTTTAGTAATCTAAGACATACAATTTTTTTATTTGAAGGTACAATAGTGCTTTCATAACAATGAAACTATTTTTTTTTAATTAAATAAAATTAATTGCCCTACAAAAAAGAAAAACAAATCTTACGAAATATCTGTTCATCTCAAAATATTCAGCTTTACTTCAATTTAATCCAATTTTAATATTTTTAATATTTAATTAAAATAATTTGAGTGAATAACACATATCAAACATTTCCGAGTGAATAATCATCTATCCGCAATTCATTATTTTGTTTACTACTTTATCATTTTGTTTACTTTTTCTTTTCTATCTTTATTCCCATTTTAGGTAGATTTCGTAAGAAATACTACCTATTACATTCTCACCTAAGTTGGAAATTTTGAAAAATTTTTGCAGATCTACGCCGATCATGACTCCCAGAACCCAAAACCACCCCCAGTTCAAAACTTTATATATCTATCTATTTTTCTATCTATCTATCTATCTATCTATCTATGTCACTTTTTTCTGACCACGATAACTGGAAAAATTCTGCATAAATCTTTTACAAACTGGTACATAAAATCAGGGGGCATAAAATCTCGGTCAAGTTCGTTAATGGGCAAAATCGAACCAAGGGGGGGAGGGTGGGGGGCTAATTATGATACGTATCGAATCCGTTTAAAGTTATTATTACTTCTAGGAGAAGGGTCGAAAATGTATGTATGACAAATTTTTGATATAATTAAAAATGGCCCCAAGGAGGGGGAAAAAAGTGGGGTTTTAAGAGAAAAAAAATCATAGCTTCGTCAATTCACAAGATATCAAATTCGCGTAAATTATTATTAATCCTCTTAATGTTATCTAAAACTTTTATATTGACAAGTTTTTTATAGGACCAACCGTTATAGCAAAAAAAATTAAAAACAAAAAAAATCCCTGCCGGCTCCGCCTGCAAACAAGTTATTTTTCGAAGTAGGCGGTTCCAACTCCCGCATCTTTTCGAAACTGATACATAAAATCAAGGGGCATAAAATCTCGGTCAAGTTCGTTAATGGACAAAATCGAACCAAGGGGGGGGGAGGGGGATGGGGGGGCTTTTTGTGAAAACAGAAAAAACCCCATAATTTCTTACTTATGATACGTATCGAATCCGTTTGAAGTTATTATTACTTCTAGGAGAGGGGCCGAAAATTTATGTATGACAGATTTTTGATATAATTAAAAATTGCCTTAAGGGGGGGGGGGAGGGGGTTTAGAAGAAAAAAATTCATAACTTCGCCAATTCTCAAGATTTCAAATCCGCTTAAATTTATTATTAATCCTCTTAATATTATTTAAAACTTTTATATTTACAAGTTTTTTATAGGACCAACCGTTATAGCAAAAAAAAAAAATTAAAAACAAAAAAATCCCTGCCGATTCCGCCTGCAAACAAGTTAGGTTTCGAAGTAGGCGGTTCCAACTGCCGCATCATCGTAAAAAGGTCATTTCTTCCGCAATTCCCGACAAACAGGCGCCCCACGGTCTGCGTCTTCGAAATCTACCTGTGCCTGTAGGCCGAGCCGTCAGGGATTTTTTCCTTTTAAATCTCCGACTTAATAACAAAATATTGTAAATACATACACACACACACATATATATATTTAAGTTGAAAATAGAACTTTCATCAATACTAAATCTAACTCGAAACAAGCAAAGAAAACCTTTTATCAACCGACTTTCCACAAAACCTTATGTAGGGTATTATCTTCATATCTATTATCATCAAGAGTGTCCTATTCATTACCTCATATCCCTATCTTACAAATCCTTATCTTACTAATCACCTTGAAAAAAGTAATCAACAATAACCGCTTTCAATATCTGCATCTCAAAACATTCTTCTTTCTTATATTTCATTTCAATTAATTTGCTTTAAACTTTTATTAATTTTGTAACTTAACAATAATATATATAAAACATGCGTAGATACATATTTTTTTTTTCTTTGAAGTAAACAGCTCATTAATAGAAAAGCATATTCGAAACAAGCAAACAAAAACCTTTTAAATAATTTCGCACAAAAAACTCACGCAATCAATAATCTCCAAAGATGTTCTTTTTATATTGATTACCTCTTATACTTACTTTATCGTACCAATTCACGTTGTAAAAATATATCAACAATAACGGCAGCTTAAAGCATTCTCATTCCCCGTATTTCATCGCGCGTGCTTTATTTTTAACTAGCGACCCGCCCGGCGTTGCCCGGGCCCGAGATAATAACAATATCAGAGCAAGGCGTTGTTAACCCCCTCCCTCCCCATACCAGCAAATATAAGAAATAATTTGGTTCAAGAAAACCACCTTCACCTACTGACTATGCGATCATTAAAAAAATAGTTAATTTTTTCTGATAATTAGAACATAACGAAGACGCTACGCTAAAATAGCCTGCAGATGACAACACTTCCCATCCTCAATTTCAGATCTATATCTTAATTATCTAAATTTTTGTTCATTAGTAAAAATTGGCAATTATTTCCTTTCATTTTTGCAAACTAAATGGAGGGTTCGGCCAGAGAAACAGATCTCTTTGTATTTCAGTTTTTAATGAAAACAGATCCCTGTCTGAAACTTTCTCGGATTTTTTACTGGCGCCGGCAGATTTTTGGCAGTTTTTTGCATAAATTACCGACCGAATTTTTCAAAAGTTGCATAGTCGGATGCAGAATTTTTATTTACATATTCTTAGAAATTTTCAAATTGATATCTTAATTAGTTTTCTTAAAATTCGCTAATTAGTAAAATAATTTCCAATTCGTTCATTTCTGCTTGCAAATTCACAACAGCAGTTCTTTTCTTTAGCCATTTTGATTTAAAAGATGGCATTTCCGATGCGATGTTTAATGATATTCTAATTAATATCTTGAGTAATTATCAAAATATTAAAAGTCTGAGACTCAGGTGCACATGGTCATCCCTTGGACTATCCACACCTAAATTTTCAGACTTCTAGGTGGGCTAGATTTTCCTTGCCATCGCCAACAGACACACAGAGCGAAACTTTATTTTATTAGTATAGATTTCATAAAATCTCTGCTATATTTGGAGCTCAGTGCTCATAATAATAAAATACACAAAGCGCACTTCTTTTCTTTTCTTTGAAGCCTAAACACAGCTGTCATTAATATTAAAGATTACCCGGAACAAAAAACCTCTTTACTAATTTCGCACGAAAATGCTTATGCAAGCATTAACCTCCAGAGATGTCCTTACCATGTCTATTACCTCATATTACGTATCTTTCTAATCACCTTTCAAAAAGTCATTAAAAGTAATCGCACCTTAAGGCTGTTCTCAAATAGAAACTTGCTACTTTTTGACGCATTTTTGCAATTAATTTTTGTTTGGTAGCAAAAGAAATTGGCAGGCTCTCTTATTAAGAAACTATGTATTCAAACTGTTGTTTTTTTACGTTTTTCGGTATAAACAGAAATGTTTTCTCAAAATGCTGTCAAAGTGGGCGCTTTGAATGGAATTCCTGGACGCAGGAAAGGGAAAAAACGTCCTGAGACAGTAATAGCTTATAACTCAAGATGAAATTAATTTATCAGAAAATGAAAAAAATTCATATCGATTACACATCAATTCAATAATCATGCTTGTAAGTATCCTGTTTTTAGGACTCCGTACTTAAAAAGTAAACTAGCCGTTTGGGACCACGGTAATACTTACCCATCATAGATATGCATAATATAAAATATGAACATAAAACATGTTTAACTATTTATAAAATGCATCGCAATTCGAATAAAATCCTGGCTTGATGACGTCCTAAACTTTAAATGCTCTATTACTGTGTTACGGTTGGTTTCAACCAAATCTTTTTTTTTAATCTACATTAATTACCTTAAATCACTCTCTCAACATTTATTTAGAAGTTTTCTTTTTGTTTCTGTTTTAAATAAATACATAAATAAATGTAATTGTAATATTAATAATAAAAGCAGTTTTTTTTTTTTCCTCTTCTTTCCATTTCTTTTAAGCAAAGCAATTTCAACTTTCATAGTCTAACGTAGCTTCCTGTTTTTCAAATACGAAAAGCAGACAGCAAGGGAGGGATGTTTTGTCAGTAGACTGCACAGGTGGAAAATTTGGAGTCATCTAGTCTGACTTTGATATAAGAATGACCGACCGCCCTGTATAAGAATTACGTTATCTTATGAGTGTACTATACACGCAATTAGGCTTTGTAAGTTTACGTCAGGCTTCAATTGGCTCTGCTATCAGGCGGATAGCTGGCGCCCATGTAAACAGAGGCTAACAGGACCCCCCTTCAGCACACGCCATGGGGGTGATGCATGGCTTCCTTCCCCCATGAAGCGGCCGGCAGAGTGGAGCGGCAAGCTGTAGTCTTCACGAAGAGTCCATTTTTCCTTTTGTTTCCATTCCCGTACCCCTGGCAGAGTGGATCGGTCCCGTTTTTCAAGCAGCGCGGGAGAATGAATGTTTACGACACTTGTTGCTTGGCCAAGAGACCTGTCGTTTGACTCGTAAAAAAAATTCGACTTATTACGGGGCTCGAAGATTGGCCTGTGGGCTGGATCGCGAAGTTGTTGAAGGCGGACAGGTTTCTGGAAGATTTTTTTTTTTTGAGTGGGGTATTGATGGCCCTACATTAACTATCCTACATCATGATGTTATGATGAAAAGAGGCTGTAAGGGCATTTTCGAATTGCGGATCTATAACTGTTAACGAGAAATTAAGAAGAAGATATGTGTAGCCCGTTTTTTTTTTTTTTTGGCGTAGTGGCGCTCCAAGATTATGACTTCTTAACCATCAGAAGTGATCATAGATATTGAACTAAACGGTCGTTAGAAGTCGTAGTGTTCTGAGTTACGGTGATGGCTATCTTCGAATAAAACACATGCTTCAGGAAGGTGAAATTACTGACTCCGACGGTGAAGTTCTGGACCGTAGAACGATTTTCCCCTCCGGACTAGATGATGGACCTAGTAGTTGATGGCAAGTGATGCAGTGAGATGAGAGGATTGATGAATGTTAGCTTGAAACCACATGGGTATTGTCTGAATTTTTCCCCAGCCTGAATACTCCAGATTAAGTGCTTCATCAGATTTTGAAAAAGGACGAAATGCTCCTAAGTACCCATTGACTAAAATTGTAGAACTCTCTACCTGTTGTAAGTACTATTTGCATAGTTTTTCTTTTTATTTATTTGTACCTCTTTAAAAAAAAAAAAAAAAAAATATGTTTGCTATACCAGAGTTTAAAAGTGAAATGAATATCTTTGGATAATTTCAATAAGAATTAATATTATGAACAGAAATAGTCTGTAGGTTAATATATAATGTTTGTATGTTTGAACGACCATTAAATGGTAATGTGATGATAATTTTTAAAATATGATGTGTAATTTAAAAGTAACCAGTGAGTGGTTTCAACTTAAAAGATCAGCTGTTATATTGTTTTATTAAGATTATTTTTGATAGCTTAGTTGCTTCATTATTTTAAATGTTCAAATAAATTGTGTTTTTTTTTGTTTATTATCAAAGATGGTATGTTTTTCTTTGTATAAATCTCTAAATAATTAATTTTTTTATATTCACAGTAGACCTATAAGAATGGCCTAACCTTTCTGTGAGTAATAAAAAAAAAAAAAAGGGAGAGAAAATTCAACTTTATTAAATTAGGACTTTAAAATTTCTTAAGTTTAAATTCATAACTGACTGTTTTAATGAACATTAATTGAAGTTCACTCAATGTTATACAATCGTATTTTTGATCTTGATTTAAGGATGGATAGATTAATAAGTGAAACAGTAATATTAAATTTAATTTCATAAAATGTTAAATTAAGCTTTAACTCTCCTCTTTCAGAAACATTGTTTTTCTAAAATATACACCAAAATTGTTTTATTTTAAAAAGTAAAAAAAAAAAAAAAAAAAAAAAAAAAAAAAAAAAAAATCCAGTTATTTTACACCACTATACGATTCTTGGTTAACCGATCGGATCTTGTTCAGAATCTCTATGGTTGTTCTAAAATTTTAGTACATCATCATATCCCTATTCGATTAACGGATTTAACTCTTTCTCCTTTTGGTCCTCATATTGGAGGAATTTCAGGTTGTCTGCATTTTTCCAAATTATATGATGATTACACTTTTGTTAATTTAATGTGTATGGAGATTTGAGCTTGATCGGGTTGGAGTGGAGTTGGGTGTTCCTTATGCAATTCAGTATACTACTTGATTTAGAAATCTGTTGCCCCTTACTACATTTAATATTATCTTAAAATGATGAGTTCAAAATTATCATTGTTGTATTAACCTATTCGGATTCTTAAGTTTTGATATTTTGATTAGTTTAATATATTTTGCTCCCTTTTCCATGGCAACAGATTTCAGTGGAGCTAATCAGGGTATACTTATTTTTTTTTAAATATTTAATTGTCAAGTGAAGATTGAGTAATAAATGAGCTTTTTAAGTTTAAGTAAGTTGTGTTTTAGAAAGAACACCAAAACACCACAATAAATGGAGCCGTAACAATTCGGTCTCTGGGTTATTGATTTTTTTTTACTTGTATGTATTTATGTATCAAAGAGCAACTGGGTGTTTTTGCAATTAAAATTTTATTTATATGTTCAAGTGTAAAAAGAGGTCTAGGCTCTCTCTCTGTGCTAGTAAGCTACAATTCCCAGTCAAAATTATGTCTTGTGAGCATAACCTTTTCTTATTTACAAAAAGCATAGTCCTGTACTTAAGTTTTATGTGTATGTAGGTTTCCTTTTTTTTCTTTTCCTCTCTTTTTCTCTTTTTTAAGCTGCCCCCCCCCATTTTCCCTTTTTTGTGGTTGTTTGTTTATCAATTTTCTAACCCTAGCCATGGCTGATAAGCATTCAGAGGCAATTGCCACTATTCAGCGGAAAAATGCACTAGTGGACAATTTGTCAAACATTCCCCCATTCAATGGAGAGGCCAGCTCAGTCTGCTTCTCAGATTTTTCTGAGAAATTTGAGAGTTTTGCCAAATTATTCGACTGGAATGAGGAGGAGAAAAAATTCGTTTTGTTAGCTAGATTATCAGGAGCTGCTTCTAGGCGAATAAAAATTCACAAAGCAAAAACATCTGATGAGCTATTAAAAATCTTAAGAGAGAGTTATACTTCACAGGCCACACCAGATGTTGCCCTCAGTCATTTTTTAAATTTTAAACAACCACCCAATATGAGTGTTCAGGAGTTTTATGACAAGGCATATGATATGTCATTAAGAGCCCTTGTAATTGAAGGTATCCAGGGTGAAGTAGTCGATAAAAGCCGAACGGCTCTACTACACTCCATGCTGTTGAGCAATCTTACACCAGAAGTGCGAAAGGGGGTAATTGCGAGAAATCCACAATCCCCAGAAGAGGTCCTCAAAATTGCGCTTCTTGAGGAAAAGGCTTATAGGAGCATTAACCCTTTCTACAACCACCGCGAGGAAATTCTCAACCCTAATTTGACCCAAAACCTACCCTGTGCTGCAGTTTTTCAGCAAGATAGCTCACAAAAGAAGGAGATAGACCAACTAAAATCTCAAATTGATGTTTTAGCAGCTAAGATAGACAGTTTAGTTGATCTTAGGGCTAGGGATATGCAGGAAAATAACCAGGAAGTAAGACCCGTAACCTGCTATAGGTGTTCCGTACAAGGCCACTATGCCAGAGATTGTCCACTAAATTTTGTCGACTATAATTTTAGAAGGGGAGGTGGTCAAAATTTCAGGAGCCGTGGGCAAAATTATAGAAACAGAGGTGAAAATCCTAGAGGGAACCACAATCAGCGAGGCGGATATAGGGGAAGAAGAGGTGGTTATTACCAAAACAATAGGAGTACAGCTGCGAACAGAAATGAGGAGCAGGCGGTAAATAACACCCCAGTAGCTAACAATGAAAGTGAGGCTTTAAACTATTAGTGGCCGGATCAAATGTGGTCAAGTCGATCCCCAACAGGCCCCTGGACCCCCCAACTGTGTATAGTATGTTTCAGCCCCAATCATATACATTACCAACTACAAGAATTTACATAAATAAAGTTTGCCTGAATGCATTATGTGACACTGGTTCGGCAATTAATCTCCTGAGTGGTACTGATTGTAACTATTTAGAGAATTTTGAAACGGAGAATTGCAATATCCCCATTATGACTGTCACCGGTGAGAAAGTTCACCTAAATAAGAAAGTATTTTTAAAATTTGTTTTTGATAATGTTCAATGTCAAGCTGAATTCTATGTAGTGGAAGGTAAATTAGCAGAGGAATTTAATATGATTTTGGGAATACCATTTTTGAAAGAGTACCGGGCAAGTATAAATTGTGATACAAATGCTGTCGCTCTTAAAGTGCCAGTTGCAGGCCAATGTAAACAAAGCGTAGAAACCCCAAGTAATACTTCAGGGTCTAATACTTGTCTTGCTACTAATTCTGTAAATATTTCTAATTCTGTATATAATGTAAATTCAAATAATAATTGTATGAATAATGATTGTGTTGAAAATAGTTCTGTAAATATAAAATGTGTCAACAAAGTAGAGGAGAATTCAAAAAGTAGTAATGCCAATAGCCCTCCTGAAAATTGTGCATGTGAGAAAGTTCATGACTCAGTTAATATTGAAAATGGGAATCATAGTAGTGAAAATATGGTAGTTCAGGACCCGCAGTTGAGTAATATGGGAAAAGATGTTGAGATAATCATTCAAACTGAGTCAGATAAGGAAGTTGAAAGTGTTGCGCAGAACTTTTGCATGCAAACAACATCAGGCGGTAGCTCTGAGGGTAATAATACTGAAAATTTTTCAAGTATTCAAAGTGTCGACAACATTCTTTCAGCAGCGAGTCAGGTAACTCAGGGTAATTTAGCTGAAGAGATTACTGAAATTTGTAATATTGATGAAAGTGAAGATTTGGTAAGTATAGAGGATAAGGTACCTGAAGTCGAGGAGGAGAGCAATGAAGATAGCAGTAGTGATAAAACCAATAAAAATAAAAATATAAGTTTCGCTGTGTTATGTAGCAAAATTTCAATTCCCCCGCAGTCAAAAATGTTAGCCCAGGTTAAAAGTTATAAGGAAAATTTTATTAAGGAAAATGATATTGTTATGTTAGAACCTTTGGCGAAAAATTTAAATCAAGGTCTCCTTACCTCCAGAGCTATTTGCACTAAAGAACATGGCCTATATATCTCATTTGCAAATTTTTCAGACAATAGTATTCATTTAAATAAAGGAACCTTTGTTGCCAAAATTCAAAAATGTGTAGACCAGTCAAATGTACCCGTAACTAAAAATAACCTTACTTGTAATGTAAATCTGGCCCCTCCAATTGGTGACTTTGATCACGCTGATCTCACTTGGAGCTCTGAAATTAATTTAGATCATTTAGAACCCCCATTAAAACTTAAAATGCAAAATTTTCTAGACAAAAACAAAGATGTATTTGCAGCATCGGTCTTAGATTTACCCGGCTGTGATACAATCCCTCATGAAATTAGCTTAACTTCAAATAAACCAGTAAAAGGCAAAGCTTATAGAGTCCCCTACAAACTACGTCAAGAAATGGAAGACCAACTTAATACTTTGTTACAGGCGGACATAATTTCCCCTTCCATGTCTGAATTTGCTTCTCCGGTTATTCTGGTTCGGAAATCAGACGGTTCCTATCGACTTGCTGTTGACTACAGAAGATTAAATAAAAATCTTGTTAAAGATGCTTATCCAATACCTAACATTACCGACTCTGTTGATGCTTTAAGTGGGGCTAAATTTTTTTCAACGCTAGATCTAACTAGTGGTTTTTTTCAACAGGTTATTCGCCCAGAGGATAGGCATAAAACTGCTATAATCACCCACAAGGGACTTTTTGAGTGGACCCGTAACTGTTTTGGGCTCTCAAATTCAGGTAACAGTTTCCAAAGACTTATGAATGCTATTTTCGGTGATTTAGGCAATCTTGGAATTCTTGTTTATATCGACGACATTGTAATTGCCTCCAGTGATGTTAATTCTCATTTTGAGAAGCTTAGCATGGTCTTTGAAAGGTTAAGACTGCATAAACTTAAACTTAAGCCCAGTAAATGCACTTTCCTTTCGAATAAAATACAATATTTAGGTTTTGAGATTTGTAGTGGCCAAGTGTCACCTATCAATAAAAATATTGCCGTAATAGAAAATTTTAAACCTCCAACTACCCGAAAGGCTGTTAGGTCATTCATTGGAACTCTATCTTTTTATAGGAGATTTATTCCAGATTTTACTAAGAGGGCCAAAAATTTAATCAATCTAACTAAAGAGACAGGAAAGTTTTCGTGGAATGAAGATGCACAGAAAGAATTTGAAGACCTTAAGATAGCTCTTATTTCAAAACCATGTCTGGCACTCCCTGATTTTGAGAAGGAATTCCATTTATATAGTGATGCCAGTGGCGAAGCATTAGGGGCAGTGTTATCACAATTAGATGAAAATAACATGCTCCATCCTGTTGCCTTTGCCAGCAGAAAATTGAAAGATGCTGAGACCCGCTACTCCACCACTGAAAGGGAATTACTAGCTTTAGTTTGGGCAACTGCCCACTTTAAATGTTACATTGCCAATACCCATTTTTTCATCTATACAGACCATGCGCCTCTAACATTTATGTTAAAAATTCACGACCCTACATCTCGCATGGCTAAATGGATCTGCACTCTCTCAGACTTTAATTTTACAATCAAGTTTGTTAAAGGTAAGTGTAACAGTGTCGCAGATTTCCTTTCGAGGTATGTCAACAATGATAACTCCAATGATATTGTTAATTGTAATTTTTGTATACAAGTCGAAAAGGAAGTTACTTTTATGCCTCATTCCAATCTACTTGAAAAAATTGGTGAATTACAAAAATCAGACAAGAAATGCTGCGAGATTGCAAGAAAATTAGACCAAGGTGTAGAAATTGCTCCTAAATACATGAAATTTTTTTTTAGAGATGACATTTTAGTTTGTGAGGATACAAGGGAGTCAGCTATTTTGAATAAATCTGTAAAGTTAGTCGTGCCAAAAGAATTGGTTACTCAAGTTTTTGCACTAACACATGAGTCCCTAGCGGCTTGTCATCAAGCCTTTCAAAAGACCATTGATCGCATTCGTGAGCACTTCTATTGGCCAGGAATGTCGTCAGATGTCAAGCATCTAGTGGAGTCATGTATTAGTTGCCAGCAGAAGAGAGCTTATAGAGCGAACCAGCTCGCCCCTCTGCAACGTATGCCGACCCCCCAGTTTCCCATGAACAAGGTTCATTTGGATCTCATTGGACCCTTACCGCAAACTTTTTCGGGAAATAAGTATATTGTCGCATATATAGATTCATTTACTAAGTGGCCAGAAGCATATGCGGTTAGTTCAACCACTTCAGATGTCATTGCGGACACTTTAGCTGATTTCATATCACGCTACGGTGCGCCCTGTTTTATTACGACGGACAACGCGAAGAATCTAATTTCAGATGCGATTGAACACGTGTATAAAATGTTTGGTATTAAACATATTAAGACCTCATCTTATCACCCGGCTGGCAACTCGCAAGTGGAGAGACAGAATCGTACTCTTAAAAATGCACTTTGTCACATAGTCAACCAAAATCAATCTGACTGGGACACTAAACTCAAATTTGCACTACTAGCTATGCGTTCAGCTGTCCACTCTTCAACTAAACTTAGCCCAGCTGCAGTTATGTATGGCAGAAATATGAATCTACCATATAATCTCTTTTCTCAACCACCTTCTTTTAATTATAATGATGCACCCTCTTTTTGCGAACTCTTAATCCCAGCTCTTCAAAAAGTATACACTGAAGTACATAGTAATTTAATTAAAGTTTCTGAGCAGCAGGAAAAATACCGTGAAAAGACAGCTGTTGATAAAAATTTTAAAATAGGAGATCTTGTGTGGTTATTTACACCCACAGTCGCCCCTGGTAATACAAAAAAATTAAGCAAGCAAAATAATGGTCCTTTTACTATAATTGAGAAGCTAAATGAGGTTAATTTTAAAATAGCGCTAGTTGCTAATCCCAAAAATTGTCAGGTTGTACATGTTGACAGGTTGTCTTCTTTCAAAGACAGATTCCCCATCTGGTCCAGTAAACCAAAACAAACAATTGGCCTGGGATCGACTGAAAACGTGACCATCGATTCACCACACCAACCGCGCGATTCTCCTCCTGTACGCAGGTGTAAACGCAACCGATTCATTCCCTGGGCACCATATGATAGTAACCGCGCACCAGCAGTAGTGAACGTCAACAATAACGAAACTCCGGTAGCGCCGGAAGTGGAGGAAACAGACAGCGACGCAACTGAAATCATAAATCCCTCTCCCCCACCTCCCATTTCTCCGGAGATTGCAGCGGCAGAGAATAACGAGATGTGCGTAAATAAAAATTTAGCAACGGCAGAAGGCAGCGAAATGCGCGTAGGTAAAAATTCAGCCACGGCAGAAAGCAGTTCAACTGCTGAGCACAGCGATTCGCGCAGGTCTCGTTCATCGATTCGTCCAGCTGCTAAATCGAATAGAAGTAGTCGTTCAATATCGATTTCTAGAACCGACTATTCGCTACGGGATAGACGAGACCGTCCGAGTTATAAATACTAACTACCTTTTTTCGTTATTCAAGCATTTTTATTCAATTTTACCTTGTTTATTTGTATTTATTTATAGTTTAGTTAATGTGTATATATATTTAATTATTTTTGTTGACATTTTTAAAACGGAACTTAGTTTTTCTAGCGTATTAAAGGTTTGTTTTGGTTGTGTGTTGATACTTTCATGTAGGCATTTTTAACCCTTTTTATGCCTATACTTAAGGTTTGTCTGTTTTATGGTAGATTATGTGGTATATACCCGTCCGCACCCCGTTTTCGTAGATTTTGGGTATATTTTTGCAAAAAAAAAAAAAAAAAAAAAAGAAACGAATGTAATTTTTGTTACTTTAAAATTTTTTTAGGATGTTGTGTTTTGTATGCCCTTTTGCCGAGGTAGATCTGTTTAGTTCAGTTTTTGTTAATGCATGAGTGTTTTGTATATAACTTTTTAAGTATGTGTTTACTTTAATTTCTACATTTTAACTAGATAGATTTATTATTTACTATACAGTTTGTGGTTTTATTTGAGCTTAAACTTTAAGGAGTGTGGGCCCTTTTTCTTTTTCTAGTACATACTGTCTCATGTACATGCCTGTATGTTGTTGTGTGTGGCTAAAAGTGCTAAAATTAACTATTTTATTTATTCTACTTCCTATTTTTGTGGAATGTGTGTTTTCCTTCCTGGTGATATATGTCACCACCCCTGTTTTTTATTTTATTTTGTGGAATGTTTTCCCTGTTGTGCCCAAAGGCCCGAAACTGCTTTTTGCTATAAGTAGCACAGAGGCAGAGATACTCTTTCCCATGCACATTACTTGTACGTGCATTTGTAAAATCTACATAATATCCCGAATCATTAGACTGTGTTCGAAAACAAACATGTGTTCTCATATAAAATTGTTACAATTGTGTGCGTAATTCTCTAACATGGTCTGTGATACCATAATTTGTGTCTTACAGATGTATATGTATATATTTTTTTTTGTGTGTCACCAGTTGCTCTTGTGTATTTTTGTATAATAGAATTAATATGTGTTTTACAAATTTCATTGACATTTACAGTGTTGTAACTATGATATTACTAGTACTTATTTACATTAATAGATAGTGTTGTAATATACTGTGATGCCAATTATTGAAGTTATGTATATAAGCAGTGTAATGACAATTAATCAGTGGGCACTTCTCTTCTTTTTCGGCTAATTTTTTTTTCAAAATTCAATTTATGTATTATTTACAGTTCTGTTACCAGAAATTTCAGGTAGGATGCAGTTATGCGTAGGAATGACAGTAGTAGGGAGGTGAGGTTTCACAGTCAGGTGGAACATGTGTTCTTTTACAGATGCAGAAAATATCTTGGTCATTTTAGTGGTAAAATCAGCCTTGTGGTCCCTCCTCTGGTAGTACTCTTTTATGGTCATGTTTCAGGTAATATTTTAGGTATTGGTTTCTACGGATGTGCGAGCTCTGGTTGTATATATCCGGAATATATTGTCAGGGTGGTATTTCAGCGGTGAACTCTCTGGATCCCGTCCCGGATCGATGTATGATTTGTGTTTGTGGGTCAGTTTTTTCAGTGTTGAGGTCCCAGCATGCCATGTGGTACATTAACTATCCTACATCATGATGTTATGATGAAAAGAGGCTGTAAGGGCATTTTAGAATTGCGGATCTATAACTGTTAACGAGAAATTAAGAAGAAGATATGTGTAGCCCGTTTTTTTTTTGGCGTAGTGGCGCTCCAAGATTATGACTTCTTAACCATCAGAAGTGATCATAGATATTGAACTAAACGGTCGTTAGAAGTCGTAGTGTTCTGAGTTACGGTGATGGCTATCTTCGAATAAAACACATGCTTCAGGAAGGTGAAATTACTGACTCCGACGGTGAAGTTCTGGACCGTAGAACGATTTTCCCCTCCGGACTAGATGATGGACCTAGTAGTTGATGGCAAGTGATGCAGTGAGATGAGAGGATTGATGAATGTTAGCTTGAAACCACATGGGTATTGTCTGAATTTTTCCCCAGCCTGAATACTCCAGCTTAAGTGCTTCATCAGATTTTGAAAAAGGACGAAATGCTCCTAAGTGCCCATTGACTAAAATTGTAGAACTCTCTACCTGTTGTAAGTACTATTTGCATAGTTTTTCTTTTTATTTATTTGTACCTCTTTAAAAAAAAAAAAAAAAAATATGTTTGCTATACCAGAGTTTAAAAGTGAAATGAATATCTTTGGATAATTTCAATAAGAATTAATATTATGAACAGAAATAGTCTGTAGGTTAATATATAATGTTTGTATGTTTGAACGACCATTAAATGGTAATGTGATGATAATTTTAAAAATATGATGTGTAATTTAAAAGTAACCAGTGAGTGGTTTCAACTTAAAAGATCAGCTGTTATATTGTTTTATTAAGATTATTTTTGATAGCTTAGTTGCTTCATTATTTTAAATGTTCAAATAAATTGTGTTTTTTTTTTGTTTATTATCAAAGATGGTATGTTTTTCTTTGTATAAATCTCTAAATAATTAATTTTTTTATATTCACAGTAGACCTATAAGAATGGCCTAACCTTTCTGTGAATAATAAAAAAAAAAAAAAAAAGGGGGAGAGAAAATTCAACTTTATTAAATTAGGACTTTAAAATTTCTTAAGTTTAAATTCATAACTGACTGTTTTAATGAACATTAATTGAAGTTCACTCAATGTTATACAATCGTATTTTTGATCTTGATTTAAGGATGGATAGATTAATAAGTGAAACAGTAATATTAAATTTAATTTCATAAAATGTTAAATTAAGCTTTAACTCTCCTCTTTCAGAAACATTGTTTTTCTAAAATATACACCAAAATTGTTTTATTTTAAAAAGTTAAAAAAAAAAAAAAATCCAGTTATTTTACACCACTATACGATTCTTGGTTAACCGATCGGATCTTGTTCAGAATCTCTATGGTTGTTCTAAAATTTTAGTACATCATCATATCCCTATTCGATTAACGGATTTAACTCTTTCTCCTTTTGGTCCTCATATTGGAGGAATTTCAGGTTGTCTGCATTTTTCCAAATTATATGATGATTACACTTTTGTTAATTTAATGTGTATGGAGATTTGAGCTTGATCGGGTTGGAGTGGAGTTGGGTGTTCCTTATGCAATTCAGTATACTACTTGATTTAGAAATCTGTTGCCCCTTACTACATTTAATATTATCTTAAAATGATGAGTTCAAAATTATCATTGTTGTATTAACCTATTCGGATTCTTAAGTTTTGATATTTTGATTAGTTTAATATATTTTGCTCCCTTTTCCATGGCAACAGATTTCAGTGGAGCTAATCAGGGTATACTTATTTTTTTTTAAATATTTAATTGTCAAGTGAAGATTGAGTAATAAATGAGCTTTTTAAGTTTAAGTAAGTTGTGTTTTAGAAAGAACACCAAAACACCACAATAACTGGATTGCGTAAAAGAAACATCCTTATAACTCCAAAAATGATAATCATATTAATTGCGTCGGATTAAGTGTCTCATTTCCAACCATTTAAAATATATCTTTGAATTGAAATTTGAATGAAATACAGGGTCATGAGAAATCGAAGAGTGTGGTAATAGGATTACAAATATCTCGGCAACTCATTACCCGATCGACTTCATTCTTTATGCAAAATTTATGTTTTTTATTGTCTTTTATGTTCGCTCCTTAAAATAAACAATTTCGAAAATTTTTATATGCCTTTTATCAGAACGAATATTTCGAGAGTCCGAAAACAATAGTTCCGGATAATCGAGGTTACTGAAATTCAATAAGCTTCTTTTCATTATTACTAAGCACATACCAAATTTGAAGTCTCTATCTCAATTTGTTCCGGAGATAGATCGTTTACAGATATACACACAGACAGACAGACGGCGAATTTTTTTTTTTCTAAAAATATGTTTTTCGGAATTTCCAGTGTCTGAAACGTGTAAATCCGCCAAACATTTTTTGTTTTCGAATTTCAAAACGATTACAAGATTTACCCTATACTACGTATGATGGGTAAGTAAAACGTAAAACGAACCATTATAAGATCACTCCTGTGTCTGTCTGTCGCATTCGTTTTTCTCGTAAAGTAATGGAACGTGGAAAGTTGAAACTTGGTAAAGTTATAAAGCCTTTTTACCCACATATTTTCAGATTATTAGCCATTCACAAATATGTTTAGGAAAAATTTAGAGAAACTAATTAAGTTACTTGAAAAAAAAAATTGTATATCGTGTGAGGTATCGTGTGAAAGGTCTCGTAACACCGAACTCGAAAATACATTTGTTTTAATTTTAGATATTATATATTCAGAGATATCGTCGAAAATGCACTGCAAAAATATGTCCCCCCCCGTCCCTCCTATTTCCGAAACTACTAATATTAAATTTATGAAAAAAATAAGGGATAGTAGGAGTTTATTTAAACCTTGCAGGAAAACTACATAGAGATTATCTTAGGTCACAGGACTTTTGAGAAAAACGCATTATTCCGTTATACACGAACTTTACTTTTCTGGCGGCCAGCAGGGGACGCTTAAGGTACTTTATCGACGCAGAATCATCCAAGAATAATTGATAATGATTTTCAAAAAAAATTGTTGGTAATTAGCCGAGTTATTAATTAAGTTACTTGAAATAAAAAACAAGAACGAAAAATCATGCTTCAAGCATAGATTATGTAGCACTTTCCAACGCTTCCAAAATAATGTTACAAAACATACCGTTTAATAAGCTAAAATATAACATCTAAGTAAACAATTTGGAAAACGCATAACATGTTTAAAAACATAATTTCAGGAATTTACAACATATACAATATTCGGAAAAATATCCGAATACTTTTATTCAGCCCTGTGTAGGATCTATAGATTTGTATATATACTACATAGGATGCTAAATTTTAGTTTAGTTAGGAAACGCGTAGCAGAGTTTAAAATTATCCTTCTGGAGTTTCTGTCAGTAAACGGAAATGTGTTCGCGAACTTTTGTGCTGCCCTGTATAGGATCTACAGAATTTATACACACCACGTAATAGACAAAAAGCGAGTTAAAATTAAAATCGCGTTCAGTAACTTAAAATGCACTTCCAGGAATTAATGTTAACAGACAGTAGAGAATTCTTTTGTGTATCCCTGTAAATGAACGATGACTGCTATACACACACTATTCTGTAGTAAGCCTCTTGTAATGCACCTTAGTAATATATATAAATTTCAATGCGTTTAAAATAATGAAACATTATTTAAATAAACCGCGGACGATTTTTCTACATAGACGTAATGTAACGGAATTCTTTTGACTGTCCCTGTAAAGTAACTATAAGTGCTATGCACACCCTATTCCATATTAAGCTTCTTCTAATGCACCTTAGTGATATATATAAATTTCAATGCGTTTAAAATAGTGAAACATTATTTAAATAAACCGCAAATGATTTTTTCACATAGACCGCAATGTAACGGAATTCTTTTGAGTGTCCCTGTAAAAAAACTATCAGTGCTACACACTTCCGTTGAAATAGGGAACATGCTATAGATAACGACAATAACATATAAAAATTGCAGAGCAATCCGAGTATATTTACGGGAGTTAGAGCACGGCCATACGGCAGACAAACCGAAGTCATAAGCACTTTTCAACTAGGTTGGAAAGTGCTAAAAAGGTTTTATCGTGAAGGATATCGTTGGAAAGATCTCAAAAAATATATTTGTTTTAATATTAGGTATTATAGTTTCAGAGATATCGTCGAAAGTGTACTGCAAAAATATGTCCCTCCCCTCCTATTTTCGAATCTATTGAAACTAAAATTATGAAAATATTAGGGATAGCAGGAGTTTGTTAATTAATAAATTTAATGCGCGGAACCCTTTGAGCGCGAGTTATACTCACACTTGACCGATTTAATATGTTTAAAAATGAGTCTGGAAGTTTCGTATGTTGTTGAGTGGAAAAAATACTTTAAGAACCGCTTTAAAGCATTTCTCGTCTCTTGTTGTAATTCATCGCGCTTTGTTTTTGTAATTGTTTTTTTTAATATCTAGCATAACAATAAGACATATAAAACGCAAACAAATTTTTCCTCAAAGTATAACCAGAGCTCTCAATAACATCACAGCTAACCTCTGAAACAACTAACAAAAACCTTTTAACTAATTTCACACCCATAAACTTATGTAATCAATAACATCCAATTATTTCCTTTTTATATCAATTACCTCATGTTACTAATTGTAACGTTGCTTCGGATTGGTGTGAAAAATTGAAGATTGAAAGTAATTTTTGAGAAATAGAGAAGCAAAAATTAATGAAGTTAAAAAAATTAAAGAAATGCTTTAAAAATTGCCAATCCAAAACAACGTCACGGCACGCAATCGTAAAGTGGTATTTAACCCAATAATCGACATGATAGTTAAATATATAGCAAAAGAATTTAAGAACAAGGCCGGATAAATAATTAAATAAACCTCACAAAACAATTTGGAAAAGATTATTAAATTTAAAAATCGATTATTAGATTAAGACGTAATAGATATAGATTAATCACTCACCCAAGTCTTGAAATGAAGAGAGAAAATTGATGTTTAAACATATATAGAAATTTTATTTACGAAATGCACGTAAATTATACATGTAAAGGAAAATACTTAGTTGGCCAACCCTGTCACAACATATTCATAGATCAATTATACAATCAAATATTAATTCCATTACTTTATAAATATTTCAGATCACTGAGAATCAACTATTGAATTATTTATCTAATGTAATACTCTATTCATACTGAGAAGACATAAGCATCTGATTGCTCCGTTAATAATAAATATGGCACATCTATACTATTGTTAGGAAGAAATAATGTCTATTAAAATTGCACAAAAAATGATTATATACGTTGAATTTTTTATATTGCAGACTGACCGCAGAACACAGTCTAAGACGTTAAAGGAGAAATTATCACGATTACTTGTCTTAAGAAGAATGTTACAGAGCAACTATATTACGATTGAACGAAAAGAAAATATTTATATTCGTCGAAGATTATATTGAAGACCCACAGCAGAAAACAGTTGATGGCGTTAACGAAGAAACTTAGCTGGAGAAGAAGACATCAGTATCCGGAGAAAAACGAAGGCATTTACTGGCACTGTTAAAGAAGGAGGCGTTTAAGCGTTTTCTCTTTAAAACTGTGAGTTTAGTTTATTCAAAAAGAAATAAAGAGATCGTGCTGAAGGTAACTTGAATTGCCGATGGAGATAGCAAAATCGGTAGAACTTTAACTGTTGGCAGCCGGAACCGTAGATGAAGATATTAACGTCTGAAGAATAGCTTAACATATCGCATCATCTTAGCGATGAATGGAATTTAGATTTTGAATGAATAACTTGCATAGACGAGAGCATGGACCGTAGAAGAAGAAACTCGCTCGGGCGAAAAATTAGAGTCTTCTAAAGACGAAGATGACGCCCTAGAGAAACTGCCTAACTCAGCATTTCATAAACGAAGATAGCCATGAATCTCACAGTGAAAAGCGGCAAACGAAAGTTTGGCATTTAGCAACGAAGTAAGGACAGCGATGAATTTCACAGCAAAAAACCGGCGGGACCCGAAGGTCCGCGCCATATATAGTACGTCTAGCTCACTTAATCCCTAGTCGATAACTGATGAGAAACATGACTTTCAAAAATCAGTTAGAATTTTGAAAGTCAACTTTCAGCCAATGAGCATCGAGCGTTCGCTACGCAACGTAGAGTTGAGATGAATAAAAATCATCATTACTCCTGAATGGCAACGACGCCGTAAAAGTACCCGGATGGACGCTGAGATGGGAGCGCGTCTCTGCCGGAGTGCAATGAACTGCAAGCTATTTCTTCCGAGAAATCCTGTCACGTGATCGTAAACAACAAGTATTTTGGGGAAGATGCGCATTCAAAATGTCGATATTTCTGCAAAACAAAACGTGCGATCTTTGAAACGCAAAATGAATAAATACTTTTTCTTGCCATAATTTCTGAACTAAGTAACGTATTTAAAAACCGTAAACTGATTCAGAATGTAAAAATTTAGATCTATAGATTGAATCTGGTTTTAATACAAAATATTTAATATTTAATAATTATGAATTTCGTTTTTGGACTTAGAAATATTTCGTATCTGTTTGTATTGACACGCGAAAAAAACGTATCTTTTTACTGAGATTACTTTAACTGAATATTATATTAATGATTTTAATAATTAAAACATTTGATTTATTGATTAATATTATTATTTAATAACAGAATAAAATTACTTTAACGAAATATTTGAAAATTTAGAAAGAAAAAGGACTTTAATGAAAAATGATTATAAGATTAAGTTAAGTGTATAATTAACAGAAATTAATGAATTAAATTAGCATAGATTAATACAGAAACAATGTACGGTGGCGTAACATTTTCCTCCACACTGTGGAAAAAAAAGCAAGAAAAAAAGAATAAGCTAACGGGTTTTTCCTCAATGAAAAACTAATATTACACAAGGGTAATAATAAAAATGAAATGTTGAAGACCTCAATGATTGATCTCATGAACATAACAGAAATCAATAAAAAAATGTGCCAATGAACAAGTTCAAAATTTAAAAGTCCAGAAGAACTTGACTAATTTTAGCTGAGTCTTGAGCACATATGAAACATAATAATATAAAACATGAATGTAAATAGTTAACAAAAATGGTAAATAAAGTATATATGAAGCAAACACAAACAAATACAAATACACCACAAATAAACACATATATATATATATATATATATATATATATATATATATATATACATAGTAAGGGTGAGTGAACGAACGAACAAGTGTATAGTGCCTTAATTAAACCAAAAATCTAAAAATGTGAAAATCTGAGATGTATAAATGTAATATCCATGTGCACACCATTACAGACTATTGCAATGTTTAAATAAAATCTATAACATATATATAACAAGGGTAAATAGGAATCTGAGTGCAGGATCAAAGTATATTATATACAGGACCAATACTGAAGAGCAGATGTGATTTGAATGAGACATAATTAACATCAATTCATCATATATCATTGTAAATAAACTACAAATAGCTATAAGGAAAAAACGTGAGTACATTCCCTATGAATTGTAGTAGTGTCCAATTATTTAAATAAAATTAAAGCTAATTAAATTTTAACCAACTGTTGGTAAATTAGACAACATATTCACAAAAACAAAATTTTGATTCCATAAATTTGATAACGTTTAAACCATGAAGGATTGTCGGAAGGGCAATATTTGTGATTGTTAAAACCCCATTAATCCCGAATGTACCTTCTGTGTGCTCAAACATTAATTTAGGAAAGAGCCGAAAATATTTTAGAAAAACTTAGAGCAATTGCTCCATCGTATTCTATAAGCATGTTCTTACATGCAATCATTATAAATCTCAACTAGAACCATATAGGCATGCGCATTTTTGAGATTATCAACATTCTTTAAACAATTGATCAATTTTCAAAATTCTTTATTTTTTTCATTTTCTTTTTCATCATTGTCTCATTCTTTTAAATTTGATCATTTCTTGTGAAATGTATCATTAATTTAATTAATAGTATTTTCAAAATTCACATCAAACCACAAACAGTAAAATGAGAGTGTGTAAAATCAAAACAATAAAAGTCTAAATCCATGTAGTAAACATAGAAAAATTATAAAAAAAAAAAAATAGTAGCAACTGAATTAATAAAAGCAGAATGTAAATAAAATGGAATATTTAAATGCATCATGTAAAGGAGAAAATATTATAACTTAAAAATTTTATGAGTTTGAGTATATAACATGAGACGATACTTCCTGAAGCGATCTGTGGTAGGTAGTCACTCACACTGCAGGTAACTTACACTGATATCAGAATGTAAATTGTTTGAATATCATAACAAGTTATATAGGTAGTTGCTACCTACTATGGCAAAATTGTATTACATAAAAGTTTACGAAATTTAAAATGAACTTATATGAATAACATATTGAAATAAAGATTAATTATAAATGAGTTTAAGTTACTACAGAAGAAATCAGCAATAAAATTTTGACCAAAAAATACACCACTTCTGTCCTGTACGAAATAGTTTGCTGATATGTACCTTTGTAGTTTTCCCCTGGTCCGTACAATGTCTAATTAAATAATTGTCATTTCGAAAGCATTGTAAGATTTCATATGGACCAGTATTTTTTGGTTTGAAAGTAGTAGAGGAAATCAGATTTTTGAGATATACAATATCTCCAACAGCCAAAATAGACGGTGTACGACCCTTCAGAAATTTTTCCTTCAGAGAAAAGTAATGTTTCTCATTTTCTCTTACTAAATCTCTAGATGCCACAATATGTTCTCGTAGTTTCCGTAAATAAACAGAAGGTTCCTGAGCATACTGAGGTGGTCGAAACGTGTCAATTGGCAAATTTAAATCTCTCCCTAAGAATAAGTTAGCTGGAGTAAAGTTTGTAACAGAATGTTTTGAGTTATTGTAATGTAGAACAAAAAATTTTAACCTATCAGACCATTCGATTACATTGTCAGCAAGTGAAGCAACGGATTCCTTAAGGGATCTATGGATACGTTCAATTAAACCATTCGAGCGCGGGTAATAAATAGAAGAATGTCTGTGCTTAATATTAAGTGATTTTAAGTAATCATCAAATTCATCAGATTTAAAATTTGAGGCATTATCAGAAAGTATTACTTTAGCAATTCCAAATCTAGAAAAATAATCATTAAGAGTTTTAATTATTGAATGAGAAGTAACATTAGCTAATGGAATAGCTTCTAAAAAGCGTGAGTAATGGTCGACAATAGTTAAAATAAAAAAATTTCCATCATGTGACCTAGGTAGTTTTCCTACAACATCTATTGCAAGCATCTCTCCAGGGGCAAGTTCGCTTTTGGAAATAAAAGAAGGTTTGGTGTTTGTTTGTTTACTTTTGTGCGGAAGACATTTCTCACAAGAATTTACAAAGTTTTGGACGTCCTGAACCATACCAATCCAATAATAATGTTTAGCAATGATGTCCAAAGTTTTAGCTATGCCAAAGTGTGCCTGATGTGCGAGGGCAATACAGCTATTTATTAAGGTCTTAGGGATGAGAATTTTCTTAGTTCTATTTACATTTTTAGCTTTCTTTTTTGCAAACATTAAAAGGTTATTTTCCGGGTTAATTGAATAATTAGGGTTGGTACATGTTTTATCTAATATTTTATTTCTGATGTCATTAAGTTTTTGATCGTTAAGTTGTTCTTTTAAGATATTTTCAGTTTTAAGTGAGTCATTGGTAGGTATAAAAATATTTAGGGCATTAACAATTAAATTTGGATTATTGGGATAGTCTATCACTCTAGAAAGAAAATCAGCTGGATTGACAAGACCAGGAATGTGTTCAACTTTGTAGTTGAAGCTTTGAAGAAACAAAACCCATCTAGTTATAATTTCTGCCTGTTTCTCTAAGTTTAGATGGTAAGTGAGAGCTTTGGCATCTGTTAAAATAGTAAATTGCCTACCGTAGAGATATTCATGGAAATGTTTTACAGAAGAATATATGGCATAAAATTCACGTTTAATTGATGGATATTTTGATTCAGCAGGGTTTAATTGTTTAGAGTAAAATTCAAGAGGATAAAATTGTTGTCGTGTTTTTGCAATAAAATTCCACAGATAGCATGCATGGATGCATCTGTCACTAAAAATACTTCCTTACTCTCATCAAAATTTTTGACAGTAGGATTATTGAGCAAAATATTCTGAATTTTATCAAAGGCATTTTGGCATTCATTACTCCAAAGAAATTTAGACTTTTTATGGGTTAATTTTACAATAGGTTGAACAATTTTAGCAAAGTTATAAATTAGATGTTTGAAGTAATTTATCATTCCTAGATAGCTTTGAACTTGTTTTACATTTGTTGGTACAGGAAATTTAGTAATTTTCTTAACATTATCAGAAGAAGCAGAATGGCCATTTTTATGTAGGTCAAAACCTAAGTAAGTTATGTTCTCTTTGCAAATTTGAAGTTTAGCAGGATCTAAGGTTAGGTTGAATTCTTTAAGTTTGTCGAAGACTTTTTGAAGCCAGAATAACATTTCCTCAAGAGTATCAGCTGCAACGATAATATCATCCAGAAAAAATTGTACGTTTTTGCCTTTAAGTTCATGTAAACAACTATTGATTAAGGTATGAAAATAGCTGGTTGAATTGACAAGTCCAAAAGGGAGTCTTTTTGGCATGAAATTATCAAACTCTGTAGCGAAAGCTAATTTAGATCTATCCTTCTCTTGAAGTAAAATTTGAAAAAATGCAGACTTTAAATCTAAAACAGTGTAAAGCTTCTTCCCAGCAATATTTTGCATAATGTCATTGATCTTCGGAAGACAAATTTTGTAGGGCTCTGTAATAGCATTTAATAATCTGTAGTCTATAACCATACGAAATTTAAGTTTGTTAGGATTGTCAGTTGGAAGAGATTTCTTTTTAACGAAAATAACCGGAAAGCAATAGTTTGAATTGGAGTTTTCTATGATACCTGCATCTAAGAGAGCAGAAATTTCATTGCGGGCAAATTCTTTAGCTATTTTGGGAATGGGATAGGGTTTAGTTTGAAGAGCAAAATCATGAAGTAATTTGAATTCCGGAACAACTTTATCTGTACATCCAAGAGTATCATATGAAGTAGAAAATACAGCAGAGTTATTCATTAGAAGTTTAAGAACACGTTTTTTGTCTGAGTCAGGTAAGTGGTTTATGGTAAAATTATCTACTTTAAGTTCCTTTTTTCTAAGTTCTAAGATATCCTGAGTTACTAAAGAGTTAATTTGAAAGGTTTCTGAGTTGTTATGATTAGAGATTTGATCTTTAGCAATTGGTTTAATAAATCCCAGTATTACATTTTTCCTGAGTGTGATTTTATCTTTAGAGTTATTGTGGATGTATATAAGAATTGAATTATTTTCATTAGTTTCGTGGAGACTATAATCTAGGTTAATTGGTAATTTAGTAGTTAAAGGGCAAAATAAATAGTTAAGAGATTTACTGATTTTAAATTTAGTTTTAAGTTTAATAATTTTGCCTTGGTTGGGTCTGATTATAATTTTATACATGGGTTTTACAAAGTTCTTTTCGTTATCAGGAATATCATCATTAGAAATCAAATTAATGTCCTTGGATGGGGAATAGGTAGCAGCGTTCTCAATTACATCAGAATCCGAAAAATTATTATCATTAAGGTTAGAATTATCAGAAATGAAATTATCAGAATTTAAATTAGAGTCTTCAATACTATCTGGAATTTTGCTTTGGAAAGGAAATCGAAGGTTACCCATAATAAGTTGTGAGTTGGCAGAGTCCAATAAAAGTTTGTTACGATTAAGAAAGTCATATCCTAGAATAATTTGATAGTTGGAGTGCCAGTTATTATGAGTTATGAAGAAAACATTCGAAAACCAAGTGGAGTTAATTTTAAAGCTAAGTTTAACAGTAGAAAAAAATGGAATGGAGGAATTATCTATTGTTTTGATTTGGACAGATCTAGAAAGAAAGTTAAGTTTTTTATATTTTTTGAGAATTTCTATTGCCTTAGGTTGAATAAAAGATAAGTTTGCTCCACTGTCCAAAAGAGCTTCGAAGGAATTTTTATCAAAAGTAAGTTTAATTATGGGCAGTTCTGAATTCTGAGTACTACAAGACATTAATAATTTGCTGACTGGAGAAAAATTAGAATTTGTACCCTCGTACCTTGCAAGAGAATTTTTACGACGGGTTCTGTTAGAGTAAGGGGGATTATGTTGAAAAATTCTGTCAGAACCCTCTATAAGTTTAAATTCTTTCTTGGATGACGACTGTAGGGTCTATAATTACGTCTTCCTCTACCCCTGTTAAAACGTGGGATGTAGTTGTGATCATTTCTCCTTTCCTGTCCCGAAACATTACGATGAGGACTAGAAAAATTCGAAAAATTGACATTTCTGCCCTGAAAATTAGCATCTCTGCTAACAAAGTTGGGATTTGAAGAAAAAAATTGTGGATCCCTGTGAAAATTTCCCTGATTGGCTGCACCCAAATAATGCCAGCAGTCTTTGGCATTGTGCGGTTTCTCACAAATTTTACAATTCTTTTTGTCCTCCTGTAATTTTTGCACTAAGTTTGTTAGTTGCAAAAGTTGTTGATTATGATCAGCCTGCTGCTTTAAGAGCAATTGCATGACTGAATCCTGGCTACTGCTGCTGGTAGTCGGAACAGTGTTTAAGTTGTTAACTGCAAAGGAATTTTGTTCCAGCGCCTTTTCGATGTCAACTGCTTTGGCTACGACATCGTCAAAATGAGTAACACCGAACTTTATTACCTCTGTTCGAATATCAGAACGCAGGGCTTCAATAAATTTTGAATACATCAGATTCATCTTTAAGTCGTTCAATTGGGGATTGTTATCAACATCTGGAGCCATTTTACCTACAATTTTACGAATGACCTCTGCAAATTCCTTAACAGTTTGCCTAGGTTTCTGAACCGTTCTTGCATACTCGTACGAAGCTTCCTCAAACGTTTGTTCTTTACGAAAACGGTCTCTGAGTAATCTGACAACAGTGTCAAAGTCTTCCTCGTCTCTGATCTGGGGATCAGTGGAGATAAATTCCAAAGCCCTGTCCCTACAATGCAATCTTACTAAGGGTATTCTATAATTGTCAGGCCAATTTTGAAGATTACAAACGTCGATAATACTTCTAATAAAATAATTTACGTTTTCATCCTCTTTCCCGTGAAAAAGAGGAATAGCGGACATTAAAGCATTTAAATGCATCGGAATTGCCATGACACCTTTAAATTTAGAGAAACAAAAATAAATAAAATATAAACACGTAAGAAAATTTACTTTTAAGAAAAATTTTATGATTCCCTAAATAATTTCTAACATGTTATAGTCACTATAAAATTTCTTAAATAGTATAGATAATATTGCAATAAAATAATGAAACACAAAATAGTATAAAAATATGAAAACACAAATAATAAAATCAGAATACAGATAATTAAATAAATTATACTAAAATTTTAGTGAATATTTGTAAAGGAATTTTCACTAAAGTTGAAATCTTTGGTTAAAAATATAAAATATTTATATTGCACTACTGGAGGCACATGGATTGTAAAATCTTAGTTCTAGTATTTAAAATTCATATCAATGAATGGTAAAATCACAAAGAAAATAATTTATTTACTTCAGAATGTAAAATTTGGCAAAATTAAATGCAGATAAAATTTTGAGACTGCAGAAAGAAAAGGTATTTTAAGTAAATCTAAGATTTTGAGAATTTACAAAAGATCGTTAAAATATCAAACATAGTTAAAATATATGAGATTTTTGAGATATAAAATATTTTAGAATAGAAAATAGCTAAATTATAAAGATCATTGCATTCTAAAAGATCGTTACTTTTTAGCACTGAAAAAAGCCAAAATTAATATATAAGTAAGAAGTTAAATTTTCCTGAAAATACTTATATTACAAAACACACAGGTTCAACTTCCTAGGGCTAAGGCACCATAAAATGTAACGTTGCTTCGGATTGGTGTGAAAAATTGAAGATTGAAAATAATTTTTGAGAAATAGAGAAGCAAAAATTAATGAAGTTAAAAAAATTAAAGAAATGCTTTAAAAATTGCCAATCCAAAACAACGTCACGGCACGCAATCGTAAAGTGGTATTTAACCCAATAATCGACATGATAGTTAAATATATAGCAAAAGAATTTAAGAACAAGGCCGGATAAATAATTAAATAAACCTCACAAAACAATTTGGAAAAGATTATTAAATTTAAAAATCGATTATTAGATTAAGACGTAATAGATATAAATTAATCACTCACCCAAGTCTTGAAATGAAGAGAGAAAATTGATGTTTAAACATATATAGAAATTTTATTTACGAAATGCACGTAAATTATACATGTAAAGGAAAATACGGTACTTTTCGGTTAACCGGGCGCCAGTGATATATATACATGTATATATCACACATATACATATACACATATATCTACACATATGCATATGTATACATAGACATATATACACATATATGTATGAATGTATATATGTATGTATATACATATATATATATATATTTATGTACATGTATCACTGGCGCCCGGCTAACCGAAAAGTACCGAAAATACTTAGTTGGCCAACCCTGTCACAACATATTCATAGATCAATTATACAATCAAATATTAATTCCATTACTTTATAAATATTTCAGATCACTGAGAATCAACTATTGAATTATTTATCTAATGTATTACTCTATTCATACTGAGAAGACATGAGCATCTGATTGCTCCGTTAATAATAAATATGGCACATCTATACTATTGTTAGGAAGAAATAATGTCTATTAAAATTGCACAAAAAATGATTATATACGTTGAATTTTTTATATTGCAGACTGACCGCAGAACACAGTCTAAGACGTTAAAGGAGAAATTATCACGATTACTTGTCTTAAGAAGAATGTTACAGAGCAACTATATTACGATTGAACGAAAAGAAAATATTTATATTCGTCGAAGATTATATTGAAGACCCACAGCAGAAAACAGTTGATGGCGTTAACGAAGAAACTTAGCTGGAGAAGAAGACATCAGTATCCGGAGAAAAACGAAGGCATTTACTGGCACTGTTAAAGAAGGAGGCGTTTAAGCGTTTTCTCCTTAAAACTGTGAGTTTAGTTTATTCAAAAAGAAATAAAGAGATCGTGCTGAAGGTAACTTGAATTGCCGATGGAGATAGCAAAATCGGTAGAACTTTAACTGTTGGCAGCCGGAACCGTAGATGAAGATATTAACGTCTGAAGAATAGCTTAACATATCGCATCATCTTAGCGATGAATGGAATTTAGATTTTGAATGAATAACTTGCATAGACGAGAGCATGGACCGTAGAAGAAGAAACTCGCTCGGGCGAAAAATTAGAGTCTTCTAAAGACGAAGATGACGCCCTAGAGAAACTGCCTAACTCAGCATTTCATAAACGAAGATAGCCATGAATCTCACAGTGAAAAGCGGCAAACGAAAGTTTGGCATTTAGCAACGAAGTAAGGACAGCCATGAATTTCACAGCAAAAAACCGGCGGGACCCGAAGGTCCGCGCCATATATAGTACGTCTAGCTCACTTAATCCCTAGTCGATAACTGATGAGAAACATGACTTTCAAAAATCAGTTAGAATTTTGAAAGTCAACTTTCAGCCAATGAGCATCGAGCGTTCGCTACGCAACGTAGAGTTGAGATGAATAAAAATCATCATTACTCCTGAATGGCAACGACGCCGTAAAAGTACCCGGATGGACGCTGAGATGGGAGCGCGTCCATTGTCAACTATATATATATTTATTTGAAAATACGATTAATGTATCTCAAACTTCGATAATGATAAAAAAAAGCCGTTAATAAAATACGAGCCGTTATCTGGGCAGGATTAATGTAAACAAAGACCACGTGGTCCAATGAAATGGTTCAGGGTTTGAAGTCAATCCGGCTTCACATTTTCGACGGTTTTTGGCGAAATGATCGGGCCTTATGTATCATAGTAGGCCATGGCGCGTCTCTGCCGGAGTGCAATGAACTGCAAGCTATTTCTTCCGAGAAATCCTGTCACGTGATCGTAAACAACAAGTATTTTGGGGAAGATGCGCATTCAAAATGTCGATATTTCTGCAAAACAAAACGCGCGATCTTTGAAACGCAAAATGAATAAATACTTTTTCTTGCCATAATTTCTGAACTAAGTAACGTATTTAAAAACCGTAAACTGATTCAGAATGTAAAAATTTAGATCTATAGATTGAATCTGGTTTTAATACAAAATATTTAATATTTAATAATTATGAATTTCGTTTTTGGACTTAGAAATATTTCGTATCTGTTTGTATTGACACGCGAAAAAAACGTATCTTTTTACTGAGATTACTTTAACTGAATATTATATTAATGATTTTAATAATTAAAACATTTGATTTATTGATTAATATTATTATTTAATAACAGAATAAAATTACTTTAACGAAATATTTGTAAATTTAGAAAGAAAAAGGACTTTAATGAAAAATGATTATAAGATTAAGTTAAGTGTATAATTAACAGAAATTAATGAATTAAATTAGCATAGATTAATACAGAAACAATGTACGGTGGCGTAACACTAATCACCTTTCAAAATGTCATCAACAATATCCTCACCTTAAAATCATTCTCCTTTCCATTGCTTCTTGTTTACTTTTAATTTACTTTTAAATCTCTAACTTAAAAATAATATACATAAAGCAAACATACACTTCGAACAATTATTAAAGAGGATTAAATGAACAATAATTAAAGAGGACATTTTAAAACTTTTTAAAAAACATTTTAAAACTTTTTTTCATGTCGAATTTCGACGGTGCCTTTAGACAGATACATTGCACATGCGCATAGGAGCTCACTCGGTTGCATTATCACAGGGGGAGATGTGTGTTTTATTTACCGAATATGATATACTATTTGTATGACACTTCATAGGTGCATGAAATTTTCTTTCTTGCAGTGGTGAATATGGTGGTAATGTCGAAATGAGTTGCATTACACAGTTGTTTACGGATTGTTTGTTTGGAATTTGCATCGAAATAGTACTGTATTTTACTGAGAAATTCTTTTTTAAAATAAAATTTTTGGAACACTGTTTAATACTCTTCCCCTCTTAAATAATAAAGAATCTTATTTTACTGATATTGCTATAGTATTTTTTCGTACAAGTTTTGACGGGTTCCATCTAAGTCTAATATAAATCTCTTATAAATCCCTCCTCTATGACTGTAACTCGCGTAAATATACTCGGATTGCCATGTAATTGATATATGTTATTAAGGTGTACCATGGACTGTTCGGTACTGAAAAAAAGTGTGCAGCTTTTATAGTTCGTTTACAGGGGCACTAAAAATAATTCCTTTACATTATGGTGTATGGGAAAAGTCGTTCGCAGTGTATTTTAATGACGTTACGCTATTTGAAACATATTAAAGTTGATATATATCATTGAAGTGCACTACAAGATGCTTACTATAGAATATGGTGTGCAGAACATTTATCGTTCATTTAAAGGGACATACAAAATAATTCGGTACTTTTCCGTTATACAAACACCATCGTCGCTAAGCGTAATAGTTGGCGCAAAATAAAATTCGCGCGAATCGAAACATTTGAAAATAAAATGTTGACATGAAAGTGAACATTTAAAAAATAACTTTAGCGCAGCTTTCTCATCATCTGGTGATTGCCAAATGGTAAAATCCATCTCAGTGTAGATGTAAGTAATGCAAATAATCGTAATCGAAATGTATTGGCAGCACAAAAAGTGTTATGCATCTGGCAATAGAACAAAAAATTGTTGTTAAAAAGAGAGTTTGATGTGTGTTCGACGTTAGATGTCAATAAATGTTGTATTATTTGAAAATATTATATTATTTGAATATATTATATTATTTTGAAGTTAATAATTTTAAGTAACATAAAATTAGTAAATTAATTAATTTGAACATATTGTTAGTGTAAAAAGTCCAATAAGTGAAAGCTTCCTACATCAGCATCAGTTGTAAATGTAAGTTATAACTTAATACGAATATATTTTTGATTCGAAAAATAGCAAATTAAAATGTTTTGCGAGGTTACGGTTAATTAATAACAATTCTAAACACGTTCTAAAATAGCAAATCACAATGTTTGGCACGGTTTACAATAAAAATCCTTTGACTGTCAGGGTTGAAATAATTGGCGCATTAGTATACATTTTGACATGACGGAAAAGTACCAAGAATTCGGTTACATCCTGTCTATGAGCGATAATAGCTGGAAATGCGTTTTCAATTGTAATACAGTCTCACATTTGTTTTAGGACACTTGTGTTTTTGAAACTTACTTATTAAAAACATCATCTAAATATTAAAGGATCTACTTAATTTTTGTTTCCTATAATTTTTTTTTTTTCTCTATACTAAACCCTACATATTGTAATGAAAATAAATTCAAACCCGTTTTTTGGAAAAAATTAATTAACCGAGAAAGTGTTAAAAACAATCTCACATAAGTAATTGGACACTTGAAAGCTTTACTAAATTTTTTGACACACAACATTTTTAGGTGCGTTCGTAATTATATAAATACGTAGCACCTATTGTCGTCGCTTGATCCGTCCGTCTGTCCGTCCGTCCGCATATAACAACGCAAAAACTACCCAACCGAATGGTTTCCAATTTAAAATATATTATCTTTGCAGAATTTTGTCGAGACATTTCAAATTTTATTAAAATCGAATCAAAACTTTCGGAGATATTAATAAAAATATTTATTAAGAAATTTGATTTTTTTTTTTTTAAATCGGTGCTTTTTTGTTATAGGAGCTTCTGAAGTTTAATCGTCACGCGACCGAGATACTTATTTTATTACAGAAATTAATCTGCAGACGATATAATTAATTTCACAAAATTAAAAATGAGAAAAGATCTGAATATTTATGTAACTAGTTATAGTACGAACCTCATTTGTCACGTTTAACGTACAATTTCCAACTTGTTTGTTATTTTTACTTACCCATCATACGTAGTATAGGGTAAGTCTTGTAATCGTTTTGAAAATCGAAAATTTTTTTTGACGGATTTACACGTTTCCGACACTGGAGATTCCGAAAAACATATTTTTAGAAAAGAAAATTTTGCCTTCCGTCTGTGTGTCTGTAAACGTTCTATCACCCGAAAAAATTGAGATAGAGACTTGAAATTTGGTATGTACTTAGTATGTAATAATGGAAAGAAGCTTATTGAATTTCAGTAACCTCGATTATCCGGAACTATTTTTTTCGGACTCTCGAAATATTCGTTCTGATAAAAGGTATATAAAAATTTTTGAAATTGTTTATTTTAAGGAGTGAATATAAAAGACAATAAAAAAAATAATAACATTTGCATAAAGCATGAAGTCGATCGGATAATTAATTGCTGAGATATTTATAATCCTATTTTCCAAACTCTTCGATTTTCCATGACCCTGTATTTCAAACAAATTTCAATTCAAGGATATATTTTAATTGGAAATGAGACGCTTAATCAGATGCAATAAACCGCTAGTTAATAGGATTATTGTTTTTGGGGTTATAAGGATGTTTCTTTTAAGTAATTCAGTAATCGAGCCTTTAAAGTTTATGACGTCATCAAGCCACGATTTTATTCGAATTGCAATGCATTTTATAAGTAGCTTACACATTTTTTATTTTAATATTTTATATTATGCTTATCCATGATGGGTAAGTATTACGTTGACTCACAACGACTAGTTTTATTATAAATAGAAATGATGTCAAATATTATCGTCTGCACTTTGAAATTACTACTACTTCATGTAAATTTGTTTACATAGCTATATTTGTAGTGAACATGGCCGGGCGGGCGCTACAAAGTTACAAAAAAATATATTAGTAATTTAATCATAGAACATTTTAAAGATGGTAAAATCATCAGAACTATCGCTAAACTTGTTAAAGTAAGTCAATCAACTGTTTTTGCTATAAGAAGACGATTGAAACTACGTGGAACTGTTGAAAAAGCATTAAAATCAGGAGCACAAGCTAACTCCCAGGAATCGAAGGTTTATTATGCATAAAATCAAGAAAAATGCAAGAATTAGTGCAGTGAAACTTACAACAGAATTAGAAAACAGATTTGCAATAAATTAATATTTGAGAGATGACTTATGTTCAGTTATGTATATATTCTGCAATAACTTCAGCTGAAATTAGATTCGCAGTTCAAATTCTCTATCCATGAAAGTAAACAAAAAAAAAAAAAAAAAATAAATAAATAAATAAATGTAATTTAACAAATTACAACAGCCATTGGAATTGTTGTTCCAATGCCTCAATGCTTCTCTTATCAACCTACTCGTTTAAACAATTCTTCCAGACAGTATGTTGTTAAATATTATTATGTATCGTGCAAAGTTTATCGTTTGCTGGTTGAAACATCTTTGACATCGACATGCGATGATGGAAAGGCGCATTGCTTACAATCGAATTAAACAATGTTCCGAAAGCTTAAAAAAGAAAAAAAAATTATTCGTGTTTCGATTGTTAGCAACGCGCCATTCCATCATCGCATGTCGATGTCGTAGATGTTTCAACCACCTAACGATAAACGTTGCGCAATACGTAATAATATTTAACAACGACCGACAACTGCGTAAATCATTTCGTCTGAACCATCGCCGCAGTTATCATAACCGTTGCATACTGCTACAAATAAACACTTTTTCCATTACTACAGTTGAAGAGATCCTGGCATTCTCTGCCCTCGCAAAAATATTCGTCGGAACCATCTACAGATAAACACATTTTCCATTACTACAGTTGAAGAGATCCTGATATTCTCTGCCCTCGAAAAAATATTCGTCTGAACCATCTACACCAGCCATACTCAACCTTTTTTTCCTTCGGGGCGCAAACATATGTTTGCGACATTAGGCGGGCCGCAACACGCTTTGTATAATAATGTAAAAAAAGTATAATTAAAATAGTAAGATAACAAAAGTAGTATAATAAAGCTATATAATAAAGTTAATATAATTAGTAGGATTGAAGGTTTGTCGCAGAAGACATGTTACCAAAAAATTTAACACCACTATTTCTGAACAATATACTTTGTAGTAGATTTCTATTCATTATGATGTAGAAATATGCCGCAAAGATTTTTGTTTATTATTCGTGATATAAAACTTTTTGCTGCCAATTGTTTTCTGCGGCAAACGTTTAACCCTAATGTCCTTAATATGGATTATTAGTTATATGATAAGTGTAAACGTAATAATGTAACAATACAACATTTCCAAGTTTCTAAAAACAAATCAGGTGAGTTTCTTTAATAAAACAGTCATTATCTCAATGCAAAAGCTTTTTTAGAAATATATAGTGCAAATTTAATTAATTTGAAATAATGTTTGTTCAGTGTTGGAAGATTAAGAAATATATACGCCATTATAGCACAGATAGAACTACATGTAAAAATAACTTTTGACAAACGAAACGGCCTTTAACATGTTTTAAGATAATTTTAAATTAGTGATTTTTAAATAACAGGGCAGATTTTGTATTCCCATGAAAATATATAAAAGAACAGTGAAGGTCTTAAAAATAAATTTTTGCACATCTCAATTGATTTTGTAAATAGAGATTAATGATTATGTGTCGCGGGCCGCATATCAAAGGTTGCCGGGCCACATGCGGCCCGCGGGCCTCAGGTTGAGTATGGCTGATCTACACAGTCAATCTCTCCATCGCACCTCTGGCAGCGTTGAATGTATTCGTCATTCGATTGTAAGCAATGCGCCTTTCCATCATCGCATGTCGATGTCGCAGATGTTTTAACCAGCAAACGATAAACGTTGCGCGATACATAATAATATTTAACAACATACTGTCTGGAAGAATTGTTTAAACGAGTAGGTTGATAAGAGAAGCAACTGAATGCTATTGAGTAACATTAAATCGTGCGAATAAAGGGAAAGTGTTAACCAACATATGTTAACCAATATACCTTAATATTTTATCGGGTCTTTCCTACAATAACTTTAACTCTTGTTTAGATTGATGTCTGAGCTAAAGGTATTTTGAGGAAATTAAAGTTGAAGACCACGTTTTTTGCTTTATTAGACGATTTCTCATCCGACGTCCATTTTTGAATTCGGCTTTTTTTCATATCTGATAGTTTGCATCTATCCTTTTTGTAACTTTAACATTTTTGTAACGATTTTATGCATTTCTATTGCCTATTCAAAGAAAAATTCTTCTAAAGTTACAGAATTTCGTTAAAAACGCGTAAAAAAATAAAGTGACGACGCCAAGACGTCCATTCTCGACCGAAAACAACAACCATTTTCCCAATGGTTAATACTAAAAGTAAACCCTTAAACTGTTAGATGAGTTATTAAATCATATGAATACAACAGTAGAGTTACCAGAAAAAAAAATTTCGTTAATGAAAGAGCAAGAAAGTTACGTCTGGATTTTGTAAAAACCATGGTGGACAAAGATGTATCGTTTTGGGAAAACGTCATATTTGTGGATGAATCAAAATTTAACATATTTTGGTTTGCTGCGCGAATAACTGTGTGGAAAAAGCTCAACAAAGTAATTCAAAAAATGTATTGTAGACCGGGAGGCGGCAGCACAGACAATCACCTCATCAAGTTCACGGCTGAAATTCCAAAATTAGTTAAAACTTGATTCGCATATTAAAACGTAATCGGTCTGCCAAGTCAGATCTTGGTGGAAAACACCCGAAAACCCGATTTTAGCGGTTGGCTCGTAGGTTTAACATTGTGTGCTCCTGCTCCCAGTCCTCCATGTTTTCATACCTTTGGGTGCAGGAAAACACAATGGTAAACTGGAATTTCAGCCGTGAATTCGATGAGGTGATTGTCTGTGCTGCCGCCTCCCGGTCTATTGCCAACTGCCAAACATGGAGGTGGAGGCGTAACGGTTTGGGGATATTTTGCTTCTTCTGGCATGGGAAATTTATTTTTCATTGAAAATAATATAGATCAATATAAGTATATAAATATCCTGAAAGAAAACTTGAAAATATCTGCACAAAAACTTGGAATTCAAAACGCATTCAAGTTGGATCAAGATAATGATTCTAAACATACAGCCCTAAATGCTCGCTTATGGCTGCTGTACAACTGTCCCAAATTTAGGAAGACTCCACCATATTCTCCAGATTTAAACCCAATTGAAAATGTGTGGCATGAACTGGAGAAAAGAACAAGAAAATGTGATAATTTCTTCGAAAAAACAACTTAAAGCGGTATTAACAGAGATATGGAACAAAATTGAACATTCTTACACAAAAAAAACTAGTTGCATTCATGCAAAAACGTATTAGAAGTGTAATTTCAGCTAAAAGATACCCAACAAAGTATTAAAATGTTTGATTATCGGCATATTTTTGTTTACATTTGTTGAATGTTTAAAGTGTTCAATTACTTATGTGAGATTGCCTTTAGTACTTTCTCGGTAAATTAATTTAAAAAAAAAAGTTTTGAATTTATATTTATTAAAATATGTAGGTTTTATTACAGACAAAAAAAAAGTTTATGTGAAAAAAGGTTTGAGTATATTAATATTAATATAATAATTTAATATTTAGATGATGTTTTTTATAAGTAAGTTTCAAAAATACAACTATCCAAAAACAAATGTGAGCCACTGTAGTATGTGTTTTTAAATTTAACGAACTTTTTTGCATATCATTTGGTGTGTATAAATTCTATAGATCATATACAGATCTGCACAAACGATCTCGAGTTCATCTCCGTTTATTGAGAGAAATTGCTGAAGGAGAATTTTCACCCACCTTATGCGTTTCCTTACCGAACTAAATTTGTACTTAATATGTAGTACATACACAAATCATATAGTACAAGGCAAGGCTGCACAAAATAATTCGAATATTTTTCCGACTATAGATGGCATATTAGTGAAACTGTGTTTTAAAATGTATTATGCATTTTGCAAATTGTTTACTTAGACATCATCTTTTACATAAATATATAACAAATTATAACACCCTATAATGATATATTGCTTTTAATTGCTACGAAGATGTAAAAAAAAAATGTAATAAAACTTTTTTTTTATTGTTTATAAAGTTTTTATTTTACACTTTTTAGCAATTAAAAGCAGTCTATCATCTTTCACCTTATTAGACTGTGAAGTTTAGTTAAAGTGTTCTGAATGTGTTGGAAAGTGTTTCTTCATCATCTATGCTTGACGCATGATTTTTCTTTTCTGTGTTTTAAATCACCGACAAATACTATGAGGACACCAAAAGCCAAGGTGTATAAGTGAAAAATAAAAAACTGAACTAAGTGCGCACAGGCGATTTAAAAATAAGGCTATTTGTTTGTACGTAAAGAAATAAAGTGATTTTTTAATTATGTGCTGCGTTGTAGAGGTCAACTACTTAAGCATTCGAAACTTGTACCCCTTTTTATCAATATTGATTAATTATAAATTAAAAAAAAATATTGTACTCCACCTTCTTTACACTGTTATTAAGGTTTATTGAAATAAGAGTTCTAAAACCACTATGAAATAAGCAACAGTTTCATATTTTAATTAAGTCAATTACTATTGACTCAATACTTTGAACTCAATTTACTTCAAATCGATTTTTTTTTTTCACTTGTATCCCTTGGCTTCTAGAGTTCTCATATACGATATATAACACACATAGGCGCACATTTTTTTTCTTTTAAATCAAAATAGAACTCTCATTAATACTACAGAAGACATAAACCTCTTTACTAATCTCACATACAAATGCTTCTGTAATCAATAACCTCTAAAGGTATTCTTTTCAAACCTACTGTTATCACATATCCTTAGCTTTCTAATCACCTTTTTAAAAGTCATTAACATAATAACCGCACCTTAAAGCATTTTCCTTTTCTGCAACTCACCACGCTTCGTTTATTTATTTATTTATTTATTTTAAATGTCTCCAAGAAAAATAACACGCTACAGCTATAGTAGTTCCAGGCGCATAAGTCAAACAAAGAAAAAGAGCCGGGGAACGTGGTGTTGGTCATTAATATAACAGATAAAACACACATAGCCATCCCCAATTTATTTTCTTTTAAATCTAAATCTCATTAATACTAACTCTGTCTAAACAAACAAATAAAAACCTTTTAACTAATTTCACACCCAAAAGCTATGTAACCAATATCCTCCAAAGATTTCCTTTTCATACCTATTATTTCGCAACCTTATCTTTCCAATCACCTTTCTAAAATCTATCAACAATAACCGCACCTTAAAGCATTCTCATTTCCTGTAATTCACCGCGCTGTGTTTATTTTTATTTATTTATTTTTAGAAAAAAAAAAAAGTCTCCAAGAAAAATAATACGCTACAGCTATAATTCCAGATTCAAACAAACAAAAAGAGCTGGCGAACGTGATGTTGGTCAATAATATAACATATAAAACACACATAGACAAGACACCCTCAATTTATGTTCTTTTAAATCTAACTCTCAATAATACTAACTCTGTCTAAACAGGCAAACAAAAACCTCTAAACTAATTTCACATCCAAAAGCTTATGTAATCAATGACCTCCAAAGACGTTCTTTTCATACCTAGTATTATCTCTTACCCTTAGCTTTCTATTTCTAATCACCTTTCTAAAATTCATCAACAATAACCTCACCTTAAAGCATTCTCCTTTCCTGTAATTTACTGCACCTTGTTTATTTTTATTTAAAAAAGGAAAAAAAAAAGTCTCCAAAAGAATAACGCGCAGCAGAGTACAGATATAGTTCCAGTCGCACAATTCAAACAAACAAAACATGCCGGTGAACGTGATGTCGGTCAAGTAATATACCGGCAGACACATGCGATTTGTTGCGGTTTCGGTATTGTTGGGTAATGAGTTCAAACTTGTAATGAGTTTTGAAACGTGTGCTCCTGCACGTAGAGATCTGCCTAAGGCAGGCCGCACACTGACAAGACAGAGCGACATGAAGCTTAAGTCATGAGACATTTTCACCCTTTTAACAAAGAAAAACCGGTTTGAATATCAGAATTTGCCTCGTGTCTTGCGCTACATGTCGCTCTGTCTTGTCAGTGTGCGGCCTGCCTAAAATAGAATCGGGTGAAAATGTAGTTGCTTTTTTACTGTGCACATTTTCAATTGTTGCAATAAATAAAGTTTTTATTAGAAATATACGTATTTTTTAAGTTAAAGATTAGTTTTTGAAATAGGTATTTAATCAATAGTAGATTGATTGGAACTAAAATTTACTCTTGTTTTACAATTTTTCTCATATTTTAAAAAATCAGACAAAATAAAGTAAATTAATTTGTTGCAAACGATTGGTGATTTGGGACAAATTCATTCATTCTTGGGTTGAAAAAATTTTATTGGCCACAAAAATTACTCTCTTCAACATAAAATTAAAAAGATTTGTTTAAAAATAATAATATTATATATTTACTAGGGATAAAGTATTCCATTTAAATTTCAGCTCATTTTTCGTTTCCTTGTAGACGGTAGTATGTCCAATTCTTTTATGAAATTCAGTAAAATTCTATGCAAGATAATAACGTACACCTTTTCTTATCTGTATATTTGGTAATCCAGTGTCTATAACTGCGGTAATAATGTACCAGTATCTGCGAAATACACTGAAGCTTCATTTAAAGTTTTCAATTGTTCACATTTATCGTCTGCGAGAATCTTATAAAAGATTATTAATTACTGAATTATCTTTGAATTTTTGGAAGTTAATTACGAAATTAGTTTTAACCTTTACGATTTTTTTTTATAATTTATTCATGCTTTTACTTACCCATCATACGTAGTATAGGGTAAGTCTTGTAATCGTTTTGAAAATCGAAAAAATTTTTTTGATGGATTTACACGTTTCAGACACTGGAGATTCCGAAAAACATATTTTTAGAAAAAAAAATTTGCCGTCCGTCTGTGTGTCTGTGTGTGTGTGTGTGTCTGTAAACGCTCTATCTCCCGAAAAAATTGAGATAGAGACTTGCAATTTGGTATGTACTTAGTATGTAATAATGGGAAGAAGCCTATTTCATTTCAATAACCTCGATTAACCGGAACAATTTTTTTCGGACTCTCGAAATATTCGTTCTGATGAAAGGTATATAAAAATTTTCGAAATTGTTTATTTTAAGAAATGAATATAAAAGACAATAAAAAAACAAATTTTGAATAAAGCATGAAGTCGATCGGATAATTAGTTGCCGAGATATTTGGAATCCTATTTTCCACACTCTTCGATTTTTCATGACCCTGTATTTCATCCAAATTTCACTTCAAAGATATATTTTAATTGGAAATTTGACGCTTAATCAGATGCAATAAACCGCTAGTTAATAGGATTATTATTTTTGGAGTTATAAGGAAAAACCTCTTTCAAGCAATTCAGTAATCGAGCCTTTAAAGTTTGTGACGTCATCAAGCCACGATTTTATTTGAATTGCAATGCATTTTATAAGTAGTTTACACATTTTTATTTTAATATTTTACATTATGCATATCCATGATGGGCAAGTATTACGGTGGCCCCCAACGACTAGTTTTTTTCTAAGTACTTCCCGTTTTAATCTGTTTCGTTAATAAAATAAGTTAATAATAATAATAATAATAATAATAAAGTAAAATTTATTTTTAATTAAAAAAAAATAGTTTAATATCCTAAAGGTGAATTTCTTACGCTTTATTTCTTGAATTTTCCATTTTCTTATTTCAGTATTTCTTTTAAGATGTTTAGATTTTTTTTCTGGGGGTGGGGGAGAGTGGGGTGATTTGCAGTCTGGTAAAATGTTAAATAAGTAAAAATAACAGTAGAGTGTATTTTTACACTCTTTTATTAAATTCCTACTATTAGCTCACACTCTCTCTATATATATCTTGTTGGAATTTTCAATCTATACTATCCTAATAATATTATAAATCTGATTGTGTGCAAATGTTAGGCTGAAGCCAGCGTCAAAATGGAGCATTTAATGATCCTGTATTTTTGCAAATAGATTGATTATAACCCTCAAATGATCATAGACTGGTTTTAGTTTATTTTATTCAAATGTTTTTCTTAATAATTCAAAATTTCGTTATTTTCATAAAGAATAAATAGACATTTTTTCTTATAATATTTTAAAATGGTTAAATTTACTTTACCGTTGCTAATACTTTATCGTTGCCAAAGCTAATTCAAAACGCGGAATAATAATTTTTACTCAACAATTTAGTTTCAATTGAAAAATTTTCACGTGAAAAATGAAAATGAAATAAAAAAATTAAACAATTAAATTGAAGATTAAATAATATTACAGCGCCTAGAATAAATTCTAAATGTATTCTAGGCGCTGTAATAATATTATTAGAAATAAAGAGTACTTTTTTTAGTTTTTGATAACAATACAAGGTTTCAATATGCGTAACCATAGGAAACAGGCGAATATGACATCATCATATACATCGCAAATAAAGCGGATAGGCTTTGATTGGTGAAATAAAATGATCTTGGGTTTTTTCTTCACTTTTTTTTCTTTTTTTTTTCTTTTGTATGGTAACAATACTTCGCGTTTTACCGTATGCGCACGGCTAATATAACTATACCGTATTTTTTATTTAAATTTTAAAAAAGTAAAAAGAAGTTTCAAAAGAAAATAGTTAGCAAATGTCAATAATATGCTCCGCAAAATTATCTATGTCGAAAATGATGTCATGGATAACTAGAAATAGCTATTTTCATTCTTAAAACTAAAAGAAATAACTCGATTACCTAAAAAAATGACGAATGTTAATAGTTCCATTTTTGTTGATAAAACATAAGCTTTAATATTATTTCGTTAAAGTAACATAATTTTCCCCTATGCCAGTATTGAAATTAATTGCCTGGAAAAGAAAATTAACAAGAATTATGTCGTTAAAATAAGATTTCTCTGAAGAAAAAGAGACGTCATATTTGAAATAAAACGGGAATTTTCCAGTACGTTTTAAAATGAGTGTGAATCAATTCCTTACATTAATAATACAAGGACCAGAAAGTATAAAAAGTAGATGAATTTCACGCCATATTTATAACGAAAAATTTAATTTTTTTTAAAAATCTATACTGATTATTAAGCAAGAGTATCCGTTATATACAGATGAGAGTTTTCTGCTAAAAATCACATCATAATTTTAAGAAAAGGAAAATGAACACGAATCAATTATATTAAAATCTGACCACATATTATATTAAAATCTGACTGTATTTCGCAACTACTTCTAGACTATCGAGCGCAACGCGATTTACTTAATACCGGTTATCATTGATCCGAGGATGTCACACAAACTCTCAGAATTAAAAAAATTAAATTAGATGCCAAGGTTTTTTTTTTTTTTTTTTTGTAAATTTTAACGAAGTTTATCTAAAACGGAAAGTAAATTACTCCATATTTGTGTATAAAAAAGGAGAAATAAAACAGATCAGTATATTTTTTACACCATTTTCTCATTAAAACTGAAAAACAGAATTTAGTTTCATTTTGAATAGATGCTGAAAACAAAATCTTGATATCAGTGAATTATCCGAAAAATAAAAAAAAATTTCACATATTCAAACTTCATGAATCAATTTATTCTGGAGAACAAAAATTGCCTGTCAACATACTGACATTTAGAAAACAAGATTTGTTTCAGATATACATTAAACCAAGGAGGCAGAATTGAATAAATAAAAAAAAAAGGATGTATTTTTTTTTAAAGATGGCTGTTAAAACGTTTCACAAAGGCGTTAAAAGTAAAATTGTCTATCAGGTAAAATTGACATTTGTTTGTACCCAATCCGTCTATTTCCACGATTGTATTTGGCCCTCCTTTTTGCATTGGTTGCAATTTCCTTTTCGCGATTATTTGGCACAAAATTTCACTTTTTTAAGACTGAGTTATGTCAAGGTCCCTATTGTTAGGGGAACCGTCGGTAGCGTAATAAATTTTCTTATTTTTATAAATAGTTAAATCAGTCTTCAAATTTAATATACATTTTCATCTTTTGATATGTTAAAGAAGTTTGTTCAGCTTACCTGAAATTTTCCTTTTTGCGCCAAGTGATATCCACAGTAATCCAAAGTGTTGTAGCGATATTTATCTTATCCATTGATTCACTTATATTGGAGTAATAAGAAATAGTATTAGTAGAAAATAACAATTGTGTGAAATGAGCAGAAGATTCATTTTCCATTGAATATAATATTATAATTCTTGGCTAGATGTACATGTTTAAAATCGCGTTTTGGAGGCTGCGTATAAGTGCTCCAATTTTACATTATATTAAAATATATTTACATCATATATATACAAGAGCGTCTTAACTGCTCGGATACATTTTGGAAACTGAAGGGAGATTGTTATTTGAGTTCTGTGCACACGCGCGGGACAAACAGCTGTAGATTTAAGGAGGGAGATCTGCAGTGTTTCTCCAATTAGTTAGTTTCGACAGTCTCTGGTTTTATTCACTGTTTTGCATCTGCGGTTGTCACTTAAAGTACTTATAGTTAATTGGGGTCTGGTTTTTAACATGTTTTTCAATCGTTCGCTGCACGTGGAGATTAATTAACTGCATAAAAAAGGTTTCTCCGTCACTCCCCCGTATTCTCCTGTGTGGGGAATGGTTGAAGATTCAGTTTCTTACGGTGTTTTTCATACACAGGCTTGGGAGTGGGCTTCGTGAGAGTGTCGGCTATCATTTCTTCACTAGGGCAGTATTGTAGATCGATTTTTCCTTCTTCTTTCATAAGTTTGATGTTGTGGAAACGTATGTCGATATGCTTGGATCGCTTAGTATCTTTATCGTTTTCAGTCATTTTTATACAGGACATATTATCCTCAAATATCGTGATGGGTAGTTTTTGTGGAATGTTGAGATCGCTTAGCAAGTTTGTTATCCAACTTAATTCTTGTGCTGCGTTGCTAGCTGAAACGTATTCAGCTTCGGCTGACGAAAGTGCAATGCAATTTTGCCTTTTTGTAATCCAGTAAATCGGCGATTTTCCTAGCATGAATAGATTTCCTGACGTTGATTTACGTGTTTTCAAGTCACCAGCCCAGTCTGCATCGGCGTATGCTGTTAGGATGGGCTTGCTGTTTGCGCTAAGAGTTAAATTCAAATTTTCTGTAGTTTTGAGGTATGAAATGATTCTTTTTACTGCTGACCAGTCCTTTTGGCGTGGTGTTTCGTTTCTACGACATAATATGTTTACTGCTGCAGATATGTCAGGACGCGTGATTGTTGATATGTAATGTGCCTGTCGCTTGTCGATATTTCGTGTTATTAGGTAAAAGATTATCGTCGTCTTCAAGTCTGTTGAATCCAGCAATCATGGGTGTGTAATGAGGTTTCATGTCGTTTAAATTCAGTTTTTTCACTAGTTCCTGTATTTTATTGTTTTGATTTAGGTAATATGTATCGTTGATTTTATTAATGTTTATGCCTAGGTAATTATTCACTTCTCCTAAGTTTTTTAGTTCATATTCTTTCTTAAGTTGGTTTATTGTTTCTTCGATATCACTGTCCTTTCCTGCTATCAGGATATCATCTACATAAATGATGATGTATATCGGATTTTCTTGATTTGATTTAAAGTACAGACATGGATCATTTTTGCTCTGTAAGAAATTATTGTTTGTGAGTGTTTCCGATATTTTGGTGTACCAGGCCTTTGCGGCTTGCTTAAGACCGTAGATGGCTTTTTGAAGTTTACAAACTTTTCTTTCATCGCCGGGTTTAATATACCCGTCTGGTTGACTCAAACAGTTTCAGTTAATTCACCATGCAAGAATGCTGCGGTTATATCAACATGTTTCACGTTCAAATTTTTGTGCAATGCAGAGATGAGAAATGCACGTATTGTAGCGTGCGAAACTACAGGTGCGAAAGTTTGATCATAGTCAATCCCGAATCTTTGACTATATCCTTGTGCTACTAAACGCGCTTTATAGCTTTGAACATTTCCTAAATTGTCCTTTTTTAGTTTAAAAGTCCATTTTGAGCCGATAATTTTTGTTCCGGGTGGTGGATCTGTTAAAGTCCAAGTGTTATTTTTTCTTAGGCATTGTATTTCATTTTGTGTTGCTTTTATCCAATTTTGTTTATCATTAGTATTTTTCATTTTTTCGATATCTTCCCAATTTTCGGGAATGTTTTCAGATGAACTATTTATGAGACAAACATATCTGTCAGGAGGAACGCCTCTATTTGTCCTATTAGACCTTCTTGGTTCAGTTGGTTGCTGTTTGGGCACGGATGGTGTCTCCTCACTGTCAAGTTTTATTTCTAAGTGATTTTCATGTCTATCCGGTAGTTGTGTATTGTCATCTGATGTTTTTGTGGTGTTTTGTATCTCCTCAATGTTATCTGAGTGTACATTTTCATTTTCAAGAAATTTTACCGATCTCGCTATTATAATTTGTTTTCCTTGTGTGTGAATTCTATAACCAGTCGATCGTGTGTCATAACCTACGAACGTTCCGGTTTGAGCCCTGTTATCGAGTTTTCCTCTATTTACTTTATCGACGTAAAATAGCGCTTTACAACCGAATGTTCTTAAGTGTTTTAAATTCGGTTTAACTCCTTTCCATAATTCGTAAGGTGTTCTGTTGTTGTTTGCTTTAGTTGGGAGTCGGTTTTGTAAATATGTTGCAGTGTTTATGGCTTCACCCCAAAAATGTTTGCTTAATTTTGCTTGTGATAGCATGCTTCTAGTCATATCTAATAAACTTTTATTTTTTCTCTCCGCAACTCCATTCTGGCTCGGATTATGCGGGACAGTCAATTGGTGTAAAATTCCGTTCTGTTTTAAGTATTCATCTATCTCTTGATTTACATATTCACGACCGTTATCCGATCTAATTTCCTTAGGTTTTTTACCGAACTGATTGTATATCATCGTTATATACTCTTTTATCTTTTCAGCAACTTCACTCTTTTTAGATAATAAATATATCGTAGTATATCGGGAATAGTCATCAATAAGAGTCATAAAATAAATTTTTCCGCCTAAAGTCGGTGTATCTAAAGGACCACATACGTCACTATGGATCAAATCCACGATATTAGTAGCTCGGTTTGTTGCTGATTTAGGATACGGCATGTTAGTTAATTTAGTTTCGATACAAGTTACGCATGTTTTATTTTGATGTTTACATTTTCCTATCTTTATTCCGTCCGCAAGTTGATTTGTTATTATAGATTTAATCGCGTCATAGTCTCTGTGACCGAGTCTGCGATGCCAGAGATCTATGCATTGTTTGCTGTCACAGTTATACGTTATGTTTACATAATTTTGTGGTTCTTCCACATCGTCCATTTCCTCAATAATGTATAAATTTTTCTTATTTTTCGCCCTAATATATATTTTTTCATCAAAGATCAAATCGCATTTATTATCGTCGAAGATTAGTTTACACCCGTTTTTAGCGGCTTTACTAACCGAAATTAGGTTTGACTCTAAGTCTGGGACATAAAGCACTTCGCGTAATTTCGTTAGTTTTTCTTTTCCTTCGGGGGTTAATGTTTTTATAAAAACTTCTCCTGAACCTAACGCTGTCAGTTTATTACCATTCGCGATCGTTACTGAAGTTTTATTATAATCAATAAATTTACTAAATAGGCTTTTATCATTACAAATGTGCGAGGTAGATCCTGAATCGAGAATCCAGTTATTTTTGCCTACTTTTTCGGTGATTAATGCTTTATTTTGCGTTTGATCATTTGCGTATTTTCTTTCGTTTGGAATTTTATTTTCTCTACGAGTTTCGGTCTTTTCATAACATAATGAAGATGAGAAATTCTTTTTATTTTTGAATTGATTGTTACGAGGATTTCCGGATTGTACCGTGTTTCTGCTCTTGTAGTGCCAGCATTCGTAAGTGGAATGATTTTTCATTTTACAGTTGTTACAATATTTTTGTTCTCTTCTATTTTCAGTGTGTGTATATCTCCTATTTGTCTTAAATGCTCTCTCGTTGTTGTTATATCCGCTATGTGATTGTTCTGACATTTCGTGTCTACGATTATATTCATCCGTTAATTTGTTTTTGATAAAATCAGGGGTGAGCTCATTTTCTGGTCTCGCCTCCAACGCAGTTATCAAAGTATTGTAACTGGGGGGAAGAGAACACAGAAATAGCGCGGAAATATGTGAATCGCTAATATTTTCTCCAATGGCATTAAGTTTATCTATAATTTGCAAGATATTAGTGATATGCGTGATCATGTTTGCACCCTCAGCTAATTTAGTACTGTATAGTTTCCGTAACAGGTAAAGCTTACTAGATAAATTGCTTCTCTCATGTATATTTTTCAGAACTTCCCATGTTAATTTGGCAGTATCTAAGTTTTTTAAATTTACGATTTGAGAATCATCGATGCTTAGGTTTATTAGAGCTCTAGTCTTGCGATCTTTTTTGTGCCATGCGGGATCGGCTGGATCCGGTGGATCTTGTACTATAATATCGTCGAGTTCCTCTTTAATCAGGAACATCTGCATCTTGAACTTCCATGTACTATAATTCGTAGAATTGAGTTTCTCAATAAATTGAGTATTTTCTTTTATCGCATTCATTATTACTTTTTTAGTGTTCTTTTATTTATTATTATATTTTTAGAAATTTGTTAAATTATCGTTTTTTTTTTTTTTTTTTTTTTTTTTTATAATACTGGGATATTCTTTTTTCAGTCTTTCATAATCTTTGTTAGGGGAACCGTCGGTAGCGTAATAAATTTTCTTATTTTTATAAATAGTTAAATCAGTCTTCAAATTTAATATACATTTTCAGCTTTTGATATGTTAAAGAAGTTTGTTCAGCTTACCTGAAATTTTCCTTTTTGCGCCAAGTGATATCCACAGTAATCCAAAGTGTTGTAGCGATATTTATCTTATCCATTGATTCACTTATATTCGAGTAATAAGAAATAGTATTAGTAGAAAATAACAATTGTGTGAAATGAGCAGAAGATTCATTTTCCATTGAATATAATATTATAATTCTTGGCTAGATGTACATGTTTAAAATCGCGTTTTGGAGGCTGCGTATAAGTGCTCCAATTTTACATTATATTAAAATATATTTACATCATATATATACAAGAGCGTCTTAACTGCTCGGATACATTTTGGAAACTGAAGGGAGATTGTTATTTGAGTTCTGTGCACACGCGCGGGACAAACAGCTGTACATTTAAGGAGGGAGATCTGCAGTATTTCTCCAATTAGTTAGTTTCGACAGTCTCTGGTTTTATTCACTGTTTTGCATCTGCGGTTGTCACTTAAAGTACTTATAGTTAATTGGGGTCTGGTTTTTAACATGTTTTTCAATCGTTCGCTGCACGTGGAGATTAATTAACTGCATAAAAAAGGTTTCTCCGTCAAACAAAAAATACCGTATTGTCTTCTATGAAATGTGAAAAATGGTTAGTTAATTACTAAAGTTTTTAATTACAGGAAGTGAAATATTTTGCTTAATTAATGTATTTATTCTTCTTTTAATGTTGCGTGAACGAAGTCACGGGTAACAGCTAGTAATATTATAAAGGAGTAAAGATTGTTTGTTTGTTTGTTTGTAGGGGGTAATCTCTGGAACTACCGAACCGATTTCAAAAGTGATGGTGGCAAATTGATGGTAACAACCCCTGCTCCAACATAGGCTATATTTTATGTCGGTGCAACTAACCCCAGGGGGTGCAGGAGCAAAAAACGTTCTAAAATTGCCATTTTTAGCTCACAGGCTATCAAAGCCTGAGAGCTAATGTGCCCGCCCGTTCTGTATGTATGTATGTATGTACGTATGTATGTACGTAACGCGATAACTCTTCATAGAAATAACCGTTTTGCTTCAAATTTTGGATATAGGTTCCTTATGATAAGGCGCTTCCCTGATTAGTTTTGGGGGCTCGTTGGTTAAGTATAAAGGGGAAAAGAGGGGCTAATCCCCCCTCCCCTTAATTTAGATAAATGGGGTTTTCATGCAGAATTATCCGATTTTTTTCAAATTTTGTATGTAGGTTAATGGTGATAAGGCGCTTCCCTGATTGGTTTTGGGGATTCATTGTTTAAGTATAAAGAGGGGAACGGGGGCTACCCCCCCCCCCCTTTAAATTAGATAAATGGATTTTTCATGCAGATTTATGCGATTTTCTTCAAGTTTCGTATGTAGGTTAATGGTGATAAGGCGCTTTCCTGATTGGTTTTGGGGATTCATTGTTTAACTATAAAGGGGGGGGGGAACGGGGGCTAACCCCCCACTTTAATTTAGGTAAATGGATTTTTCATGCAGATTTATGCGATTTTCTTCAAATTTTGTATATAGGTTTATTGTGATGAGGCGCTTTCCTGATTAGTTTTCGGGGTTCTTTAGTTAAGTATAAAGAGGGTAAAGGGGGATGGGAGGGGCTTATCCTCCCCTCTTAATTTAGATGAATGTGTTTTCCATGGAGAATTATCCGATTTTCTTCAAATTTTGTATATAGGATCATTGTAGTAAGGAGCTTCCCTGGTTAGTTTTGGGGATTCATTGGTTAAGTATAAAGGGGGATACGGGGGGGGGTGATTCCCCTTAATTTATATAAATGGGTTTTTCATGCAGAATTATCCGATTTGCTTCGAATTTAGTATATATATTCATTGTAATAATGGGCTACCCTGATTACTTTTGGGGGTTAAATGGTTAACTATAAGGGGATGGGAGAACGGGTGGATGATCTCCCCTTAGTATATTGTAGATTTCTTTATTTTTCGAGGGGCTTATTTCAAATTCTTTGAAATAAGTGTATAATATACAATTAGTGTGAATAGCCTGTGAGCTCAGTGCCCTCAGTTTAACTGGGCAGTTTTCTTTTTTATTTAGCTATCAAACTGGCTATCAAGCCCTGAGAGCTTGCCAGCCGGTTCTGTATGTATGTATGTATGTACGTACGTAATGCGATAACTCTTCATAGAAATATCCGTTTTCCTTCAAATTTGTTTATAGGTTCACTGTGTTAAGGCGCTTCCCTGATTAGTTTTCGGGATTGATTAGTTAAGTATAAAGGGGGGAGATCGGGGGGCTAATCCCCCCTTAATTTATATAAATGGGTTTTTCATGCAGAATTGTTCCGTTTTTCTTCAAATTTTGTTTATAGGTTCACTGAATTAAGGCACTTCCCTGATTAGTTTTCGGGATTGATTGGTTAAATATAAAGAGGGGGGGGAACGGGGGGCTAATCCCCCCTTAATTTATATAAATGGGTTTTTCATGCAGAATTATCCCATTTGCTTCAAAATTTGTTTATAGGTTCATTGGGTTAAGACGCTTCCCTGATTAGTTTTCGGGATTGATTGGTTAAATATAAAGGGGGGGGGGACGGAGGGGGCTAAACTCGCCTTAATTTATATAAATGGGTTTTTCATGCAGAATTATCCGATTTGCTTCGAATTTAGTATATATATTCATTGTAATAATGGGCTACCCTGATTACTTTTGGGGGTTAAATGGTTAACTATAAGGGGATGGGAGAACGGGTGGATGATCTCCCCTTAGTATATTGTAGATTTCTTTATTTTTCGAGGGGCTTATTTCAAATTCTTTGAAATAAGTGTATAATATACAATTAGTGTGAATAGCCTGTGAGCTCAGTGCCCTCAGTTTAACTGGGCAGTTTTCTTTTTTATTTAGCTATCAAACTGGCTATCAAGCCCTGAGAGCTTGCCAGCCGGTTCTGTATGTATGTATGTATGTACGTACGTAATGCGATAACTCTTCATAGAAATATCCGTTTTCCTTCAAATTTGTTTATAGGTTCACTGTGTTAAGGCGCTTCCCTGATTAGTTTTCGGGATTGATTAGTTAAGTATAAAGGGGGGAGATCGGGGGGCTAATCCCCCCTTAATTTATATAAATGGGTTTTTCATGCAGAATTGTTCCGTTTTTCTTCAAATTTTGTTTATAGGTTCACTGAATTAAGGCGCTTCCCTGATTAGTTTTCGGGATTGATTAGTTACGTATAAAGGGGGGGGATCGGGGGGTTAATCCCCCCCTTAATTTATATAAATGGGTTTTTCATGCAGAATTGTTCCGTTTTCCTTCAAATTTTGTTTATAGGTTCACTGAGTTAAGGCGCTTCCCTGATTAGTTTTCGGGATTGATTAGTTAAGTATAAAGGGGGGGAGGATCGGGGGGCTAATCCCCCCCTTAATTTATATAAATGGGTTTTTCATGCAGAATTATTCCGTTTTCCTTCAAATTTTGTTTATAGGTTCATTGGGTTAAGACGCTTCCCTGATTACTTTTCGGGATTGATTGGTTAAGTATAAGGGGGGGAACGGGGGGGGGGCTAATCCCCCCCTTAATTTATATAAATGGGTTTTTCATGCAGAATTATCCCATTTCCTTCAAATTTTGGTTAAAGGTTCACTGTGTTAAGACGCTTCCCTAATTAGTTTTCGGGATTGATTGGTTAAGTATAAAGGGGGGAGCGGGGGGCTAATCCCCCCCTTATTTTATAAAAATGGGTTTTTCATGCAGAATTATTCCGTTTTCCTTCAAATTTTGTTTATAGGTTCACTGTGCTAAGGCGCTTCCCTGATTAGTTTTCGGGATTGATTAGTTAAGTATAAAGGAGGGGACCGGGGGGATTCCCCCCCCTTAATTTATATAAATGGGTTTCTCATGCAGAAATATCCGATTTCCTTCAAATTTTGTTTATAGGTTCACTGTGTTAAGGCGTTTCCCTGATTAGTTTTCGGGATTGATTGGTTAAGTATAAAGGAGGGAACGGGGGGCATATCCCCCCTTATTTTATATAAATGGGTTTTTCATGCAGAATTATTCCGTTTTCCTTAAAATTTTGTTTATAGGTTCACTGTGCTAAGGCGCTTCCCTGATTAGTTTTCGGGATTGATTGGTTAAGTATAAAGGGGGGGGGGACGGGGGGATAATCCCCCCTTAATTTATATAAATGGGTTTTTCATGCAGAATTATTCTAATTGCTTCAAAATTTGTTTATAGGTTCATTGGGTTAAGACGCTTCCCTGATTAGTTTTCGGGATTGATTGATTAAGTATAAAGGTGGGAGCGGGGGGCTAATCCCCCCTTAATTTATATAAATGGGTTTTTCATGCAGAATTATCCCATTTCCTTCAAATTTTGTTTATAGGTTCACTGTGTTAAGGCGCTTCCCTGATTAGTTTTCGGGATTGATTGGTTAAGTATAAAGGGGGGAACGAAGGGCTAATACCCCGTTATTTTATATAAATGGGTTTTTCATGCAGAATTATTCCGTTTTCCTTCAAATTTTTGTTTATAGGTTCACTGTGATAAGGCACTTCCCTGATTAGTTTTCGGGATTGATTGGTTAAATATAAAGAGGGGGGGGAACGGGGGGCTAATCCCCCCTTAATTTATATAAATGGGTTTTTCATGCAGAATTATCCCATTTGCTTCAAAATTTGTTTATAGGTTCATTGGGTTAAGACGCTTCCCTGATTAGTTTTCGGGATTGATTGGTTAAATATAAAGGGGGGGGGGACGGAGGGGGCTAAACTCGCCTTAATTTATATAAATGGGTTTTTCATGCAGAATTATCCGATTTTCTTCAAATTTTGTATATATATTCATTGTAATTAGAGATTTACCTGATTAGTTTAAGGGGTTCATTAGTTAACTATGAGGGGGGTAACGGGGGGATGACCCCCCCTTAATATATTGTTTATTTCTTTATTTTTGGATGGGCTTATTTCAAATTTTTTGAAATAAGAGTGTAATATACAATTAGTGTGAATAGCCTGTGAACTGAATGCCCTTAGTTTAACTGGGCAGTTTTATTTTTATTTTTTATACTGAAGGAGCTAGAAATTTGAAATTTGTCATTGTAGTTACTTATAAGATGTAAATGCTCTCTAAGAACAAAATAAAAAATAAATTGAAATTTAAAAGGGTGAAATGAGCGAAAAGCGTTCTAAAAACAGTCTAAATTACAATTTCTATGAAATCTCTGGAACTACAGAACCGATTTCAAAAGTAATGGTGGCAAATTGATGGGGACAATCCCTACTCCAACATAGGCTATATTTTATGTCGGTGCCACTAACATCAATGGGGTGCAGGATCGAAAAATGTTCTAAAATTGCGACTTTTTTATACTGAAGGGGCAAGAAATTTGAAATTTAGCATTGCAGTTACTTATAAGATGTAAATGCTCTCTAAGAATAAAAAAAAAAAAAATCGAAATTTAAATGGGTGAAATGAGCGAAAAGCGTTCTGAAGTCATTCTAAATTACAATTTCTATGGAATCTCTGGAACCATGGAACCGATTTCAAAAGTGATGGTGGCAAATTGGTGGTGACAATCCCTGCTCCAACAGCTTCTTTCATAAAAAACTATGCGTTGCTGACGACTGGGTTTTTCGCTAATTGTTGCAACAGATTAATCTCGGAAAATGAAACATTTGAAGTTACTGAAAAAAATGATAGCTCAAAAAGTATTTGTCAGAAAATTGTTAGACAAACTGCGTTTGAAAGGTAAAAAATTGTATTTTTCTTGATATAAATTTCAAATCTAATGATTATGCCGTTTTTCAAATATTGAATTTCAAAAATTACCAAATTTTCCAATGGAGTACCATAGCGAAACCTTCATGCGTAAAAAGATAATGATAAGGGCGACGTGTCTATTGGCTATAGCACGAGTCACAAATTATAGTAGCCTTATTATTCTGTTAAAATATAAAAGTTATTTATGAAATGTCAATATTTTGTTTGATTAAAGGTTCGTTAAAAGAAATTGACCAGCGTAGCGGGCGTAGCTTGCTAGTCGTTAATAAAATATTTTCTATTCATCCATTCAAGTTCAAATAATTTTTTTTAACTTGTACTGAATGAAAATTGATGTTAATACAGTTTTCTCAAATATTAATTCATTAATTAAATTTAATTAATTAATTTTAATTTTATATTTCATTTCTGTTCAAAAGTATAGACTCACTCCATATTTATAATCTCACCTTCACACGTAAAAAGATAATGGGGCTGTTCACAGTCGAAGATCAGACGGCTCGCGGGCGAAGGAGACTATAAATGTGGAGTGAGTCTATACTTTTGAACAGAAATGAAGTATAAAACTAAAATTTAATAAAATTTAATTAATGAATTAATATTTGAAAAAACTGTATTATCGCTAACTGTAACATCGCTATGGCACTTTATTGTGAAGTTTGGTAATTTTTGAAATTCAATATTTGAAAAACGGCATAATCATTAGATTTTAAATTTATATCAAGAAAAATACAATTTTTTTACCTTTCTAACGCAGTTTGTCTAACAATTTTGTGAGAAATACTTTTCGAGCTACTAATTTTTGGTATTTTAGCTATTTATTTTTTATTTAATTTTTAATACATTTCAAAAATTTCTCTTATGTACTATGTAAGATATTTAGCAGGATATAAATTTAGGAATAAATATCGTCAGTGGCGAAGCGTGTAGATCGCTGGAAAAAAATTTCTATTTGACCTAAGTAGGAATTGACTTAAGTACTAAGTAGGAACTGAAAAAAGTTTTTATATTACTTGTTTAATTTAACTAGATTCATGTATGGAAAGATGGAATTTTGTAATGGATTTTTCTGTCTACGAGTTACAACAACAATGGAGGTAATTATGCTCCAAACCGCGTTCGCTAAAATATGCCAACTGGTTATGAAACTGCAACAATGAAATATTTCAAAGACTAAAATGTAGAAAATAAAATCTAAGTAAAAAATAAAGAATGTAATATATATATATATTTAAAAAAGTACGCTTTTCTTGAATAATAGTTCAATATTAATTAAAGTGTGATTATGCGTCGAGAAAATAGTTTACAAATCCTGAATAGATAATTTAAAGAATGCTTTCTTTCCCTTCCTTTATTGTTGTATCTTAAAAAAGTAATCTTAAAAAAGATCTTAAAAATCTTAAAAAAGAAACAGAACAAAATTTGTAGTTTTTTTTAAATAAATTCACAAGTTCGCCTTTTCCACTAATCGTAAATCAAAGCGGCAAAATTTCCGTATTCGGAGCCAAGTCATATATAACGGAAATTGTTTAGAACAACACGAAATTAGGCGCGATTTTTAAGATAAACATTTATGCTTATAAAAGAGTGTTTAAAAAATAATAACAAAATAATAATTTTTTTGCAAAGAATATTTTATTACTTTATAAATAAATTTACCGAGCTTTATTTAATGAATTTTACCTTTTTCTATTTCAATATTTCTATAAAATTTTAAGTTTTCACAATCAGAACTTCAGAAAATACCTTGTCATGAAATGATGATGAAAACACTTTCGGAACCAGCTTAATAGGCAATAACAATGTACTTAGAATGGAATTATAGAATTTTTCAAATTTTCAGCTGAAAATCCACTTTAGAGAATCGTAAGAAGAAATTGATTTTCATTTTAAACGACGCTTTTTTTTCTTAATTACTACTGCTCTCACAAACTACCATCCATAATATTCTTCCATGCAACTATTATACAAACAAAAATGTATGACGACCACTTATCTAAATTAAAAATAAATTCCGTTTATCTAGTTTATATGCAAAGCAGTAATAGTCCGGAAAGCAGCGACATTTTTTACTAACCATTTTTTACTACACTGCAAAAAATAAATTGTTTATTTTACGGTATAATACTGGCATCCCAGCTGCCAGTATTATCCGTAAAATTAACAGTAATAAAGCAGTAATACGCTACAACGCATGCCTGCTTATTTCATTATTTACCCACTTTTTTCTTATTTTTTTAAGTAAGTGTTAAAAGTAGTGTCAGTGTTCGCTACAAACTACTGACTTTTTATATTGCACTAGTCACTACATTATTTTTTTCAAAATGTATAGCGCATTTCGATACAAACCACTAGAAAAGTAGCGAATACTGTAGTTTCGCTTACGAGTAGCGCGCTATTTCCGACGAGTAGCCTTGCATAAGTTTTAAACTTTACAAAAATGTTTTCTTTATTTTACTCATTTGTTATTTTGAATACCAGTTTTAATACATCGCGTTAAGTAAAATAAAAAGTAAAAATTTTAACAGTAAAATTTCTTTTAATTTTTTCTAGAAAAAAACCATATTCATACTTTATTCTCTTGATTTTCAGAATTTCTCTCATTTCAATAAAATTTGAGTATGCCCTCCACACTTTTTCTGTGCACTAAAACGAAATTTCATGTTCTGAATTTCAGAAAATACTCTGTCTTGAAAATAAAAAATATTCTTACAATGCAAGCTTAATAGGAAATAATAATGTACTTAGAATGGATTTCCGAAAAAATTTGAAATTTTCAGCCGAAAAGAGTCGTTTGAAAATGTACTATACAGAATATAGCAATAGATTTCCACTTTAAGGGGATACTTCACTGAAACTCCGCGTTAATCTATGGAAAAATTGAAATGCGCGACTACTCCTTACCTAATATAATTATTAAAATACGGTTTTCACCACCAGAAAGTAGGCGTCAGAAATCGATGAACTACGTTTTTAAAAATGGTCTCCGTAAATTTTAAGTATTTTTTGAGAAGATGATAAAATTTCATCAAGTAGAAATTTCACAGTTTAATAGGGATTTTTCAAATACTTAAAATTTAAGGAGACAATTTTTAAAAACGTTCATCATCTACATTTAACGTCTACTTTCTGATGGTGAAAACCGTATTTGAATAATTATATTAGGCAAGGAATAGTCGCGCTTTTAAGTTTTCGAATAGGTTAACACAAGAGCTGGCGATTTTGGGGTTACAGTGAAACGGCCCCTTCTCCGAAAATACCCAATACCAGAGCTTTACAAATTTGATAAAATCTGGTAGCAGCAAACATTCTGTAGATAAGAAAGGCCGGTTCTGCGCCAGCTGTGGGTGCTGTGGTGACCTTCTGTGCTCTGTGAAGGTCACCGGAAGTGGCAGGTGTGGACACCGGAAGTCGCAGGTGGGGATAACAGGCATGTTGAGACAGGAAGTGAACAGGAAGTATGATCGGAAACGCGAAAGGAAATTTAACAGGAAGTGAATGCGATAAGGGAGAGAGGGGGAGGGCTTATTTTTGTGGGGGGCTTATGCTAACCTGAAATAAAAACGGAATTATTTCTTACTTTGCAAAAATTTAACATAAAATGTATCTTTTTTTTTTTTTTTTTTTTTTTTTTTTTTTTACTTGAAATAAAAAAAAAAATTTTTTTTTGCTAACTAACACATGAAAGAAAATGGAAATCTTTCTGACTTTGTTTTACTTTATAAAAGTTAGCATGAAATTTATTTTAAGACTGGAAACGTGACAGGAAGTAAGACCGAAACGGGATTAGACATGTTTATTTATTTATTTTTTTAAATGGTTATCAAGAAGCAGGATGTTTGGGAGCGAGTTCGAACAGGAAAGGTGATTTGTAAGACCGGACGTTATTAAGGTGTGAGTGATAAGGAAAGTATAGTTTTATACACATAGATTTTGTTCTTTGTAGAGGTTTAAATTATTTTTAGATGTTATTTATTTTTTAGTGTTTTGAATTTTATTTATTCTTAAACCGTTATAAATTATTTTTTTCTATCATTTTAATTTTTAGTGACACCAATTTTAGAAGTAATTGCTCATTAAAAGAATTATTTTTCAACGCTGGCACAGGCAGGAATTGAACCCACTATCTTCTATGTGGAAGACCAATGTGTTTATCCACTGTGCTAGCGGGAACTTGTAATGTTATCTCTTTAAATGCAAGAGAATGTATTGAGATATCTTTATCATAGTTTTAATGAACTGCAGGAAATTTTCTTTAGCTATTGAGTAATTCGAGAGTTTTGGTTTAATATGAATGCTATTACATCTGTTTGTTTAATTTATAAGCGCATTTCTCTTACAACACTCTGTCAACAGATCACTTCCATATTCGAAATAATAATTTAGAGGAAAAATTTTTATCTGAAAATACTATGAAATTTTATTTATAGAGATTGACAAAAATAGTATGCCTAATTCTTTCTTGTATTAACATTATATTCGAAATAGAGTTTTGTTACGAAAAATAACGTGTTTACATATTTTAAAAACGAAAGCAAAGTGATTTTAAAACATGTAAATATAAGCTATACACCCGCGCATTTATGTTATTGAATTAAATTACAAGGCTTAATATTGTATTCAGCGTAATATTTTCTTATAAAAGCCGTTTCACAAACTTGTATACTAAAAGTAATGTGTCATTTTTAGGGGAAAAAATTAATTCAAGTCATTGAGACTAATCCTTTATGGGGGAAAAATTTGTCATACTTCTTTGTGTTACATTATATCTTCCGTTTTTTAAGTTTACAAATTTGTGGACTAACTTAAATAATCGTTTTTAGGATACTTAAACAATATATTTTTTAATTATATGTTGTTGTTTTTTAAATTGACTTGTAATATAGCTTTTTTTTTTTTTTTTTTTCTTAAAAGGATACTGTAGAATAACTTATGTCACAAATACTGCATCCTTCTTTAGTTAAATATGTTTCACTTAAGACATGACAAAGTGTCTTAGAAACATTTCATTTTGGAGTTAAGTGATTAAACAAGAAAAATATTATTTATAAAAACACAACACATAAGACCAGTGACTGAGAGGTTCTGGTTTTAAAGCTACCAGACGTTTGGGTTTAAACTTCTCTCGCGCTCGTCGACCTAACCGTTCGGAGTTTTCTTCGAACCTTGTCAATATGAGTTAGGAGCCCTTAGAATGACCCTTAGAGTGACCTATATCCCAAGCGTAGATAATCGGTTTTAACAAATAACCAACCATCCACAACACATAAGACATTTTAGATCATTACATAAGACATTTTAGATCATTACATAAGACATTTTAGATTATTACATTTAGTTAAGAAGTGATTTGACGTGCAAAATATTATTTATAAAATCATACAATAAGAGAATTTTAAAGATTTTTTCCTTTTAAATGAACAATTTTTAGTGACTATTTAACTTATTAAAGAGAGCGGGTATTTTGTTTAGAGTTATACGATTAAAATAAATTTTCAATAGATTTGACTTTATACAACCAACATTTTAAAAAAAGGGAATTGAATCTAGTTTTTATAAATTAACGTTTTTCAATTTTACAAATACTTCACACCCCGTCTTTTTTCCCCCTCTTTTAGTAGACTTTACATACATGAGACATAAAAAGCGTTTTAGAATACATCATTTAGAAATTAAGTGGTTTGATAAATAAAATATTATTTATAAAAGCAATAGATACGAGAGTAATAAGGATTTTTACTTACATATGTACGAACTCCTGATAGGTAAGACTTTCTAAATCATTGTGCAAGAATTAAGTGGTTATTGAACTTATAACATTATATGATGAAATAATCACGTGACGTATTTTTAAACCAATAAAATGTCAGTATTTTCAAACAAATAAAAAGTTAGTATTTTTACACGAGCGCCCTCTATCATTATATAAATTTCAATGAAACGAGTTCATAACATTCTACTGTGACCTGATATCGTTGTAATAGGTTGTATTTTTCATTTAAGTTATTATGGAACGAGTTATGAATTCTTATGTTGGTGATGTAACCAACTTGGAGTGTCAACACTCATCACCAGAGTTAAATAATCAAGAGATGGATTCTACACTTTTATCCAAAGAAGGACTCGTTTCGAATTATGAAGTGAAACTCACCTCATCAGGACTAAAGAAACAGAAGTTACCCCATGTGCGTAAGATGTGTAACACAGCATTTCCTCGAAAAGTTAACTTAGTGTTTCATATGAAAAGTCATCTAAAGGAAAAATCTTTTTGCTGTGAGGTGTGTGCTGAAGTTTTTTCACAAAAGAGTGATTTACGTAATCATCAAAAGATTCACAAATTGCCCAAACAATACAAGTGTAGTGATTGCAACGAGATATTTTCAAGAATGTCTGACTTATTAATACACAAGAAGACCCATAAGATTCGTAAACAATATTCATGTGCAAAGTGTTGTGAAATATTTAAGTGTGAATCGGATTTTTTACAACATTGTGATACTTTTCATAAAGTTTTACCTAACATTGCGAAATCACCCTGTTTAAAAGATTTGTTATTTGAACTTATAGTGAAGCTTATAGATTAGTTCGAACTTATAGTGAATTAAAAGACAAAATGATATGCAAAATATATGAACTAGAATTAACAGACCAAAACATACATGTACATGCTGAGAATGCCTTTTTAAAGTTGTACAACGGCTTTGAAGATTTCACAGAACGAGTGTTTAATTGGACATTACGAAAAATTTTGAAATTAGAATTGATTACAGCTCAATATGACAGGCTTATTTGATTTGTATTATTTTAAATGATTAATAAATAGTTTGATTGCGAAAAAAAGTGTTTTCTTTAGCATACACTGTGTGACTTTTAAACTAATGTTGTGTATTTTGAATGTGTCAGACAAAACAGGAGTGTGTTGACATTTAAAAAAAAAGATTTTACATAATATAAAAGTTTTACAATAAAAATTGACTTACCTAAAGTTTTTTCAAGATGGTCACGATATCCTTTCCATTACAATTATTTTAAGGAAATAGAATTTAATTTTGTTGTGAATAACACTTTGTTGTTAACATCACGTGGTTTGTCTTATCATAACTATGAGATCCTAAGATCACTTCCTATTAACATGATAACGAAGAGTAAAAAAATGACTAATGTAAGCCGATTTTCCTGCCTAAACTTGTTATCAGCTTGCATGAGTGACTCATCTTTACATGTGTGGATTTGTATGTTGAAAAAATGATTGCTATGTTTAACCCGTGTAGACGATTTTTATCCGGAAGCTGTTTGAACTACCAAATTTCAGATATCACACATTTTACTAGAACATTTAAATATTTTAATGTCTTTTCGCCCGCAAATTGGAAACTTAGGATTATCACCTTTACATCGAGACATGGAAGGTAGAAAAATAATAACTTTACACTTAGACAATATTTTAATTTAAGAAGAATTAGACTTAACACATTGTTAGAGTTTCTTTGAAAAATATCTAGTTGGTTGTAAATTTTAGAAAATTCGACCTAACGAAATTAACACACTTAAAAATATCTAGTTGGTTATACATTTTATAAAATAAGCAACAAATAAACATTTCGATACATTGACAAAAGAAAATAATTAAGTTTAAGTAAACTTTACACTTAGACAATATTTCAAACTAAGAAAAATAATAACTTTATACTTATATAATATTTTCAACTAAGGAAAATTAATAACTTTAAAAATCAGACTTAACACATTGTTAAAGTTTTTTTAAAACAACACAACATTTTCAAAGCAGTGGAAATAGTATACCTGAAAAAAATTCAACTTAGTGGAATTTAATAGTGAAATTTTTTAACCTCACTCATTTAAAAAATAAAACTTTGTAAATTTTTTCCATTTTTAAAATAAAACTTATTTAAAAAATAAATAAGCAACTATTAAACATTTTGAATGTCTTAGACAAAGTGTGAATAAATTTGTTGAAATTATATAAAACATGAAAAATTTCATTACTTTTAAAAGAAATTTTATTTTTGGTGAAATAAACTCGAGGTATTTATTATATGTTACTTAAACTACATGAGAATTGATTGAAAATGTGTTACTTTTAATCACTCACAAGATAAGACATGATGTTACAATATACACATAGGAATGACATAGGAATTTCAGATGGGTTTTTCTCTCACACATGACGTCACTGATAACATATTTACTGATCAAGTCATAAAATCATAGTTTAGGGTAGGTTTTTAAGCGCGAAGTTTAGTTGAGATTTAAGATATTTGAGAAATATAAACTACAACTTTGGCTACTTTTTGAAATTTCCCCCTACATAAGAAAAAGAACATAGAAAAATAAAATGAAAAGTCGTATTTGAATGGAATCAAATTATTATCCTTTCACTTAACAGCTGAATGCGTCGGTAATTACATCACAAAGGCACTGATAACAACTGATTGAATATATTGTGTTTCTTTTTTAAGGTTAAATTGATTTAATATTCAAGTTATTTCTTAATGATACACTTAAAAACAATAAACTTAATTAGCATTCAAAAAGCAAACGATCACATTATTGTGTAAAACAATCAAATGTTTTAAAAGTCACGAGTTAAAATTTGAAATGACTTAGAGTTTAAGTAGAATTTAGATGTGAACCTTTTAAAATGAAATAATAGTTTTTTGTATCGCCCTCTATCGGTGGGTAATAGAATTAAGAGATAATAAAAAGTTTTAACTTGAATTCGAGCCCACAACAAAAATTATTTTTCGGTTTTATAATTTAGGGTAGGTTTAACTGAGCAAGACATGATATTTCAGTATTTATAGACGATTTAAGATATTCGATAAAGGAAATCATCTGAATTTTTAATTTAATTGAAGGGTTTACTGCTTAAAGTACTACAAAATGAGTACAGCACGATGCATAGTTTTTTAATTAATTATATTTTTCGAAAGGTTAAATTGACTTATTGATAAACTTAGGATTTATGTTTAAAGTGAATAAATTTGACATGTTAGGTTCACTTAATAACAGAGGGTTGAATAAGTTATTTTTAATAAAAATAAAGTTTACTAAAAGTTTTTAAAGTTAAAAAAATATAGTTTTAAAAAATTTAAAGTTTACAAAAAGTTTAAAAATCTTTAAGTAAATCAAAATTAACTTTTTAATTTTAACTATTGAGAGACTTATAATCTAACTGTTTATCCTTGTAACCAACTGGTGCATATCAACTACCCAGCAAACACGAGATTTTTGGCCACCTGTTGTAAACGTTGTGGCCAAAAAAGTTTGCGGCAATTTGTATCCAGCCATTAATGTATTTTAACTGAAGCGCCCGCACACCGGATGTCTATCGCCAAATCGTTAACGGGCAAATGGCGGGGAAACTTAATGCAATTTCAGTGCCCAATAGCGAATGAAAGTACGTTTGCGGCCAAGATATACAAATCTATCATTGTTTAAAAGTCAGTGGCCCAGTATAATCTTCTCGACATTTTTATTATAAGAAATAAAAAGTATCTTTACTTCACATTTTATAAGATGATTTTCGTTATTTTAAACCTGGATTTATGTGAAACGATAAAATATGCTGCATTTAAATATTTTATGCAATAAAAAATACACAAAAAGTACCCTTCTTTAATTTAAAGAGTTTTTATGGAAAAAAAAAAATCATAAAAACTGTTAATGTTTTTGCTTTTAAAGTATGCATTAATATCTTTAAATGAATATTTTTTGTGAGCACCTAGAATGAAAATGAATATTGCAATCTTTAGACATACATATTATATAAACATATTAAAAAAATTAATGATAAATGGGAATTTAAATTTCAATTTCAATGAAAAAATATTTGTCAAAAGAAATAAATGCCACTTTACCAAAAAGCAGTTACTGTTAAACGAAAAAAAAAAAAAAAAAATTCTTTTTTTTCTTGGAGGGGGGGGGGGGCGGTGATTTTATATTATCTGTATATTATCTATAAATCAGTTCCAAAAAATAAGTTATTTTCATTTTTTGAAACACTCCAAAATTTAGATTTAAAAGAAAAAAAAAATCTTAACTAGCTTAAATAAGCAATAGTAATACCAAATACCGATCCCCCCCTCCCACTCCTTTCACACGGCAAGCCGGGAGTAATGCAGGGAAAGATGAAACAAGATTTCCCTTTTCCAACACATTTTTTTTCCCAGTGGGGATTTTTGTAAATATATTTTTAAATGTTTTCCGCTTTGTAATAATCAGCATTGAAAAATTTCCACTTTTAAAATTATTTAATGTTGTATGAGAAATTTTGAAGATAAAAAAAAAACTTGAAAAAATAAATCTATTGAAATATAGCTTTTTTTCTGCGGTCTCGTAGGGATTTTTATGTCTTTTTGGCAGCGTCATCGCACATCGCAGCGTTGTTTACATTTCCCTTTCCTGCATCGTGGCGTCGTCTATGTCTAAGTCTCGTCATTCACTGGTTTTTGGATATTTAGATTTACTAATTAGGTAAGATTATTTTTCTATATTATTCCAAGAGTTAGTTAAAAATTAGTTTTCATCATTCTCAGGGACAGATTTAAGTTCAAGATAAAGAAAGCTGAGAAAAAGCATCAGCAATTGTGTAAAATTAACTGCATTGCTTTGCTTATTATGCGACTTAATTCTACAGAAGTGAATAAAAAAAAAAGTTCTTTACTGATCTTACATCTGCCCTGAATATGCTATTAATAAGTTGATTGTAATTATATATATATATCAGAGTAAAATGTGTCCGTAATGAACAATCTCGGAAGTTTTTGGTTTATAAAAAAATTAACCAATAAAAATTCAGCTTTTATTTTTTTCATAATTCTCCGTTGCCTGTTTTATAATTTGCTTTATTGCTGACAATCTTAAATCAGTCAGGAAGCGGAAAGTAATATTTTACAGCTCCAGTGTCTTTCAGTGAAATTATACTTCATATGTTAAGATCTGGTTTTAATTAACTAATATATATATATTCTGTATTTTCTGATGATACTGGCATATTTTTATTTTGATAGTAATAGAAAACTTCGAATTTTATGTACTAATTAATGACCATTTGCAAAATTTCACTTTATTTTTAAGATTTTAATAAAGTAGGTAATTTCTTTTTAATTCATTAATGTGATTTTTAATTAGTCATGGCAATAGTGCCCAAAATGTTTTGGTTTAGCCGAAAAGCTAAGTAATCTGATTTAATTTTTAAATTCCACTTATCAGAGTCGTGTAATAGGAACACAACTTGGTACTTTTCTGTTATACCAACACATGCCAAAATATACGCTAATCTGCCATTTATTTCTACCCTAACCGTGTAAAGAATTTTTTATTGCAAACTGTACCAAACATTCTGATTGGACTATTTATTGAACGTGAATCTTTTATTATTATTATTTAATCGTAACCTCATAAAACATCTTAACTTGCTACTTTTCAAATAGAAAATATTTATTAAATTATAACTTGCATTTATTATTGACACTGAAATGAATTTTACCATTAAGCTGTTACTTGATGATGTAGAAGCGGCAATAAAATTGTTTTAGGACTTTAGATACATAAAAAAAAAAGTTTTTATCAAAAAAACTCATAAACATCTTCATTCAAAAAATGAAATGTTTACAGCAATCCTAAGAGACATTTACAATTTCAAGCCTGTAGTTTAAATAGAGTTTTATTTTATTACCTTATGTAATATTTATTTGTTCTTTTATTTTAAGTGCATATTTTGTATTGCAATTTTCAAACGTTTTATTTTTAAGTGCTTAAATTCGTGCCAACAATGTTATTTTTGTTTTCAAATGATTCGTTTCATGTGAATTTCCTTTTGTGCCGATTATTATGCTTAGCGACAATGGTGTTGGTATAGCAGAAAAGGACCCAAACTTTTTATAAACAGTTGCTTTTAATATATTTTCATGTTGTAAATATTTTTTTAATAACAAACCAGATTAATTTTTAATGGGTTTTTTTTTTCCTAATGAAAGCACATAATTTGTTTGGGTACATTTCGGTTAGCCGGGCGCCAGTGATATATATACATGTATTATATATACACATATCTATGTATATACACATATGTCTGCATATACATATATATACATACATATATTTATATACATATATGTATGTATATACATATATAGGTATATACATTATGTATTTATATATGTTGATATATATCACTGGCGCCCGGCTAACCGAAATGTACCTTTTTTTGTTTCAAAGTATTGCATCGTCCCTTACCCCTCATGCAAAAACAAATTTGTCTTTAAGGACGTCTTCCTTTTTAAAACTTGTTTTAAGCCTTTTTTTAACCTCATCTCCCCCGAGTCTGAAATTTTCTTTCTGTGTTTGTGACAACATACTCTCAAAGCATGCAATTTCTTTCTTGGAATCCAAAATAGTTGCACACTGTTATACTATACTGTTACATTTTTTTTTTTTTTTTTTTTTTTTACACCCATCCAAAATATTAAGAGGAGAGAGCCTGTCTGATATTACACTTTTAATTTTATGTTAAATAAAACATTGGGTACTTTTCGGTTAGCCAGGTGCCAATGATGTGTACAAGTACATACATGTATATATATTACTGGTGTCCAGCTAACCGAAAAGTACCAAACATTGTATCAATTATCTTCCTTAATTACTTTCCTGGAACTATAATTTATCTCCATCTTTTATATTATGTTCTGCAGTGTTTTTCTTTTTCAGTACCATAATTTCAGTAAAAAGCGCTATAGTGCATATGCGTGTAAAAATTTAAAACAGTCTAAGTGCACAGCACTTCTGCTGGTGTGGCTGATTCAGTAATTTTTTTTTTCTTTTCCTCCCCATAGCAATATTTAGATAAGATGCCATTTTATTTAATGCAAATTATGTGTGTGTGCATGTTGAAATAAGTTTTGATTTAAAAGAAGAAGAAAATGATTCACTGACATCAGTTATATACATTAATCAGTTGTACTTTTTCTTTTTAATTTTCTAGTTGAATATGATAAATGCTTAATATTGCAACCTATTACAATTTATTTTCATATTTTTCAGGAAACTGTGGTGGCGCAGTTCAGAGATGGCAGCAGAGATGACTGTGCAGCATAAACTCGTTTGGCATTCAAGCAAAGGTAAGTTGTCAATTTACTCAGTTTGTAACGCAGGGCTTTTATCTTAGGGCCCATTTTGAAAAAAGTAAAAGTTATTTGTGTGAAATTTATTCTTTTTTTTTTTTGTGAAAGATAACATTTTGTAATGAATATGAAATTTAGTTACTCAAATTTGAACCAAACGTTTATTGATAACTTCTTTAAGTCCTTCTGTTAAAGTTTTCCTTTCAATTTGTTTGCAAATTACACATTTTGAAACATAAAATAAAAATTAACAATGAAGAGTATGTTTTTATGGATTGTTTATAAAATAGTCAATTCAGAAAATTCCAGATTTTAAAAGTATTGCTACCCCACATGCAAAAACAAATTTGTCTTTAAAGACTTCTTCCTTTTTAAAACTCAATTTTTTTTAAGTTGCCTGTGTTATTTTAAAAAAAAAAAATGGGAAGAGATCCTGTTTATTAAAAGGTATATTGTGAAGGGACCTGCTTTACTAGGAAGAATTTTGGGATGGTCCCCTAAATAGGCTCCAAATTTTGTCTGTATTGATCAATTTACATTAGTAAATTTAATTTCACACATTCATAAAATAGAAGTGCACTCTTGTATTTTAGCTGCATACAGTTGGTAAACGTTAAAGCTCTTTACAAAGCTTTCCAACCTTTGCACTTTAAGTGTAAAATTTACACTTTTTAACCTTTTTTTACAGCTAGAATGTACTTATTTTTTACTCTTAAAAGTTATAGAAAAAAAAAAGCTATTAAAATATTTTTCGGCAGAATCCTCGAATAAGCGAGGGTCCCCGATTTGGCGATTTTTTTGACGCACGCCAAGGAACGACGCGCGCCAACCGAGAAATCGGCAACCTCCGAATTCTACCCAATCAGAACACGAGCTTTTCGGCAGACGACTTATTACTTACACACATCGTCAAGCAAATTCTTTCACAAAGTACACCGTGAACGTAGCATTGATTTTATTTCGTTTTAAGAATATTTACAAAGTTTTAGTAAATTTTACCGCCACATTTTTCGATTTTTACATACTTTTACCAATATTTTCCTTCAGATATTTCAAATTTTACAAACTTTTACCGATATTTTCCTTCAGATATTTCAATTTTTATAAACTTTTATCGATTTTTTCGTTCCGATTTTTTCCATTTTTACAAATTTTTAGCTATTTTTCCTGCCGGATGTTTCCGTTTAAAAAACTATTTAGCTATTTTTCACTCCGTATTGTTTCATTTTTAGCAATTTTTCTATCCAAATTTTGAACTATTTATTCCTCCGGATATTTTTATTCTTACAAATTTTTTCCTCCGGATTTTTCCATAAAAAAAAGTTCTACCCTATTTTTTCCTCCGGATTTTTCAATTTTAACCTACTTTTTTCATTTGGATTTTTCGTTTTTACAAGTTTTTAGCTATTTTTCATCTATTTTTCATTTTTACAAATTTTTAGCTATTTTTTCCTCTACATTTTTACAAATTTTAGCTACGTTTTTATTTTATTTCTTTTGTTTTCATTTTTATAAATATTTAGCTATGTTTTTACTTTTTTTTTTCATTTTTATAAATATTTAGCTATGTTTTTACTTTTTTTTTCATTTTTATAAATTTTTAGCTATGTTTTTCCTTTGTTTTTTTTGCATTTTTTGAAATTTTTAGCTATTTTTTCCTCCGGATTTTTCCGTTTTTAAAAATTTTTAGCTATTTTTTCCTCCGGATTTTTCCGTTTTTAAAAATTTTTAGCTACTTTTTCCTCTGGATTTTTCCGCTTTAAAAAATTTTTTTGCTACTTTTTCTACCGAATTTTTCAATTTTTAAAAATTTTTAGCTACTTTTTCCTCCGAATTTTTCAATTTAAACAATTTTTAGCTACTTTTTCCTCCGGATTTTTCAATTAAAAAAAAAATTTAGCTACTTTTTCCTCCGGATTTTTCAATTAAAAAAAATTTTTAGCAATTTTTTCTCCAAATTTCTCAATTTTTTTTTAAAAAATATCTATTTTTTTCATTTGGATTTTTTATTTTTACAAATTTTTAGCTATTTTTTCTTCCGGATTTTACCATTTTTACAAATTTTTAGCCATTTTTTTCCTCCAGATTTTTCCATATTTTTAATTTTCTTTCTTTTGTATTTTTCATTTGTATAAATTTTTAACTATTCTTTCCTCATCATATTTCCATTTTTACAAATTGTTAGCTACTTTTCCTCCAGATTTTACAATTTTCACACATTTTTAGCTATTTTTGCCACCATATTTTCCCACATTTTTAGCTATTTTTGCCACCATATTTTCCGAATTTCCAATTTTTTTGCTATGTTTTCCTCCAATTTTTCCATTTTAAACTATTTTTTCCCCAGGATTTTTCCTTTTTTTTTAATGAATTTTTAACTATCTTTCCTCCAGATTTCTCCATTTAAAAAAATTTTTAGTTATCTATTCCCTCTAGCTTTTTCAATTTACAAATTTTTAGCTATTTTTTCCTCCGGATACTTCATTTTTACAAATTTTCGGCTATTTTTTTCCTCCGGATATTTCCATTTTTACATACTTTTATCAAATTTTTTCTATTTTTACATATTTATAGCTTTTTTCTTCCATCTGTATCCATTTTTACAAATTATCTTTTTTTTTCTATGAATTTTTTTGAAATATTTATCAAGTTTAATAATTTATTACCTTTAACAATTAAAAAATTTCTAGTAAAATAAGGCTTAAAATTGAAAATTGTCACAAAACTGAATAAAATCAACGTTTACTTCATGAAAGAAATTCTCATAAAAACTCTATAAATAGTCAATTCTCTGCATCACACCACACACGTTATAATTGAGGAAAATTTCGATATTCTTCATTTTTCTAATACATGCAAGACGCGGTTGACTATGCTTCGCGTACATTAACTGAAAAAAAACATCACTGGACGCATGAAACTCGCTGTACAGCATTCTCTAGAATGCACGAAATTCATTTAAGCCGAGGTCAGTAACTTGTGTATGTACGCTTCGCGTACATTAACCAAAAAAAAACATCACTGAACGCATGAAACTCGCCGTACAGCAATCTCTAGAATGCACGAAATTCATTCAAGCCGCGGTCAGTAACTTGTGTATGTACGCTTCGCATACATTAACCGAAAAAAAACATCACTGGACGCATGAAACTCGCCGTACAGCAATCTGTAGAATGCACGAAATTCATTCAAGCCACGGTCAGTAACTTGTGTATATACGCTTGGCATACATTAACCGAAAAAAAACATCACTGGACGCATGAAACTCACTGTACAGCATTCTCTAGAATGCACGAAATTCATTCAAGCCGCGGTCAGTAACTTGTGTATGTACGCTTGCCGTACATTAACCGAAAAAAAAAACATCACTGGACGCATGAAACTCGCTGTACAGCAATCTGTAGAATGCACGAAATTCATTCCTGCCGCGGTCAGTAACTTGTGTATGTACGCTTCGCGTACATTAACTGAAAAAAAAACATCACTGGACGCATGAAACTCGCTGTACAGCAATCTGTAGAATGCACGAAATTCATTCAAGCCGCGGTCAGTAACTTGTATATGTACGTTTCGCGTACATTAACCGAAAAAAAACATCACTGGACGCATGAAACTCGCTGTACAGCAATCTGTAGAATGCACGAAATTCATTCCAGCCGCGGTCAGTAACTTGTGTATGTACGCTTCGCGTACATTAACCGAATTTTTTTTTTTTTTCCCCAACAATCCATTGACTAATTTTAAGATTTTTTACCACGATTGGCTGATAAATTTGGCGATATCTTTTAAATGGCCAAAAAATCATTTTGTAAACTTTTTCATATTAAAATTTAGTTAAATTGTAATATTTTACCAAAACTGTATTCAAAAAGTTATCATAAAAAAATCTTCGTCTATTACATATTGCATAGGAATTGTTCATTTTTATTAAAATTATTTTATTCAAAATTGTTATTTTACAGTTTGTTAAAACAGTTTAGCAGAGTTTCATGAAATGTAAACATCTTGTACAATGGGTCCTTCAAATTACTCAAAATTTTGATGCTTCAGCTCATGTGCTTAGAAAATGTTTGCTTTAAATGTTTTAATATTTGTTTCAAGAGTGATGATTCAGTTTTGTGATTATTGTGACACCTCTGGAAATATAGTGCATCTAATCTGGACTTACATTTAATAAAAATTAAATTAATTTAAATTTTTGAAATGTAAAATTTAATAGAAAAAGATTGAGTATTTTTTAAAGTTTTGCAGAAATGTGTCAAATAATTTTTGTTAACAGGGTTTTTGACTTTCATGAACTTTGACAATACTTAAGATTACACAGATTTATGCTAAATAATTTTTTTTAATTTATGCTATGTATGTAGAAGAGGAAGGGAGGTGGTGATAAAATTATTTAATCTTCTGACCTCTAAATTAAGGATTTTTTTTTAATATGTTGTCATATAAATTAATTTGGATTTTGATTATATGTAATGTATAATTTTTAACAAATTAAAAATAAAGCAGATTCTTTGGAGAAAGGGACCTTCTTTAATACTTTCTTTGACCCTTTTTTCTTAAGAAACTTTAAAAAATGATATTTAAATTCAAGGTATTTTTAAAACATTCTTATGTTTTGCCCAAAATATTTTGCAAATGTAAGATTCTGGAGAGGAGCTGAAGGTTCAAATCCATGTTTTTAAATTTTCCTTTAAATCAAATATCAAGTAATAAAAATGGTGATTTTTTTTTCATTGCTAACTAAGCGTAAAACTGACAGTGTGAAATATGTTCGAGCCTGGAAGCTTGGTTACGCTTAGTTAGCAATGTAAAAATTCACATGTTTGTTATTCAATAATTTCGAGTTAATTTCACTGCTGAAAATAAATTAAAATTACTCAAATATCAAGTTTTTAGAATAAAATAACTGTGGCAATATTTGTATAGGAGTAATTAGTGTTTCCCCTAGACGTTTTCGAGAGGGCGCAGCACCCTGCCCATTTTTTTATAGTTGTAAATGCGCCCTGCCCGTTTTTATATAGCTGGAAATGTGCCCTGATTATTGTGGATTCGCAAGAATTTGCTTTCGCGAATTTCACCAAAATTTAGCGGGAAAATATCACAAAAATCATCTATCGGTCATGAGAAAATATCGCAAGATTCGTCTATTGGTCACAGTAAAATATCACAAAATTTGTCACTTGGTCGCAAGAAAAATTACAAAATTCAAAAATCTCAAAATTCGGCAGTTTGTTGTAGGAAAAAAATTGGGAAATTTGCTTATTTGTCGCAAAACCTCCCTCCCTGCACAATTCGGCAATTGGTAGCAGGAAAATATTCTGAAATTCATCAGTCAGCTGCGGGAAAAATCACGAAACTATTCAGTCAGTCATGGGAAAAAATAGCGAAATTCTTCCAAGATCGCATGAGAAAAATTGCTAAATTTGTCAATCGATTGCGGCTAAAAATAGAGAAATTTATATATCTGTCATGGGCAGGGCATTCGGGGCACGGGCCCAGGGTTCCCGATTTTCAGGAGTCCCCAAATGCTACTAAAAATTTTTGAATTATTGGCCAAAACAGTTTTAACTGTTAAAAAAACAAAATTAAAATGGAAAAATCTGTTTGTCAGAGATTGTCTATGATGTGTCAAAGCAGGGTTGGCAAGTTTCTTCCAAAGTGGAAAAAACCGGCCTGAAGAAATAGGTTTCTTCCAAGTGGAAAAAATGGAAGAAACTGTTTTTCTTTAAGAATTTACCATATAAGTTACAACTTTGTAAAATACAATAAAAATAAATGTATTTTCTAATAGATAACCTTACATCAATTTAATTAGACTTATAAAAATTTAATTATGTATGATAAATTGATAATTACACCAGTTTTTTAGCCAAGATCACACACCTGTCTAAAGCTTTCCAATCATTGTGTACCTGAATAAAATAAATGGGACTTTTCTAACACCATGCCAAAATGTATGCTAATGTGCTATTTATTTAAACCCTGAACGTGTAAATATTTTTATTGCAAACCGTGCCAAACATTGTGATTTGCTATTTATTGAACATGACACTTTTTAATTATTATTATTACTTAATTTACTCTGTAACCTCACAAAACATCTTAATTTGCTATTTTTCAAATAGAATATATTTAATATTAAGTAGTAACTTATATTTATTGTTGACACTAATGTGGATTTTACCATTAGGCATTTACCAGATGATGAGGACGCTGCAATAAAATTGTTTCAGGACTTTGGATACAAAAAAAAAGTATGAACGTCTTCATTCAAAAAGTGAAATGCTTACTGCAATGCTAAGAGACATTTACAATGCTATGCCTGTAGTTTAAATTGAGTTAATTTTATTAATTTATCATATAATATTTATTTGTTCTTTTATTTTAAGTCTATATTCGTGTCGATTTAATAAAATAGTTCGTGAAAGTCTGTAATTTTCAAATGTTATATTTTTAAATGCTCAATTTTGTGCCAACATTTTTTTTTTTTTTTTTCCAATTGAATCCTTTCACATGAATTTCATTTTGTGCCAATTATTGCACTTGGTGACGACAATGGTGTTGGTATAATGGAAATGTACCAAATAAATTTATCCAAAATACACAAAATCAATTAAAGGTAATTCAATTCAAAAGAGGCACATTTTTTTTAATATATATAATTTAAACTTCTGTAACCAGTAGTAAATAGTATGTGGATCATTTACCTATTGTAGAATGAAACTCTTTTAAATAAAAGACAGTGCTTTGAATTTACGCCCATTTTATTAAGGAAACTAATATACAGTAATTACTGTATTGAAGGATTTCATTAAAATCTCCATTTTCCTTACTACAGTGCAACATTGTATAGCAAAACAGAAGTAATTTAGCTTTAAGATGCTGCAATCAATTTCTCAACTTAGAATGGATGAATGCAAAAGATGAAAAAAATTCTTATCCCTGTAGAGTTTATTTTCAGAACATTTATCTTTTAAATCAGCATGCTAGTATACATAATTACAAATTTGTTTGTTTTAAGTTTTGCACAATAGTTTTTAAAATATTGCATTTTTATATGATAAATAAGGAATTGGTAGGGTTTTTTTTTTTTTACAGAAATTATATAAACAATAAAAAAATATCCCCTACCTCTAAAGTTGTAAAAAACATAACCTGTAAATACCTGCTGAACCTGAAGTTTGTTATTAAAAAATAACTTATTTTTCCATAAATAATATTTTTAATATTAATTAGTTTCCAATTTAAATTTCATATAATTAGGTTTTGAATTTAATTCTTTTATATAGTTAATATATTTTAATTTTGAGCATCTGTTTTGTTTTCTGTTGGTTTCTTCCAGTTTTTTCCATTTTTTCCAGTTTCTTCCGGAAGAAACCCAACCCTGTGTCAAAGTAACTTCATTTTTTCTTTATTGTCTTTTAACCCTTTGAGGCGTGGTGGGATATATTATATCCCACCTAATTTAAATTTTACTTTTTTAACTTTGACGGGGAAAAGTTGAAAAATTGCTTTTCCTTATTTTGAACTAAATTACGGTGAGAATTGAAATGCTATCGTTTTATGAGTGATAATATCAGATTTATAGCTTGGAGGTACACAATGTATTGTCCTACTTTACAAAGCCATTTTGAAGGAAATGTTATGTGAAAAAATAAGGTACACAATGTATTTTCCTACTTTACAAAGCCATTTTGAAGGAAATGTTATGTGAAAAAATAAAGTGAAGAAAATAAAGAACTGCTGGTTTCTAGCAATACAAATTCTAGAAACATTTACAAAGTGAGCAATTTGACTTTTATGAAATGAACAGAAAGAGCACCCATACATCATATGTAAAGAATATGAATTTATATATTTGAAGTTATTCAAAAGAATTTATAGAAAGCCTGTTTTTATTTTGTTTTAGTGATTAACACAGAGATAAAGTATTTAATATATACAGCCCCCCCCTCCCCCCCCTGCTCTTAACACATAAAAATAGAAACAATATTATTGTTAACATGGTTGCAAAAAGAAATGAGAGAATATGATATAACATAAAATTGCCACCATGAAATGCAGTTTCGCACCTAGAAAAAAAAAAGGAATTAGGTGTCATTTGACAACGCTGCCCTTTCATGAGTTTTTGTTAAAAGCAAATATAGGTATACTGCAATAAAATAGTTTCATTTTGTACAAATAACTTGAACTACAAAGCTTTTTGTAAATAGTTTTTTTAAATTACAGTAGATTCCCGTTACAACGAATTCCATTTCAACGAAAAATCCCGTTACTACGAAATTTGACAAATCCCCTTTTCAAATTTCATTAACCCCAATGTATTAAGAATTCCGATTTAACGAAGTGCATTTTACTAGCAATTCCGTTACAACGAAAAATCATCGAGCTTTTTTTTCTTTTTTCTCAATTGCTTAACAGAAATGAAATATACTTCGAATAGCACGTCGAAGTTAAAAAATAACGTTGTTTTGGGGACAGGTGCTATTTCATATTTTTCTCTCCTTTGCTATTTTTTCGTTTGTTTACTTCTGTTTCCGAATTCCTTTTTTTTTCATTAGCCCATACGCTTCAAAATGATCACGTGACAAACAGCAGGTGCACTTCACTGTGAAAGAAGTGTTTGTGTTTGTTCTGGGATATCTTTGACGCCAATACCTGTTGCAGTGTGTTTCTTGCTTCGTTCATTGATAAAATATGGCTTGTGTGAAACGAAAACAATTTTCGTTGGAAGAAAAGAAAGCTATAATTTCTGAGATTGATAAAGGATTGCGGAAAGCTGATGTGGCCAAAAAATATGGAATAACACCATCGAGTTTATCGACATTTCTAAAAGATAAGGAAAATATTGACAGACAATTCCAAATTGCAAGCATTTGTTCCCATAGAAAACGAATGCGACAGTCCCAATTTCAAGATGTCGATAAAGCCGTGTTCAAGTGATTGTGCCGATGTTCGTTCACGCAATGTGATCCTCTGATAAGGCAAAAAGCTCAAGAGTTCGGAATAATGCTTGATATCGAAAATTTCCAAGTCAGTGTTGGATGGCCCAATCGCTTTCGTACTCACCATGGAATTGTAATAAAATCAATTTGAGGCGACGCAAGTGATGTACCTACAAAGGCTGTAAATGAATGGAGAGCTGGAAAAGCAACTGCCCTTATAAAGACATACAGCTCCGATGATATTTTTAATGCTGACGACGCTGGAATATTTTATCAACTTGAACCGAGAAAAACATTAACATTTAATGACGACAAATGCATTGGAGGGAAAACTTCAAAGAAACGAATTACAGCACTTTTTTTTGTAACAAATCTGGAACCGAGAACAGAAAAATATTAATTGTTGGTCACTCTGGCAAGCCCCGTTGCTTTAAGAACTGTCATTCGCCTTGTGATTATAAATTCAATAAGAAGGCATGTATGACACAAGATATCTTTAGTGATTGGCTAGTGCGATTTGACAGAGAAATGAAAGCTAAAAAACGGAAAATTCTTCTCCTGATTGATAACTGCATGCCTCATGATAATTCCTCCAAATTAGACTGCATCCAATTTGAGTACTTCCCGCCAAATTGCACTTCTATTCTTCAGCCTCTAGACGTCTAGACCATGGCATCATCCGTGCTGTAAAATCTCGCAACTGAGCTCTTTTGCTAAAAGAAATTCTTTGCGGCTTAGAGAATGGCAAAAGACCAAAAATAAATCTCAAAGAAGCTATTGAATTGATCTCTGGTTCGTGGCAAGAAATTAGCCAGAAAACAATTTCTAACTGTTGGAAACATGCCCGATTAACTGACACCGAAGAAAATTAATCAGAAGTTTTAGATTTGGATATGAGTTAAACACAGAGTTAAACTTCTGAGTTAAACACAATTTGGAAGGCTACCAGAAAATTAACATCAATCTCTGATCAGGTGGATTGGGAGGATTTCTTATCTGTGGATGACAATATTCAAACATGCTCTGAAGTGACTGATGAAAATATCATTTTAACCATTAAAACTACATTAGACCAACAAAATGACGAAAATAGTGATGACGATATTGGTGTCACCGACGATTCAAAAGTTACCTCTTCGGAAGCTTTCTCATGCTTGGAGAAAATACGTGCTTTTGTTTCTCATCAAAAGAATGTTCTAGAGGAGGTATTTTCTCACATTCATTCGTTGCACACGTTTTTGTTATAATAAACTAACACATTCCTTTGTACAAATTAAAATTACAGATTTTCTGCAATAATGTATTACTAAATAAAGGTTAGTCCGTAATTTTGTAATTTTAATATTGAATTTTAATTTACTAACTTTTTCTATGTTAATTTAACTAGTCTTCCATTAAAATCCTCTATAATGAAAGGTACATTTTCTTACATAATTACTTTCTAACATACATCTTACATAATTTATTTACGTGTACATGTAATTCATTAGATAAATAGGAGTAATTCCGTTACAACGAAAAAATCGTTACAACGAAATATTTTAGTGGTCCCGTGGCGTTCGTTGTAACGGAAATCTACTGTATAATTTCTGTTCCGATTATATTTATAAATGGCTAATTAATAAGTGGTGTTTTTAAAGTAAGACATTTTAATTTTGTTTTGTAAAATTTATTTTTTGTTTTTCAGAAGAAGAATAAAAATCTGGAAAGAAAAAAGTTCTCTGTGAAGATGACTGTAGATTTTCAGCTCTTGTTTATAAACTTAAATTAAGAAACATCAGAAATTTAATTGTAACAGGATTAAATTTTCTTGTAAAATATTTCTGATAAATTTTGAGCATCTTGTAAATACATAAATAAATGTTTTTTGGTTGGTTTGTTTTACATTTGTTGTGAAAAATAAAATTTATATGAAAAAAAAAAGCATTCAGTTCTAGTGTTTTTAAATATATATATTTATTTATGCAAGTGATGTTGTTAAAAAAGATGTACTATATATTTTCCCCTTCTTTCTCATTCTGAGAACATTCCCCCTTCTTTTTACAGGTTAAGATATAATTGAATAAAAGTGTTTTATGTAGGCTATATTTTAAAAACTGATAAACTGTTTTTGTTGGTTGATTATAAATTAGCATTGCTTGGAGATCAGGTATTAAAAATAATTTGCTGTATAAAAACTTTTGAAAATTTTAATAAAAATTTCATCATAATCTCATTAGAAGTTGAGATTAAAATTTTAATGTACATAATATTGTATGAATCAGTTTGAAATTTTGTTAGTCAAAAAGTCACATACCTCCTGCTGGAAGGAAAAATATTTTAAAGATTTCTTTATTGGTAATATATTAAAAAAATATATATATATATATTCAGTACTCATTACTTGCTAATTTTTAAAAAGTAAAAACAATGATATATTATTATTTATGAGTAATGTTTAGTCCATTTAAAAAAAAAAAAAAAAAAAAGATTTAGTGTATGAATGGTGAACTTGCTGTGTTCTAGAAGATCAACTGCCACTACTATTTTGAAAAAATATTAAACTTATTTAATAAGAGAAATTTTAAGATTACATAAGAAGGAAAATAGTGACAATTGGCTTTCTGTCAATTAGTAATATTTTGTAAATATGTATACATTGAAATTTTGTTCTATGATGTGTATAAAGGGGGGAAGAGTCCTTAACAGACTAAAACATTACTTTATAGGAATACTGCTACATTTTTCTGATATTATATGCCAAAGAGATGAAGATAGTGAAATGACATTTTTTGAACGGACCTAATTTACATATATATATAGTTACATCATTAAAAAAAATTCTTAAATTTCAATGATCAGTAATGTCAACATTTTACCAATTTTATAAAATAGAGTTCCTGCGTTTTTGTTTTATTTTCAAGCTGGATAATTGGAAGAAACATCCAGGTAAGAAATTGTATTATAAAAGCACCAGTGGACCCGTGCGAAGATTTCACACTGCAGTCTAATACTTTTTAGCAATATCTAATACTCTTTAGATGCAGGTTTAAACTTGTAAAGGAAAATTAAGGACTGAAACTATCTTCAAACAACATTAGTCGAGCCAGAATATCATCTTGTTTATTCCATCACAGTTACAGTAAAAACTGATCGAGCATAGCAAAGACAAAAAAATATATATATCTATAGTTAATTAACTGCTTTAGAGATGACATCATCTGTTTCGGAAAAAAACATGGGACAAAGAAAAATAAATTGAGCATTTCAATTTTGCTTTTTAGTCATAAATATAAAATAAACCCGTGCAGCAACTATGTCCCACTTTATCTTTTTTGTAGTATTTATTTTTTATAATCATTTTAAGCATTATATAATGTGGTATTTTATTTTTGTGGCTACACTAATTTGAGGAAAGCCTTTCATTTCTTTTATGAAGACAATGCAGATTTAATTTTTAATTTACAGCAATTTTTAATCAAAAAATATGTTTTATCGAGATGTGAGTGCACTATGTCAGAAGCTGGTTCAAAATCCTTTCTTATGGCATCTCGTTCATTGTTGTTCATTTCATATTTTCTGAGAAAAGGGGATGTTGATAACAGAAATAATATATACTAGTGGGCCTGTGTGAAGATTTCACACTGCAGCCTAATATTTTTTAGCAATATCTAATATTTTTTAGATGCATGTTTAAACTTCTAAAAAAAAATAAAGCCAGAATATAATCCAATTTATTCTTTCATACTTTACAGTAAAAACTGACTGAAAATATCAAGAGCTATATATATATATATATATATATATATATATATATATAAATTGTATTTTAACTACATTAGAGAGTGACATAATGTTTTGAAAAAAAAAAAAAATTGAGCGTTTGAATTTAAATTTTGCTTTTTTATCATAAATATAAAATAAACCCATGCAGCAACCATGTCCACTTTATCTTTATTGAACATTTTTTTTATAATCATTGTTGTGGAATTTAATTTTTGTGGCAACAGTAATTTGAGGAAAAACTTTCATTTTATTTCTGAAAACAATGCCTATTTAATTTATTACTTGCAATTTTAACCAAAATACATGTTTTAAAGAAATGTGAGTGTACTATGTCAGAAGTCGCTTGAAAATCCTTTCATATGGTATCTCATTTAACATTATACATTTTTTATTTGCTTCGAAAAAGGGATGTTGAATATAATCATTAGATAACAATTTTCAATGGAAATTCTGGCTGGACAATCCACCTGGTGAATTAGCTTGAAGAAACATAAATTGAAACTACTTAAAAATTTACTCCTTTGAATAGAATGTTTAAACCTATAATTTAATTAAAAATTGAAGAAAATTAGTTTTTTTTTCGTATTCTCACCATCATTGGTAATTTAACGCTCAATATATATTTTACACCTTGTGTTACACCTTATTTTACAACTTTTTTTTTATTAATTACAATTATGGCTTTTGCAACTTTTTCAGAATAACATTAAAAAATAAATCATAACCATATGGCCTTTTATTCCGATCTAATGACATGAGTGGATACGGCCAATTTTTGCCTCCATTGGGACACTTTTTTAAAAAAAAATTATTATTATTGCTTCCAGATTGAAAGTATTCTATACAAGATATGAAGCACTTTCGATTTTATTGTATTTTGACCTTTTTAATATGGGGTGCTTATAACACCATTGCAGTTTTTAACTGAAAAATATTATAATAAAGTGAAACATGTTTGCATAAAAGTCAGGTTGGTGTTATGAGCTCTTGTTAAGAAAAATATTCCAATAGATTATTATTATTTTTTTTTTTTCAAATTTTGAATAAAATATTTAGAGTTTTCAGACAAAAATTATGGACCAGTAAATTTAGATTCTAAAGTTTAAAATAACTTAAAAAAAGAAAAAAAATTGTCCCTGCCAAAGGAGTAAAAATGGAGATTTGCTCAACTTTACTTTTTTGAGGACCATAAAAAGTATAATTCTGGCCAGCTTCCATTCATGATATCTAATAGTGGCATGAATATGGCTAGCTTTGGGCTATCATTCATTAATGATGCCCATTGATGGCGACAAAGTGGCTAGCTTTCGGCATGCATTCATTAATGATTACCATTGATGGCAACAAAGTGGCTAGATTTCGGCTTGCATTCATTAATGATGGCAACGAAGTGGCTAGCTTTCGGCTTGCATACATTAATGATGCCCATTCATGGCAACAAAGTGGCTAGCTTTCGGCATGCATTCATTAATGATTACCATTGATGGCAACAAAGTGGCTAGCTTTCGGCTTGCATTCATTAATGATGGCAACGAAATGGCTAGCTTTCGGCTTGCATACATTAATGATGCCCATTCATGGCAACAAAGTGGCTAGCTTTCGGCATGCATTCATTAATGATTACCATTGATGGCAACAAAGTGGCTAGCTTTCGGCTTGCATTCATTAATGATGGCAACGAAGTGGCTAGCTTTCGGCTTGCATACATTAATGATGCCCATTCATGGCAACAAAGTGGCTAGCTTTCGGCATGCATTCATTAATGAATAGCATTGATGGTATGTGGATGGCTGGCTTAAGGCTAGTTTACATTTATGATGACCAATAAATTAACATTTATGGCCAGCTTTGGGGTAGCTTTTATTCTGAACAAACGCAGGTGGCATGGCTGTGGCGATCTTCTGGCTAGATTTTATTCACGATGATCGTTAATGGCCAAACTGTGGCTAGTTTTCATTAATAATTGCCACTTAAAGTATAACTGTGGCCAGTTTTAGGCTATCCGTCAATTATGATTAACCACTTGTGGCACAATTATGGGCATCTTAATGTAGTTATGGCCAATTCTGTTGCGGCCACATTGTGGCCGGCGTGACAGTTTTTTTAAGTTGCCGTTACGGCAAACGATTGCGGCCCCTCATCTACTAGTTTGGGCCAAGGCTAACGTAGCCATCAGTGGCCCGCAAGTTCTGTGTTAGTTGGGTATATACTCTGTATCTGCATATGCGCAGAAAAACATAGACATTTAATCTAACTTGAGTTCGACTTTAAATTATTTGCCAACTTTTAAGTTTAATTACTATACACAACTCGATTACCTTTCCCACAAAACACCTTTCAGAAACAAAACAGAAATTAACACTTACCGAAAAACACGTCCACTTTGGGTGTTAGTCTTCACTCAACTAACGTTTCTCCCTTATCTTTGCTAGGGGGCGCTGCAATCGCCGCTAGAGGCGTTAGTAGTCTTCAGGTGTGTGATAAGAATAAACTTTAAATCCAACTTACACTCGCTCAGTCATTCTTGCTTCTCTCTACCTTGCTAACAACCGTTTGCTGCTGGCTCATTGTTTGGTTGTTTAAACTTGTTGAATGACGTCATCATGTGTTTGTCTAAACTTGTCCAGTCTTGTTTTTATGCAGTACGTCTATTTAGATGAGTCATCACTCGCTTATCTTGGTTGACTTGTCCAAACTTGTTTTTGTGTGGCACGTCTATTTGGGTGAGTCATCGTTCGCTTATCTTGCTTTACTTGTTTGAACTTGTCTAGTATCCAACACCTCATGTCTTTTGTCATAGCTTGAATATACTTTACACCAATCACTTAAATATAAAAGTCTTGTCACAACTTACTTAAACTTTGATAAAAATATTAATTATTTATAAATTTCATCAAATTCTTATTTTTCTGATACATTTACTATGTAATTTTCGTTCAAAAATATGGTAAAGCTCGATTTTAAATCGAAGTCTAAGATAAATTCCCCAAATTTGTAACATTTTAACACTAATAATAAATATTGTAAGCACCCAGTACATACAAGTTTTGTAAAAATAATATTACTTATAGCTAACTCGTTATGTCCCATGATACAAAACTTCAATATAACTAAAATCAGTGTTAAACGAAAATATAATCACGTGTCTTTATATATTATTTTGAAATGCAAAGCATTATATCTAAACGAATGATATAAGGAGTAGTTAGAATAGTTCTTATATTTTTGTTAGTAAAAAATTTATACACATTATCTTACAAGGTTTAATATTCAACACACGGTTCACCATATTTAAAAACGATTCACCATGATTTAAAAACTTAGTAACATATCTTAAATTTATAAATTTAAATTAAAAATACTTAAGTATTTATAATTGTTTATTTATAAAAATATGTTTTAATTTAAATTTATAAATTTAAGATATGTTACTAAGTTTTTAAATCATGGTGAATCGTTTTTAAATATGGTGAACCGTGTGTTGAATATTAAACCTTGTAAGATAATGTGTATAAATTTTTTACTAACAAAAATATAAGAACTATTCTAACTACTCCTTATATCATTCGTTTAGATATAATGCTTTGCATTTCAAAATAATATATAAAGACACGTGATTATATTTTCGTTTAACACTGATTTTAGTTATATTGAAGTTTTGTATCATGGGACATAACGAGTTAGCTATAAGTAATATTATTTTTACAAAACTTGTATGTACTGGGTGCTTACAATATTTATTATTAGTGTTAAAATGTTACAAATTTGGGGAATTTATCTTAGACTTCGATTTAAAATCGAGCTTTACCATATTTTTGAACGAAAATTACATTGTAAATGTATCAGAAAAATAAGAATTTGATGAAATTTATAAATAATTAATATTTTTATCAAAGTTTAAGTAAGTTGTGACAAGACTTTTATATTTAAGTGATTGGTGTAAAGTATATTCAAGCTATGACAAAAGACATGAGGTGGTGGATACTAGACAAGTTCAAACAAGTAAAGCAAGATAAGCGAACGATGACTCACCCAAATAGACGTGCCACACAAAAACAAGTTTGGACAAGTCAACCAAGATAAGCGAGTGATGACTCATCTAAATAGACGTACTGCATAAAAACAAGACTGGACAAGTTTAGACAAACACATGATGACGTCATTCAACAAGTTTAAACAACCAAACAATGAGCCAGCAGCAAACGGTTGTTAGCAAGGTAGAGAGAAGCAAGAATGACTGAGCGAGTGTAAGTTGGATTTAAAGTTTATTCTTATCACACACACTTGCGTCTAGCGCTGCAAAACTTTTCCAAATTCCTCCGAAAATCGATCTGCGCATTTTCTCGCGCATGCTCCTGCTTTACAAGGTTTGTTTACATCGGGAGTTAGTTTTTATCTTTTCGTAGATGTAAAGTAATGGGTACAGGCTACCTTTTTAAATATCTGACGCTAACTCATAAGAAATATACTTTTTGCGCCATTGAAAATATACTTTTTAATGTAGAGTGTTTGTTTTGATTAACCGTACTTTGAAGTTTATATATTTTTATTCCGTATTAAGAGTTTTCAACAATTGACTTTAAAATATGATGATAGCTAAAATAATCAAACAAAATATATATAACAATGAATACATCATATACTTTTATTTGTATCGCAAAAATATTTACATTATTATCTGTAAACTTTATTTATTGGAGACTTGTAATTTGTGTTACATTCTCAAGATTAGATTTTCATAAATATTTCTGTAGTTTATTGATTAATAAAGAAAGTAATTTTTTATTCATTCAGAATTGTTGCAATTCTTTGCTGAAATGTTATTCTAATTATGTATTAACTTATTTGGGTACTAGCCTTTTCTTTTTTTTTATGAACAAAATATAATATTGTGCATAAAGTAGCTACAGAAATTCAAATGAAATCTGATTTAGTGTTCTATACAAATAGTTTTTGTGGCAATTCACCTTCAGGTTAAAAGCAAAATCAGTCAGCCAATTATTTTACATATTCTATGAAAAATATGGGTACTTAATCCGGCCATGTTATACTTACTGAAAATATTACTTACAGTAACCGTTATTTATTATTTTATTTTAACTGCTTTGTTACTATTATAATATGATATTATTATAAAGTGATATTATTATGATATTGTTATAATATGAATATATTATATCATATACATAGATATAATATATTCATTGATACAGTATATTTACGTTGCATAATATTTATATTATATTAATTCTGGTAGACAAAACAAATCACTGGAAATAAAACTACTATTGTTATTTCAGTTATTGCTAAAAGCCGCCAATTTGATGTTATGTATTTATTAAATATATACTAAATTACTGTTTTGCATTATTTTAACTTGCTTTCATTTATCATTTTTAACAGTATTATGTATTTATTAAATGTACATTAAATTACTATTCTGAACACAATTGGCAATTGACAACCATTTTTGGCGATCAATCTACCTGATCCAGATAATATGTAAGTACCAAAATGTGGTGGCTGGTGGAAAAAATAGTCGCAGTGCTACAAGCTACATTATATGTTTAAAAATATTGTATAACACACCTAATGCCGCAGCCCATGTGTCGTCAGAAAAAAGCATTCTTTACTGCAACCATAGATCCAATTATGCTGTAAAACCTTTAACACAGATTCTAGTAGAAAGAATACCATGCAATTATATCTGCTAAGATGAAAAGCTGTCTAACTCAGAAGTTTTAGAGATTCATAGCATATTATACTGTATTTTCTCTGATATATACAGTTCTTACCACTTACTGATTTTTGTGCAATATTTGAATCATGGATGGGTATCCTTAAATGTTTTGTTTTCTTCCAGAATTCTCCTATGAAATGAATAATCAATGGTATTCATTTCAAAGCCAGTCTGTGGCGCTATGTTGAGAGTAGTGCATTGACAGGTTTATTGAAGAAGGTGGGGGGGATACAAAATGGGTGTCTAAGTGATGGGGCATTCTTCTACATACTTTTATTTGCACATATGAAGCAATTTTACATACACCAAATGCCATAAATATACATGGCTATCTCATACTTTTTTATTATCATGTTTTGAATCAAGTTCTATGATTGACAGTTCAAGAAATATAATCATGAGATTGCAACTACTGATAACTCAATATGCAATACATTTATCGAAAATGAAAACTGTATTTTATTCCAAATGTTTTCAATAGTCATATGTGCAATGCCATGCTTTCCTATTTATTAACAAGTCTCAGCATATCAGGCATTTTTGAGTTATTGAGCAGGTAAAAACATTTCTTTGAAAATTGCCCTAGAAATATTTCTAATCTAGAAAAGTAATTTTCTTTAATTACTATAATATAGAAATTTTTCGCTTTTTTAAAAAATTTACAAATTTAACTTTCCAGTATAATAAACTATTTTTATTTTTCTAAAAGTTTAAAAGACTATAATGCAAGTAGTGTATAAAAACAAATTTACATAGTGTATGTATTATCATAATTTTTTAAAATTTAATTTCATACCAGGCTTAGACTGGTCTATTGGCTGAGGGGTGTTGCACCCTCATCCAGGGAATCTAATGTACCCCTCAGTCAATCCAATACTTTTTCCTTGGCTATTTACATATATTTTGATTTGTGTATAATGTGAGTTGATTAAGAAAAGCTAGCTTTTGAAAGAATCTTTACATTGGAACATTGATATGTTGGAGGGCTATTAAAGTAATGGGAATTTAAGGAACAGACAAAAATATTGGGATATTTGTAATAATATATATATATATATATATATATATAATTATTTTTTTAGAAGTGTCAGGTATGTTCAGTTTGCAAGTCAGTTGTTGATTTGTTGCTGTAAAAATTATGAGTCCCATTTTATGAATTTTCTAGTAAATGCAAGTAAACATGTAACCCTTATTACCAGTGTTATCCAATTCTTTTTGAGAATGAATCTGAATAATGAGTTTCATCTATATGAATGTTATTTCGCATGTAATTATGCCTTTTTATGAACAATTTTTTAAAAAAAATGTGTTTCTTTTATTATGTGTAATAGCAGCAGACATAAATTTTATAAGATCTGTTAATAGCCTGCTTTGTCAATATATACTTTTAAAATTGATGAAAAAAAAATTAATTTATCATTGAAATGGACGGAGTACATTTTTCAAATAGACAACAGAATTTAGTCTATTTACAGGACCTAACTGAAACAAGTGGGTATGTGTGATCGAAGATCGCACAAAGGGTTTCATTTAATATTCCTTTCAAACCACTTTATCTTTTCTTTTATAAGTCCAAATAAATTTCATTTTCCAAAAAAAATCATGTTTTGTATAAAGTAAAAATTTACTGGTCTATTTTTTCAAATATCTGCACTAGACCAATAGCGGGAGAAGCTCGCTATTCTGCTCTGTCATAATAATATCTGTCATGTGGACTAAATGCGATATTTAGAAGAAAAAAAAGTAGTCCCCTCCCCATCCCTTCTTTATTAATAATCCCTATTTGCATTATTAATTATATCATTGTATATTAACATTTTATTTCTTTTTTCTATACAAAAATCAGCAATTTGTAGTAAAATATAAATTTGGTTCTAATAATGTGATCTTTATAAAAATTAGATTTCTGCATTCACCGTAAAAAAAATATGCACGGATGCAAAATTTTCAAATTGGTAAATGAAATATTAAAAAAATAATAATAGAGCTATTAATCTCTCACAATCAACCCTCAAAATCTGCGGGGTTTATTTTCCTCCCTTCAACAGTTGACACGAAAAGAAAAAAGTCTGGATGTCTTGCTTATAAATGGCATAAATCTCCAATTTCACAACCAGCTGCAAATGTTCTTTTGATTTGGATAAAAATTATTTTCATTAACGCAAAATTTATTCATAATTTCTGTTCTAATTACGCTATCTTTATGAAAATTAGATTTATGTGTTCACCGTAAAAAATACACAGAGATGTGTTAATTTCAAATTGATACATGCAACAAAACAAAAAAAAAATTCTATAGAGTATGAACAATGTCTAGTCTGCCATCTTTTATCTATGTGAACAGATGTCATATTGTTCGTCTGTGATTTTCTAATGAAAGGAAATTAAACGAATTTATTCAAATCAATTTTAATTGATATTTATACTTCCAGTGGGAGTAATTAAATTTTTCTTTAGAAATTCTGAAAGCTATTTTTTTTTTTTTTTTTAGAAGTTCTGAAAGCTTTTTTTTTTTTTTGCATGTGTGTTTGAAATTTTACGTTCCTCGGCTGAATAGTTTATGAGATAGGGGTGTCTTTGAAAACGTCCAATCTGTTATTACTATTGCAATGCTGTGACTATGGCAATCCTTCCCCCTCTTCTGGAGTTTCAGAATGCGGTTTGATTAAATTCTACACTGTAGCTGAATATTTTTTTTACATTAATGAGTGAGTTTTTAGGGTTTTAATTAATATCTTGTGTTAATGAAGACATTTTCAAAATTTTATGATTTCCAGTGTGACAGTAGGTATTCAGCTGTAAGTGCATAAAATTTCAAGTCTCTAAGTTATACAGTTTCTGAAAACAGACAACGAGACGAATAGGGTTTCGTGAGATGAACGAAACCCAAAAATTAAGTTACATTTTTTCCACTATAGTTTTTATGAATTTGGTTTGTCTCGTAAATATACTCTAATTGTCATGTAAGTGATATATGTTATTGAAGTTTACTATGACATGTTTGCTATTGAAAATAAAGTGTATAACATTTATAATTTGATTACTGAGACAGAGGACAGCGAGACTCAAAAGAATCCCATTACTTCATGGTTAATGGTGAAAAATCATTTGTGATGTATTTTAATGATGTTACACTATATCAAACATAGTAAAATCGTTATATATTTATGAAGAGTGCTAAAACATGATCTGTATAATATGGCATTCACAAACATTACTTTGTATGAGCATGAATTACTTAAGCATGTTTTTAATTGAGTTATGGATTTTCCAGCTGAACTATATTTAGTATTCTGACAGAGTTTTGTAACATACTAGCGAATTCATATAAAGCTGTACACAAGAAACAGATACAGTGCCATCTATGGATAGTAATCTTTGAAAATATGTTTTCAGTTATGTTTTAAGTTATTTTACTAAATTAAATTTCAACTTAATATGAAATCCGTAGATATAATATACAGGGCAGTAAAAAATTGTGCATTTTGTATATTTTTAACACTTTCTAACCTAGTTGAAAAGTGTTTATGACTTTGGTTTGTCTACCGTCTGTCCGTGCTCTAACTCCCGTAAATATGCTTCGATTGTCCTTAAATTTTTGTATGTTATTGTCGTTTACTATAGCATGTTCTCTATTTCAACAGAAGTGTGTAGCACTTGATAGTTTTTTTATAGGGACAGTCAAAAGAATCCTGTTACATTACAGTCAATGGGGAATAATCGGTTCAAGCGCATTTTGATGACGCTACGTCATTTAAAACATAATGTAATTGATATATAATTATGAAGCGCATTAAGAGATGCTTTTTGTAGAATATGGGGTGCAAAGCATTTATTATTCATTTACAGGGTCAAACAAAAGAATTCTTTTACACTTCATTATATGGGGAAAAATCGTTTGCAGTGTAATTTAGTGATATTTCACTATTTCAAACATAATGAAAATTATATGCATTACTGAGGTTCACTATACATTGCTCTCTTGAAAGTGTGGTGTGCATTGCGTTTATTTACAGGGACACACAAAAGATATTGGTCACAGTACATGTGCGATATTTACAGTCTATATGTGATAAGTGCGTTTTCAACTTTGGTTTGCATTTTTAACTTTTTTTTTTCATAGTATATGTGTTTATAAACTCGGTTGACCATATACAGGGCTACACAAGGAAATTCGTAAGCACTACAGACTATGGGAGTGAATTGCTTAAGGGTAGTTTTTAATTGTGCCTACGCATTTTCCTGCTGAACTATATTTAATAGACTAATAGAAGTTTCTGGAATATAAATAAATTCATATACAGGGCTACGAAAAAAAAGATACATTGTCGTTTATGTTTGGTAATTGCTGCAAGTGAGTTTTAAGTTGCCTTTTAGCTTAATAGATGGTGTGTACAAAAGTCTTCAGCTAATATACAGGGCTGTACAAAAGATTTCGAGTACATTTCCATCGATTGGCGAAAATTGCTAAATGTGAATATTCTAATTGAACTAAATTTTATCATACTATATATCCACATCTATTGATCATATACAGGGCCGCACAAAATAATTAGACTACTTTTTTGACTCAGGAAGGTACTTTCGGAAACTGTATTTTTCAATGCGTTATGTTTTCTAACCTGTTTATTTACATATCTTCTTTCACCTTATCTAACGGTGAAGTTTCGTTACAGTTTTCTGGCTGTGTTGGAAAGTGTTTGATAATCTATGCTTGATGCATGATTTTTCGTTCTTGTTGGAAATTGATGAAAGGGAATTTCCGACTATGTTATGTTACAAAGCTAAATTTTAGCATACTATCTAGTGTATATACAAATCTATAGATCATATACAAGGATGCACAAAAAAATTTGAGTATCTTTCTGCTTCCCATAGAAACAGAGATAGGAAAGTGCCCTCTGGTGGTGAAACTCGGAACAAAAATCGATAAGCTCTAGTATCCTCTATCGATGCCGAGTCGAATGAGCCATACCCCATCGTGATCTGGCCCATAGAAACACAGATAAGAAAGTGCCCCCTGGAGGTGAAAAAACAAACTAAAATCGATAAACTCTATCGATGCCGAGTAGAATGGGCCAAACCGCGTCGTGATGTGACCCATAGAACCCGAGTTAGTGGCAAAATTCTTTACTTACACCTTCACCACCAGGGGGCGCAATCTGTTCTATACGAACATAGCCCAAATCTGTAAAGCTATTGAAATCCAGTCGAAAGAGCCAAACCCCGTCGTAATCGGGGCCCATAGAACCAGATTTACGGAAGCACCCCTGGTGGTGAAACTCAAAACTAAAACATATAAGCGCTATTAATGTAGAGTCGAATGAGCCATACTACTTCCCGATGAGACACATACGACAGGAGATAATTTGAAAAGAAATAGCAAATTCCTTAGCTTTTTTTTTCTTATACAAAAATTGGATTTTGCTAAAATAAAAAATTATGGTCCGAATTCGAAAATTTTTTGAATCTCTAAAATGCCAGCCCACTCAGAGCAAGGATGCAAGTTTTTCAGATTCGAAAATCCGATATTTAAAAAATATATATATTGCCCATAAAAACTGGAATCATTTTAAAATGCATCTTTTTATCAATTTATCTCTTTTGGCAAAAAGGCGTCCAAATATGTGATGAGAACACCTTCAAATATTTTGCTTCTACCCAGTTGAAATAGAAATAAATTCATTTTCCATTTTCATTAATGAGTTTTAATTGATATCTTTAAAAGTTACTGGTCGATTTTGTTGAATTTGCGATTTTTTTTTACACATGTTTGCAAATTTTTGTGAATGTGACACTGCGCTCCGGAACACAGTGCAATAACGCTCCCGAAAAACTAATCCTAAATCACCCTTTCCGTCCCCTTCCATCTCCAATCTGTTGTATCAAAACACTTATAAGTGACGTAATGTGTCGCTCACGTAAGAGATGGAGATGAAACAGGCTCGATTTTTCATATCAGTTTTCAGGTTTGGGCAGCCTCGAGCTCAGTCTGTCTTAAATTCAAAATTTTATTTATTTCCATTTTAAATTATTTTAATGCTATTTTGATCAAAATAAACAGTAAACAGAAATAATCTTTTTCTATTCTGCATAGCTGCGAACTATTCATTTTTTGTGTTAACACAATTTCCGAATCCTAATACTGAGCTTATTGAATCGCAGAATTCTGTGATTAATTAACATTAAGATTAAGCAAAGGTTTCTATTTGGAAGTAGTAAGAACTAAAAATTGGACTAGTTGATAGCTAAATATACGCAGACAGATATATTTAAAATTTTTATTTTGTTCAAAAATAAAAAACAATGCTTTAAATTTTGAAAATAGTGTATGAAATATAAATATGCAGATTGGAGTGACGGCGGAGGGGTACTTACGGGTGTTAGTACTGCAGATTATTAGGGCTCCGGTACTTTTTTTCTTAGAAATTAAGTCCTGCCCCCCCCCCCCCCTCTCCCATGACTATAGAAAAAAAATCAGAAGTTGGACCAGAGCCGCTGTAAGGACAGTCTCATGGCACTATGATTGACAAGCACCACCAGTTATTGCTACCAAAGACTTAGCAAACAGCATTTTTTACACAAGTTATAAAATAGGACTGATGGGTGCTGTGCAGGGCATTAATTACTGCTTGAAGAAAATTTATAGTTTACATGTATGCATTTATTATTACTTGTTTTTTATTTAAAACATGGAGGTACTATATGAAATTATATGTTGTGCATGGACTTCAGTAATTACTTAAAATAAATTATTTGGGAGGAGTGTGGGAATTCTTTTTATCTATAATTATATTTAAAATTGTTGTATCATCCTGGGAAGATACATCATTATTTTTGTTAAGTTTTCTCTTTTTTTTTACATGTGTAAATCGTTGTGGCAGTATATTTTGATTTGGAGGAACATTTTTCTTTATTGGTAAAAAATTTAAATCAGAATTTTCTAAAGCCCCAGCAGCTTCTAATTGTGGTGGTATAGATTTAAGAATTTTTTCCAGTATTTCACACTGTTTAACAGACGTTATTGACTGACGTATTTTCTGCCATTGTTGATCTAAATTGGCTATTTTGTTTTCAAGTGTGACAGGCTGTGATGTTTTTTGGGCAATCTCATTAAGAATTATATCATTTATGCGGGGTGTTTCATCAATTATGAGGGGAGATTCGCTAGATGTTGAAGCAGTTGTATGGGAAGAGGGGTTCAACTGTTTCTGCAAATAATGAATATGTTTGCACATGTTCCACTTAATTGAAGAGTCCATACAACTGCATATATATTTATGTATGCAAATATTGCAGTCAGTGCATTTTAATTGGCAAGAGCAATCTGTTTTTAGTTCCTGAATTTCATATATTTCTGTTTTATCGGACGATAAAATTGACCACCCATCCTCATTTGCAATAATCTCAGAAGAAAACGTTTCACTTGTTTTATGTCTGTTCCTAATGTCTCGTATTTTGCTAGTCAGTTTTCCTTTATGAGCAGTAATCAATCTATCCACCATCTTATCTCTTACAAATCTCATTATGGCATGGATAGCCTTATCCAATCTCTTAATACTTTTCCCATGCAGATAAATATATTTCAGGATTCCATGCATGCGTTGCATGTTTGTGTTAATGCCACTATGCAACCTGAAACAATAAGCCCAGGATGATACATTTTGTGAATAATATGTTTCAAAATAATTTCCAAAATTACACATGTCAGGATCATCTTTCAATATATTGAGTGACGCTTCGAAGGAAATATAAAATGCATTTATGTCCCTCTCTTGTAAAAGACCTCGTATAATTTTATATGCTCTTGCCTGTTTTTCGGTTCCTTTAATTTTTTTCAAATTTTTTTTCCAAGCCCTATCAACATGCCAAGCACAAAAAAGTCTCATTTGTGGTTCACCCATTATGAAAGTCCATGCATTAAAAAAAGATTCAGCCATATCTGACATAAAAACCTTCGGTGTTATCTCCCCTACCTTTTCTTTAATACACGAAAAAAAAAGAGACATTACTGAGTAATCGCTGCGATTTGAAATTAAGAAAGCACAAGGAAATCCTTGGCGTAATTCATCAAGAACTAGCAAAGTGAAAAGCTCAAAACCATACCCATTTAAGCCATGTGTGCCATCAACACAAATACAATCCGATCCAAATTTTTTTAACATTTCCCCTTGAGCTTCCGTCATAATTATCAATACAAAATCATTTATTGTAAGAGTTGAGTTAAGTGGGGCTTCTGATCCCTGAGACTTATAAAATAAAATACATGTTTTTTCCGAATTTTGCATCTCACGTACCCACATATCTACACTGACTGCATCATTTTCATTTTTAATTGAGCCACACTGAAGATTAAAACAATTTTGAATATTATGAAGATCCTTTTTTGTTAACATATTAATTCGCTCTAGCCCATCATATGATATATTATTTCTAATTTCATCCAGAATATCATCAAAGGGAACTTTTGTTGCTATTTTTGAGGCTATATATTTCCTTTCATTTTCAGTTAAAAACAAATGATCTATATCATTCTGGTGACCCACATGCACCGATTGAAAAAGGACAGAGCATTTACCATCTATATATTGAGTTACTTTTAATGAAGCTGGGCAAAAAGCATTTATTTTATTACTGCCAAAATATTTTAAGTTACGTTTATCTTTACCTTTTGAAACAAAATTTCCTGATCGGTGGCATCTGAAATAATAATTTTTAAAGGTCTGATCAGGATTTGTATATTTACTGCCATATCCAACAAATTTTGATTTGGTAGTGTGCTCAGTATTTTCTTTCCACATAAGAAAATCATTATAAGAATCAAACTGTAACTGGCACTCATTAATTTCAATTTCATGTATATTTTTTAAGTGCTCTGTCATCTCTTGTTTGTTTACATTATTTTGGCATAGAGGACATATACATTTTTTAAATTCAGGGGACTGAGCAGATTTTTTTTTTGTTTTCGTGTTCTTATTAAAGGATTGCATTAGAGCGTCATTATGTGGGTGGAAATTTTTAACATGCCGTTTTAGGTTATATTTAGTAGTAAACTTTGTTCCACATTCAGCACAAGACAAACATTCAAAATCTAAATTATAATCACAAATGGTTTCATTCATACTATCATCCACAATTCCAGAATTTTCATTTTTATTACAAATGTTTGCATTCAAACTAACAGACATACCATCAGAATCATTACAAGAAACATCCACAATTTCACATGCTTTCGCATCCGTATAAACAAACATACCATCCACAATTTCATATGCACCAACAATCATACTATGTGGAGGATCAACTTTATTATTAATATCAAAACTCAATTCTAAAACTTCTGAAGAAGCAGAAGTACTTGGCCCTGAAAAGGGCCCTTTTTCTTTCATTTCAGAAGACATGATTATTAGATTTTTTTAAAAAGTAATAATGATCGAATAAGATGACGCTACCAGAGCAAAAGCAAATGGCGAAATGAGCCGAGCGCGGTGAACGAACGTCAGGCAAGACGACGCGGCCAATGATGAAGTACGCATGCGCAAAATACACGAAAAGCAGACCTGCGCGAGAAGTTGCGCAAATCGATTTTGGGAGGAACGGGAGCTTTGCAGCGCTAGATGCTAGTTATCACACACCTGAAGACTACTAACGCCTCTAGCAGCGATTGCAGCGCCCCCTAGCAAAGATAAGGGAGAAACGTTAGTTGAGTGAAGACTAACACCCAAAGTGGACGTGTTTTTCGGTAAGTGTTAATTTCTGTTTTGTTTCTGAAAGGTGTTTTGTGGGAAAGGTAATCGAGTTGTGTATAGTAATTAAACTTAAAAGTTGGCAAATAATTTAAAGTCGAACTCAAGTTAGATTAAATGTCTATGTTTTTCTGCGCATATGCAGATACAGAGTATATAGTTGATATGCACCAGTTGGTTACAAGGATAAACAGTTAGATTATAGTCTCTCAATAGTTAAAATTAAAAAGTTAATTTTGATTTACTTAAAGATTTTTAAACTTTTTGTAAACTTTAAATTTTTTAAAACTATATTTTTTTAACTTTAAAAACTTTTAGTAAACTTTATTTTTATTAAAAATAACTTATTCAACCCTCTGTTATTAAGTGAACCTAACATGTCAAATTTATTCACTTTAAACATAAATCCTAAGTTTATCAATAAGTCAATTTAACCTTTCGAAAAATATAATTAATTAAAAAACTATGCATCGTGCTGTACTCATTTTGTAGTACTTTAAGCAGTAAACCCTTCAATTAAATTAAAAATTCAGATGATTTCCTTTATCGAATATCTTAAATCGTCTATAAATACTGAAATATCATGTCTTGCTCAGTTAAACCTACCCTAAATTATAAAACCGAAAAATAATTTTTGTTGTGGGCTCGAATTCAAGTTAAAACTTTTTATTATCTCTTAATTCTATTACCCACCGATAGAGGGCGATACAAAAAACTATTATTTCATTTTAAAAGGTTCACATCTAAATTCTACTTAAACTCTAAGTCATTTCAAATTTTAACTCGTGACTTTTAAAACATTTGATTGTTTTACACAATAATGTGATCGTTTGCTTTTTGAATGCTAATTAAGTTTATTGTTTTTAAGTGTATCATTAAGAAATAACTTGAATATTAAATCAATTTAACCTTAAAAAAGAAACACAATATATTCAATCAGTTGTTATCAGTGCCTTTGTGATGTAATTACCGACGCATTCAGCTGTTAAGTGAAAGGATAATAATTTGATTCCATTCAAATACGACTTTTCATTTTATTTTTCTATGTTCTTTTTCTTATGTAGGGGGAAATTTCAAAAAGTAGCCAAAGTTGTAGTTTATATTTCTCAAATATCTTAAATCTCAACTAAACTTCGTGCTTAAAAACCTACCCTAAACTATGATTTTATGACTTGATCAGTAAATATGTTATCAGTGACGTCATGTGTGGGAGAAAAACCCATCTGAAATTCCTATGTCATTCCTATGTGTATATTGTAACATCATGTCTTATCTTGTGAGTGATTAAAAGTAACACATTTTCAATCAATTCTCATGTAGTTTAAGTAACATATAATAAATACCTCGAGTTTATTTCACTAAAAATAAAATTTCTTTTAAAAGTAATGAAATTTTTCATGTTTTATATAATTTCAACAAATTTATTCACACTTTGTCTAAGACATTCAAAATGTTTAATAGTTGCTTATTTATTTTTTAAATAAGTTTTATTTTAAAAATGGAAAAAATTTACAAAGTTTTATTTTTTAAATGAGTGAGGTTAAAAAATTTCACTATTAAATTCCACTAAGTTGAATTTTTTTCAGGTATACTATTTCCACTGCTTTGAAAATGTTGTGTTGTTTTAAAAAAACTTTAACAATGTGTTAAGTCTGATTTTTAAAGTTATTAATTTTCCTTAGTTGAAAATATTATATAAGTGTAAAGTTATTATTTTTCTTAGTTTGAAATATTGTCTAAGTGTAAAGTTTACTTAAACTTAATTATTTTCTTTTGTCAATGTATCGAAATGTTTATTTGTTGCTTATTTTATAAAATGTATAACCAACTAGATATTTTTAAGTGTGTTAATTTCGTTAGGTCGAATTTTCTAAAATTTACAACCAACTAGATATTTTTCAAAGAAACTCTAACAATGTGTTAAGTCTAATTCTTCTTAAATTAAAATATTGTCTAAGTGTAAAGTTATTATTTTTCTACCTTCCATGTCTCGATGTAAAGGTGATAATCCTAGGGATCGAGCGGCGCGTACAGGAAGCACGCATGTTTTTGGGCTCCTGGTTTTTGCAATTTTAAAACCGGAATTCCTGAGATTTTTTTTTCAGATTTTTGAATTCCCGGAAAGAGAAAAACATTTCCTATCCGTGGACATTAATTTTTCAATTGTGCGACCAACGGTTAATTAGTTATGTACTAATTAGTGTAATCAAGGGACCACGTGCTGAAAGAGCTAGCGGAAGGACACTCTCGTCTTTGCGGACAGACGCTAGCAGACAGGACCGCGGGAGAAAGATGTTCGCCCGGTAGAAACGGAACAGCCACACCTGCCTTGATCAACATAGCAGCTCTTTGCAGGAAGAAATCAGCAGCAGCAGTAATTAAGGTAACTGGTACCTGGCGGGGATTGCCTATGTAAGTATAAATCTTAATTGACCATCTTTTAAACACTGGCGGCTGATGGGTACGCCAAAGCGATCTCAATTAGTGAATTAATTTACTGATTGCGGCAGTTTTGGAAGCTACATCCCCAGCCATCTCGGGTTAATTAGGTCCTTTACCTAATTGCTCATCGCGAAGTAGGCCCAGTGTTCTAACTCAAAAGTTTAGGACTCAACGAGTCATAACATCATATCAATTAGCAATCCTTAATTCAATGAATAATTCCCCCCACTCCCTTTCCCCCCCCCAAAAAAAAATAAATAAATATTTGCCCTTTGTTATTTTAATAGTAACCTAAGTCCTTAGCGTATTCAACTATCTTTTTCTCCCCCATCCATATTAAATTCAACTAAACAGCCTAAACAGCAGTTTAATAATTAAATTGTAATTCCTCTCTAATCCTCCCATTAGAACAATTTAAAACTAATCTCTTCAACTAAGCATTTACATAACTAAGCTAAAGTGTAAAATCTAACCTCCCCACCCCCAGTTTTAATCTCATTTTATAGTTTAATTAGCTAAGAATCAAATAATTCATAAATATCTAAATAAAACCCCGGGGAAAAAAAAAATTCAAGAAACTAAACAGTTTCTCAAGTACCCCCAGAATATTTTCTGTAACCATACATGTCTAACTAGACATCCAATTTACTTTAATAAGCAAATTAACAGGTAAGCGCCCTCAAAAAAAAAAATCTCAAGTCAAAATAGCAACAATTTCTCTATGCATAGGAAGTTTCAGTTACATTAAAGAATGCCCACATAAGTGAATTCAACATTCCAGTGCAGATTAAAAGAAGGGAGTGTCAATCATTCAATAATCCTAACTTCATTACAGCTACCACTAGCTCATTGTTGGGTGTCAATCACCCACTAATCCCTACTTCTACCAGCGATTCCCTCTCCACTTTCTAAAGCCTCAAGGCATTAATCTCCCAGATCAAACTCTTAAAGTATAATCTTTCAGTTAACCCCCCCCCCCCCACACACACACCGTTAGAAAAAGATGTCTATAATTGTAATGTTATTTTCATGTTTCCCCCTGCTGGGAATAAAACATAAATAAACTAATAAAAGGGTAACTAGAAACACCAAATACAAAAAATGAAACTAAGCACACGTGCAAGTTCCCGCGAAAAAACAATGACACCAATAGACCAAAAGCGCAATGCGTCAACAAAAACCACCCAAGGCTCAAAAGGCTCAAAAACAGAAGTAAAAAACACAAAAAAAACGCCAGGAGCAAGTAGTACACCTGGAACTTCCCAGAAAGAGCAGGTAAAAAGCAAAGCAAAAACCTCCGAAAAAGTAGGAAAAACAAAACTAAAGATGACAGACATTGAGGGATTTTACGAATTGACAAAGAAAGATACGTGCGAAGAGACAAATTCAGATGTGGATAGTGTAATGACAGAGCCAGATAAAGAAACTGCGGTACTACAAGACACAGAAGTCACGAGGTTAAGAGGGGAATTAATAACCCTTTGCGACATACCAGATGGATCTAAAAAGAGATCCCTAGAGATAGAGAGGGCTATGATGGCAATAAGCTACATCAAGATGATACAATCAAAATCAACAAAGATACCAGCATCGACGTGTGAAGCCATGGACCAAGCTCTGCAGGTAGTGATAAACTCACTGAATGAGATGGAGTTGAGGGCAACACATGCCGAGGCAAAGGCAGAAGCCTTGGAAATAGTAACAGCAAAAAGAGGAACCCAACCAATGGAAGAAGAGACAACATCGCTACCAGCACAAAAGGCAACAAAAAAGACTGCAGTTGCTCACAGTTATGCACAGGCGGTCAAAGCCGCGACGGCAACTGTAATTATTCAGGCTACAGAAGAGCGGACAGCAGAGGAAGTAGAGCAACAAATAACAAATACGATAGAAAACAAGGAAGGAGTCAGGAATGTCAAACGGATTCGCAACGGCATAAAAATTGTTTGCGAAAACGCAACGGAAGCTACGAGGATAAAGGAAGCCCTGGCAGAGAATGAGGAGAGTAACAGTGGCCTGAAAGTAAAAACAGCCAATTTAAGGAAGAAGAGAATTATCATCTTCCATGTACCGGAGTCGGTGGAGCCAGCCATAATCAAGCACAAAATATGCAGAGAACTAGGCATCGACATAGAACAAAACGAGGACAAAATACAGTTGCTAAAATCGCTACGGGCACCAGCAGGGCGATTGCATATACCGGTAGCGCTCCCTGAGTCCCTGGCGGATCACCTTCTCAAGGAGAGAACGATCTGCCTGGGACTCAAGGAATGTCCGATAAAAAACTATGTGACGATCCAAAGGTGTCACAAATGTCAAGGTTTTGACCACGTGGCGCACCAGTGCAAGCAGAGTCAGTACTGCCCGATATGTGCAGGTAGGCACAAATACGAAGATTGCCCAAAAGGAAGGAAGAGGTGTATCATCTGCACTACATTTAACGAATGGAATAAGGCGCACTTACCGGCACAAATCCCTATAGACCACACGGCTCATGATGGGCAGTGCAGGGTGTACAGAAAGCTCCTCAAAATTAGACAAATTGAAATTGAACAAGGAAGACAAAAACTAACTACAGGTAATGATGTCCTAAACGACAAAATCACATTAAACACAACTAGGGGTGTGACACGGGTGCATAGGAGGTCACAGGAGGAACTTAACAACAGGCAACAAAGGACACACGAATTGAATTATGTTCAATATCAACGCCGCTAACACAGACGCGTGCCTAAGCGGCACCCAAGACAATCCAAACCTGAATGAAAATAAAAATCCAAAAGAAAACTCCAACAATAAAAATCAAGACAACATCAAACTAATACAAATAAACCTACATAACAGTCTCCATGCAACACAAACACTTATGGGATATATGGGAGACAAACAAATAAATATTGGACTCTTACAAGACTTTCACCAAAATAAAAAAACAGGAAAAATAACATGTTTCAATAATGGTAATTGGAAAATAACAAAAACAAAAAGAAATCGATCAGCAATAGTAACTCACACAGGCACCAATCCAATAACAATAGCAGAAAAAGAATACACAACAGCAATAAAAATCGAAAATAAAAAAGAAACAATAACAATAATCAATGTATACGCACCCCCCTCAGTAGAAGACTTCGAAGATGTGCTGCAGGAGGTAGAAGACACTCTGAAAATAGACAAGGGCGAAGTACTACTGACGGGGGACTTTAACGCACACTCTCAACAATGGGGCTATGCGAACTTAGATAACAGGGGGGTAAAACTTACAGACTTCCTCCTCCTGAATGCCCTCTTTGTACAAAACCCACCACACGCAAAAGCGTCGTTCAGCACCATGAGAGGTAAAAGGAAGCTAGAAGGATGGCCGGATCTAACAATAGCAACAGCTAAATTAGGAGAAAATATAACAGACTGGGAAGTAAGCGACGACGAATCAAACAGTGATCACAAATACATAAAATTTAATATAAAATATAAAAATACGTGTTATCAAAGACATAGATTAGAAACAAAACACGGCAAACACGCAAAATTCGAGAAGAAAATTAAACAAATCAGAAACAAATATACAAAAGAACTAAGAAAAGCAACAAATATAGATCAGTTAGACAACATAACTCTAAGATTACAGAGAGAAATAACAGCAATAGCATTCGCCTGCTACAAACATAGAAAAACTCCAGAATTAATGGCACCACCATGGTGGTCACAAGAAGTCAAAATAGCAAGAAATAGAGTAAGGGCGTTCAGGAGAAAATTCCAGGAACAACAAGATGAGGAACTAAAACACAAACAACATATAGAATATAAAAAAGAACGCGCAAAATTAAAGAAAATAGTCCAAAAAGCCAAAAGAGATACATGGAAAAAATACTGTGAGGAAGTCACTAATACATATGGCCCTCAATATAAACTGGCATCAGGCAAAAAAACAAGCCCATCACGATTAGAAAACATCATGCCCAACAATCAAGAAGTAACCGTCAAAAAGACATTAAACCACTTCCTAAACAACCTATATCTAACAGATCCATCAATAGAACATGAATTAAAACCAGAGACACCGACATTTAATGAAACAAAACCACAGCTTATAACAAAACAAGAACTTAACAGAATAATCAAAAACATAAAACAAAACAAAGCTCCGGGCTTTGACTACATAGACCATAACCTAGTGAAAAGAATACACACAGCAGCACCACAACTACTACTAACATTATATAACACATGCCTTAACTTCAACTACTTCCCAAAATCATTTAAAATAGGCACAGTAGTCCTATTTCATAAAAAGGGAAAAGATCCAAAAGAACCAAAAAATTACAGACCCATATGCTTACTACCTACACTTAGTAAAATACTAGAAAAAATAATACACGGCAGGATATCACATCATCTAACAATCAACAAATACTGGAGCGACAAACAATATGGGTTCAAACAAGGGTTATCAACTGAACACGCACTAAATAACCTAATAAAAACAATAAAGAAAGACAAAGAAGACAAATACCAAACATTACTAATAGCAATGGATATAAAGGGTGCATTTGATAATATCAGATGGCCTATTATAGCCGAAAACTTAAAACAATCACCATGCCCCACTTAATTAATAAATTGGATACTAAGCTTTTTAGAAGATAGATACGTATCCTTAGAAGAAAACGGCATTAAAGTAACAAAACAAACATTTGGCGGCTGCTCACAAGGCAGCTGTCTGGGACCACTGCTGTGGCTGCTAATAGCAGATACAGCCCTAAAGAAAAACTGGGGTAAAAATGTAAGAATACAGGCCTTCGCAGACGACTTTATTTTAATAATAAAAGCAAAAACAAAAGAACAATTAGTAAAACTAGCAAACAAAATAATAAAAGAATTTTATGAATGGGTAACGGAAAATAACCTAACGCTTAATTGGGACAAAACAGAACTACTGTACCTTAATAGAACACACACAAGAAACCTACCAACAGCAGACACATATAAAATTGAAGGAATTAAATTCAAAGAAAGGGAATTCGAAGGAAAAGAAAACATTAAGTATCTAGGTGTAATCATACATAAAAACCTAAATTGGGAAACACACTGCCAAGCACAAACAGCCAAAGTAAGGAAAGCGTTTTGGATGATGGGACAAATGGCCAAACGGGGTTGGGGATTGAAACCAAGCATCTTAAAAATATGGTATAGAACAGTAGCTGAGAAAACACTGACTTACGCAGCCTCAATATGGGGACATAAGCTAAACCAAAGAAGTAAACAAGTACTAACAACATGCCAAAGGCATTTTTTGCTGGCTATAGTTAGGGCATATAAAACTGCCCCAACAGCGGCCCTTCAGGTACTTGCTGGCCTGATTCCAATTCACCTCCAAGTTAAATACGAGGCAGAATACGGCACAATATCTCGTTTAAGATAAACGACAGAAATACACGGAACCACTATCCACCATACAGACTATATAAAAAAGATTAATGTATGGGAAACACATCCCGCGGACACCATAGAACCAAGAATAGGCCATAATTACAAGGACATAGTAATATATACGGACGGTTCAAAATTGGAAACAGGCGCTACGGGTTCGGCATTCGTAGCTTTCAAAAATGAACAAAAAATAAAAACATGGTCAGCTCCATTAAGGAAGTACAACAGTGTTTTCCAAGCCGAACTACTGGCTATACTAAAAGCAGCAGAATGGGGAAATAGCACAGGGAAGGAATACAGCATTCGCTCGGACTGCATGTCAGCCATCCAATCACTCAGTAAACCCTTCAATGTAGTAAAATTAACCGATACAATACAAAAAACAGTAAAAGACTCAAACAATAAATTCAAAATTAGCTGGGTCAAAGCACATGTGGGTATCCAAGGAAACGAGGATGCCGACGAATTAGCAAAAAAGGCTGCAGAAAACCAAAGTAAAGAAATTCCATACCATCTAGAAAGACCGATATCAAACTTAAAAAGAAAACTAAAAGAATTCACTATCAAACAATGGCAGTTCGAGTGGGATTATGGGGAAACGGGCAGGAAGACATATGAATACTTCCCAAAAGTAGATTCTCGCAGAATCATCAGCTGCAATCTACTAAGTCAAATTTACACGGGTCACGGAGCATTCCCGGACTACTTACACAGGTTTAAGCGCAAAGACGCACCAAACTGCTCATGCGGGGAGTTGGGAACCCCCAAACACTATCTAACAGACTGCCCACTAACCCAAACACTACATCTGATCCACATCACACCGAACAACGGAAAAATATGGCACAACCAGTTAGCGAACAACAAACAAGTACAAACAAAAGGAAGAGCAGTGATGAGATGGTTAGTAGAAAACATCGATCTCATATCACAATAAATACACCTTCCCAGCAGCGAGATTCCTCAAAAGCATATCCCACTCTCAAAAGCCATCCATTTGGTAAGTATATTTTCTAATATATCTTTAAAAATTAAAAATTAAAAAAAAAAAAAAAAAAAAAAAAAAAAAGTAGCAATGGAACCTCTTTGCTACGCCAAAAAAAAAATCGATTTTTTTCAGCACTAGTGAGAAGTGGAAGTCATCTGTGACGGACTGAATTTCACCAACTGATGAAGGCAAATAGCCAACAAAAAGTGAACAAAATAATTAAATGGTGAATGCACAAAGCACACCTGCCAAAGAAAGTTAATGGGGAAAAAAACAGTGTCAAATCAAGTGAATACAGCCTCATAGATACATGACGGACTAACGGCCACGGAACAAGCCCCACTCCATTAGTGCGACAAGTTTCTCAAACAACAAATCAACAAGTTGCACAAAATTCAAAAGCAGTGATAACAGCCATTAGGATTCAATGGACTGATCGCAAAAAGCGTATTCACGAAGGGAACAAAAAATCAAAATCCCCAATGCTTGGGTGAGATAAAGTGCAAAGACAACAAAAATGAGTGTGCAACATCCAGAAATGTGACAACCACCAGTAACAGAAGTTACAATGTGACAACCACCAGTAACAAAAGTTACAATGTGACAACCACCAGTAACAAAAGTTACAATGTGACAACCACCAGTAACAAAAGTTACAATGTGACAACCACCAGTAACAAAAGTTACAATGTGACAACCACCAGTAACAAAAGTTACAATGTGACAACCACCAGTAACAAAAGTTACAATGTGACAACCACCAGTAACAAATGTTACAACGTGACAAAACCCACGATAGTGACATAATAACCAGTGAAACTCTCGAAAGAAGACCAAGATTCAAAATGTGAAAAACAGCTCTAGCACAAGCTAGAGGTAAAAATATATCAAGAAAGAGACAAAAAACCAATGAATGATAGACAAAAAACAACCCACAACAGGGGCGAGCCTATAAAAACGCCAAAAAGCCTTGACAGAGACAAATACAACAAGAAGGGAAATCAGCCCATAAAAGAGGCGATAAACACTACAGCGACAACCCACCATGAACGTGACAAGCCAACAGACATGGTAAATATGTAAATCTATGTACGCTAATGGCACCTGGTGCATGTAAAATCCGTCGTGGGTGCAAAGCCCTCCAAGTTACCTGTGAATAATACCTCTGGGGGTGCCTAGTCAGGTGAGGGTCTCGTCACCTGATCAAGGTTCTAAATTACGAGACCTATTAAATCTGTCAATTCAACAAAGTTAAACAGAAACCTTGAACCGGCAAACAAAGATAACGGTAGCAAATCACAAGAGAGCAAGCACAGCAGCGATGTGAACAAATCAATAGTCAGGTGGATCACAGCCATGCTGTGATCAGGCGATTTCCGCCCCGCACCCAGGTACTAACCCGTTAAGCTAGGCATTCATGCCGGGCAGGTAGGGGCCTGGTTAGCGGTATAAAAAAAAAAAAAAAAAAGGTGATAATCCTAAGTTTCCAATTTGCGGGCGAAAAGACATTAAAATATTTAAATGTTCTAGTAAAATGTGTGATATCTGAAATTTGGTAGTTCAAACAGCTTCCGGATAAAAATCGTCTACACGGGTTAAACATAGCAATCATTTTTTCAACATACAAATCCACACATGTAAAGATGAGTCACTCATGCAAGCTGATAACAAGTTTAGGCAGGAAAATCGGCTTGCATTAGTCATTTTTTTACTCTTCGTTATCATGTTAATAGGAAGTGATCTTAGGATCTCATAGTTATGATAAGACAAACCACGTGATGTTAACAACAAAGTGTTATTCACAACAAAATTAAATTCTATTTCCTTAAAATAATTGTAATGGAAAGGATATCGTGACTATCTTGAAAAAACTTTAGGTAAGTCAATTTTTATTGTAAAACTTTTATATTATGTAAAATCTTTTTGTTTAAATGTCAACACACTCCTGTTTTGTCTGACACATTCAAAATACACAACATTAGTTTAAAAGTCACACAGTGTATGCTAAAGAAAACACTTTTTTTCGCAATCAAACTATTTATTAATCATTTAAAATAATACAAATCAAATAAGCCTGTCATATTGAGCTGTAATCAATTCTAATTTCAAAATTTTTCGTAATGTCCAATTAAACACTCGTTCTGTGAAATCTTCAAAGCCGTTGTACAACTTTAAAAAGGCATTCTCAGCATGTACATGTATGTTTTGGTCTGTTAATTCTAGTTCATATATTTTGCATATCATTTTGTCTTTTAATTCACTATAAGTTCGAACTAATCTATAAGCTTCACTATAAGTTCAAATAACAAATCTTTTAAACAGGGTGATTTCGCAATGTTAGGTAAAACTTTATGAAAAGTATCACAATGTTGTAAAAAATCCGATTCACACTTAAATATTTCACAACACTTTGCACATGAATATTGTTTACGAATCTTATGGGTCTTCTTGTGTATTAATAAGTCAGACATTCTTGAAAATATCTCGTTGCAATCACTACACTTGTATTGTTTGGGCAATTTGTGAATCTTTTGATGATTACGTAAATCACTCTTTTGTGAAAAAACTTCAGCACACACCTCACAGCAAAAAGATTTTTCCTTTAGATGACTTTTCATATGAAACACTAAGTTAACTTTTCGAGGAAATGCTGTGTTACACATCTTACGCACATGGGGTAACTTCTGTTTCTTTAGTCCTGATGAGGTGAGTTTCACTTCATAATTCGAAACGAGTCCTTCTTTGGATAAAAGTGTAGAATCCATCTCTTGATTATTTAACTCTGGTGATGAGTGTTGACACTCCAAGTTGGTTACATCACCAACATAAGAATTCATAACTCGTTCCATAATAACTTAAATGAAAAATACAACCTATTACAACGATATCAGGTCACAGTAGAATGTTATGAACTCGTTTCATTGAAATTTATATAATGATAGAGGGCGCTCGTGTAAAAATACTAACTTTTTATTTGTTTGAAAATACTGACATTTTATTGGTTTAAAAATACGTCACGTGATTATTTCATCATATAATGTTATAAGTTCAATAACCACTTAATTCTTGCACAATGATTTAGAAAGTCTTACCTATCAGGAGTTCGTACATATGTAAGTAAAAATCCTTATTACTCTCGTATCTATTGCTTTTATAAATAATATTTTATTTATCAAACCACTTAACTTCTAAATGATGTATTCTAAAACGCTTTTTATGTCTCATGTATGTAAAGTCTACTAAAAGAGGGGGAAAAAAGACGGGGTGTGAAGTATTTGTAAAATTGAAAAACGTTAATTTATAAAAACTAGATTCCATTCCCTTTTTTTAAAATGTTGGTTGTATAAAGTCAAATCTATTGAAAATTTATTTTAATCGTATAACTCTAAACAAAATACCCGCTCTCTTTAATAAGTTAAATAGTCACTAAAAATTGTTCATTTAAAAGGAAAAAATCTTTAAAATTCTCTTATTGTATGATTTTATAAATAATATTTTGCACGTCAAATCACTTCTTAACTAAATGTAATAATCTAAAATGTCTTATGTAATGATCTAAAATGTCTTATGTAATGATCTAAAATGTCTTATGTGTTGTGGATGGTTGGTTATTTGTTAAAACCGATTATCTACGCTTGGGATATAGGTCACTCTAAGGGTCATTCTAAGGGCTCCTAACTCATATTGACAAGGTTCGAAGAAAACTCCGAACGGTTAGGTCGACGAGCGCGAGAGAAGTTTAAACCCAAACGTCTGGTAGCTTTAAAACCAGAACCTCTCAGTCACTGGTCTTATGTGTTGTGTTTTTATAAATAATATTTTTCTTGTTTAATCACTTAACTCCAAAATGAAATGTTTCTAAGACACTTTGTCATGTCTTAAGTGAAACATATTTAACTAAAGAAGGATGCAGTATTTGTGACATAAGTTATTCTACAGTACCCTTTTAAGAAAAAAAAAAAAAAAAAGCTATATTACAAGTCAATTTAAAAAACAACAACATATAATTAAAAAATATATTGTTTAAGTATCCTAAAAACGATTATTTAAGTTAGTCCACAAATTTGTAAACTTAAAAAACGGAAGATATAATGTAACACAAAGAAGTATGACAAATTTTTCCCCCATAAAGGATTAGTCTCAATGACTTGAATTAATTTTTTCCCCTAAAAATGACACATTACTTTTAGTATACAAGTTTGTGAAACGGCTTTTATAAGAAAATATTACGCTGAATACAATATTAAGCCTTGTAATTTAATTCAATAACATAAATGCGCGGGTGTATAGCTTATATTTACATTTTTTAAAATCACTTTGCTTTCGTTTTTAAAATATGTAAACACGTTATTTTTCGTAACAAAACTCTATTTCGAATATAATGTTAATACAAGAAAGAATTAGGCATACTATTTTTGTCAATCTCTATAAATAAAATTTCATAGTATTTTCAGATAAAAAATTTTCCTCTAAATTATTATTTCGAATATGGAAGTGATCTGTTGACAGAGTGTTGTAAGAGAAATGCGCTTATAAATTAAACAAACAGATGTAATAGCATTCATATTAAACCAAAACTCTCGAATTACTCAATAGCTAAAGAAAATTTCCTGCAGTTCATTAAAACTATGATAAAGATATCTCAATACATTCTCTTGCATTTAAAGAGATAACATTACAAGTTCCCGCTAGCACAGTGGATAAACACATTGGTCTTCCACATAGAAGATAGTGGGTTCAATTCCTGCTTGTGCCAGCGTTGAAAAATAATTCTTTTAATGAGCAATTACTTCTAAAATTGGTGTCACTAAAAATTAAAATGATAGAAAAAAATAATTTATAACGGTTTAAGAATAAATAAAATTCAAAACACTAAAAAATAAATAACATCTAAAAATAATTTAAACCTCTACAAAGAACAAAATCTATGTGTATAAAACTATACTTTCCTTATCACTCACACCTTAATAACGTCCGGTCTTACAAATCACCTTTATTGTTCGAACTCGCTCCCAAACATCCTGCTTCTTGATAACCATTTAAAAAAATAAATAAATAAACATGTCTAATCCCGTTTCGGTCTTACTTCCTGTCACGTTTCCAGTCTTAAAATAAATTTCATGCTAACTTTTATAAAGTAAAACAAAGTCAGAAAGATTTCCATTTTCTTTCATGTGTTAGTTAGCAAAAAAAATTTTTTTTTTATTTCAAGTTAAAAAAAAAAAAAAAAAAAAAAAAAAAAAAAAAGATACATTTTATGTTAAATTTTTACAAAGTAAGAAATAATTCCGTTTTTATTTCAGGTTAGCATAAGCCCCCCACAAAAATAAGCCCTCCCCCTCTCTCCCTTATCGCATTCACTTCCTGTTAAATTTCCTTTCGCGTTTCCGATCATACTTCCTGTTCACTTCCTGTCTCAACATGCCTGTTATCCCCACCTGCGACTTCCGGTGTCCACACCTGCCACTTCCGGTGACCTTCACAGAGCACAGAAGGTCACCACAGCACCCACAGCTGGCGCAGAACCGGCCTTTCTTATCTACTCTAGTCACTAGTAAAAAATATCCCCCGCCCTCCCCTCGCCCGTCATTGATTTAAACAAGAACGAAAAATCATGCGTCAAGCATAGATTATCAAACACTTTCCAAGACAGCCAGAAAACTGTAACGAAATTTCTTCGTTAAATAAGGTAGAAGAAGATATGTAAGTAAACAGTTTAGAAAAAATATAACACATTGAAAAATACAGTTTTCGAAATTACATTCCAGTGTCAAAAAAGTAGTCGAATTATTTTGTGCAGCCCTGTATAGGACCAATAGATGTGGATATATAGCATGATAAAATTTAGTTCAGTCAGAAAATTCACGTTTAGCAATTTAAAAATTTCTAAAATTGCTGAAATACATGTTTGTCTATATATTTTGTAGATTTGTTATCCCAAATTCCTAACTCCTAACTAAAAATATTGCCGAGATATGGTGAACAGGCAAAATGACCTAAAACTTTCGACCCCCCTATTTAACCCCCTTAATAGATGAATTTCTAAAATCGCTGAAATATGTGTTTAATTATTTTTTTAGTAGATTTGTTATCCTGAATTTCCCGTTCCTAACTAAAACTGCTGCTGAGATATGGCGAAAACGCGAAATGACTAAAAACTTTCGACACCCCCCCCCCCCCCCCCCCATTTAACCCTCTGAGTGGTTGAATTTTTAAAATCGCTGAAATACGTGTTTAACTAGCTTTCAGTACATTTGTTATCCTGAATTTCGCGCTTTTAACTAAAACTATTGTTGAGATATGGCGAAAAGGCAAAATGACCTAAAACTTTAGCCCGCCCTTTTAACCCCCTTAGTGGTTGAATTTCTAAAATTCGCTGAAATACATGTTTAATTATTTTTTTAGTAGATTTGTTATCTTGAATTTCACGCTCTTACCTAAAACTGCTGATGACATATGGTGAAAATGGGAAATCACCGACAATTTTCGACCCCCCCCCCCGTTTAACCCACTTAGTGGTTGAATTTCTAAAATTGCCTGAAATAGATGTTTAACTATTTTTTAGTAGAATTGTTATCCCTAATTTGACGCTCCTACTAGAAACTCCTGCTAAAATATGCCGAAAATACGAAATTATCTAAAACTTTCGACCCCACATTTAACCCCTTAGGTTGTGAATTTTCAAAAATCCTTTCTTAGTGGGTGCCTACAGTGTGTAAAGAACATGTCTCCCAACTTTCATTGTTTTAGGACAAACGGTTGAGGCTCGGCGTTGATTATGAGAAAATCAAACTACTCTTTTGTAAGTACAGATTGGTGAAGTTTTCATTTCGTTATGGAATACTAGCGGGAAACAAATTCTGAACTATTTATATTGTTTTAAGCGCAAACAGATTTAAAAATTTAAATTAAAGCAAAAACATATCTGTCGTCATATTGGCAGGGACAATACCTGACCCATAAATTTTGCTTTTACTAGATTTTTTTTTTAACTTCTAAACATCGTACAATTTCAATTTTTACACCGTCGAATAGGACAAAAAATGTTCTTTCAAATGTAATTTGTTTGAAAACTATATCTCAATTTACTCATTTTTTTATGTTTTTTAAAATAATTTTCAAGCATGATTTAAAAAAAAAAATCTATCTCTTTCGCGTGCAGCCCGATTACGAAAGATTAAACTGTGTGCACGTAAAGCAATATGAATAGTTCAGCATTTGCTTCCGGCTAATATCCCATTAAGAAATTGAAACTTCACCGGTAAATAAATAAAATAGTATAAATAAAACAGAAATTGAACAGACATGTAATCGAACTACGCGCTTAAACCACTCAAATTACCAGAATGAAAAACTCTGCTATAAATAGAGTAATCTTTGGCATTTTTTTCGGCTATTAACTCCTGGCATTACGGATGATACGAAAATATAGCTTTTTTTAAATATCACAACTCTATGCATTATAATATTTATCATATAAAGATGATTTTTGGCGTTGTTAGTGGACAGTCTAAAAAGATATATTAAATGAAAAAAATCTAAGTAGAGTTTAAAAAAAAAATTGTTTTTCACCTATATTTTGTAACATGGGAACCCCCGTTTCCATAAAAAGGGATTTCTATGCCTTATTTCTTCAGTTTTCTTATTTCAAGATTTCTATAAAATTATGAATTCATAATTTTGTACAACCAAATAAATTTCTATGTTCAGTATTTCGTGGAATATTCTATCCTGAAAATAACAGGTTTTCAAAACAAGCTTAATAGAAAATAACAAAGTAAGAATGGATTTCTGAAAAATTTCAATTTTCGGCCGAAAAGCATCGTGCGAAAATCCACTTTACAGAATCGTAAAGAGAAATCGATTTCCATTTTAAACGACGCTGTTCTCCGAAAATTACCACTACTCTAGCAAAACTATCATCTACAATATTCTTGCACGCAAATGTTGTGAAAGCGTAAATGTCCGACAATGGGTTATCTAAATTAAAACGAAATTTCGTTTATATATTTAGTGGGACAAGCGGTAAAGATTGGTTTATAAAGGTACAATATTTATTTCAAAAATTATTTACATTCTCTTACTTAGAAAATTTAAAGCTTATCACTGTACCACGAAATGAAACCAACTGTATTCTTGGAATAAATTGATTTTTCGAGTTTTGTTTAGTACTGGTTGATAAAAAAGAAATAATTATTTCATATTTAAAATTATTAATCATATTAAGGATTCTCACACTTTAAAATTTCTCTCTATACCTCGAAATGAAATAGACTGTATTCTTGGAAACTATTGATCGTATCAGTTTTATTTAGTATATTTCTGTACTATGTGTAAGTACTTGAGAAATACGTTCAAACTTCTATTCTTCTTGGGAACAATTTTAGGTTTATTTCTTTAGAAATCAACCTATTGCAATATTACATCGTTTATATAAATTCTAGAAATCTTCTCATCACGATAGCTTCCGAAATACTGAACCAATTCGAATTCAATTGAGACAATGTATTGATTGATCTTGCCACTATGTTCGATGAGTTCGTTAACCAAGTATGCATATATTTCATAGTTTGTTTACATGTAAAAGAAAAAAAAAACATGCAAAATTTGTCATCACGATAAACGTCCAAAATACTGAACCCACTTGGATTCGTTAATTAATGAATTCGTTAATCAAATATGTTGTTTTCAGGGACTTACAATAGTTTTGGATGGCATCCATTGAAAGATTTTGGTACAGCCTACCAGCAATTTTTAAACTATGATGTCAACAAATTTTTAACATTTTTGATGTAATTACCTTATACTCATTGAATTACATTTGGTAAGCCTAATTTAAAATTTCCCTACAAATTACTTTTCCCGCCAAAATAGCCAACTTAGAAGGAATGAGACAAATTTGTTTATTTGGTATTAACCCCTTGGGGACGAGCGACACGTATACGTGACGCATAAGATGCTCAGAATCCTCATTTATTCCCACCAGTTATTTTTTATTGCAAGGTTTTCCTTATCTAATCATAGTATTTTTGCGATTCAATTAGGTGAAAATTTCTCTTTTGAAAAACCGGTGGTAACAGATTAAAAATTCTGTAAAGGACGCTCGTCGCGAAGGGGTTAAGTCTGATGTGTGTACCTTAAAGTAAATAATAAAAAAAAAGAGCAGGAAATTTTACTTTTAAGTCTTTGCAAAAGAAAGAAAATATGTATTTCCATAATAAGGGATTTCTCATGTCATGTTTCTCGAATTTTAAGTTTTCGTATTTCAATATTTCCATTGAACTCATATTTGTGTACAATCAAATGAATTTCCACGTTCTGAATTTCAAAAAAATACTGTATCCTGAAAATAACATTGCGCTGTCGGAACAAGCTCAATAGAAAATAACAATGTAGAGTCCCCCCCCCCCCCTTAAAATAAATAAATAAATAAATAAAAGAAGAAGAAAGAAAAGAAAGAGAACATCCCATACATATTAATCTGAAAGTTGTCACAAAAATAAGCAAAAAACGGAAATATCCATTCGATTGGGAATTATGTTTTCTTTCTATTTATGTTTAGAAAAAAATATATTCGGGAGTCATCTTCATACTGAAATTGTCCCAAGCAATGAAATATTCAAAACGAACACCTAATTTTGAAGTCATATTTGGCTTAAATTTTACCTTAGGATATTATACTATATAGCTAAAAAAATATACAAAATTTTATTTTTAAAAAAATCGGGTTTTATGCATTTAATCATTTCATTTACATAACAAAATCTTTTTTACAACATAAATTATACACTCTGCATTTTACTCATACAATGTCTCATCATACATTGCTAAATATTGTACTTATACTTCCCATTTCATCTTTATTACATTTAAATTTTATTTATTTTCTTTAGCTTCCTCACATTTCAAATATTATTTGCTTTGTCAATTTTTTTTTCTTTTGATTCTTTTTTCTCTTCATTCATAATAGATGGCAGTACTAGACTTTTTATTTAACTTGTCCACAATTTCAGCTTTTACTTATATTTTTCTGTGATAGATGGCAGCTGTTATCAATTTATTTCCTATTATCATTTTTTTCAAAGCACTGTTTGTATAGATATAGCAGCCATTTTGAGTGAATGCTGACTGGCTGCTCGTCAAGTACTTATACTCTTGTTCAAGCTACAGTAACATTAGTCTTTTTTGGTGAGTCTTGCACATTATCTTATTATCTAATTTCTATTTCAGTTGTATAATTGTTTATTTATCGTATTTCTATTTTAAGTTGCATATTTATTTATTTATTTATTTTGTTATTTGGACTCATGTAGGTTATTAATTGTCTTGTTTCATATATATATGTTATTAGGGTCTTAATATTGTCGATTTTAGGCATAATGCTGACAATATTTGATGAAATAACATATATTTACTATGAATATTCTTATAAAGCCCTTCTGAAGATTCTATAAGATATTCATAGTTTTCAATTTTTTGCTTTTCCATCCTATCAAGTATAATTCCTGCAATGTCCAATCCTTTGTTTTTCACATATGTTTTCATTTATATATATATATATATATATATATATATATATATATATATATATATATATGCATACATACAGGTATACAGGGTGTTCAAAAATTCGACCGACAAATTAAGAGAGGGTGTAGAAGGCATCAAGAGGATGAAAACTTACCACAGAACATGGGGTCGCAATCCACGTTGAGTGGGAGGAAATCGCAAAAATATTTATGAAGGGTGTGACGTCGAGTGGAACAAAAAAGGCCAATAATAAATATAAAAGCATTTATTTGACGTAAAGCATTATTACAATGCATTGCAGTTCAACGTCAGAAAGGATACGAAGAGACATTTTTTTTAGGAATATCTTTTAATGCGTCCGACAATCCTTTGTCCATTGGTGTGCAATGAGCTTCGTGGCCGCAACTTCGAACTTTTTTTTATAAAAATGTGTCGTCGTCTCCTTTCTAACGTTGAAGTGCAATGCATTGTAATCATGCTTGACGTCATATAAATGTTTTATTATTATTATTATTATTATTGGCTCTTTTTGTTCTACTCGACATCACACCCTTCATAACTATTGTTGCGATATTCTCCCACTAAACGTGTTTTGTGAGCCCATGTTCTACAGTAAGTTTTCATCCTCTTGATGCCTTCTATCATCCCTCTTAATTTTTCGGTCGAATTTTGGAACACCCTGTATATATATATATATATATTGCGTTATCAAACGGAATTTGATCTAGTAGTTTAGGAATTATGAAGGTTTTAAGTTTTAAACTCCTAATATTAAATTCCTTATTAATTGTTGTAAAACGAACTGCAGTGCCTGTAGTTTTTTTTTTTAAGCATAACTCAAAAATTACTTAACGGAATGAAATTATATTTTAGAGACTCGCATATTTGAAGCTTCTGTAAATCGATTTCTGTAGAAAAAAAAAAAAAAAAAAAAAAAAAAAGGTTACAATTTATATTTTTTTCGAAAATGTATTTCGAAAATACACATTTTCTGAAATTAATTTTCGAAATCAATATGAATTTTAATCTGTACTTTTTTTTTTAAACAGAAATCGATTTCTAGAAGCTACAAATATGCGAATTCAAAATTACAGCATATTTCGCTTGGTAGCTTTTGAGTTATTCTTAAAAAACTATACCCTGTTTTGCAACGATTACAAATAAATTTTGCAGTAAGCATTCCAAACTTTAAACCTTCATAATTCCTAAACTACTTGACCGAATGAGTTCCAATTTGGTATCCTAAGAAAAAAAAAATTCCCGAGAAAGATGATGTCAAAATTAGATTACCGAACTATGATGTCAAAATTACACTGCAAATTTTTTATTTTTTATTTTCAGTATAATACTGGCAACCCTGCTGCTAGTATTATATCGTAAAATTAACAGTAATAAACAGTAAAATAAGCAGTAATACGCTACCACGCATTACTGCTTATTTTACTGTTTACTACTGTTAATTTTACGGTATAATACTGGCAGCTGGGATACCAGTAATATACTGTAAAATAAAAAAAAATAAAAAATCTTTTTTTTTTTTTTTTTTTTTTTTTTTTTGCAGTGTAGGTGTTCGAATTTAAAATTTCAGTGTTTGGTATAATTTAATTAAGAAGATTATCTTTAAACTTTTTTTTTTTAACATAACACGAAACATTTTGAAAGAAGACTTAAAAAAAAAAACATTCTCCAGTTGAATTGCTATTTACGTTTTTGGAGGGAGGGGGGATGAAAATTTGTAAATTAAAATGTATAGGGTGATCTCTCTCTCTTTTTTTTTTTTTTCTTTTCTTTTTTTTTTTTTTTTTTTTTTTAAATTTGACTGTACTTACGCCTTTCAATTTTTTTACTTTTTCAAATTTTTATTTGAAAGAAGTGTGAGAATCCACTTTCCAGAATTATAAGGAAAAATCGATTTCCTTTTTTAAACGTCACACTTTTCTATGAAGAAAACTATCATCCACGATATTCTTGCACGCAAATATTGTGCAAACAGAAATGTCTGACAATGAATTACCCAAATTTAAAGGAAATTTCGCTTATCTGGTTTATGTGCGGAACGGTAAGAATTGATTCTTATAAAGAATTATTCTCTCATCTTTCATCTTTAAAATTACCATTAGTCATTTTAAGGATTCTGAGACTTGGATAATAACAACTGTAAATGAAACAGGCTGTATTCTTGGAATAAATTGAACTTTTTTCCGTTCTATTTCGTTTAAATGAAAAGATTTAACTTTTATTCCGAGAAAAAAGTTCACTTACATGTGTTTGTTGCTTTCTGGGTTGCATATTACTGTGAATCTTTTTATTTGAAATTTTTAGTCAAATTTCTCTAAATCTCTGAAATAGTTTTTTTTTTAATTACATTTTAGATACTACTTTTATTCTATATCTTTAATTTTAAATATATATATATTGTAAATTAAAAAAAAAATCTATAAATCATCAGAAAGTTCTGTAAGTATTCTTGGTCGCTTATAAATCTATCATAAGATATTATATTTTTAAAGTTGGAAAAGGAAGATATCTTAAAGATTATCAGGCAAGTAAAATTGAAAGCATTGTTACATCTAGAAATGAAGTACACTGTGTTCTAAGGGGGAAAAAATGATTTATTTAGTTGTCATTATCTAAATTATTAAAGAAGGACGAATTTCGTATGTCCGTACTTAATTATAGATTTTAAACTTTACGAAATTGCTTTCTGTATTTTACTCATACCTTATATCTAAACTCAGCTTTAATGTACCCTGTTAAAAAAAGTTTAAAAAAAAAATCAACAGTAAAATTTCCTTTTTTTTTAAATTATTTGCTTATTTTATTTTTCGTATTTATTTAAATTTTACATATTTTATTTATTTATTTATTTTATTGTAATTTTATCTATTTATCTATTTTAATTTAATTTATTTATTTATTGCAGAAAATTATCTGTTGCTCTGATAATAATTATAATAATAATAATAATAATAATAATAATAATAATAATAATAATAATTACTTTTAGTAGTTTTGTTTATTTTTCAGATTTTTTACCATTGCAGTATTTTAATAAAATTTGAGTTCCCCCAATCTGTGTACTCAAACGAATTTTACTATTTTGAATTTCAGAAAGTATCCTCCCCTGAAAATAAATAATACGCTTTTAAAACAAACATAACAGAAAACAACAGCGTAGTTAGAACGGATTAGAAAAAAAAAAAAAAATAATAAATCAGCCGAAAAGAGTCGTGCGAAAATCTATTTTTCATATGTCTAAAGAATAATCGATTTCTATTTTAACCGACGCTTTTCTCTGAAAATTGCAAATATTCTGGAAAACAACTATCATCCACCATATTCTAGCACGCAAATATTGTGCAAACATAAATGTTTGACAATGGGGTTGTCTAAATTAAAACGGAAACTACGCTAATCTATAAGTTATACGGCAAGCAGTAAACATTAATTCATAAAGTAGAGATATTTATGTCATATTTAAAATTATTAGTCATCATGAGAATTCTCACACTTAAAAAATTCAAAACATATAGTTATTCCTCAAAATGAAACGGACTGAACTCTTGATTTTTCCAATTTTATTTGATATATGTACCTTAGTATCTGCACTGTGTAACAATATTCGAGAAATACATTCACAATTCATTTATTATGGCAATTTTTCGAAATTAATTTCTCTTGAGAATCCTGTAAAATATTATTAATTAAAAAATTAATTTTCAACTTTGAAAAATTGTTTGTTGATTTTATTCATAGCTTTTTTTTTTTTAAATTATAAGACTAGTTTCAAACCTACATCAGGGCTTGTGCGTTCCTAAAGTTTTCGATCTGTCACTATCCCACTATAGGGTAGACCGGGGCACGTTTACGCATGGGGCACGTTTATGCAGTGCACTTTTCCGGAAACGAGTTATAACTGGCGCGCAACCAGTCATGACAGGTTGATGCTATTCCCACAAGATTTGACGGTATTCTCACAAGATTTTGAACGTCAGTCGAGCATGCGGAAAGGATAACCCGTTTTCTGTCAAGGTGAGTAAGTTTTGTATTGAAACTTATTGCGAACTAATAATAGTTAGTTAAGGTTAAAAAAATATATGAACATTAGCAGAATTTTATCCTTTTTTGAGAACTGTATTTGTATGAACAGAAATGTTATTAATTTTCGTTGCACGTTAAAAATAAATCCAAACATGGCGACGGGGCACGTTTACGCATTGCCATCGGGGCACCTTTACGTACGTTTTTACTGTGTCTTAGATGCAATAGGTAGTCCTTACAAGTGTGCAAAAGGAAATACTTTATTTTTTGTTTGTAAAAATTGTAACAGTGATGATGAAGATGACTAAATAGTTTCTGTTTTTAATTAGCAATAAGGGCTATATTTTTAGTTTAGCCTATAAAATGGCCTTTAATTAATTTTCTTTCTTTCTTTTTTTTTTTTTTTAGGCAGTGTTTTAAGTTATAAATAAAACATTTCAATTTGATTAAATATTTATTTCACTTACTCCTTGGTATCACTTATAATATCCGTAAACGTGCCCCGTTCCCGGGGCAAGTTTACACAAGAGGCTTGGGCCTAAAAAAAAAAATTTTTTTACGGTTAAAAACATAAATAGGGCAACAACTGAATACACAAATTTTGACTTTATTAACTGCTTTATAAAACCACGATGTCTAAAATTTCCTAAGTTAAAACATAAAAATTAGAAAATTCATTGAAAAAAAACCGCGTAAATGTGCCTCGGTCTACCCTACCAACTACTATTCTAACATTACTACCAGCTAGGAAGACCCAGCTATGCTCGGTTAAAATTAGCTTTGTGTTCAGCTCGGTATTACAATAAATTCTCTGTGAAATATATACAACAATCAGTTCTATGTACCCTGATTGGTTAAATTCTGTTTTTGAGAACGTTCTATGGACTCTGCTTGAATCATTTATCTCGGCACCTATTGGGAATTTCTAGAATACTCTTTCAGATTCTAAAAACTAATTTTGTCGTCAAATGTAACCAAAATTTGGCGAAAACTCGCAAACAAGACGACATTCTTTCATTTGGCGCCAACCATGTGTTTTGGCACTGGTAATCTTGAAAGTCGATTTTCTCGCCAATGTCGCCAACATTTCGCCAGGTATCGCCAATTGGGGCAAATTGTTACCAACTTTGTGACGTCGTGTACTGCCAACTGTTCAATAACTTAATAACTGTTTCAATCTTCATTTTCATTGAAACGCATTGACCCATAGTAATCCCTAAATGACCCACTAATCGAATTTTCTGGAACGTGTGACCCAGTCCAATGGCTTTCTCGTAATCCGAAACGGTAGGATACAAAATTTAGTCAAAATCGTTAGAGCCGTTTTTTAGATAAAATTAGCTTGACCCGTAGTGACCCAAAAATGACCCGCTAATAGAATTTCTCAAACATGTGTGACCTAGACAAATGATCTTCAGGTACCCCAAAACGGTAGGATACAAAATTTCGTCAAAATCGTTCGAGCCGTTTTTAAGATAAAATTTGCATACACACACAATTTTTGCTCATATTATAAAATATGATTTCAAACAAAAATCTTCATTGTACTCGTAGATTCCTTTAACATCTGCAATAGAAATTTTACCATAAACATTTTTGTTTTGAAATAATAGTAGCAAAAGTAGAAAATTTTAAGAACGCTGCGAGCACTGTTCTACATCTTTCAAGTTAGTAAAAAATTTAGCAAAAAAATTTATCTTTAATTCATAGCAAACATTCATGTGCTATCATAAAATGGGATTATTTATTCCTTAACTCTTGAAATTTAATTTTTTTATTTCAATATTTCAATAAAATTTTGAATTCAAATTTCTACACAATGAAATGAATTTTCATGTTTAGAATTTCAGAAAATACGCTACCCCAAAATGAAAATACACTTTCGAAACAAGCTTAATAAGAAATACCAATGAACTTAGAATGGATTTCCGGAAATTTTTTAAGTTTTCAGCCGCAAAGAGTCGTGTGAAAGTTCACTTTAGAGAAGTGTGTGGAGAAATCGATTTACATCTTAAACCACGCTTTTCTCCGAAAAATACTACTACTCTAGTCAGAACTAACATCCACAATATTCTTTCACGCAAATGTTATGCAAACATAAATGTTTGACAATAGGTTATCTAAACTAAAACGAAATTTTGCTTATCTAATTTGTAGTCCAAGCGGAAAAAACTAGTTCATAAAGGAGATCTGTTATTTCACGTTTGAACTTATGAGTCATATTGAAAATTTCTCAGACATGGAAAATTAGAGATATAGTTTTATCTGTGCATTCTTGGAACACATCGATTTTTCCATTTCCATATCGTGTAATCCATGAGAAAATTGGAGTTGTGTATGTTTGTTGTGTTATGAGTTGCGCATTATTATCAATTTTTTATTTGCGATAACAGAATATTAAATAATACTTTTCTATTTTTCGAAATTAATTATTTCTCAGACATGGAAAATTCAAAATATAGCTGTTCCTAAAAACACAATACACTGGAATAATGGGAATTTTCCTGTTCTATATCGTGTAATCCGTGAGAAAACTTGAGTTGTTTATGTTTGTTGTGTTATGAGTTGTATGTTATTGTGAATATTTTATTTCCAGTAACAATATATTAAATAAAACTTCTGTAATTTTCTAAATTAATTGTGAAGAGTGAAATTACATTTTAGATTCCAATTACATTTCAGACTTATAATCTAAAACAAGAAATTATGTAAATGTCTTTGATCCGTTATAAATCTAGCAGAATATCATATTTTTAAAGATAGAAAAGGAAGATACATCACAAATTCTCAGAGATGAAAAAATCAAAATATAGCTGTATCTGGAAACGAAATACACTGTATTCTTCGAATAAAATGATTTTTGCGGTTTTCTATTTTTGTAATCCGTAAAAAAATTTGAGTTGTGTACGTTTTTTGTGCACTTATTATTGCATATTATTGTTGCATATTATTGTCAATATTATTGCATATTATTGTCAATATTATTGCATATTATTGTCAATAATTTATTTGCAATAACAAGATATTAAATAATACTTTTCTATTTTTCGAAATTAATTTGTTTCTCAGGCATGGAAAGTTCAAAATATAGCTGTACCTAAAAATGCAATACTCTGGAATAATTGGACTTTTCCAGTTTTATATTGTGTAATCAGTAAGAAAATTTGAGTTGTTTATGTTTGTTGTGTTATGAGTTGCATGTTATTGTGAATATTTTATTTCAATAATCTGTATTTTGCTAAATTAATTGTGGAGATCTAAATCACATTTTAGATTCCAATTACATTTTAGACTTAACATCTTAAACAAGAAGTTATGTAAATGTCAGTTATAAACCTAGCCGAATATTGTACTTTTGAAGATAGAAAAGGAAGAGATCTCACGAATTCTCAGACATGGTGAATTGAAAATATAACTACAAGAGGAAAGTCAGTATGTTGTATTCTAAGATAAAAGTTATCTCTCTCTAAGATAAAAGTGATTATCTTTATCTAAATTTGTAAGAAAAGACAAATTTTGTATGCCTGTTGCATTGTGCAACTGACAAAACTAGCATCCTCGGTATTCTTGCATGCCAATCTTGTGCAGACATAAATGTCTGATAATAGGTTATATAAATTAAAGTTTGTTTAACTAGTTTATGAGCCAATAGATAAGAACTGGTTCAGAAGGGAGATTTACTTATTTAATCTTTAAAAAGAATAGTAATCTCAGACACGGGGAATTCCAAATAGGGCTGTACCCGGAAACAACATAGAATGATCATTTTCTTTTCTTTTCTTTTCTTTTTTCTTTTTCTTTTTTTCTTCTTTTTTTTTTCAATCACAAGATATTAAGTTAAAATTTACGAATTTTCAGAATTATGAAGAACCTAGTTAAACGGGTGGGTGTGGAAAAAGGATAATTTTCCAGCTGATGTAAATGTTGAGGAAACACATAAAAAAAAAAAAAAAAAAAAAAAAAAAAAACGTTTATGTAAATAAACTATCGATTTTAGAGAAATGTTCACCATTATTCGATTGTAGGTCTAGTCGCAACGAGGGTCCATCCTATAAGTTTTAAAGAAAAATACTTATTAATTTATTAGTTATTATTAATTAAAAATGGTGGAATGTTAGCCTTTTTTACATTCAAATTCCCGAGAACGAGTAAAATAGCAAATAAAACATTTTTATGGCACGGCATCTTTATTAAACAACTAAAAATTAAAGATAACATTTACAATAAATGTAGAAAAAACCCTTGTAGGTAATTATTATTATTATTATTATTATTATTATTATTACTACTACTACTACTATTCAAACATTAAAAAGGGAATATTTTTACAGTTATCCATTTATTCGTCATTATCTCTAGTGTTGGTCGTGCTCTACTGAAGTATTCGATCTTAAAATGATCTTTCTTTTTCAGCTTTACAGTGCATAATTTTGGATGTGACCTGCATTTTTTTTTTCTTTTTTTACTTTCATTGGAATTTCCCACCATCACACTGATTGTTTGCCCCCACTAATATTTACCATACGCGGTGAAACTGTGAGAAGCTCTGCATGATCTTGTTCTTTCAATAATTTGAAAGTCCCATGCTTCATACCATCAATAAATTACATTCCATAGACTTGACGCAACACTTCATCTCATCAGCGTCGATGAATTGCTAATGCTGAATGTCGTGTTTTTCTTCGTTAGGTCTTTGCAACTTTTGTTAAAATACGTAAAGCCTGAATATCACAGGGGCACACGGGGTATTTGCCCCGGGCCCACATTTTTAGGGGGCCCCAAAATACATTTTCTCCACTCTATGAAGATACAAATTAATGCAAATTTCTATTTATAGTTAGTTCACAGAAAAAGTTTTTTTTTTTCATTCATGTAAAAAAGCGTGCAAACTAACAGACTAATTCACCAAGGACAATAAAATGCAATGTAAAATTTCGAAATTCAGAGTAGAACGGATATTATGAAACATATTTCATTCAGTCCTCAGTTATAGAGTTTTACTCACTCTAAATAATATACAGTGATTTACAGATTTTATCTTCCAATAATTTTATAATGCATCAGTAACGGGCCATCTTCGAAGTTTTTTGTTTATATAAAAAAAAAATAATAAAAATTTAGCTTTATATATATGCAAGATATATATATAGATATATATATATAACAAGAAAGTCCAAGAAATATTGCTATTGGAATATATGTATATATATAAATCTTGTATATATATACAAGATATATGTATATATATGCAAGATATATACAAGATATATATATATATATATATGCAAGATAATTATAATATCTATGAATTTCAAAATACATATCAAGTTCTAATATATATATATATATATATATATATGCTAGATATATATATATATAACAAGAAAGTCCAAGAAATATTGCTATTGGAATATATGTATATATATAAATCTTGTATATATATACAAGATATATGTATATATATGCAAGATATATACAAGATATATATATATATATGCAAGATAATTATAATATCTATGAATTTCAAAATACATATCAAGTTCTAATATATATATATATATATATATATATATATATATATGCTAGATATATATATATACAGTCAAACCTCGTTAACACGAAATCGCTTAACGCGAAATTTCGCTTAACACGAAATAATTTTCAGGTCCCGTCAGATGAGTCTGAAAATCAATGTTAATTAATTCGTTTAACACGAAATAGAATTTCGGAAAATCCCGCTTAAGGCGAAATTTTTTTTTTGCTTCAAAGTCAAAACATGATTCCTTATGCAATGTTTTCGATATTTCAAACTTAAATGTCCCATATTCTTATTAAAAGTGGAATTTTCTCATGATTTGAAAACTATTTAAAGTGAAAAAGGGTTTCAGAAAATTCTGAAATACTGAATTCCTGAATAATCCCTGCTTTTCTTTGATGTCTGATATGCGCCAGTGTCCCCACATTAACCATATGAGCAATAGATTAGTCACAATGAAAGTTTGGGGAAGGAATTTCTTTTTTTGAAAGTGATTGTTCCATTACTCGGTTGACTGTATTGACAGTAACATAAACTAAAACCGGGGGTCTGAATTCTCCTATCTGTGAGTGAAAGAAGTGACTGCACTACATAATCAGGCTACACAATTAGGCAGTGACTTCATTACCTAACTAACATAATGGAAACGCCGTTCACAGTTGCTCTGTAGAAATCTGTGAAAGATGAGTCGAAAACAGCAAGCAGTATCTTAAGAAACCAAGCAAAAAAATTAAACGAAGTTAGCGATAAAGTGCTGAAAAAATCACAAAATGCGGCGAAATATGGGATACCTACATTTCTTCTACAATTTTAAAGAATCGCGAAAAGATTGAAGCGGTTTATGCTGTGAGTTAATTCAAACCAGTAAGAAAACGAATTTGTAGAAGAAAGAATGAATAAATTGAAATTGCTCTCTTGCGGTGGATAAAAGAGGCAATAAGCCAGGACATTGTTTTAACTTTTGCAGTAAAGATGAAGCAGAGGCTTTTGCTGATGCTCTCGGTGAGAGCGATTTCATATTTTCTAACGGATGACTGACAAGATTTAAAAGCGTCATTCTTCGACATTGTTTTTTCCAAGTACATTTGCATAGATGAAAATGTGCTGACTTCGGATGTGACGAGAGATGAAGAAATAATTGCTGAAAAATAAAGATGACAACATTGAAGTGTCAGACAAGGAAGAAGAAACTGACACAGAAGGGAAATGTTTAGTGTCAATAAATGAATCTACCGCAGCATTGAAAACTGTACAACGTTTCCTTATGGATCTAACCTTCCTGAGCTTTGGACAAATTAGATTAGGTCCATACGTTCCTAAAAAATGTACTCTACAAAAATTGAAGCCAAAGTCAATTACGGACTATTTAAAAATATGATTAGCATGTAAATAAAATTATTATTGCCTAAAAAACGATAATTTGTTAATGAAATTTACTATTTCTTATTAATTTATGATTTTTTGAGCAAGGATATATTTGTAGGTTAATTTATTTAGTTTTTATATCTAACATAGATGGCGCCACTATTATGACGGTTAACACGAAATTTCGGATAACACGAAAAAAATTCCCAGTCCCTTCAATTTCGTGTTAACGAGGTTCGACTGTATATATATATATATATATATATATATAACAAGAAAGTCCAAGAAATATTGCTATTGGAATATATGTATATATATAAATCTTGTATATATATACAAGATATATGTATATATATGCAAGATATATACAAGATATATATATATATATATGCAAGATATATATATATATATATATATATATATATTTCATTAGTCCCCCTTGCATGTTTTATAATCTGGGTTATTGTTGACACTTAATCAAACCAATCAGGAAGCAGAAAATAGTGTTTCACAGTTCCACTGTTTTTCTCTGAAAATCTTAATGAACATGCTAAGAGCTGGCTTCACTTAATTTATATATATTTTTTTATTTTCTTGAAAAAATTGCATGTTATTGTTTTAATAGTAATAGAAAACTTTGGATTTTATGTACTAAAGACAATTTACAAAATATCATTTATTTTTCAGGTTTCAGGACCATGGTCCATTACTGGAATGCTTAGTTAGTCAATTTCCAGCAATGGCCACCCCATGTGGACGTTATTAAAAAAGCAATTTCAGTAATGTTCATAATGCATAATTTTTTTTTATTTTACTGGAAAGCTAAGTAATCAATTTTAATTTTATAAATTGCACTTACCAGAATGTAATAATAATGATTTTCTTTATAAATAGCTGTTTTTATTAATTTCACCTAATTAATAAATTTTTAAAGATTGTAATCAAATTATTTTTTTAACCGTGTCTTGCATACTTTATAATGTGGCAATCAACACCCAATTAGGAAGCAGAGAATAATGTTTAAGGGCACAAGAAAATATGGGGCTCAAGCTCTTCCCATTTAAATAAACACATTTTTTTAAGTCACACAAGTTATTAAAACCCCATTTTCTGTCTTAAATGTTTGATTTTTCATCTCTGACAAAACAACTAGTATGTACATAAAAAATAAATTAATTAATTTATAGTAGCAATGAAACTAGTAAATCTGCTGATCAGGGGGCTCAAATCTCAATTCTGCAATTTTATTTTGAAATAAATTTATTCAGTAATTAAAAAACATTCAACCCACACTTTCATTTATTTGATATTTTTTATATAAATTACTAAAAGTAATATATCAAGCAGTTTTAGGAAGTTTAACTGTTAAGAATAATGGGAAATAAGATTCCATGCACTAGTACTCAAAGACTTATATATTTATATATATATATATATATATTTTTAACTACCCTTCTAAACCCTCCCCCCCCCCCCCCAATGTCTCAATAATTTGATAAAATAATTCTTTGAAATTTAGTATTTTAAACCTTCTATCTAAATTAATTAAAATATTGGTCTTGTGATAATGACAATTGATCTAAACAGTGAATTATTATCATAACTATTTTTTTAATTATTGATATCCTAATTGTTAAATTTATTTGAAAATTGTTATTTTATTTCATTAATATGCTTTCTTTAAATTCTAGTTTTAAATACAATCTTAATATCAATTATCTATTATTTTTTGTGGGGTGTCTATTACTGGAACAGAGAGTGTCCCATTACTGGCACAGAGGGTGTGTGTCTATTACTGGAATTTAGGTTGAATTTATTTCTGATTTTAGTTAATTCATTTCTGTTATTTACAATTAAATTTCGATTCACATTGGGAAATGTGACTATGATCATGATTAAATATTGTTGGTAGATTAATATAATAATTATAACTATTAATTAAAAAATAATTTTTAAAGAAATTCTTTAAGGGTGCCCATTACTGGCACATCTACCCTATATATATATATAAAGGTATGGTTTAATTTTTAAACAGCAGATAAAGCTGTTTGCATTTTATAATGCAATTTTCTTGAAAAGGGGTGGGGGGGGGGGTGCGACACAGCATGTGTGTCCCGGGTTCCACTTAAGAGGAGGTCATAGACCCAGGAATACCGTGATCACAAATGAGTATCTGTTTGTTTTGAAGTCTCTTTACTTGAAAACGGGGATGATTGCGCTTCATAGGATAAGAAGGGTAACAATCCAGGAATGTTAACTTTCTTCCACTCAACGAAATCTTCAAGTGAAAATAAACTGATGATGAAAGGCAGGAATGTAACAATTTTTCGACTCATTAGATAACTTACACTAAAACCTTCAAAATGGCATCTCAGCTCATTTTCCATATTTTTGGAATCTTATCATTTTTCCACTCACTCTTTGAATTACATTTTAGATACCATTTGCAATTTAGACCTGTAAATTAAAATTTAAAAAATATGTAAATGTCCTTGATCGGTTATAAACTTAGCGGGGAATTTAAAAGGTCTTTAAAATGAGTATCTGGTTGAAGAGAGACATCTGCCAGATTCTCAGACATCAAAAATTCAAAATATAGTTACACCTGGAAATGAAGTATACTGGTATTTTAAGAGAAAAGTTATTTTTCCAGTTGTCTTTTGTGAGGAAAGTTGAATTTCGCATGCCAGCATTGTATAAATTTTACACTTTACGAAATTGTTTTCTCTATTTTTCTCATACGTTATTTCTAATGCCAACTTTAAAATACTTCGTTAAAATAATTTAAAAGAAGTAGCAATGAAACTTCTGTTAATTTTTTTATATAAAAAAAACTCTGTTATTCTTTTAAAAAAAAGTCCCATACATATAATTAATTAATTTTCAATAGCGAAATTACCACCGAAACTATTGAAGATTAAATACGTGAATTTTCATATTGCTAACAAAGCATATAACCAACAGAGTGAAAAATGTCTAGGCCGGGACTCGAACCCGTATTCTTGGTATAACGCAACAATGCTCTACCATTGAGCTACCAAGATGACAAACAGTCTGGTTATAAATGATTCTTTAAATCACTAAAATATATTGCTGTCTGAGGTTTCTAATGATAAAGAACTTTTTTCGGAATCATAGATAACTCGGAAGACGTTAGTGCATATTTTCATTCGTTGTTATATTATATTTTCTTAGAATTATAAACATTTGGCTATATTCTTTACAGTGTATAGAGCGATTGCGATTTTGTGTATTATTGCTATTACATTTTAGGCCCCAGCTATGTTTATTACAGTACAATTAATAATAAACGTTACGTAAGTATCCGTAGCAAGTTATAAAACCTGAAAGATTGGCGTATTTTTATAGAGTGGACAACTTTGAAGATTTCCAGACGCGGAAAATTCAAAACACAGCTATACCTAGACATGGAATAGACTGTATTCTAGGAAAAAGTTATTTTTCCTGTCGAATTTACCTAAATATGTGAGGAAGGACGAATTTCGTATGCCTGTTGCATCATATGTTACATAAAATAGTAATTCTTTTGTTTGCAGTGACAAGTTATTTTTGAATATCTGACTTTTTTTTTTTTTCTATAACAATCGCATGCGCGCACTGGAATTTTGCCAAAATAAGTTATTCTACTAAACGAGATATTCCATTAACTTGGATCACATTATCTTACTTTAGAATAAACATAAATATAAGTATAATATAAATTACCTTTAAAAGTCCAATCAAGACATCGTCTATATAATAATAGCGCAAATCACGTGACTGACTTAAACAGATACGGAACAACCACTTCGCGTTTCATATGCCAGTCGGCTATTTTTTCTCAAAAATTTTTTTTCGCATAAAACTGGATAAAAGTCATATTTTTAGAAAGATCGTTAAAAAATAATAATTTTTGAGAGAGGAGCTACCTTCTAAAATATATTTGAAGTTATGGGCATTTAAAATTTCATTTCTAACGCAAACAAAAAAAAAAAAAAAAAAAAAAAAAAAAAAAACCGCTTAAAAGGGTATTGAATTGATTGTGATTTTTTTCTTTCCAAACCCATGATAAACAATACGCACTTTGTTCACGTGCATAGAATAAAATCAGAAAATACCTTTGACGTTATTTGCCTATGAACCAATGAAGTCCGGTTTCAGTTTTAGAAGTGAAGTTTTAGTTCAACTCAATTTTCTGCGTATTAATTTCTGAAATTGAAAAACAGAGAATTATGCGAGAAATGGCTGTTAAAGGGCTCTTACTAGTAGCTTGCTGAAAATTATCACAGCGGAAAAAAATATTTTGAAATTTTTTTGCTCTGCTGATAATCTTCGTTGTTTTAAAGTAATTTTCTGACAAATAAAAGATAAATTCTTTTAATTCGTTAAATACATGTTTGTTATTTTAACTAATAAACTGTAAAATAAAAAATATATACGTATTTATCTCATTCAAAAAACTAATCATTAAAATGAAAATGAAAATTTGGGTTATTTTAAAATACACTTTCATTAATGTTTGAAAAGAAAAGAAAACAAAATCAATAAGTAATTAAAGATTTGTTTCTGGGAAGAAAAAATTAACATAAAAATGTAAAATTAGGGAAAGTATTTCCTCATTCAGACAGTGATTTGGATTCAACTCATTTTTCATGTCACATGGCGACTACCCAAATAACACAGATTGTTAGCCTATCGTTGGCACATTGTGGAAACCTTTGGGAAATGGCAGTATTGATATATGCGAACAATAGCAAACTGAGCCCTCTCTGATTTGGAGCGTTTGATTTGGATTCTGAACAGTTAACGGTTGGACCATTGTTCGGCCATTGTTGGCAAATGATTCGATATTCAATAGTACAGCAAGGCAAAGTTTTTTTTTTTTTTTTTTTTTTTTTTTTTTTCTGTGGTAAATTGGTGGTGTGGTAAAATTTGCTGTTGGAAAATTGGACAACAATTTTCCAACATTGCTCCAACGATTTTGTGCTAAGGGTACAGCATCCACAATTGACTGCACATTTTGGTTATGGTATTATAAGGATTTCTATGAAACAATAAATGAATGGCTTAAAAAAAATCATTAAAAATTCTAAATTTGAATGTCAGAAAAGAAAGAAAATACGATAACCACCACGAATTTGAAAATATTTCTATAACGGAACTTGATTTAGAATATGTAGTATATATTAAGGAAAGATTTTTAACTCAGAAGTAATAAATTACAATGAGTTGAAACAGTCAGAATGTATTTAACTAGCATTACAATTAGCAGAGATTATGTATGATTAATTCCATCAAAAAAATTTAAACTATCAAAAATTTTTTTATTTGTAACGAAAAAATGCTTATGTTACTGCAAAAATAAAATCTGTTTCTTTAATGGTAGAAACCTATCAACAAAGATTATAGTAAACACTTCCTTTTTTTTCCGAGTAAAACATTTTTTAATAGTCTGATATTGTATTTTACTTAAAAAAAAGAAAGTTTACTAAAAAATAGATTTTTTTTTTCGTAAAAAGAACGGTATTTTACTATCAGTTTTGTCCTGTAAAATTAAAAAATATTTCAATGTTAATAATATGCTAAAAAACCATCAAATTAGTTATGTAAAGACATCTGTGCAATGTTAAACTTTTTAAGAAATTACACATTATTTTCTTTTCGTATAGAAGCTTTTAGTTTCTTAGAATACAAACAATTTAGAAATCGGACGCCCAGTTGGAATACTTTGATATGGGTTATCATATTTTGAATTCCTCCAATTTCAAAATACGAACTTCAGTTGCCTCTGGGAATAAAAGAGCAGTTTCATTCATGCTACTCCTTTTCCGTTTGTTTTTTTCGTTTTTTTCTATTTCTTTTTTTTTTAATACTAGAAGAAACAAATAAGAAAACGAAAAAATATTTCTGAATAGAGAAAATTCAAAACGAACAAAGCTAAACTTCCATACTGAATTTCGAAACACTTTTTCCAAAAATAACAGATATGCTTGCAGGTGAACGAATTGGTTCGTACCTGCCGCTGCCAACGTCAGGAAACAAATAATGACTCTTTATTTTATGAAATATTCACTGTACTGAACATTTGTGGCATCTATGATTCATAACGTCTGCAAAGAATTTTCTCCTGCATTATGCCTTACATTTTTGGAATATTTCTGTAATTTATTCGTGGAAATGCCCATCTTTCTTTGAATTTTAATGTAAGATCTTTAACAGATGTTAGAATACCAAAACATTTATTATAAATGCGTTATCTGTATATATTTACCTTATTGGACAAGTTATTTTATTTTTTTATATATATTAGGTAGTTTTCGTAAGAAATACTACCTATTACATTCTCCCCTATGTTAGGATTTCTGGAAAGTTTTTGCAGATCTACGCCGATCATGACTCCCAGAACCCAAAACCACCCCCAGTTCAAAACTTTATCTATCTATCTATCTATCTGTTTATATCACTCTTTTATGGACACGATAACTTCAATAATTCTGCACAAATCTCTTCTAAACTGATACATAACATGAAAAGGCGTAAAGTCTCGGTCAAGTTCGTTAACGGGCAAAATTGAACCAAGGGGGGCGAAACGGGGGAAGGCTTTTTGGGAAAACAGAAAAAAACCATAACTTCTTAATTATGATACGTATTGAATCCTTTTAAAGTTATTATTATTTCTAGGAAAAGGAACCCATTTACCGGGAAAAAAAATAAAAAATCCCTGCCGGCTCCGCCTACAGACACAGGTATATTTCGAAGGGGCGGTCCCAACTACCGCATCATGGCAAAAATGTCATTTCTTCTGAAATTCCCAATAAACAGGCGCCCCACGGTCTACGTCTTCGAAATCTACCTGCGCCTGTAGGCCGAGCCGTCAGAGATTTTTTTTTTTTTTACGTATAACGTACTTCGGATGCCATTAATTAAACCATACCTTCCCCAACACGGAAATCTCAGCACAACTGACCATTCTACTATTGAATAAAATTTGAGTTGAAAGTTTTCGAACTGTGTGAAAAAATGTCTAGGCAGGGAGTCGAACTTGAAACCTTTCACCAACGTTCTCCGAACAAAGCTAACCTGGGAAACTTCTGATTTTATTATTTTAAATTCTCATTTAATGAACTTATTTTTGCCAAAAAGTTAAAAATATTTTTTGTTTGAATATGGTTTCTAAGTTTATTTCTCAATATTGGAGGTAGAGAAAAAATGCCGTTTGTGCTCATTTCGTAGGTGAATTTTTGTACAAATAAATAAATAAACTGCCAAATTAAATAACTTGGTCATCAGTTTCGCATTTGTCAAGCCCTGTCATAAATTATGTGTTGATTTTTCACTGATCGAAAACAATAAGCATCCTTGATGTTCTCAATTCCAAACAGGCTACTTTCTGACACATTTTTAAATTCATTTTTGTTCGCAAATGCATGAAATTGCCAGCTATTATTATTCAAAAATTATGAAATCGAAACATTATTTCCATTTTTTTTTCGTAAAGGAAAAATATCATTCAGAAGATTGCCAAAATCGGCGTTTTGAACCGAATCCCCGACGCGGCAGCCAGAGAAGAGAAAAACGTGTCGTCATGTGACCAGAATCACTTATAACTCGAAAAGTAAATTTATTCATCGAAAAAAGGAAAACTCATTTCGATTCCAAATCGCTTTTCCATAGTCAGGCCAACCAATCTTACACATTTGCGTTAAAAAAAAAAAAAAAAAAAAAAAAAAAAGAGTGAAATTGTGTCAGAAAGTTTCTCGTTGTTGAGCAGGTCATTTCAGAACCACCTTAATAAAAATCTCATTGGCTAAAACGTAACAATTTTTACAGATCATTCTATGATAGTATTTTGAAATAAAAGTAAAAATATATTTTTTAAATACTCTTTTATAAGTATTCAATGTTTATCTTCAAAATTACGTCTGTTTTCAATGACTGCAATTCATGTTTATTCCAAAAAATTTCGTTACAATGCTCTAATTCGGCGTGGGCCCCGAATATTGAAAATTCATCGCTTTGATTTACCCTTGATAGAAATCGCAAACTAGTGAATTAAAAAACATAATTTTTCGCTGTTTCGTTTTTAAGATATGGCAACACGAACGAAAAAACTTTATTTAAACTATCTGTTCAGGATTTCTAGATGGTTTTCTTAAAGTATAATCCTAATTTAAAAATTATTAAACTATTAGATGATAAAAAAATATTTAAACAAATATTTCACACTTTATTTTTTATTTGTATTTTCTACTTTTAGTATTTAAAAAACTTCGCTTTTGAAATTTCAAAGTAATTTTTTTTTTTTTTTTTTGCGAGAATGTGGTATAGCACGTAGATTAACTCTATTGTTATTGTAACTCGTAAACAGTTGTAACCATAAAGATTATTTAGTGACCTACGTCCGGCAAATGGAAAAATGTCTTAAAAATAATTTATATTTAAGTTCTAAATGTAATAAAATGTTGTATTGTCTTTGGAAACACACCTATGTACATATTTCTTTATAATTCTAGCCTGTCAGGAAGTAAGTGAAAATTGTATTTAAAAAATCCATCTTTACATTACATGAACTAAGTTAAGTTGAATAAAAGAAAGTAAAAAATCAGATTGCAACGTTGAATCATCAAAATAATCTAAGTAAGTCACACCTGTGTACATAATTTTTATAATTCTAGCCTATGAGGAAGTAACTGAAAATTTGATTAAAAATTCTCATATATACAGTAACCAAGTTAAGTTAAATAAAAGAATGCAAATAATCAGAATGCAACTTTGAATAATCTAAAGTAATCTAAGTAAGTCACACCTCTGTACATACTTTTTATAATTCTAGCCTAATAGGAAGTAAGTGAAAACTTCATTAAAACAACCCATCTTTACATATATGAACTAAAAGTAAAGTTAAATAAAAGAATGTAAAAAAATAAGATTGCAACTTTGAATAATCTAAGTAAGTCGCACCTGTGCACATATTTTTTTTTTTTATTCTAGTCCATGCGGAGGTAAGTGAAACTTTGATTTAAAAAATCCATCTTTATATATATCATATATTCTAATACGAGCAAATCTTGTGGGTGGTTATATATATATATATATATATATATATATATGTTAAAAGTCATTCATAAATTAAAATTTTCATGTGGGCAAATTCTATAATTGTTGTTATGATTATATGGAGTTAATATTATTGGGGTTGTAACAAAAGTTAAAATTATCAAGGATGTTACAATGGGTTAATCAATACAATATAATATTAATAAGTTAAACATATTTAATTTTAGTAAATATTAAATATTTATTAAATATAGTACACTAATAAACATATCTCTTAGTTTTATATTATTTATTTTATTTTATTATTAGATCATTTAATTTAATTAATATTTATGTATTTTATATATTTTTTTCATGGTAGATATTATTTAAATAGCTGGATTTAAATTATAATAAGTGCATTACCATATTGAATAATCTATGTTATTTCTAAGTATAATACTAATTTATAAAATGAAAGCATCATATGGATTCTACATTAATGTTTGGGTTAAATTAAGATATATTTTAAATGGGTTAGATAAAATATAAATTATATTATACTAGTAACTCTTATTCTCTATATATATATCATTAATATTAACTAGTAAAATTAATATATTTACACGACATTACAGCTGCATATAAGTAATTATACATACAATATTAAAGTTTTAGTAGAATATCTGTACACCAGATGTCAGCAGCAATGTATTTGATAGTATGCTAAAATAGTCTAATATTTTTACAATAGATAGCAGTAGTATAGCTTATTTAAAATATTAAAACTTGGAAATTTAGTATGGAGGTAATAATATCTATGAAATACTTTCAAATTATCAAGTAATATTATATATTTTAATTCATTAAATTAAAATTAAAATAAAATAATTAATGGTTTTTATTTATATGTATATCATAATTTTTTTCTTCTACATTTTTTTAAAATGTTGTAAACTATTTAGTTAAATAAAAATAACTGTAACTGTAGGTTACAATTTATGATCTGAAGGATTCTCTATTTAACTGTGAATTTAACCTCTTCTTTTGGATACAACTTTGTACATGTGCTCACAATATACTAAATATCTTGGGATATTATTAATATAAGTAATATATATATTTTTTAATTTTTTTTCACACTCCTTTTCAAATTGTATGTATAATTTATAATATTCCATTGTAAAGGTCTTGTTATTCAATATTGTTTCAGCGATTGTTCGGGCAAGATATGGCACTATATTTAGCAAAAGCTGGTGTCATATACAGAAAACAATCGTTCTTTGCTTATAAATGTTATTTTCTTGCCCTTGAAAAAGTAAATTACTTTATAAGCTTTTATTTGTGTATATACTCGTGTGGTTTATATTTCATTCCTTATTTTCTATTTATTTAATTTTTTTTTTCTTCTTCTTAATTTGAATTAATAATGTTACTTTTATTAGGACTACAATTTTAATTTGTAAATTGACAGGGCTCTTTGGTATCGGGATTTCAGTGTATGTGGTCAGTTTCTTATGTTTCAATGGTTAAATTTTACTTAAAGTTTTATATATATATATATATATATATATATATATATATATGCAAAAATTATCTTAAAAACGGCTCTAACGATTTTGACGAAATTTCGTATCCTACCGTTTTGGGGCACCAGAAAACCATTGGGCTAGGTCACATGCTCGAGAAAATTCGATTAGTGGGTCATTTTGGGACATTTTGGGTCATGGTCTAGCTAATTGTATCTAAAAAACGGTTCAAACGATTTTGACGAAATTTTGTCTCCGACCATTTTCGGGCATGAGAAGTCAATTGGGCTGGGTCACATGTTCGAGAACTTTCGATTAGTTGGTCATTTTTGGGTCAACGCGGGTCAAATTAATTTTATCTAAAAAACGGCTCTAACGATTTTGATTAAATTTTGTGTCCTACGAGTTTCGAGCACGATAAAAGCATTGGGCTAGGTCGCATGTCCGAGAAAATTCGATTAGTGGGTCATTTCTGGGTCATTGTGGGTCAAGATCTAAAAAGCGGCTCAATTTACACTAAATTTTGCATCCAATGGTTTTCGGGCACGAGAAGACTGTTGGGCTAGGTCACATGTTCGAGAAAATTCAATTAGTGGGTCATTTTGGGTCATGGTCAAGCTAATTGTATCTAAAAAACGGTTCAAACGATTTTGACGAAATTTTGTATCCGACCATTTTCGGGCATGAGAAGTCAATTGGGCTGGGTCACATGTTTGAGAACTTTCGATTAGTGGGTCATTTTTGGGTCAACGCGGGTCAAATTAATTTTATCTAAAAAAAGGCTCTAACGATTTTGATTAAATTTTGTGCCCTACGAGTTTCGAGCACGATAAAAGCATTGGGCCAGGTCGCATGTCCGAGAAAATTCGATTAGTGGGTCATTTCTGGGTCATTGTGGGTCAAGATCTAAAAAGCGGCTCAATTTACACTAAATTTTGCATCCAATGGTTTCCGGGCACGAGAAGACTGTTGGGCTAGGTCACATGTTCGAGAAAATTCAATTAGTGGGTCATTTTGGGTCATTTTGGGTCATGGTCAAGCTAATTGTATCTAAAAAACGTTCCAAACGATTTTGACGAAATTTTGTATCCGACTATTTTCGAGCACGAGAAGACTATTGGGCTGGGTCACATGTTCGAGAACTTTCGATTAGGGGGTCATTTTGGGGTCAAAGCGGGTCAAATTAATTTTATCTAAAAAACGGCTCTAACGATTTTGATTAAATTTTGTATTTTACGAGTTTCGGGCACGCGAAAATCATTAGACTAGGTCACATGTTCGAGAAAATTCGATTAGTGGGTCATTTCTGGGTCATTGTGGGTCAATATCTAAAAAGCGGCTCAATTTACACTAAATTTTGCATCCTATGGTTTTCCGGCACAAGAAGACTGTTGGGCTAAGTCACATGCTCGGGAAAATTCAATTAGTGGGTCATTTTGGTCATGGGTCATGATATTTGAACTCAAATTTAATTTTGACCGAGCATAGCTCGGTCTTCCCTGCTCGTAAACCAATAAAGAATGTAAAAAATCAGATTGCAACTTTCAATAATCTAAGTAAGTCGCAACTGTGCACATATTTTTTTTAGGTAGATTTCGTAAGAAATACTACCTATTACATTCTCACCTAAGTTGGAAATTTTGAAAAATTTTTGCAGATCTACGCCGATCATGACTCCCAGAACCCAAAACCACCCCCAGTTCAAAACTTTATATATCTATCTATCTATCTATCTATCTATGTCACTTTTTTCTGACCACGATAACTGGAAAAATTCTGGATTAATCTTTTACAAACTGATACATAAAATCAAGGGGCATAAAATCTCGGTCAAGTTCGTTAATGGGCAAAATCGAACCAAGGGGGGGAGGGTGGGGGGGGGGGGCTTTTTGTGAAAACAGAAAAAACCCCATAATTTCTTAATTATGATACGTATCGAATCCGTTTAAAGTTATTATTACTTCTAGGAGAAGGGTCGAAAATGTATGTATGACAGATTTTTGATATTATTAAAAATGGCCCCAAGGGGGGGAAAAAAGGGGGGTTTTAAGAGAAAAAAAATCATAGCTCCGTCAATTCCCAAGATATCAAATTCGCGTAAATTTATTATTAATCCTCTTAATATTATCTAAAACTTTTATATTGACAAGTGTTTTATAGGACCAACCGTTATAGCAAAAAAAAATTAAAAACAAAAAAATCCCTGCCGGCTCCGCCTGCAAACAAGTTATTTTTCGAAGTAGGCGGTTCCAACTCCCGCATCTTTTCGAAACTGATACATAAAATCAAGGGGCATAAAATCTCGGTCAAGTTCGTTAATGGACAAAATCGAACCAAGGGGGGGGGGGGGGGGATGGGGGGGCTTTTTGTGAAAACAGAAAAAAAAAACCATAATTTCTTACTTATGATACGTATCGAATCCGTTTGAAGTTATTATTACTTCTAGGAGAAGGGCCGAAAATTTATGTATGACAGATTTTTGATATAATTAAAAATTGCCTTAAGGGGGGGGGGGAGGGGGGTTTAGAAGAAAAAAATTCTTAACTTCGCCAATTCTCAAGATTTCAAATCCGCTTAAATTTATTATTAATCCTCTTAATATTATTTAAAACTTTTATATTTACAAGTTTTTTATAGGACCAACCGTTATAGCAAAAAAAAAAAAAATAAATAAAAAAAAAAAAATCCCTGCCGATTCCGCCTGCAAACAAGTTAGGTTTCGAAGTAGGCGGTTCCAACTGCCGCATCATCGTAAAAAGGTCATTTCTTCCGCAATTCCCGACAAACAGGCGCCCCACCGTCTGCGTCTTCGAAATCTACCTGTGCCTGTAGGCCGAGCCGTCAGGGATTTTTTAATTCTAGTCCATGCGGAGGTAAGTGAAACTTTGATTAAAAAAATCCATCTTTATATATATAAACCAATAAAGAATGTAAAAAATCAGATTGCAACTTTCAATAATCTAAGTAAGTCGCACCTGTGCACATATTTTTTTTTAAATTCTAGTCTATGAGGAGGTAAGTGAAACTTTGATTTAAAAAATCCATCTTTATATATATATAAACCATTAAGTTAAATAAAGAATGTAAAAAATCAGATTGCAACTTTGAATAATCTAAGTAAGTCACACCTGCGTACATAATTTTTATAATTCTAGCCTATGAGAAAATAATTGAAAATTTGATTAAAAAATTCGATCTTTACATACACGAACCAAGTTAAATTAAATAAAAGATTTTAAAAAATCAGATTGCAACTTTCAATAATCTAAGTAATCTAAGTAAGTCACACTTAGAAGTCATAGTACATATAGTACATATTTTTTATAATTCTAGGCTATGAGGAAGTAAGTGAAAGTTTATTAAAAAATTCGATCTTTACATACATGAACCAAGTTAAATTAAATGAAAGATTTTAAAAAATCAGATTGCAACTTTCAATAATCTAAGTAAGTCACACCTCTGTACATAATTTTTATAATCCTAGCCTGTTAGGAAGTAAGTGAAAACTTTATTAAAACAATCCATCTTTACATACATGAACTAAGTTAAATTAAATAAAAGAATGTAAAAAAATAAGATTGCAATTTTCAATAATCTAAGTAATCTAAATAAGTCACAAATGTGTACATAATTTTTATAATTCTTGCCCATGAGGAAGTAAGTGAAAATTTATTAAAAAATTCGATCTATACATGAACCAAGTTAAATTAAATAAAAGATTTAAAAAAATCAGATTGCAACTTTCAATAATCTAAGTAAGTCACACCTCAGTACAAAATTTTTATAATTCTAGCCTAATAGGAAGTAAGTGAAAACTTCATTAAAACAACCCATCTTTAGATACATAAACAAAGTTAAGTTAAATAAAAGAATGTAAAAAATTAGATTGCAACTTTGAATAATCTAAGTAAGTCGCACCTGTGAACATATATATATTTTTTTAAATCTAGTCTATGAGGAGGTAAGTGAAACTTTGATTAAAAAAAATCCATATTTAGATGTGTAAACCATTAAGTTAAATAAAGAATTTAAAAAATCAGATTGCAACTTTGAATAATCTAAGTAAGTCGCACCTGTGCACATATTTTTTTAAAATTCTAGCCTATGAGGAGGTAAGTGAAAATTTGATTAAAAAATTCGATATTTACATACACGAGCCAAGAAATTAAATAAAACATTTTAAAAAATCAGATTGCAACTTTCAATAATCTAAGTAATCTAAATAAGTCACAAATGTGTACATAATTTTTATAATTCTAGCCTATGAGGAAGTAAGTGAAAATTTATTAAAAAATTCGATCTTTACATACATGAACCAAGTTAAATTAAATAAAAGATTTAAAAAAATCAGATTGCAACTTTCAATAATCTAAGTAAGTCACACCTCTGTACAATTTTTTTTTTTATTCTAGCCTATGGAGGAGGTAAGTGAAAATTTGATTAAAAAAATCAATTTTTACAAAAATGAACCAAGTTTACTTAAATAAAAGAATGTAAAAAAAATAAGATTGCATCTTTGAATAATTTAAGTAATCTAAGTAAGTCACTACATAATTTTTTTAAATTCTAGCCTATGAGGAGGTAAGTGAAACTTTGATTAAAAAATTTCATCTTTATATATATAAACCAAGTTAAGTTAAATAAAGAATGTAAAAAATCATATCGCAATTTGAATAATCTAAGTAAGTTACACCTGTGTACATACTTTTTATAATTCTAGCCTATGAGGAAATAAGTGAAAATTTGTTTAAAAAATTCCATCTATATACATGAATAAAGTTAAATTAATTTAAAAAAATGTAAAAAATCAGATTGCAACTTTGAATAATTTAAGTAATCTAAGTAAGTCCCAACACATTTTTTATAATTCTAGCCTATGAAGAAATAAGTTAATATTTGATTAAAAATTCCATCTTTACATATATGAACCATGTTAAGTTAAATAAAGATTGTTAAAAAATGAGATTGCAACTTTCAATAATCTAAGTATTTTTTTTTTTTCTCTTTCTTAAAATTGAGGGACTGCTTGATCATAGTAAAACAGGATAAATTATTTGTAGGTTATTAAAATATGTTATATACATATGTTTATTTTAATTCTTTTTAGGACAAAAAAAGAGACAAAACTACAATGTAGTGTTTTATACTAAATAAATGCGATATCTCCATTATGTATATAGGAATAAATTTTTGAATTATTTACTACCAATCTTTGAACAAGAGTAATGTTGTAGGAAAGCGGTTTTTCATGCTATCAAATATTCAGTGCGAATAGAACATCAATTATTCAAAAGATTCCTTCTCAGTGTACCTTGAATTTTTCGAATACTATAAAACTAGGTTATTAAAGAAAAACAAAATATTGATAATATAGCAGTTTCATGTAACGATAATGTCAAATTAAATGCACATTTTAACAGACTTTGCCTTCTTCTTAACTCTTTCGTGTCCGATTATTTTGTTTAATTTTGAGCAAAAATTAAATTTCAGTTTAAGAATTTAAAAATAGGACAAAAATTAAAGTTCAGTTAAAGAATTTAAAAATAGCTATCTAAAGGGCAAAAATTAAAGTTTATTGAAATCTAACGATAGTATATATATGTCAGTAGTAATTTTTACATTTTTTTATTATCTTATCTTGGTGTTTATATGAAAAGATGGAATTTGTAATCGATTTTTGACCCACTACCTGATAGGCTAGAATTATAAAAATTATGTAGATAGGTGTGTACATAATTTTTATAATTCTAGCCTATGAGGAAATAAGTGAATATTTGATGCATTTTTCCGTTAGCCTGGCGCAAGGATTAAATCGTCAAACATTCTTTACGGTTACAATTGTTTACGAGTTAGAACAGCAAAAGAGTTAATGAAGCGCCAAACGACGCTCGTCAAAATAGGCCAACTGGCTGTGAAAATGTAACGACGAAATATTTTAAACACTAAAAAGTAGAAAATATAAATAAATAATCAATAATGTAATATATATATATATATATATATATATATATATATATATATATATATATATATATATATATATATATATATATATATATATATATATTTAAATACTCTTTTATCATTTAATAGTTTAATATTAAGAGCCTATCAGTCACGCGAAAAAACGCTCCCGCTATGTTAAGTCTATAGGAAGGTTATCGCGCGATTTCTCGCTGGCATTTTAATATTTTTAAATGATTTTTTTTTTGCATAGGATAGTTGAGGTCGATCTCTAACGTTGTTAGTTTTTACTTTTTTGATTTTGGTTCCAGTTTTTTTTTTATATAAGGGTAATTTCACTTTCAGAACCGGTTCCAACCGATTCCAAAATTGAAAATGTCCGCTTATAAAAAAAAACCGTAACCAAAATCGAAAAAGTAAAAACTAACAACGTTAGAGATCGACCTCAACTATCCTATGCAAAAAAAATCATTTAAAAATATTAAAATGCGAGCGAGAAATCGCGCGATATACCTTCCCATAGACTTAACATTAGCGGGAGCGTTTCTTCGCGTGACTAGCGTAGGCTCTTAATGAAATTATAATTCTATGGTGCGAAAACAGATTAGAAATCCTGAATAGATAGTTAAAATAATGCTTTGTTTCCTTCCCTGTTGCCACATCTTAAAAAAGAAACAGAAAAAAAAAATGTTTTATATATATATATATATATATATATATATATATATATATATATATATATATATATATATATTCTATTTATTTAATTTTTTTTTTCTTCTTCTTAATTTGAATTAATAATGTTACTTTTATTAGGACTACAATTTTAATTTGTAAATTGACAGGGCTCTTTGGTATCGGGATTTCAGTGTATGTGGTCAGTTTCTTATGTTTCAATGGTTAAATTTTACTTAAAGTTTTATATATATATATATATATATATATATATATAATTATTATTTAGTTTGCGCTTTCTATCAAGCGTTTTCTGCCCGATATTTTTTCCTTCCTTTGAAGTTGGGGAAGAAAATAAAATCACAAATGTTTATCATAATAATAATATCTAAAATAATTTTGTATATCATTAGCTTTAATTTTAAGACTCTTCCTGTCAAAATAAGCCCCACCAGTGGCTGAGAGTTTCTGCTCTCGAAGCTGGTAGACGGGAGGTGCTGGGTTCGATCCCAATCGCGCCCGTCGGTCTAATCGTTCGGAGTTTTCGTGGTTTTCTTCGAGCCGTGGATTTATCCATGCGTAAATACGGGTTAGGTTCCCTTAGAAAGACCCCCACGAAAGGCACTCCCCCCGGGCCTATATCCCTCGTGTTGATAATTGGCCGTCATAAATCAACCCAACCCATTCTGTCAAAATAAAAGAGCTGCATATTCGTGTGTTTAATTTTTCACAACAATTCATTATTTTAAGTTTTTTCTTTTACTCAAAATAGCATTCTAAAATGAGAAATTTTGTTAATTCCTTGTTATTCATTAACACCTTCTTGAAAATCCCATCTCCGGACGAAATGCGTAATGTATACCTAATCCGTTAAAACTATCCGAGATCACAACAATAAAGTTTTACATTGGAAACTTGGAATATATCCCAAAAATATCGATATCGACATCAGTATTATATATATATGAAAGTATTATCTCATTTTATGAAGTTCGTAGTCACAAAGTGACTCCTTCCCATCGAAATAAGTGGGAAAGGATCTATTGATAAACTTTTATTTAAAAGAAAGTCATCGTAGCTGAAAACTTAAAAGGTCCATAAGATAATATATAAAAACTAGATATGGGTTTGAAATTTTAACTGGTGTCGTTTTCAATATCATTTGTTTAGAAAACTTATGAAATAGTTGGGGTAAGCAGTGTTAGTGAATCAAAAAGGTGAAGTTAAAATAAAATAACGGGTTTACACTTGTAATGAAATACAGTAAAGCACCATTTATAGGTTTTCTTATTTATACATCTTTTACACTTATACGTCACTTCAGTGCTGCCCCGATTCATCCCTATGTATTTTAGTGTTGTAATGTTTCGTTTATACGACGCATAAAATCGGTTTATACGTCGTTTCTTTCCAGCCGTAAAAGATTTTATCAGAAAATTTCCCAAAAATTTCCCACAGCGTCGTTCTTTTTTTCTTTTTGCTAGCAATATTTGGGGAAAGATGAAGGACAAAAAACACGTGTAACTGCTACAGGGGTTATTTCAAGTTTGTGGAACCTGTGGAGATGGTGGGACGAAAAGAATGGACAGTGGATGGTCTGCTCACGAGACAAGTTTGAGATTAGTAAACGTCGCTTCATTTCCGATTTCGTTGTAATTTAGAACACGTTTGAGTTCGATTTATATTTTTTCTTTTGGTCTCTTTTGAACTCTTAACATGTTCGACGACGATTAAATATTATTTTAATTAAAATCTGTTTGTACGTTCCATAATGGAATTTAAAAAAGTGCAACTGATATAAGGTTTGATAATTCTCACTTTTATTTTTCAATTTTAGAAATGATTATTTATTTATTTATTATTATTTCTTTTTATGTTTTAACTTTTTTCAATATATAGTGTATCTTAAACTATCGAAAATGGTAGCAAAATTAAATTTGTATTATTGCAGCATTATATTTCTACAGTCAAAGATTTTATATCTTCGGCGACTACAATTTCGATTGTACGTCTTTCTCAGTTATACGTCGTTTTAGAACGTTCCCTTGAAAGACGTATAATCAGTGCTTTACAGTATAATGAAAATCTTTTAAACAAATTTACCATGCAATGAAATTGCAATTACGCAATAATCAGTTCAATCACAATCACAAAAAGTTTTGTTTTCTCACAGTACCATTTTTTAAAATTATTTTTTTCTTTGAATATTTAAGGGGGTGGGGGTGGGGCACAGCCGTCCCCTGCAGACACCAGCTCTTGCCTATGTCTATGCTGATTATGCATTATCACATCCTATGGATGTTAAAAAAAACATAGTGAGAAATTCTCTGTCATGATGTCTCATATTATCTGGAATATGATGGACTTCTTCCTTAATTGAGTTTTGGGAGTGGTTCCTCGAATTCTTCCGAAAATATTAGAAAATAGTATTTTATTAACATTATTTGAAAAGTATCAAACAAGCTCGCAAGAATCCACTGTGACTAAAACTAGTTTTTCAGTAATAATAATAGCAATGCTGAAAATGTCTATGAGATCTATGAGATTTCATAACAATATAAAGATTAAATTATTAAATTAAAATAATTTTATTATTATTTAACTTTCAAATTAAATATTAGATATTTAACAGAAAATAAGTTCAATTGTATTGCTAAAAAAAAAAAAAAAAAAAAAAAAAAACATAACTTTGTAGAAATCCATTTTCAGCAATTGCTGTCCATATCCGATAATGTGTGCGAAGTATTTCATGTAGTCCTGTATGCAATTTACGGAATTTATACACACCACCTAATACGCTCAAAATTAGATCAGTTTAAAAATGCAAGAATGCAAATGTATACCGCAGTTGAAAATGCACTTTCAGTCCTTTAACTGACTTATTTTGTGTATCTCTGTAAATGAACGATAAATGCTATGCACGCTATAATCTATAGAAAAGGTTCAATGGGTTGCGTAAACTTTTTAGTTTTAGCTCCGCGTGATCTTTTTAATTTTAACTTCGCTGAGAGAGGGGTCACGTGACATGGTTTTTCAATATTTTATTGTAACTGCTTGATGTAAAAACTCGTTGAATTGTTGATTTTATTTTATTATTGTAATTTATTTTTGTGATGTGGCAACTTTATATTTTATCGTTTTAATTTTAAAGAAAAAGTAGATGTTCTAGAAGTTTTTTTAATATGTAGTTGCAATGCGAAGATGTAATGTTATTAGAGAGATGTTTCTGGATTTGTTTTGTTGAAATAAATATCTACTTTTGTAAAAACTGGAGATCTTTATTAATTCTTCAAACAGGCGGAAACATCGGGTAGATGTTTGGACCTGAGTATGATTATTTTAGCTGTTTTTAAATAGAGTTAGAGTAGAGTTGAACTTTATTTCTTCTGCAACATTTACCCAATGCATTTCGGTGATTTGGTTATGTTTGAAGTATCATAACGTCATTAAAATGTACCGAAAACAATTTTTTTCATCAGATCATAATGGAATGGAATCCTTTTGTGTGTCCCTGTAAACGAACTATAAATGTTACTTATTCTATACTCCTGTGAAAGCCTGTTGTAGTCCATCTCAATTATATATATCAATCTCATTATGTTTGAAATATCGTAACACCAATAAAATGCACCACAAACAATTTCTCCCCATAGACCGTAATGTAAGGAAATTCTTTTGTGTTACCCTGTAAACTATAAATTCTACACACTTCATTTTCAATACCAGCATTCTACTGTTAACCTCAGTAACATATATCAATTACATGGCAATCCCAATATATTTACGAGAGTTAGAGCCCAGTCAGACGGACAAATCGAATTCATAAACACTTTTCAACTATGTTAGAAATTGTTAAAAATAAAAGAAAAGAACAGAAACGAAAAGAAAAGAAATGCCTAAAAAAAAATTAACATGTGCTAGGTAGGTAAACATTTATTTTCGAAGGACTCTCAGTTTATAATAAATGTCAGCACATCTTTACCTTGAACCTTGCTCTTGATCTAATTAATTATCTTATATTTTAGGTTAAAGGAGCAGTCAGTCATCAATACAGTTAAAGTTACTGACTCTTTATCTAAGTAATAAAGAGTTTCTTTTTCGCCTAGAGAAAAATGAATGTGATTAAGTTTCTCTAATGCAGTGGTTCCCAACGGGGGCTGTACGCCCCACAAGGGGGCACTTTGGAATTTCTGGGGGGCAATTCCAGATTTATTACGAAACCATTCCTTGTCACTTTATTTTTGCCTTTTTTTGGATAACTAATGTTGTAGGTTAAAAACGAATGTAATATGAGCAGATTTTTTAAATAAAGTAAAAAAAATATATTCAATTTTCAAAGTTTTTCCATGGAAAACTTTTAAAATAATATTTACTCAGAATAGTTATGTAAAACATTTTTAATGTAATTAGTACTTTTTTCATATTTAATTTTTTTTTTAATTTTCCGGGTTTCTTGTATTTTAGATTATTTCCAAAAATTTTTCGACTAGCATTTATTGGATAAGACGCGTATTTTTATCCGCTCTGCAATATGTTAGTGCCATATGAAGAGATTTTCACATATGTCTACTTAAAATTGATAAATATAAGAATCCAGAAATGCTTCTTGTATATTATGTTATTGATAGAGAGATCTTATTGTTCAAAAATTCACCATCTATTATTCTTAATGAAATGTTTAAGTAATTTATAAAATGCACGAATACTTTCAATTTTCATGAAAACTGTGAGAATTTCTTCAAGAAATGTTGTGAAAATAGAAAAGGAGACCATAAAACATTCTGTTTTCAAACTGAGGTAAATTGGCAAAAGAGAAAACTCTTTTAGGCATATATGAAGATGTATGACTTCATTGAATTTATAGAATTATGTTCAAAACATATTCTAGAAAATATTTTACCTATTTGTGACCAAATTGTGAAATGACTTGTCATTGTTAACCTTCTCACCGCCGCGAACTGATATATCCGTTCACTATGCTGTAGGTTTCACTGCAATAATAGCATTGTTTAAATTAATATATTTCTACATATATATTGCAGTTTTAAAATATTGAGTAATGATTGATACTCTCAAGGCTTATACTCAAATACATAATTAAGTTTTTTATATCAAGTTTGAAAATTCCTCTCTTTTTTTAGCTTTTTAAAATAATATGTTAAGAAAACAACATTACAAATTAGCCTTTTTACTCGGCTGGCGGTCAATGTTCTTTCAATCTTCGTCCATGTGAATAATAAAATTTCATTTTCTTAAATAAGAATTATATGTTACATAAGAACGGCGATGGGGGGGGGGGGCATCAGAACTTTTGAGTTGCTTTGGTGGGGCGCGGCCAAAAAAATGTTGGGAACAACTGCTCTAATGTCTCTTTATTTTGATACGTCCATTTGGAATTCTTATTATCAAGACTTCATCAGATAGGTATATTCTGCGCCAAGGTGGATAACAGGAGAAAAGAAACATAGTTGTGAGAGTGTTTTTCTAAAGTAAAGTATAATGAAGAAATTAAATGGGGTTTCTTTGCAGGTTTCACAATCAGTTCTTGCCTTATTAAAACAAAATTAAACACTTGTAACTAACAATACTTTTTCCTTGAATTTTTTTTTTTTTTTTATTGAAGTTTATGATTTCGTTTATGCCTTAACAACATGTTTTTACCACGTTTCATATTGAGCACTGTGAAATAGAGTTGGCCGTAGCAGGTGCCGATATTTCCTAGATTTACGTGATTGAAAGGATTTTTAAGGTAGTGGGAATTCGACTCCACATTGCGTTAGATGCAGTAACTCCAAAGGCTCTCCTCCGGACGGAAAAATGAGTCAAAAAGTAATACCAGTAATAAAAGTACATCTTGTCTCGTGACCATATTTATTTTTATTGTAGAGACATCCAAAGATTGGAAAAGGGGGTGGCGTCCCACAGTTTCAAAATTACTAACCTTTCAGTACAAAAGTTAGATAATATCTGATCTAATTTCGCAGTACATTTGTGTGCAAACACTTTAATTACGGCGCTAATATACATGTGTATCGGATGATTTCGCCAGAAAGAATTTATAGCAGTTAGGCTTCTGAGATATTAATTTAGAGGGGGGAATAAATGAAAGGATTGCAATACAAGGCGATTTACTGCTTTTTTTCGTAATTTTGTCAGGCAACCCAATAAATGTTATGAGAATGAAGGTAGATGTGATTTTCTGGACTTGAGTCATTTGATGAGCTTATAGAATTTTGGCCGTTGGGAATTAATTAAAGACTGCATTTACATTAAACAAGGAAGTTAATGTTTTGCTTGGAAAAAAGCGCAGATGTAAAAACCATTTTATACTTATCATTAAATTTTCCCGACAGAGAATACAGTTCAAAGGATAAAATTAAAAATATCTAACGTACTTATTGAATAATTGCAGCTGCATTTATATGCAGGAAAGGAAGATACGTTTTTGAGGTTAAATAAAGACCAGACATAAAAATGAAAGAAAAGAAACACTAATATATTTGATGAAATGTAATCTTTAAAATAGAAAGGCTTTAAGTAAAAATAAATTAATCTGTAAGAAACATAATGGAACTATAAATTTAGAATAATAATGGAAATATGTATATGATCTTTATCATAAGCACCAATATTGAAGAAGATGTCTTCATGCCGCCGTATTTACGGATTAGGCACACATAGGCTCCGTCAAACGCATTTGAAATCTCCCGCCCTTCTCTCATTTTTCTGCCTGAAATTTTATTTCTTCCCTTGAAGCCAGGGGAGGAGATAAAATCACAAAAAGTTTATCATATTTTAATTAATGCTATCTAAAATAACTTTGTATATCATTAGCTTTAAATTTAAGCGCGCTCCTTTCAAAATAACAGAACTTTTAATTGTGTGTTTAATTTTTCACAACAATTCATTATTTTAAGTTTTTTACTCCAAATAGCATTCTAAAAGGAGAATTTGTATGAATACCTTGTTATTTATTAACACGTTCTTTGTGTAATACATTACCTTTTTTCATTTCATAATTCAGTGTGACAAAATGTCGGAAATAAGTATCATTTTTAAGCGCTCGCAAAACTTGAATCTCATCAAAAACAACTCGTTGTAAATGATCCCGCCAAGCCACAAACCTAAAACGTCAGTCACAAAAAGAAGTGATATCACATAAAAAGAAGCTATATAGAAGTGCATACTCCGAGTCTCGTGTAAAAATCTATCACCACTCATAATGTTTCCAAAGGACTCGGAGTGAGGGACAGTATGTGAAAACTGCTTGGCGACCTGCAGGTTTTTATAATGTTTGCGTTTCCTGAAATTACATATCACTATGTTATTATTTTTATTTTATTTTATTTTATTTTATTTCATTTATTTATTTATTTATTTTGCTCCCATAAAATTGTAAAAAGTTGAAGTTTCTGTGTTTGCATGTCCTTTCTTATTTATGAGATTGAAAAATCAATTTGTTGATTTTATTTACCATTATTTAAACTAGAAACACCACTCTTACGAAGAGGATTTTTAAGTAAACATGTAAAGATTTTGAGTTTGTAATATATATATATATATATATATATATATACACATAATGGTCATACGCATATTAATAACAATGCACCTTCAATAAACTTTAAACTGAATTGAGATATATTGCAGTAATTCTAGGGTAAGCGGAATCGCATAGATCTGGTGAAAAATCCGTTCTGTTTAAGCCATTCTAGTCTGTTTTAATAGTATTATGTGCAATAATATTCTTTGTATTGGAAACGCATAATTTTTTTTTTTTTGTTTAAGAAATAATTCCGGAATAAGAAATAATTTCGCCCATTTTACCAGTTCCCTTAGAAACGGTGATTTAACAATATTTGTAATTAAATTTTATGGTAAGAAATATTGGAAAGTATAATTGTAATGATTATCAAACTTACATACATTTTCCTGCTTGTTTCTCAACTATTTCTGTTTTTACATTTTTTTAGCATGCAAATATATTTATAAAAGTGATATAACAAAAATTAAAAATTTATTTTTTCAATTTTCAAAGATTAATAGATGTTCTTAATTTTCGTGAATTTCAGAGCTTATTTAACGCCAGTCTCACCCTCTACAGGGTAACTTTATTCGTGCAAATGAATGGTTGATCGTCCCATCATTATTACAAAGCACGTCATCAACTTGGTAGTCTTATTATGATTCCCATAGAATAACGCTATGTTCACTAACTTAGCTACAGTGTGAGAAAAATACAAGTAATGTAGCCGCAAAACGAATCGTCAATACATTAAATATTCACTATGCTAGAAGGTTTGTTGTCACCTTCACTCTATTATATCGAGATGTAAGTAAAAATAATTCTTATCATTATTATGATTTTTAAAATTATGTTTTCTGTCTGATATGACGGAACTTATCTGTGTCTTAGTATTTTGATACATATATATCTAAAATGATATTTAAATCATTTAAAGTGTTGTTTGTTAATAAATGTTTGTTCTTTCTAATTTAATTCCTTCTCTGTCTTCTTTTTTTTTGATTATTTGCTTAATTACTTCAAAAGGTCTACTTTCAGTATTTTACCTTTTATTTAACTTACGAGAGTCAATCTCCCTAGGATTTATATTCATCCTTTTACTTAATGTCTTTTAATTGATTAAAATGTTAATTCTGTTGGACAAATAGATAAATAAATAAATTAAATTAATTAAAGTAAATTATTGTATTCTCTAGTCAAGGAATTTCTAAATATTATTTTAAGCATTAAATCTAATAAAAAAAAAATAAACTACTAATTTACTGGATGTTGTAATTTTTAATATTCAAACTTACTTTATTTAATCAACTGAGACCTTTTACTATTCTTTAATTAATTACAGGACATATTTATCTGAAATTTTTATATAAAGTAATTCTAACATTTTGATCTAAAGTCTTATGAAGAGCATTTTATAATAATGAATTACTTATTCAAAATTTAATTATTTAATCATGGTCTCTCAAACAAAGATAAATCTATACGATCACAGCTTCAGTGTTGTGAATTCTTGAAATTAATTTTGCTTTTTTTTTATATTTGTCATATATTATTTTGTTTAACCTATCTCATTAATTTTATACCCCCCTTTCTGTACTTTCTTTAAAAGAAAGACTTTATCCCCTTTATTCCAAAATTTTCACTTAGTCTAAATTATTATGTCTATGAAAATTCCTTGTTGTTACCCTTCATATTAATTCTTGAATTCACAATGCTGATTGTTGGGGAATTGGATGTAGTGCAAATTGAGAATCTTGTCAGTGCTTTTAAATGATTAATTCTTATACTATTTTGAATTCAAAACTTAGAATTCAAGTAAATTTAAATTCTTTAAATTTTAATTGTTTCTGTTTAATTTAATCCATTTCCCTTTTTTCTAAATTTATTTTAGTTTGAGAATAATTTTGTAAGTATGCATGTTGACAGGATTCATTTCAATTTTTAGTCATAGGTAATTTGCACTCATTCATAATTTTTGCAAAAGGTAATAGTACCAAGGCAAGAAAACAAATCACCCAACAAAGAATTGATGCCGTGACACTTACCTGTGTGGCACAATTCAAATTTTTAATGTTTATTTGTGTATACTTAAAGTTAAGGGTATAAGGCAACTTTTTTTTTTTTCAAAGTGTATTGTGCATTATGTCTTTGAGTATATGTTATGAAGTGTTAACCCTCATATCTGTGCTGTTCAAAATTTTTTTTTCATAATACCCCACCCGCACTGAATTTTTAGAAATTTTAACATACCTTTCCCATTTGTTTATATTTATTTGCAATTGGTTATATATATTGACAAAGGCGACTAGTGTATACATGGGTGTAGCTCTCAGTAATTTTAGTTAGATTTTGCATTTGTGTAAATTGTTTTTTCTCTTTGCTTAAGGTTTAGATAGGGTTAATTATAAATATTTTTTTTTATCGCTGAATTTTTTGTTGACAAAACATTTCATAAATATGGCGGAGACCCTTACCAAGGAGATGGCTGAGTTGCAGAAGAAATCGTCTTTGATGGATAATTTATCCAACATCCCACCTTTTAGCGGGGACTCTACTATATCCTTTTCCGACTTTATTGAAAAGTTCACAGATATTTCCACCTTCTTTAACTGGGATGAAAAAGAAAAAATTTTCGCCCTGTTTAACAGACTGTCAGGGAAAGCAGCCAAATTATTTAAGGCTAATAAAGGCAAAAATTATACGGAATTAGTGGAAATTATACAAGACAGATTCACGGAACAGGAGTCACCAGATGTGGCATTATCGAAGTTTCTTAACTTCAAACAGACACCTTCAATGTCTGTCCAAGATTTTTTCGACAGAGCCTCTGATCTGTCACGCAGAGCTCTTGTCATTGATGGAATTGCTGAGGGCATTGTAAATAAAAGTAGAGATGCTATACTGCACTCTATGCTCCTAGGTAACCTATCTCCAGAAATTCGGAAGGGTGTCATTTCAAAAGATCCAAAGACCCCTCAGGAAATACTAACGTTTGCCTTACTTGAAGAAAAGGCTTGTAGGAGTGTTAACCCCTTCTACAGCTATGAACCAGCAAACATTGCCCCCCAGGTCCCCTCAGGTGTAGCATGTGCTGCTGTTTACCCCCCTACACCCCAGGTTAGCCCTCCCAACCGTGAAATTGTAGAACTCCAAAACAAAATGGAAATCTTAACGGCTAAAATTGATAGTCTTGTTATGCAACAACCAGCTGCAGCGAGACCACCAGCCCAGGAAAATGTCCAGTACAATCCTTTTTTCTGTTTTGGATGTGGCGACCCCAACCATTTTTTTCAGGACTGCCCCCAAAACCCCAGAAATCAAGGCTGGCAAAATTATAATGAAAATCCCTATGGTCGTAGAGGTATGGCCAGACCTAACAATAACTACAGAGGCAGTTATAATAACAGGGGATATCAGAATCAAAGAAACTATAGGGGAAATGGCAATAACCAGAGAAACAGAGGTACCAGCAATGGCCAAAGAGGTAATTATAGGAATAGGGGTAATCAAAATAATGTAACCCAGCAGAATAACAACACTGCCAATGAACACAATGTTCAACAAAATTTAAACGGGTAATGGCTGAGTCTGGAGTAGTCGGACTGACTCATGAGAAGCCGAACGACAAAACCCCCTCTGTATATAATGTTTTCTCACCATCAGCATGCAATCTCCCTACCGCAAGGATTGCTGTCGGTGATATTTCCATTACTGCACTGTGTGATACGGGATCAGGTATCAATTTAATTTCTCGACAGGGATTGTGTTTATTCCCAGGTGTAAAAACTGAGGCATGCAATGTACCCATTCTAACTGTTACAGGTGAATGTGTCCCTCTCACTAAGAAAGTTAAGTTATCTTTCAATTTCAGTAATGTCAGCTGCCAAGCTGAATTTTTTGTAGTAGCAGGTAAACTCGCTGATGAATTTACTGCTATTTTAGGTATGCCCTTTTTGAGTGAGTACAAGGCTATCATAAGGTGTAGTGACAAATCTATTAGTCTTGGTATTAATGAGCAAACTTTTTGTAAATATGTTCCAAAAATTTCAGAATGTCATGTAAATATTAAACCGCCAATTATTGTAAATAACAAAATTTCTTGCCTTAAAAATGTGTCATGTCAAACTGAGGGTAATGTAGAATGTTTTTCTAATGTTAGTAATATTTCTGAGAAGAATAAGAACAGTGAGAACAATTGTATGGTAGTAAAAGCCAATGTAAGGGATAGTAGAGAACAAATAGAGATTCGAGATAATGAAAAATGTAGTAGCGAAGATAGAAATAATGTGAATTTAGATAAATGTGAAGGTAATGATAGCAATTCTTCTGTTCAAAAATCTTCTGAAAGTGTTTCAAAATTAGAAAATGTTAATAGTACAAATAATCATGAAAATTGTAGTAATATGGATAGTGATAAATTAAATGAAAATAAGGCAATTGGTCGGGATAATATATGTGAAACAAATGGTTCTGATCTTAGTGTAAATACTATCAGGGATGTGAAAAATAATGAAAATGAAATCAATGTCCCTGTATGCCAAGCGAGTTGTCATGATAGCGAAAAGTCGCAATCTAATGATGTCGAAACTGAAGTAAGTGATACATGTGAAAAGTCTAAGATTATTAAAATTAGTTTTGCTGTTTTGAAAAATTTAGTAACTATCCCCCCCCAATCTAAAATTTTAGCTCAAGTAAACTGCTCGAGAAGTAATTTTATTGATAATAATGATGTTGTTATTTTGGAACCCCTAGTAAAAAAATTTGGTAATGGTGTTTTATCATCTAGAACAATCTGTTCTCAGGAACACGGGTTATTTATTTCATTTGCTAACTTTTCGGATGATGAGGTTACTTTGAATAAGGGAATGAGGGTTGCTAAAATTCAAAAGTGCATCGATGATTCTGAGTGTAATTCTAATAATTGTAATTATGCCCTTAATGTTAATGTGCCCACTCCACTAGCTGATTTTGATCATGCTGATCTCAGCTGGAGTTCAGATATTAATCTTGACCATTTAGACCCCCCTCTTAAACTTAAAATGCAGGATTTTCTTAATAAAAATAAAGATGTGTTTGCAGCATCAGTCCTAGACTTGCCCGGCTGTGACACTATTCCCCATGTAATAAATTTAACTTCTGATAAACCTGTAAAATGTAAAGCCTATAGAGTTCCCCATAATCTTAAACAAGAAATGGAAGATCAATTAGATATCCTGTTAAAAGCTAATATAATATCCCCCTCCATTTCTGAATTTGCGGCTCCAGTCATTTTGGTTAAGAAAGCAGACGGATCTTATAGATTGGCTGTCGATTTTAGAAAATTAAACAAAAATTTAGTTAAAGATGCATACCCCATCCCTAATATCACAGATTCGGTTGATGCACTATCCGGTTCAAATTTCTTTTCTACACTTGATTTAACAAGTGGCTTTTTCCAGCAAGTTGTGCGTCCTGAGGACAGACACAAAACAGCAATCATAACTCATAAAGGACTATTTGAGTGGTCGAGAAATTGTTTTGGCTTATCAAACTCAGGAAATTCTTTTCAACGACTCATGAGTGCAATATTTGGAGATCTGGGAAATATGGGAATTCTTGTATATATAGATGATATTGTTATTGCTAACAAAGATGTAGAATCCCACCTTGAAAAATTAACAACTGTTTTTGATAGACTTCGCCAGCATAATTTAAAATTAAAACCCAGTAAATGCCTTTTTCTATCAGATAAAATTAAATATTTAGGTTTTGAAATCCATAAAGGTAAAGTCTCACCCATTAATAAAAATATAGAAGTAATTGAAAAATTTCAACCCCCTGATACCCGCAAAGCAGTTAGATCTTTTATTGGTACAATTTCATTTTACAGGAGATTTATCCCTGATTTTTCTAAACGAGCTAAAAACCTAATTGAATTAACTAAAGAAAATGGTCGTTTTTCATGGAACCCTGCAGCGCAAGCAGAATTCGAAGATTTAAAAGCTGCTTTAATTTCTAAGCCATGTATTGCCCTCCCTGATTTTTCGAAGGAATTTTATCTTTATACTGATGCGAGTGGTGAAGCTTTAGGCGCAGTTTTATCTCAACTGGATGAGAACAACTTTTTATACCCTGTGGCTTTTGCTAGCAGAAAGTTGAAGGACCCTGAAACAAGGTACTCAGCCACAGAAAGGGAACTTTTAGCTGTTGTCTGGGCAACCGCCCATTTTAAGTGTTACCTAGCTAACACCCACTTTTTTATTTTCACTGATCATGCCCCCCTAACTTATATGCTTAAAATTCAGGACCCAACTTCTCGTATGGCAAAGTGGATTTGCACCTTATCTGATTTTACTTTTTCAATTAAATTTATCAAGGGCAAATGCAACAGTGTTGCGGATTTTCTTTCTAGATACACTACTTCTAATGAAATCTCTGTAAATACAGTAAGTTGTAATTTTTGTGTACAAATAGCAAAGGAGAATGTTTTTATGCCCCAAACTGATCTTCTTGAAAAAATTCAAGAACTCCAAAAGACTGACAAAAAGTGTTGCCAAATTGCTCAGAAGCTAGATCAAGGTGTGGATATAGCACCAAAGTACATGAAATTTTTCTTCCGAGATGATCTCTTGATGTGCGAGGACACTCGAGACTCTCCCATTTTAAATAAATTGCCCAAACTGGTGGTGCCAAAAGAACTAATCCCCCAAGTGTTCGCACTAACACATGATTCTCTAGCAGCCTGTCATCAAGCCTTCCAGAAAACTATTGATCGCATTCGCGAAAATTTTTACTGGCCAGGTATGTCTGCAGATGTCAAGCATCTAGTAGAATCTTGCATTAGTTGCCAACAAAGAAGAGCTTATCGACCTAAACATCTAGCCCCTTTGCAGAGAGTGCCAACACCAGAATTTCCATTGGCAAAAGTGAATTTCGACATAATTGGTCCTTTACCGACAACCTTTTCGGGTAACAAGTTCATCGTGACATATATCGATGCTTTTTCTAAGTGGCCTGAAGCATATGCTGTATCCTCTATCACCTCAGACGTTGTAGCGGATACTCTAGCAGATTTCGTTTCAAGGTACGGTGCTCCTAGCTATATTGTTTCCGACAAGGGTAGAAATCTTATATCAGAAGCCATTGAGAGAGTCTATAAAAACTTTGGAATGAAACATATTCACACGTCAGCTTACCACCCAGCAGGAAATTCTCAGATTGAACGTCAAAACAGAACTCTAATTAATGCCCTATGCTATGTTGTCAATGAAAATCAGTCGGACTGGGATACAAAATTAAAATTTGCTCTTTTAGCTCTCAGGACAGCCGTGCATTCTTCTACTAAATTAACCCCAGCCGCAGTAATGTTTGGCAGAAATTTAAATCTCCCCTATAAACTTTTTTCCACCCCCCAAACTTTAAATTATAATGACGCCCCCACCTATTGTGAACTTTTATTCCCTGCTTTGAAGAAAGTGTATGCTGAAGTGCACAGTAGTTTGGTGGAAGTTTCAGAGAAGCAAGAAAAATACAGAGAAAAAACTGCTGTTTCAAAGAATCTTAAAATAGGTGATTCAGTTTGGCTCTTTACACCAGCTGTTAAACCAGGACAATGTAAAAAACTATCTAAATTTAATAATGGTCCCTATACAATAACTGAAAAAATAAAATGAGGTAAATTTTAAAATCGCCCTCCAATCAAATTTAAAATTAACGCAAGTGGTACACGTCGATAGGCTGACTGAATTTAAAAACAGGCATGTTGATTTCCAAACAAATGACCAACAGCCGCAGAGTCAATTCGATGATCAATCGAATATTCAGAATCCAACTACTCTCATTCACCAATCGATTAACGATAACCCAGAACGGCGGACGAGAAAACGCAGGCGCGCGTTTATCATACCTACAGCATCAGCAGTAAACAGAGATGAAGCATTGCCCATGCAATCAACAGCCAACACGTTGCCTTCACTAGCCACCAGCAACGAACCCCTTTCCCCCTCTCTTCCTTCAGCCGAGTTCGAGAACTCACGAGCTGAAACAACCCCCTCCCCCTCCACGGCTGAAAATCCAGTTACGGACACGCCAGATATCGCGGTAGCTAACGAAGTTGTTGAAGCCCAATCCTCTGTTATTCCTTCAACCAGTCGTATTCCGACTTTAATCGAATCTCAGCGCAAACCGACTGATTCGATTCCTTCGTCCAGAAATACTTATGGATTCAGGAACAGGGACAAGCGTCCCAATTATAAACTTTAAGTTGTATTAGTTATAGTATTTTTATTTTAATAACCTTATATTTTGTTTGTATAATGTATATAGATAGTCTACAGTTAGTTTTTGTTGTATTTTAACATGAAAAATAAGCTTTTTAGAGTACTTGCACCGTTTGTTTTGGTTAGCGGTAACGATCTGAGCGGTTGTGTTTTCATCACATTTAATGTTCTATATAGCTAATTTTAGTGTAAATAAGGTATATTGCGATAGTTATAGTGCAAATAACCCCTCCGCAGGTATATTTTGGAATTATGTTACGTTTTTTCTCGATTTTTGGGTAATTTCGAGACTTGGAAAATTTTTTGGTGCATTTTGAAAATGGGAATCCAAATTTTTTTTCCCCTCCCTTTTATTTTCATGTAGTACTCCCTGTTTGTGAAATACGATAGTATCCATCGATTTGCATATTATTTATATTTTAATTGATGTTCTAGTTAAGTTCGCAGTAGATGAGGATAAGTGGATTTACAGGATAATACTATATTTGAGGGAACTATTAATTTTACTCATTACTAGATATAATATGTAGGTATTTTGTAGTGTAAGGTAATATTAGTGTACTGTTTTGTATATATATTTTTTTTAACCTGAAAATTTTTGAGGTTATTAATTTTGTTCTTGAGTACATTACTTCATTAAAGTATAGTGGTGTGGTTTTATTGAAAAATTTATAAAATTTTATCTGGTTCTGTGCTATTTTTCCTTTTTTTAAAGGATTTCTTTTGTCAAAATTTTATTTTTTACTGTATAAATTAAGTCTCTGATGGTGATAATCTTCACCATAGCTTTTGTGTCTTCTTCGCCCCATTATGCTTTTATTTTGACAATTGTTTATAGCACAGATAAATGGGTTGCTCTTCCAATATGCACAGTGTCGCTGTAAGTGCATATGTAAATAACTTACTTCATAGTTTCAACTTGCATATCAATCGACTGGAGAAAGTGTTTCTCAATTTTTACACATTGATACAATTTGTGTTAACTGAATTTTAATTAGTGAAATGTATTTTATTGTGAATTAACTGTATATTGTGCAAACTGCCTTTTACCCATTTTTATTCGTTTTGTTTGTGTTTTTATATGCATATACATTACTAGTTCGTAGGTTTTTATATATCTGTGTACATCGAGCTAACAATTTATACCTATATTGATATGCATTATTATTGTAATGGATTTGGCGATTCTTTCGGTTGGCAATGTTCTCTCCCAAATTTTTATTTGGCTTTAAAAAAATATATATATATATATATATATATATATATATATATATATATATATATATATATATATATTTTAGCAATTTTCAAAATTTTTTTTTGTGGTTTAACAAACAGTGTTCAGGTAAATACTTTGAATGGAACCTTCCCGATTGATAAGGTTAGTGGTGACAAAAGCAATGTCCAGCCTTGTGTTCATCTTTTAATTTTTTTTTGTTATTATACAGGTGTGTCTAGGATTTTGTTGACAAGTGAGGAGAGTTTTGTGTATGCAAACTCAGGTTATGCATTCCGGACTGTATACCTTGAGGGGTAGGCTTGCTAGGTGTTTCTTGATAATTCTTCGGACCGAAGTCTGGTTTGTTTGAAATGTTAGGCCCCATTTAGTGATCTCTCCTGCATCCATTGAATTTTTACTCGCACTTTTTACTTAAAAAACAAAATTTTTTTTTATTTTTCAAAAAATTGTGTTTTTTAAATAGAGACGGGGGATTCTTGTTAGAGGTAATTTAATCTAAATTTGTATATTTATATTTTCATTAATATCTTAAAACATTTCTTTTTTATAAACTCATTCTATTTTAATATTTAATCAAACCCCCCCTCCTCCTTTTTCTTATTTTTCTTAAACATTATTAATTAAAACTCTTATTTTCAAAATCCAAACATTTGTATTTCTCTATAAGTCAAGACCACCCAAGTTCTTTTTTTTCACTATGAGATAGTTTCCACGCAAACAACTTTTACTTGAAATTCTCACGTAATTTAAGGGATCGTAAATTCGGAACACACACAGGCAGATTGGATAAAGTACAATAGGCCTTTATAAGAAGTCATGGGAATAACTGAAGCATTATTGTCAGTTGTATTGTGTACAACTTTTATTACCCTAAGTAAAGAAAGTCATAAAACTATTTCGAAGGCTTGTTAGGAAGATGCACAGTATATTGCTTTCGAGTCGTTGTTTATGGCAGGTGTCAGCGGGCGGATAGTTGTTTTCGTGGGACCCGGCGTACAGCTGTTTTTCAACGATGCCCACGAGCACCTTATTTCCAGGAATTGTAGCTAGGATTTTTCACCTAGCAACAACTAATCCAATAGGCGTGTTATTTACTCCCCCCACTCAACCAATCAGCGTTGACCCTTTTTACCCCCTGGTCCAACGTTACCAAGGAAACGAAGAGCGAGTTAGCAGAGGCAGTCATGTTTTGAAGCTCGGATAGTTTGGGTTCGTGAGGGTGGAGGGTTCCCTCCCTCACCCCGCCGGTTAGGCAGTGGCAATTTTTTTTTCGAGAGAGACACTTCTCTCCTGGCAGTAGCGACAGTGGGTTGATAAAATATGTTCGTTCGTAAAGCAACCTGCAACAACCAAAGGAATTTTTGCTTTTCCTATGAGTGCATACCTACGAAGGAGATCTACCATAGTGTCACGATTCGCATGTTCTAAACAGTTCGTTATAGTGACACCGTATTAAATGCATAATATTTCTCGAGAGCGATAAAGTGTGAGAAAATACCTGCTGAAATGATGATGACAGCGAGAATTTTATCGAGTGCTCTAGCCGACACTACACATGCTTTTTGTAGTGTATTCTGAGAATCTGTGGACTCTGTGCCGATGATAGTAAGAAGATTAATAGATGTTCTTAATTTTCGTGAATTTCAGAGCTTATTTAACGCCAGTCTCACCCTCTACAGGGTAACTTTATTCGTGCAAATGAATGGTTGATCGTCCCATCATTATTACAAAGCACGTCATCAACTTGGTAGTCTTATTATGATTCCCATAGAATAACGCTATGTTCACTAACTTAGCTACAGTGTGAGAAAAATACAAGTAATGTAGCCGCAAAACGAATCGTCAATACATTAAATATTCACTATGCTAGAAGGTTTGTTGTCACCTTCACTCTATTATATCGAGATGTAAGTAAAAATAATTCTTATCATTATTATGATTTTTAAAATTATGTTTTCTGTCTGATATGACGGAACTTATCTGTGTCTTAGTATTTTGATACATATATATCTAAAATGATATTTAAATCATTTAAAGTGTTGTTTGTTAATAAATGTTTGTTCTTTCTAATTTAATTCCTTCTCTGTCTTCTTTTTTTTTGATTATTTGCTTAATTACTTCAAAAGGTCTACTTTCAGTATTTTACCTTTTATTTAACTTACGAGAGTCAATCTCCCTAGGATTTATATTCATCCTTTTACTTAATGTCTTTTAATTGATTAAAATGTTAATTCTGTTGGACAAATAGATAAATAAATAAATTAAATTAATTAAAGTAAATTATTGTATTCTCTAGTCAAGGAATTTCTAAATATTATTTTAAGCATTAAATCTAATAAAAAAAAAATAAACTACTAATTTACTGGATGTTGTAATTTTTAATATTCAAACTTACTTTATTTAATCAACTGAGACCTTTTACTATTCCTTAATTAATTACAGGACATATTTATCTGAAATTTTTATATAAAGTAATTCTAACATTTTGATCTAAAGTCTTATGAAGAGCATTTTATAATAATGAATTACTTATTCAAAATTTAATTATTTAATCATGGTCTCTCAAACAAAGATAAATCTATACGATCACAGCTTCAGTGTTGTGAATTCTTGAAATTAATTTTGCTTTTTTTTTTATATTTGTCATATATTATTTTGTTTAACCTATCTCATTAATTTTATACCCCCCTTTCTGTACTTTCTTTAAAAGAAAGACTTTATCCCCTTTATTCCAAAATTTTCACTTAGTCTAAATTATTATGTCTATGAAAATTCCTTGTTGTTACCCTTCATATTAATTCTTGAATTCACAATGCTGATTGTTGGGGAATTGGATGTAGTGCAAATTGAGAATCTTGTCAGTGCTTTTAAATGATTAATTCTTATACTATTTTGAATTCAAAACTTAGAATTCAAGTAAATTTAAATTCTTTAAATTTTAATTGTTTCTGTTTAATTTAATCCATTTCCCTTTTTTCTAAATTTATTTTAGTTTGAGAATAATTTTGTAAGTATGCATGTTGACAGGATTCATTTCAATTTTTAGTCATAGGTAATTTGCACTCATTCATAATTTTTGCAAAAGGTAATAGTACCAAGGCAAGAAAACAAATCACCCAACACGGAGTATGCACTTCTATATAGCTTCTTTTTATGTGATATCACTTCTTTTTATGACTGACGTTTTAGGTTTGTGGCTTGGCGGGATCATTTACAACGAGTTGTTTTTGATGAGATATCACTCCTTTTTGTAAGGAGGTATTTAATTTCAATTATACGGATTCCATTTTTATTCAGAAAAGAAAAGATGAAAGGGGCAAAAAAAATAATAGTGATGCTCTAAACAGAATTATACATCAGAATTATACAATTTATTGAGTGACTTATTCCAATGTACATGTCGCTACCATAACAACGGGGAAACTTTTATATTAATTTCCTTACATTGTACTCATCAGATTATTTATGACATATTTATTTTCCTTTTTCTTTTGTTTATATCACTCTTCCGTTTATATACATTCAAAAACAAAAAAATATACAATTTTACAGTAGTTTACAAACTTATTAAAATACTACAGTTTCAAGAAAAATGTGGAAAAATAAGAAGCACTTTTTTTCGGTCAACTACAACGATAAGTTTATGGAGTATACTTTATCGAGAATAATCAACATTTTTTTTTCTACGAACCTATTTCTATTAGTATAAAAATTTACAGGGATTTTTATACTAACATATTAAATATATTATTTTTGAAAATTACTGAGCACCTAAGAAGTTTTTTATTTGTTTAAGTTTTTTAACTCAATGTTTCGAGAATTTGAAATATATAAAATTCGCAACGTTTGCAAAAGTATAAAAACTATTAAAGTGCTTTCTGTTCATATAGTCTGTTCATTCCAATTCGGTGATCCTAAAATATAGGTCCCCAATCTCCGGCAGTCCATGAATTAATTAGGACATATGTATGCAACTGTTAAAATGTTCTCAAAGTTGACAATAGAGGCAATAAGTATAGCTCGGCAAATATGAAACACGGCATTGCTTCATCATGGCTTTGTTTCGTGAGGTGTTCGTTCTCCGAACATAAAAATCTCTCGGAAATGTTCGTTATCTGAACATAAAAATCTCACGCGAAAGTGTTCGTTAACGGATTTGTTCGTAAACCGAACAGTTCGTTACCGATCACCTATTGTATACGAAATTTAGCATTTTTAATTTTTATGTGGAATTTAAGAAGTTATTTCCTTTTCATTGTGCTCTAGGCCCGTTTTTAGAGCATTTTAAGTTCGTCATAGCCGGAGATTCTATGAACGTCAAATATTTAAACTCAAAACTTCTAATCTTCGGGTTGCAACATTTTTACATTCTATTATTCAGCGCATGAATGTAAAGTTGGAATTTTGTAATCGCTGTTTCATTCAATTTCTAATGCGCTAGAATTATATATTTATAGATAAACACAGTTTTTTTTAATCGATGAAAATACTATATTTTAATAGATTTAGAGCTTAAGATCGACGAGTTTTCAGGCGGACAAAATGAACTCGTATTAAATTTTAAAGCAAGATAATAAAGCCTTACAGAGATTGGAACAGTATAAAATCATTAAAATACATCTCACTGAGTAAATATACATTGGTTGTAATGTAATCAAGATCTTCTAAGAGAGCCTGTAAATGAAACGTATATGGTTCAATGCCACTTTACAATAGAGAGTTTAAATGAATCGGATGTAGTAACATATTTGAATATCTTGTGAATATAGCCACTTTGACAAAAGTTATGCTATTTACTATTGTTTTTCCTCTGTGTTAAGTACAGGAATCAAGTACTTCAACGTAAAAATTCGCTAATTACACAACCATTTAGTCTTATTAAAAAATCTTTTGAGTTGTCCTGTAAACGAACAGTAAATTCTACAATTCTGTTTTACAATAGGAAGCAAAGGTCATTTGTAGTAATATATTTTAGCATCATGCGCATATGTTCTTTTTGAAAGTGTTAGATCATTTAATATTTCTTTGCTTCATCTTAAGTATAGGAATAAATCACTTTAAAGTGGTATGCATAAAAAACTAATTCATATTTTTAAACAAAATATTAAACATTTGAACTACTCATAAAAAAAAATCAAATGCTGCAAACCGCGTAAAAATTGGATAATTACACAACTCTTTAGCCCTATATCAAAAGATCTTTTGTGAGACACTGTAAACGAACCTTAAATGTTACGATTTTTTTATAATAGGAAGCTTACTTGGGTCGAGTGTAATAACATATCTTAATATCATGTGTATACGACCATTCCTAAAAGAGGTGGGTCATTTATTATTTTTTTGCTCTATGTTAAGTATAGGAATCAATAACTTTAATCTGATATAAATCAAAAACTAATTAATATTTTTACGTGAAACTTACAAAGGTTTGAACTACTCATAAAAACAATTCAAATAACGTAAACTGCGTAAAAATCCGATAATTACACATTGCTGTAGCCCTGTCAACAGTTTTTTGCTCTATGTTAAGTATAGGAATCAATAACTTTAAACTGATATAAATCAAAAACTAAATAATATTTTTACATGAAACTTACAAAGGTTTGAACTACTCATAAAAACGATTCAAATAACGTAAACTGCGTAAGAATCCGATAATTACACATTGCTGTACCCCTGTCAACAGTTTTTTGCTCTATGTTAAGTATAGGAATCAATAACTTTAAACTGATATAAATCAAAAACTAATTAATATTTTTACATAAAACTTACAAAGGTTTGAACTACTCATAAAAACGGTTCAAATAACGTAAACTGCGTAAAAATCCGATAATTACACATTGCTGTAGCCCTGTCAACAGTTTTTGGCCGGAACAAGATTTAAAAAGGGCAAAAAACAGCACTTTTAAAAGCGCATTTACTGAAAACCTATTCGTCGGATTTTGCTTTACTTTTGAATTCTGAGTCACTGGGCACGCCCCATTCCATAGAATCAAGAATTTTGTTTCTATCATAAATAGAACGCGAGATATAGATGTGTCAAAAACCCGTTTTGTCCCGTCAGCAAAATATAAACTAGACAGAGTTAAAAAAAAAAAAAATTGTAAAATCGTTTGGCATCCATTGGCGGAAATTCCTTTCATTTACGGTTCAATGCATTGCTGTTTCTTATGCTTGGCGAGAAACTCTGTCGAGTTTCTATGATATTCAATCTAACTTGTTATTCTATTTTACAATTACTACTTTATTTATGAGTATAACCAACAAACAAATCGCAAAAATAAATGTGTTTGTTACCCATCTCGTACACGACAAGTACATCTTAGGAGGAGGCGAACCCCGCTCTGCAGGAAAGAAAAGATTGATAACCTCAGTTCCCGTCGGAGCCCGTAATGTACCTAATCCGTTTTAACTTATATTTAAAAAGCTTACTTGAAAGGTAGCATATGTAATCAGATTTTGTCAATATAATTTAAATTCATTGCTCTAAAGTAGAGGTAAATTTGTAATAATAAACATAATTTCCATTTAACACTTCACAGTTAAACTTTATGTATGATAGTTTGAGCGCTTTTTCATTGAAATTTTCATATTGTTTTTGTTATAAGATATAAGTAAGTATATAAAACGAATGTAAGCTTGTATCTAAGATGGGTAATTCTCAGATAAAGGAAAATTTTATGTCCTTGGCTAAAAAATGTACATTTATCAAGTCAATTATAAATGTTTAAATTTTTTGTAAGCATTTCTCTTCAAGCACCACATTGTGCACTGGTTTAAAAATAGAAAAAAAAATAATAATTTCAATATCTAAAAAAAAATGAAAGTTGTAAATGTCATTGCCAATGCTTGTCACAAACTTCAAATTTATTAATTGAAATTCTTATTTTTATGATTTTGAAAGCTTTAATACGAATGCGATGATTATATGGGTATGTTTCATGTATTTATTTTTTTATACATTTGGCACTTTAGGCAAAACACAAAACTTTTTACTAGGGGGCTCTGCTCCCTACGAGCTAGGCTCACCAACCCCCGTTCTGATACTGCAAACTTTAAAAACACTCTGATTTGATCAACTCTAAAACGATTATGGAAGATCGTATTATAATTAAACGACGAGTGGCGATCTGCTGTAACCGGATTTCCATTCATTTTCCTCTGACTGAGGTATTTTAAGGTTAAATCAACTGCTGTCGAAACATCTAACAACTGTTTTCCTGATTGATTAAATAAGATCAATTAAACATTTGAAAATCACCTTGTGTAAAATGGTTGAGTAAACCATGTCGCTGCATCGGAGAATTTTATAACGATGCTATAGAAAATTGGTTATTTCTCCATTATCCCGTCGACTACTTTCTATAAAAGAAAAGAACTGTCGAAAAAAAAAAAGATTTATCGTCAGAAGTGCATGATCGTGGTGTCGCGTTGCTTTCAGTTGACATCAGATGCTTTACACGTATTAGTTATTTCATCGAGGGATTTTTAATTCAACGTTTATTTGTCTTTTTGGTACTTCTCCATTATACCGTTGATCAATTTTCATTTTTAAAAAATAGTATCGCCAAACTGTAACACCAAATAAACAAATAGAAGAATTTTGCCATTGGAATCTCAAAATAAAAAAATAAACAAAAAAATAAAATACAACAAATTCGGAAAAACCCCACTCACCAAAGTGTCAGCGACCAGTAAGTTTAAGCAATAAAATTTACAATATATTAATGAAAAGAAAAAAAATAATAATCTTTGATATTTATTTACGTTATTTTTCTTAATTATCCCTCTCGGTTGGTGAATAAATGTTTCTGACATTTGTGTCAATGATGTTTCACCAATTGGAAAAAGATTAATGTGACGTCATATTGGTAATAACCCAGGTTAACGAAAAAGAAACGCTACCGCGGTTCTTTACGCGTATCTTTTTTTACAGACCGCGGGAGTCACGTGATGCTCGAATCCACCAATGCAGGTGTACGAAAAGAGCATCACGTCACTCTAGCGGTCTGTAAAAAAAGATAAGTCGAATGCACCGCGGTAGCCTGTCTTTTTTGTTAGCCTTGGGTAATAACGAGGCTAACGAAAAACAAAGGCTACCGCGGTGATTTACGCGTATCTTTTTTTACAGACCGCCGGAGTCACGAGATGCTCGAATGCACCAATGCAGGTGTACGAAAAGAGCATCACGTCACTCTAGCGGTCTGTAAAAAAAGGTAAGTGGAATGCACCGCGGAAGCCTGTCTTTTTCGTTAGCCTCGGGTACTAAGACGGGAATTTTCAAACATTTCTCAATAATACAAGGAGTATGAGTATGTGTAAATACAGAAAGTAGCTTAATCTGCCGTCAAAGAAAATTAATCTGACGTCATATGGGAAGTTTGACGGATTTTTCTCAAATGTTTGAGAATAATACAAAGAGGGTATCAATATCAGTAATAGAGATAGCAAGTAGATAATGACGTCAACAAGTGATTATAACGTCATATGAGTTTTAAGAACGTATTGAATCATGATAAAACCCCGATTATGGAAATATTGGCATATTTTACCATTTTGAAGGTCTCTATACAACATGTTTAATTTTGAAATTGATTTTCTTTTAATATCGCATTTAGTCCACATGACAGATATTATTATGACAGAGTATATAATAGCGGGCTTTGCCTGCTATCTGGCTGGTTCAGATATTCGAAAAATCAAGAAAAATAGACCGGTAATTTTTTTCTTAAGAAAAAACATGACTTTCTTTCTTTCTTTCTTTCTTTTTTTTTTTTTATTGGAAAAGGAAATTTATTTGGATTTATTAAAGGAAGGATAAAGTGTTTTGAAAGGACTATTAAACGAAACCCTTTGTGCGATCTTCAATCACACTTATCCACTTGTTTTAAATTACAGTTAGTGTATTTAATACGTTCCATTACCAAGTTCCTTATAGCTGAAATACATATTCAATAATTTAGCTTTGCAGAATCAATTAAAAAATGTTTGAGACTGCTTTTAGAATAAATACCCCATGCCCATAAGCTTTCAATTGTTATAGTTTAGCTCTAAAATAGGCTTATCATTAAAAATGTCACTACAGTGGTCATTATCAAGGCGTAATGGATTTATGATTTCAGGAACATAGCAATGACTTTTTAGACATTTTAAAAAATTCATTGCAATTCTTTAGCAAAACATCCCGTTATTTTAATATATGGCGTATTTGAGCTAAAAATCGGGAAATAATAATAATTAATTAAAATAATAGAGTTTAATCATATTTTCAAAGCCAAAATTTCTTTTTATCTGAGAATGGCCCACATAAGTATAAGGAATTGATGTATATAAATGGAGAGAGTGTATAAAGCTTGGAGTATTCAATATGAAAAAATTTAAAAAAAAATAAAAAGTATGTATTAATATGAATTCACTTTGGATCATAAATAAAATTCTGCTAATAAAACAAGATCTTATTAATACTTTCCCAGCATAGTTGCTAAGTGTTTATGAATTAGGTATGTCTGCCTGCCTGTCTGCCTGTCCGTGTTCTAACTCGCGTAAATATACTCTGATTGCCATGTAGTTGATTTATGTTATCGAGATTTACTGTGGCATATTCACTATTCACTGTAAAAAAAAAAAAAAAATCCTGAAAAAAACGGAAATTGTACTGGCAATCGAGACGCCAGAACTATTTCCGTATTTTAACGGGAAAAAAATTCCGTAAATTCCAGGAAATTTTCCGTAAATTCTGAAATATCCGTTTTTAAATTTTCGTTTTATAACAGATATCTTCCGTATTTTTTAGAAATTATTATGTCGTTAAAATAACATTTATAGGACCAAAAATAAGAAAAAAGTTACTTCGCGAGGACATAACCTTATAACGAACAGATACATTTCTGCTTATTTTTTTCATTCCTGAGTGAGTTTATAGAAATTAACCAACCCCTGCCGCTAGCGAAATCGAACCCGCCATGTCCCGTGTACTAATCTGATGACTTAAACCACCGCTCTATGACCGGTCGCGGTGTTCGCTCAAATGCTGCTACTTATTTGAATCACTTTTTATAATGCAAAAACTTGAGGTTTTATCTGTAGATGGATTTTTCCAATGTTTTTAATGTATTTTCTTTTCATAATTTTCAATAATTTGCTGTATTATTTGGTGCCTTATAACAGATAAATTTTAATTTATTATGTATTATATGTATAAAACACTGCATTAAGAGGAATAATTGCTTCTTTTTGTAACAGTACAACCAGTGTGGAATTAGACATTTTTCTCCGGGAGAGATTTATGTGGCTCCGGGGGGGACACTATGCAGTTCTGGGGGGGGGGGGGAGTTGCACTTTTTGACCATTAAAAATATAAAATCTCAAATCTTCCGGGGGGGGGGACATTTCAATGTGCGGATAATGTCCCCTCAGGGCCATCCCCTGAATTCAACACTGGTACCAACATTTTCTTTTTTCGAACATATACTTTTTTAAAATTATTCGCTTGATTATCTAATTTTCAATTCCAATAAAAACAACAATTATCTTAATCAGACTTGTTTATTACATGCTATTAATTTTTTTTAATCTGTTATTTATTTAAAAAAACTTATGCAAACAAACAATTTTATAATAAATTAAATTATTATATTTCAGCTATGCTGAGAGCTTTTGCGTACGGTTCTGTTAAACTGAACAGTTTTTAAAATATTTAAAAAACTAAAAATAAATAAAAAATAAAAAAGAGGAAAAATTGAAATTAATGACCTTAGGATAGGTACGTTTAAATATGGACTAACTGATTTAATTTAAATTGAATTAGTTTAATTTATAAAAATAGGAACTAACGAAATAAATTAAAAACGTTATAAAATTAAAAACTTGATTTTTATAAAAGTAAAGAAAAAATATTAACTAATTTTATAAATTTAAGGAAAAAATTGTAAACTTTGTAAAATTATAATTTATAAAATAATAAATTTTAGCGTAATTCATAAATTTATAAGCCAAATCAGTTTAGTTTAATAGCAATTTGCATAGCTATAATTTGCAGAGATATTATGTTATGAAACCTTTAAATAACACAATATTGCCTCACATTAAAAAAGATAAATTTAAAAAAAATAGTGAAAAAAAATCATAATTTTGAAACTCTATCAAGAAAAAAATAAGTAGATTGAATTTTTTTTCTGTAATTTATAAAAATAAAATAAGTTTCTAAATATTTCATTAAAAATATAAGTATTACTATTATTTTCACAATAAACTGACATGGCCTCGGTTAGAATGGGCCAGCGGGTCGAGCCGGGCCAGGCCTGTATCCTAGAAGAACTCTAGTAAATACAACAATCTTAATTAGCATTTCAAAAAAGGCGAATTCTGTACTCAACCTTTAAACGTCATTTACGGAAATTGCACTGTTTTGGAAGAAATACGGACATTGTACTGTTCTGAAAGAAATACGGAAAAAATTCATTAAATTTACGGAAAACTTTCTGCATATTTACGGAATGAAATCTCTTTAACGGAACTAATGTCATTTACGGAAATTGTACTGAAATTTTGGAAAAATGTAATTTCTCCGTAAAATTTTAGGGAAAATCTCTTGTATTTTCCCGACTTTTTTTTTAGAGTGTTGACAATGGAGTGCGCTTACATAGACACTCAAAAGAATTCCTTTACATTATGGTCTATGAGGAAAAATCGTTAATGACGTATTTTAATGATGTTATAATACAATTTCAAACATAATGAACTTGATATACATCACTGAGGTGCAGTGCAAGATGCTTACTGAAGAATATGGTGTGTACAACATTTATCGTTTACTTACAGGGATGCATAAAAGAATTCGATTACAATGTTGTCTATGAGCAATAATTGCTGGAAGTGCGTTTTCAATTGTGATATGCGTTTTGAAATTTAACTAATTTTTTGCATATCACTTGGAGTGAATAAATTCTATAGATCATATACAGGGCAGAAAGTCTATAAAACTATTAAATTATATTTGGTGGAGTAAGGAGATCTCCAGGAAAAGAAAATCCTTCTATATATAAAAAAAAGTAATGGTTTGGAAATGGACCAATGAAAATCTGCGTAGATACCGCGAAACGTATCTGATTGGTCAGAGCTTTCTGACTTTTCTTAGGGGGAATTAACATGAAAGTAGAGAATTTAGATAGGATGGGCGCTATTAGGAGGGTTACCAAGGGGAAGGGACCCGGATCTGTCGCAAAACTTGGCGCCAACTTGGCGATATATCGCCAAATTTGGCGGCCAAAAGTGGCGCCAACTTGGCGCTATTTCCAGTATTTCGCCAAATTTCCATAGACTCCCATTGAAATCCAATAGCGTTTACTCGCTTGCAAAAAATCAACAAATTGAGATATTGCAATGCAACAAAAATTAATATTAGCTTATGAATAGAGCTTAATTGAACTATTTACATTATTTTTAAGTACAAACACTAACTATTTACAATATTCGTAACACTATATATACAATTGGTACTTGTTAGTTATCCTGTCGATCAAATTACTGTCGCCAAATTCATATATATTAAACGAGCAAGGGATTTTCCCGATTATGAATGATATAGTTACGTGTTTTCTAACTGAATTAAATTTTTGCACACATGTAGTATAGGTGCAAAACAATAGCTCATTTACCAAGCTGAAAAAAATAATTCGGATTTTTTCTGACTATAGATAATGTCTGAAATTGGGTTCTCAATTGTGTTATGCTTTTTCCAAATTATTGAGAATACATCATCTTTCAACTTATTAAACTGTGTCGTTTTGTTACAGTATTCTGAATGGGTTGGAAAGTGTTTCATAATATATGCTTGACGCATGACTTTTCTTTCTTGTTTTTTTTTTCCGTTGACCCATGCGTGTTTTATGCATGAAACATATTGCAATATCATTTTAATGACGCAAATAAAACGCGTATATGTATTTTCGGGATGATGCAGTTTGAAATTAGCTACCTATTAAAGCTAATTATTTCGGGTTTAGCTCAGCGGGTAATTTTGTTGTAAAACAGCTAATTAGACAGAAACGCGTTTCCTCACAACGCTACTGCGGTATTATAGCATAAGAATTCCGTTTTTTTCCTTTTATCTTCTATCGCTGTTGAAAATAAAACGTCATTTTGAAAAGTAGCAGGAATATAAGTTAAGTTCAGCAATATAAAAGTTAAAATAGTTTTTTTAGGTAGATTTCATAAGAAATACTACCTATTACATTCTCCCCCAAGTTGAAATTTTTGAAAATTTTTGCAGATCTACGCCGATCATGACTCCCAAAACCCAAAACCACACCCAGTTCAAAACCTCATCTATCTATCTATCTATCCATATAACTTTTTTATGGACACGATAACTTCAATAATTCTGCACAAAACTCTTCCAAACTGATACATAACATCAAAAAACATAAAATCTCGGTCAAGTTCGTGAATGGGCAAAATCGAACCAAGGGGGGCGAAATGGGGGAGGGGGGGGGGCTTTTTGTGAAAACAGAAAAACACTCATAATTTCTTAATTATGATACGTATCGAATCCGTTTAAAGTTATTATTACTTCTAGGAAATGGGCCGAAAATTTATGTAGAACAGATTTTTGATATAATTAAAAATGGCCCCAAGGTGGGGGAAAAAGGGGGGAGGAGTTTAGAAGAAAAAAATTCATAACTCCGTCAATTCCTAAGATATCGAATCCGCTTAAATTTATTGTAATTCTCCATAAAATGATCTACAACTTTTATATTGACAAGTTTTTTATAGGACCAACTCTTATAGCAAAAAAAAAAAAAAAAAAAAATTAAAAAAAAAAAATCCCTTCTGGCTCCGCGTACAAGCAGACGTGAAAACAGAAAAAAACCCATAACTTCTTAATTTTTATACATATCGAATCCGTTTAAAGTTATTATTACTTCTAGGAAAAGGGCCAAAAATTTATGTATGACAGATTTTGGATTTCGTTAAAAATGCCCCCAAGGAAGTGGGGGGGGGGGGGAATTGGGGTTTCAGAAGAAAAAAATTCATAACTTCGTCAATTCCCAAGATATCAAATCCACTTAAATTTATTGTAAATGTCCTTAAAATTATCTACAACTTTTATACTGACAAGTTTTTTATAAGACCAACTCTTGCGGCAAAAAAAAAAAAAAAAAAATCCCTACTGGCTTCGCCTACAAACAGGCGTGAAAACAGAAAAAAACTCATAACTTCTTACTTTTTATACATATCGAATCCGTTTAAAGTTATTATTACTTCTAGGAAAACGGCCAAAATTTTATGCATGACAGATTTTTGATTTCATTAAAAATGCCCCCAAAAAGGGGGAGGGGATAGGGGTTTCAGAAGAAAAAAATTCATAACTTCGTCAATTCTCAAAATATCAAATCCGCTTAGATTTATTATAAATCTTCTTAATATTATATACAACTTTTATACTGAAAAGTTTTCTATAGTACCAACTTTTATGGTAAAAAATAAATAAAAACAAAAAAAATCCCTGCTGGCTCCTCCTACAGGATGAGGTATATTTCAAAGTCGGTGGTCCCAACTGCCACATCATGGCAAATAGGTCTTCTTCTGCAATTCCCAATAAACAAGTGCCCCACGGTCTGCGTCTTCGAAATCTACCTGTGCCTGTAGGCCAAGCCGTCAGGGATTTTTTTTTTTTCTAAAGCACTCTTTCGTAACTTCGAGGATACATGCGGCTATATTATCTCAAATCATCTCGAAATCTTGATGCGAAATATGTGCGAATCCCAAATTTTCTTTCAAAAGTACGGGATGTTATTCGAATAAATGCGGTACTTTACTCTTAACAATAAAACAAATCATCTATATATATATATATATATGTATATAAACGCTAAAGGTACGTGGCGGTGAAAAAGCGGTTATTTCTCTTTTGCCGATGGCAACGAGAGATTTCTTTTCACTAATTTGCGAATATTGAGAAAAGTATTTGAGGTATCGATTTAAAATTCACCACACATATATAGACAAATTTTCTGCATCCGAAAATCCAAATTTTTGTAGATATCGGCAAGTAACTTTTCTGAATTTTTGGAAAAAACTAGCTATTTTCTGAAAAGGAAAGAAAATTAAGTGCGAAGTCACACCAAAAAATGCGCCACTTTGTTTCTGTTTCAAAAGTTACCGATATTTGTTAATGTTAAAAGTCATCGGTTAAAGTTTGAGGGACGAAAGAGTTCGGTCGTAATTTAAATATCGTGTTAATGTTAAAGGTATATAGATCTGATGCCCCCTGGCGGTGGAAGGTAGAACTAAAAGATGATTTAACCATTCGAGGTTCGTTTGTTAAAATAGACCAGCGAAGCGGTCACAGCCTGCTGGTATATATTATTTCTGTCGTCAACATCCCTTTTTCTATGCATTTACAAAAAGTACTTTCATGGATGAAATATCATTCATTTCGTTAAAACATGTTTTTTGATTAAATATTGCAATAAATAAAAAAATAAATCAGCATTGCTTTCATAAATGATATGAAAGATTTTTTTCAAATCAGTGTTGCCACAAAAATAAAATACTGCATAATATCATGCTCAGCAATGATATAGAAAAACAAAAAATATAAAGTGCGGACCGCACGGGTTTATTTTATATTTATGATTAAAAGCAAAATTGAAATTGAAATGTGTAGAAGAAAAATACACCATCGATCGATCGGATCAGTAATATTTCACGTGTTGCTTAAAAGTGATTATTTGTTATATTAGATTCAGTTGTACTTTATATGTATTCAATTTATTTTTCTTTGTCCCGTGTTGTTTCCCGAAGCAGCTGACGTCATCCTCTAATGCAGTTAAAATACGATTGTTAATTTTTCTTTCCTCGCACGTGTCTTGTCTTTTGCTGTCTTTGATCAGATTTTACTGTAACTTTGAGGGAATAAATTAGATGGACGTTGTTTGCAGATATTTTTATCCGTAATTTTTGTTTAGAAGTTTAAACCTGCATCTAAAAGATATTATATATTGCTAAAAAATATTAGACTGCAGTGCGAAATCATCGCACGAGTCCACTGGTACGAGATTTAAATCTAATGAACTATTTAATCACTTAACTCCATTGACTTAAATGGTAATAGCTCTCTTCTCTCCAGAAGTCGCCGTGACAAATGAAATATCGTATTTCATTAAAAGAAAAACTATTATTATTATTTTTTTTTAAGCTGACTCACAGATACATTTTTCTTCCAAGTAAAAGTAACGAGAGTTCAATGACGTACATGTAATTGCATAGATCTTGATGAAATTACATACACACGGTTAGAATCACTTGTTCTTAAAAGTCAATCCCGATTTAGCAATTGATATGCGAACCTGACTGACATCCAAAACTTACTTGTTTGTTCACAACCCATTGTATTTCCCGTGTCCGTTCGATGTCCAGGGTTCCGTTATCAGCTTATCAGATATCGAACGAGCATTCGATTATTTAAAGGAGTAACACGATAGAGGTTTTACACGAACCATTTGCTGTGATACCGCTATTGTTTTTTAGACCTTTACAGGTTGTGTGTCAGTGTTCCGTAAAGATGTAATGTTGATAAGAAGCAAGTAGATTAGAATTAGCCTTAAAGTATAGATGTTCGAAAACTTTTATATTCGCCGCAAGAACAGGTTTTTCGATGCTTTTGAAATCATTAACAGAAACATGTTTATTATGATGACTGGCTTTACAGATGGATTTCTGCGGAACCGACCCTAAATGTCACACGTACTATGGCGCCTATGTACTGGACATGAAAGGATCAGGGTCCATAAGCCGTGTTTTTGGCCCATGAAATAAGACTAAAACTCGATTTTGTTATACTGACTTAATTATTTCACTTTTTAATATTAGAAGGTTTATCCTGTATGATTTCAACAATATTTTTTGCATTTTGTTCGAATTTACATGACTTACACAAGCTCAAAGTTCGTATTATTTGTACGTTTTTGATGAAAAATACGCAATTTCTTCTAATTTTACCTCAATTATTTATATGAGCGCAACCGTGCAACACTTTCTTCTTTACATATATTATAAAATACATCAAAATGTACAATATATGTAAAAATAAAATTGTTGCAAAGCTGCGCTCATAGTAAAATATTAAAAAATATATTAAAAATTGAGGTAAAATTAGAAGAAATTGCGTATTTTTCACCAAAAACTACGAGTAATACGAACTTTGAGCTTGTTTAAGTTATATAAATCCGAACAAAATGAAAAAAATATTGTCGAAATTGAAATCGTACAGGATAAACCTTCTAATATTAAAAAGTAAAATAATTAAGTCAGTATAACAAAATCGAATTTTAGTCTTATTTCATGAGCGAAAAACACGGCTTATGGACCCTGATTCTTTATAAAATTTTAAGCCTGCTCATTCTAAAAATGTTAGTTTAGGAAACTGTAAATTGTGGTTATTTGGATTCCTCCCAAAAAATAAAATGGGGGGGGGGGGGAGTAAATCAGTGCTCTGTCTACTGGTGTTGAGATTGAGAGTATTGGCATGATGAACTGAGTATTGTTGAATTATATCAATATCAATACTTTCAATGAAATAGAACCAGGACTGATCAAGCTGTCTTTCAAGCTCATTGGGAAATGTTTACGTGATTTAAAGAAAATCACGTGATCCTAGTACTACGAGAGAGAAGGAAGACTGGCAGTCTTTTCAGACTTACTTGTTCTTTCGTAGTAATAGGACGTGTTTTGGCTCTTGAGGAATAAAAGATCATTCTTTCAAAACGTGTTCCATCAGCTTCTTATGGTGTATTTAAGAATTATTTTTATATAGTATTGTGTTTTAAAAACTTCTGATTTTCTTATTACAGAGCCCATTGTATTTCCATGTAAAATTCTATGTATGCAGGGTTTCGTTATCAAATATTGAACAAGCATTCGATTATTTAAAGAAGTAGCAGGATATACATTTTACACGAATCATTTGCTACGACATGACATTTTTTTAGACCTTTGCACATTGTATGTCGATGTTCCGCAAAGATGTGAAATTAGTAACAAGCAGGTAGATGTTCGAAACGTTTATCTGTTGTGAGAACATGGTTTTTACTGCATTTGAAATAACTAATACAACGAAAATTATTATGATACATATAGTTATTAATAACCCAGTTTACCAACTTCACGAATGGATTTCTGCATAAGGTTCATGAAATGCCTATTGGTGGTTACATTTTGAGAGGGGTCTTCAATAAGATTTTTATTTTTATCCTGGTCGTTATTTTTTAATCGTGGAATTTGTCCACTTCGATTGATATGCGAGTTGTGCAAATGTTGTTTATTTCTGCACTTTCATGAGTGATTCAGATTTTCATACTGAAATATACAATATACTCCTAAGAGCAAAATTCCAGAGTCATATCCTTATTAGAATGCAAACTACAGTCCAGGGACGGCCATAACGAGAGTGTGGAAGGTGCGGTGCGATACTCTCGGGACCCTCTTCTTTTAAATTTTGAAGGGGGAAAAAATTAAGTTTTGTGTCTCCACTTGCGTCTAGCTCCCCCCCCCCCCCCCCAACCACCCAAAGATACAAAGATTCTTTATACCTTTTGAAAAATGTAGTCTTCCCAGAAACGTTTCTTGCATACTGGTTTCTTTAAAGAGGAGACCGGCCCTGATAACAATTATCATATTTAGTATTTAATTTTGGGGAAAATTTACTTTTAGGTTTAAAAAATTAAAAGTAGTTATCCAAATCACAAAAGTTAAGGTTTACCGAAATTTAACGAATATGTCATTTAATGAAATTGAACAAACATAGTTATTTTGCGTTCCTCAAACATGACAATAGGCTACGGAAGAATTTTTGAAGACGTTTGGAAAATGTTAAATTACAACACTGTTAAATAGACTTAACAACTTTCCATTGTTTTATACAGTGTATCGGAGAAGTGGCATCTATTTTAAATTTAATGAATACAACGTATGTTTGAAATAAAAGAATCACCAATGCTGCAAAGAGTTTTAAGCAAACGCTTTATTTTTGTTTTATTACTAAATGTTGAAACATGAATGAAGAGATAATAAAGTATGTACAGACATATATATTATCATTATTACATGCAGATAACAACAAAAATAATTGTTAAGACAAAGAAAATCAATTTAAATTGACTGGTACTTCCCAAAAGCGTTAACTGCATTACGTTTTCTTTTTGTATTGTTTATTTTTATTTATTTATTTATTTATTTATTATCTTTGAAATGTAAAAGTTTTGTCGATCAAAAATATCTCCTGTTTAAAATAAAAGGTAATTGTTTTGATTGCTTGAAAAATATTTGAAAAAATATATATTTGAAAATATCTCCTGTATCACACGTCAGAGAGATTTATACTATAAAGAACACTACATCAAATGTGAGGGGTTTAAAATTGTAAAGTTTTGAATTATATATTTAATTTCTCGGGACTTTTTATATTTTTTCACATGTAGTTTACGTTTAAAATACCTAATTCCCAGAGCTATAGTGCCCGGCCGCCAACTTAGGTGCTTTATCAGTACCAGTTCCTTACCAATGCAACACAAATCTGTTAAAAACAAACAAAATGTTTCACATCAAACGCGAAATAGAGTTGCTGCAATCCTGCTAATGCTATATTAACCCTTTTTATCCTGACGGTACTTATAAGTACCACTTTAACACCTTCGCGGCGAGCGTCCTTTACAGAATTTTTAATCTTTTACCACCGGTTTTTCAAAACAGAAATTTTCGGCTAATTGAATCGCAGAAATGCTATCATTAAATAAGGCAAAACTTACAATAAAAAGTTACTGGTGGGAATAATCGAGGATTCTGAGCATCTTATGCGTCACGTATACGTGTCACTCGTCCCCAAGGGGTTAATAAAACACCTATATATTCGTAATATGATCGTTTTTCCTAACGGTATTCACAATGGCACAAAGAGTGTATTTCTGACAGCAGGCAGGAGATGGCAAATTCAAGCACATATCCTCTTTCTTTGCATTGTAGGGATTTTACATTTGCCACGCTACATTCGAAATACATTTTGCGATAGAATTGACATGCATGTTGTTCTACATTTGAGTAATTTTAGCGGTTTATTGCCGGTTATTTAGTACTATTATTTTCTATTGTTTTCTATACTCTACAGGTGAACATTTCCTATGTTTTATTTGAAGTTTACTATTTGAAATTTACTATTTTATTTATATCATAGGGTAAAAAATTTATTGTGGTTACAGTTGCATAATAACCACTAAAACACTATAAAAATTATTTTCCTCTTTCCTATGTTTATTCTGCACCAAAACTTATCCAATGATGCAAAATACAATTAAAAAGTAGCTGGAAAATTAATTCAGGATATAAAGGGTTAAAGAAAAACAGATCCTTAAATATGTTGACTAAATTTCTGTAAAAAATTAAAAAATCACAACAGCAAAAATTAGTATCATGTAAAGAAAAATATCCCATCTATATATTTAAAACGCTAAGCGTTTTATTTCGACAATCCGTGAGAACAAACTACTGCATCAAATTACACCATTCTTTTTTTAAATGAAAGATATTTGGACACAGATTTGTTATCGTACATTCGTTTGTTCGAAAATTTAATTAATAAGCCATAATTTTCAATTAAACTTTTACTGCTGCTTATGACGTCATAAAGTCGGCAACTCCCACTGTTGCGAGGTATAGAGCTATTTTCTGAACTCTGTGGTTCGCCAATCTTTTGACATTAGCTAATATCAACTAGGTAATATTTTAACATTGTAATAATAAATCTTAAAAAACTTACTTAAAATTAGCTAAAATATAATCATAATAAAATATCTAAACATAAACATATCAATATGAATAACAAATCTCACGTAAAATATTGCAATTTAAATTATTCCAATTGAAAGAAGATTTGGAGAGTTATCCCTGACGCCCAGCTAACATAAAAGTACATTTATTTACACACATATTCAATTTTATTATAAAACACCAGGTTGCCATACAAAGCAAAAATCGTCATTTAGGCGTCAAAAATTAACCCCAGTTACAGCGCCTAGAATACATTATGTTTATAGAATGACATACATATATATATATATATATATATATATATATATATATATATGTTAACTTATAGTTTCAATGTTATGGCAAATAATGAAATTAATTTTCTTGATCTTAAGATAATTCTTAAAGATAATAAACTTTTGTTTGACATTTATGACAAGCGAAATGATTTTACTTTTAAGGTTAACTTATTTACTAACTATTTGTCATGTATACATAAATCAGTATTTGTAAATATTTTACTAAATTTCGCACATAGAATTAATAATCTTTGTTCAAATAACTTTAAAAATCAAAATTTAAAACATATCCTTCAAATTGCACAAGTTTATGGATATCCTTACTATTTAGTTAAATCAATTTTACACATATAAATATAGATTTAATTTGGGTTAAATGTCTGTATTTTTTTTTTTTTTTTTGTTAAAATCTCCTTGATAAAAATGATAATCAACTTTTGATTGTTGATATATTTGGCTAAACTATGAATCCTATTGTGTGCGTTGCTGCATAGGATTATCCTAGTTTAATGTCATTCATATTTTAAAAAATATTAACGATAATTTTCAACTTTTGACTGTTGATATATTTAGCTAAATTATAACTCATATTAAGAGCATGTGCTGCATAGGATCATCTTAGTTAAAAGTCATTCATAAATTAAAATTTACATGTGGGCGAATTCTATAATTGTTGTTATGATTATATGGAGTTAATATTATTGGGGTTGTAACAAAAGTTAAAATTATCAAGGATGTTACAATGGGTTAATCAATACAATATAATATTAATATGTTAAACATATTTAATTTTAGTAAATATTAAATATTTATTAAATATAGTACACTAATAAACATATCTCTTAGTTTTATATTATTTATTTTATTTTAATATTAGATCATTTAATTTAATTAATATTTATGTTTTTTATATTTTTTTTCAGGGTAGATATTATTTAAATAGCTGGATTTAAATTATAATAAGTGCATTGCCATATTGAATAATCTATGTTATTTCTAAGTATAATACTAATTTATAAAATGAAAGCATCATATGGATTCTACATTAATGTTTGGGTTAAATTAAGATATATTTTAAATGGGTTAGTTAAAATAGAAATTATATTATACTAGTAACTCTTATTCTCTATATATATCATTAATATTAACTAGTAAAATTAATATATTTACACTACATTACAGCTGCAAATAAGTAATTATACATACAATATTAAAGTTTTAGTAGAATATCTGTACACCAGATGTCAGCAGCAAAAGTAAATTATATAATGTATTTGATAGTATGCTAAAATAGTCTAATATTTTTACAATAGATGGCAGTAGTATAGCTTATTTAAAATATTAAAACTTGGAAATTTAGTATGGAGGTAATAATATCTATGAAATACTTTCAAATTATCAAGTAATATTATATATTTTAATTTATTAAATTAAAATTAAAATAAAATAATTAATGGTTTTTATTTATATGTATATCATAATTTTTTTTTCTACATTTTTTAAAATGTTGTAATCTATTTAGTTAAATAAAAATAACTGTAACTGTAGGTTACAATTTATGATCTGAAGGATTCTCTATTTAACTGTGAATTTAACCTCTTCTTTTGGATACAACTTTGTACATGTGCTCACAATATACTAAATATCTTGGGATATTATTAATTTAAGTAATATATATATATTTTAATTTTTTTAATTCTTTTTCACACTCCTTTTCAAATTGTATGTATAATTTATAATATTCCATTGTAAAGGTCTTGTTATTCAATATTGTTTCAGCGATTGTTCGGGCGAGATATGGCACTATATTTAGCAAAAGCTGGTGTCATATACAGAAAACAATCGTTCTTTGCTTATAAATGTGATTTTCTTGCCCCTGAAAAAGTAAATTACTTTATAAGCTTTTATTTGTGTATATACTCGTGTGGTTTATATTTCATTCCTTATTTTCTATTTATTTAATTTTTTTTCTTCTTCTTCTTAATTTGAATTAATAATGTTACATTTATTAGGACTACAATTTTAATTTGTAAATTGACAGGGCTCTTTGGTATCGGGATTTCAGTGTATGTGGTCAGTTTCTTATGTTTCAATGGTTAAATTTTACTTAAAGTTTTATATATATATATATATATACTTCACTGGCGCCCGGCTAACCGAAAATTGCCCCAAATTATTCGCCAAACTGTAGCGCCCAATAAACAAACAGAAGAATGTTGCCATTAAATCTCAAAAATCTCAAAAATAATAAAATAATAATTAGGAAAAGCCCCATTTACCAAAGTATCATTTATCAGTAACTTTAAGCAATAAAATTTGCAATATATTAATGAAAACAGAATAAAAAATAGTCTTGAATATTTATTTATTTATATTATTTCTCTTAATTATCCCTTCCGACTGTTGTATAAATGTTTGTGACGTCAGTTGAATTTTATCGATTGTACGCAACAACGAATCACAACATTTTTTCAATGCTTTTTCTATTTTAATATCATGGTTTCGAAGACGTAATTTTTATTTTAATTAATGTAATAACTAATAAATCTGTAAAACATCATTATAAATACATTTAACGTCGAATTAAAAATCACTTGATGAGAACTTTTAGGCCGAATTTTTTAATTTGCAAGTTAAATTTCGGTGAAAATATTTATCCGCGTGTTTTATAAGCGAATAATAATTCATATTTATTGTGACGTCACCGGAATATTGTCCCTTAGGTTTATTTTATCGTTATGCATTGTAACTTTGTTGATGCCATTTTTTCATTACAATTAAATACAAAATATATTTTTATTTGTAACATGGTGTTTAAGCATAAAAGTAACAAAGTACGTGTACAAATTACGTGTGAAAAGTTTGCGCCGGGGAAAATGGCGTTATGCTTAGCTTGAAATGCATTTTAACATTGATAAAACTAAAAAGAAAAATTAATTGTGTCAACATGACGTAATTTTAACTGATTTTTCAATTTTTAATTTTAAAGGTCAGAATTTAAGCCTTTATTGGTTGCTTCATCTTGATTGCATACCTTGATTACATGTTACCAATTACTTTTTTTTAATTATAGGTTAGAAGATTTCATTTATATATTAAAAAAAAATCACAAAAGTAAAGAATTTCAGGAAAATTAAAATTATTAAAAATAGTGTTATGGGAAAAAACTTGAAATAATGATTGTATTTGTAGCTAGAATAAATAATGTAAGGCTAATATTTTATAGGAATTATTTTGGTAGGTTTGTTATAAGTTCATTTAACAGTTCCTTATTAGTGGCAAAGTCCTATTTCTCCCACTGTGAATTTCTCTTTCGATGTCAAAAATGATAGTCTACTTTTGGACGCCAGCCAAAACACAGTGGCAATTTTTAGAAATGTATAACGGTTGTGACAACAAACGGCTCTATCGCTTTAGCTTTCATCGCGCTTACATCACTTCTAAATACTACAAATTTCAATTTTTTACTACATTTTACTACATTTTACAATTTCAGTTCTTACATCATCAATTAAAAAAAATTAGCTTCCGATTGAAATTTATTTGAAAGCTGACGCTTTAACGACATTTTAAATAATTTTCAAGCATGAAATATTTTTCAATTCTATCTCAACAATGATCATCAGTTTGCTTTAATAATGTAACATATTCCCTGGGAGAATTGAAAATAATTGAAAATAGATTTTTTTAACCATCATAAAAACTGAAAAAAAAAAGAAATAAAAACCCCTGATAAATCATAAGATCAGATTATCCAAAAGAAAGAGCATTTTGGCGCTAAACTAAAATCTGTCAAGAAAAAAAACTATAGTTTATGATTAACATAAAATGATAAAATTGATATGCTGAATTCGTTGATGTATATGTTGCATCAGAATATTCTAGGAACTGTATTTTATTATTTTTTTTAAAGATCCAGAAGGAAAAGATCCCCGACTGTGATGGAAAAGGAATAATCATCCTGATTATTAAAGGAACCGAAGAAACCATACAAAAATAAATTACACTTGAAAACATTAAAAATCTCCGTTATCTGCAGATTGATTTATTATTGTAAAAAAAACAAACTCTTCATCTTTACATAGAAATTGATTAGCTTAAAACAATGGATGCGTTTCAGACGTTATGGATTTGAAACGAACAATGATTAAAGAAGATATTTTAAAACTTTTAATTTAAACATTTTAAAACTTTTTTTTAACGTCGAATTTTGACGGTGCCTTTGGTGAGATGCAATGCACATGCGCATAGGAGCTCATTCGGTTGCATTATCACAGGGGGGGGGGGGAGATGTGTGCTTTATTTACTATGTTCTTTTATTGACTGAATATGAGATGAACGTAGGGATATACTATTTGTATGATACTTCATAGGTCCAGGAAATTTTCTTTCTTGCCGTGGGGAATATGGCGGTAATGTCAAACTGATTTGCATTACACAGTTGTTTACGGATTGTTTGTTTGGAATTTGCAGTGGAATTAGTACTGTAATTCACTGGGGTGGGGGGGGGGACTTTTAAAATAAAATATTTGAAAGACTGTTTCATACGCACCGGTTCTTATGTAATAAAGAAGCTTATTTTACTAATATTGTTATTGTAATTTTTTTCCGTCAAGTTTTGACGGGTTCCATCTAGTAAATAAATTAAAATATATATATATATTAACAGAAACAGCATTTTAAAATAGATAATAAAAATTTGACTTTTAAAATTTAGTGGATAAAAGTTAAAGAACTCGTTAAAATCTGGTTAAAATACGTTAAATTAATTGCTTTTAACATTAATTTCATACAAAAAAAATAATAAAGTTGATAATAAAACAAGAACGAAAAATCATGCTTAAAGCGTAGATTATAAAACACTTTCCAAGATATTCAGAATACTATCACAAAACTTCACTGTTAGGTGAAATATGATACCTAAGTAAACAGTTTAGAAAACGCATAACACATTCGAAAACCCAATTTCAGAAATTATCATCAATAGTTGGAAAAAATTTCCGAATTCTTTTCTGTAGCCCTGTATATGATCTATAGATTTATATATATATTACATAGTATGCTAAACTTTAGTTTAGTTAGGAAACGCATAGCACAGTCGAAAATTATCCTTCAGCAATTTCCGTCTATAAGCGGGAATTTAAGTACAGTAGCCGAATTATTTTGTGTGTCCCTGTAAATGAACGATGAATGCTATGCATCACTCCATTCTATTGTAAGAATTTTGTAGTGCACCTCAGTGATATATATATATAAATTTCAATATGTTTGAAATAGTGTAACATCATTAAAATACACTACAAACAGTTTTTCCCCAAAGACCGTAATGTCACGGACTTCTTTTGAGTGTCCCTGTAAACGAACGACAAATGCTACACACTTCATTTTCAATACCAAACATGCCATAGTAAACTTCAATAATATATATCAATTGCAGTACAATCCAAGTATATTTACGCGAGTTAGAGCACAGACAGACAGACAGACGGACAAACAACCCGAATTCATAAACACTTTTCAACTTTGTTGGAAAGTGTTAAAAAGAAAAATTGCAGCACTCAATCTTAACATTCTCAAAGTTCTCTTATGTTTGATTCTTTTCTAAAACTGTGCATGTTTGGAAGCGACATAAAGAAAAAAAAAACTAAATTATATTTCCCTATAGTTATACACTAACTAATTTCGTAAATCAACACCTTTACTTTCTGTTTGACCGTTTTAGTAAATTATTCCATTTTTACAGCCTTGCGTGCTTGTTTTTCCCTTCAACGTCACTGCTGCTAAGGGAAACTAACAATATCTAAAAATAGCCATTTATCTGGCGCTGTTTAGTGTTGGGCTAACTTGCATTTTTTCTCATTTATTTTCAGAAATAACAAAAATCAGACTCGTTTTTTAAATTCTGTCCGGTGCGGTATACGTCATTAGAATATTAAGCAAATATGCGAAAGTTGTTTTTGAAATTACGATCGATTTGCTCTAGAATAAGAATCATTGGAGACCATGTTAATTTAAAAATCTGTTTTTCATCTGCTTATTTCAATGAGTAAAGTGTGATATGAATTAAAAAATATGCATAAACATACATTAATTACTTCTTGGGAAAATTGATTTTTATCAAATGAAATTGCATTTTGTAATTTTCCGTACTTTTTGAAAACAAAAATGCAACATTGAAACATACATTTGTTTAAACAAATACATTGTTCTGATTGAATTAAGTAAAAAAAAAAAAATCTCATGCAAAATACAAAAAAATCTTTTTATAAAAATAAATATTGATTTTTTTTTTATTTTATTTTTTTTTACTTTTTTAATGCAAAATTTAATCTGGAAGCTATTTTCAAGATTTCATAATCCTTCCCCCCCCCCCCCCCCCCCCGCACACGCACCAATTCCCATATTATATTCCCTCATTAAAATCGCAAATTAGTCCAATTTTTTTCTTCTTTAAAATGATAAGTGCGGATATTGACTAGACTTATTATTATTAATCGCAATTATATGGTAAAAAATGTGTTAAGCATGATCAAAATGAAAAGTGTGTGTGTGGGGAGGGGGGTGGGGAGGTGTATAATGTAAAAATGAATTTGTCATTGGAAAAAAAAAAAAGGACCATAACAAACAGTAGTTTTGTAATTTTTTTTTCAAATGATAATAATTTTTATTTAACAGTAAATGGAGTTATAAATTACTAAATAACTTGTCTAAGATACTCTTTGGAGGAGAGAGACTAATTGTGTTGAACTTTGAGAATAGATATTTAATTTCTATCTGTTTTATCCTTGTTGATAGCTAATGAAAAAGCATATTATAAAAATAATGGGATGCCTGAAGTAAAAATCAAAACATGTGATATTACAAAAAAGAAAGACTTAAAAAAAAGAACGTTTTTTTTTTTTTTTTTTTTTTTTTTTTCTGAAACATAGTTAACCTTCAGAAATTATATTATTATAGCTGGAAGGAGCTGGCAAATATATGGAACAAACTTTTTACTCCATATTGTAACGTCACTTACTTTCTATTCCATAGTTAATTAAAAATATCGTTCTTTACTATGAACGTTTTGAAATCCTCCTCATTAGAGTCTGATGAAATACGCCAGACAGACTGTTGCCATTTATCAGCGCTCTTTATAGCCTTTAGTGGTTCATTACATCTACTAAGACTCTTGAATTTGGCGTTATGAAAATTATAAAACATCTCCATCTGACACTACTCAGACAGCGGTACTTCCATAAATTTATCCCTACTTATAAGTCTGTGATTTCTAGAACCAATTAAATGGCCAATAATAACTTATATATACAGTCAGTCCCCCATCCCCCTCATTTGGTCCCGAGCAAGAGTCTAGATAGCATCGACCTTGTATCGGAACTAAAGGTGCATTTATATCTGGATTTCAACAATCCCCGACAAAAACTCATAAATTATTCCCCTGGCCTTTCTTTTCGAAAGGTTCTGTGGTCATTAACAAAAAAAGGGGAGTCGCATAAATAAAGAGGTGGTGATAAACAGGTCAGGGATATCTTCTATTGACTTCTGACCTCTAGACATCTTCTGAAGACTGATCACATGAAAAAGAGAAAAAAAAACATAACACATAAAAGATACCGCCTAGCAAAAACGTAGTCTGTTTTAACCTTTACAGACAGTTTTTCTAAAGTCATCTGCGTGCATGCAGCTCAAACAAAAAACTCCCCTCTTAAGGTTATAGGTTCTTGGATGAATATGCCTCTATTTATGATCTAAAATTAAATATATTTAACTACTAAAAATGAAATTCCAAGCAGTGGGGGTGTTTAAATATTTTTTTTTAATTTTTGTACAAGCGGACATGATAGTTTAAAAAATAATAAACTTTAAATATTTCATTAACTTCTGGCATTGTGGCTGAGTAAAAGTCTTCAGACTTTTGAAATAATTGAAAATCGAGAGCATGCAAACTCTAAATAAATTATAAGTAAAAAATATGTTTAAAAGACAATCTTTTATTACAATGTACTAAAAAAGGAAAAATAAAGATGTTGAAGGACAATTGATTGAAAGAAATACATTTAAATAAATAAATAAATAAAATTGCGAGTGATTTTTTTTTTATTTTTGTCAGTTTGCTTTTAAAAGAAATAAAAATGGATACACAATTTTAAATCCAGCTTCCTGGCATGAATAAAAAAAAAAATCTATCAACGTCCGTCATAGGATCGAAACCACATATACTCACTCCCTGCGCAGAACTGAAAAAAGGCGCGTTTACCAACCATGCTACGGTTCAAGCGAAGAACAACACTTTATTTCTGAAGCAATCAATGACATTTACGTGATCACATGCATTATAATATTTACGTACTCATATTGGACAAATGTTTTTGGCCCCTGAGGGGTGGTGGAGACAAATTTCAAGTATTTGTTTTTACAGAATATTGTATTTTTAGGGTCCTGCATGGCCGATTGGTTAAGGCACCACTCTGCTAATCTCTTGAGAGCGTAGGAGTCAGGGCGACGGGTTCAACTCCCGTCACCTCCATTGCACACTCATTGTGGAAGTCCAGGCTGTAATTCTTCGGTGATGTAATTTCCTTGTTTCTATCCCGTCCCCATTAAGACGATTTATGTAATTGCCGAAGTCATGTATGTGTTTCTGTGCGTAAAAATATATGGATCGTTCGAGACAACAGCCTGTGTAGCTATAGGTCTCAAAGCAACACTCCTTCAAATGTTCAAATGTTGCTGTTTTTATCGCAAATACGTCACACTACCAAACTTTAGGTCAATTGTACCACAAGAAGTGTGTTAAAATTAGAATGCAAGATTTGAGCTGAACGGACAGACAAGACAAGTTAAATAAAAGCTTGTAGAAACGCATTAAAATTGCGAATACGTAAAGTATTAAAAAAAGAAGCATTATTGGCAAAAATAAAAACATTTCATGCATACATATTTTACATTTTCTTCCTTATCCCTTACCTTTTTTCCCTTTTCCCCAGATGCATGCATAACATTTTTAACTTAATGCAAAAAAGAAACTGTGAACAAAAGAAATATTATGAGTTTTTCATAAGTTCTTTTACTTTATTATTCATTGGTACTAGGATCTTCACTAAGTTATAACTTTGTTTGAAGGTCATCTTATATGCTATGTTACCAAAATTGTGCTATCAAACAAGCTTTTTATGCCTTTCTTCTCACTTTCAGCCTTTCATGTACTTTGTTGCTAGGATCTTTTCCCAAATTATAACTTTGTTTTGAGGATTATTTTGCATGCGATATTAAATAGGTTCAAAAAGATCATTTCAAGCGATTAAACGGACAAGATGTTCTTCATTGTTTAAGATTAAAAGACAAAATCTGCTCTCAAATCTATATTGAATTTATAGTTATTTTTAAATGGCGACTATATTTACTGTAGAAATATTGGATAGTTTATTATTGCATAATAGCGCTAGTTTATTTTAATCCCATTAATTCAGAAACAATAATCTAAATTGGTTTATTAATCATATGTAAATGATTTTAGCTTTTAGTACCACGTGAACTGATTTTTAACACTTTCTAGCAATGTTAAAAAGTGTTTATGAATTCGGTTTGTCTGCCTGCCGGTCCATCTGTCTATCTGTCCATCTGTCCGTACTGTAACTCTTATAAATATTCCCAGATTGCCACGTAATTTGTATACGTTATTAAGGTTTAATATAAAATGTTTGGTAATGCAAATGAAATTTGTAACAATTATAGTTCGTTTACAGGGACACACAAAATAATTCCGTTACATTATGGTCTATGGGGAAATATCGTTTACGGTGTATTTTATTGATGTTACGATATTTTAAACACATTGATATTAATATGCATCATTGAAAGGAATTACAACATGCTTTCTGAGGAGTATAGAAAAAGTAGCGTTTATAGTCGTTTTACAGTGACACACAAAATAATTCCATTACATTATGATCTATGGAGGAAAAATCAGTTACAGTGCATTTTAATAATGTTAAGATACTTCAAACCAAACATAATGAAATTAAAAAGAAGCACTGGGGTGCAATACAACATGTTATATATATATGTCGCATTTTTAATAAAAGGACAGCATTCTGATGATTTTAAATATAGCATCTTTTATTGAAAATAAGATTACTACGGCAGTAGCATTTCATATCTGCATCCAGGATGGATTCCACGCAGCAAGTGAAGTAGAAGTATATTAGAAAAATCTCATCTCCGAAGGGTTGTCAGTTCAAAAGGCCATGTGTTTTTATTAATTAGGCCGATAAACTGATAAAATTGGCTACCCTGCTAAACTCGTGATTATGTGTCATCGGGCCCGTATACAAAGTGAGGGGCGATTCATTAAAAAAGTAATTAATAGGTTTGATTTCTATACTTTTCCCACAATTTCCCCCCCTTCCAGACAAGTCTCCGGGAATGGGCCGGCTTCCATACATTAGACTCGCCTGAAAAGGACAAAACACTTTTTACATTAAAGTAACGTTAGAATTTGGAAATGGGTTTCTTTTTAAGTAAGCTGCAGGAGATGAGTTATTTCTTTCATATAGTTAATATATATCATAACAATAATAACTTCAATACCAATAATAAGAATAATATTATAATATACGATGCTATAATCAATTGGACAAGACAAAAACAATTGTATTAATAAAGGCAAGATACAGTGAAAATATCATACGTAAAAATAAAAATAATCAAAATAGGAAGTATATTCCAGAATGTTGCAGTTAGTCCAATGCAATTAGTGTAGCAATGTCCAATATTATATACAAAAATTCAAGATTATATGAAAACATCCTGGCATCATCCAGGAGACTGTACTCTTTCAAAAACACAATTATAATATATTCATAAAAATGTAAAACTCAAAGATCAATTATCATCCAATATGAGTTCCTGTGATACACTATCTTTTCATTTGTTGGTTGTATGTAATTTAAATTGATCATTGGGCAAAAAGTATCTTAGCTTGGAGGCGTGGATCACTTCATTGTCTTGCTTTGTCAACCAGTTAGGTTTATTTATTCGAAAACTTACATTAGACAATTTTTCAATAATTTGATAGGGACCTGAAAAGGGCGGGCTTAATTTTCGGGTGTTAGGATAGTGAAATTCCTCGGCAATTACCAGATCACCAGGTTTGAAAGGAGCTTCCACAAATTTTAAGTCATATCGGATCTTGTTTTTCAGGTGGTGTTCACCTGTTCTTTTGAAAGCCTCTTTTCTGGCTTCCTCAATTGTAGGATAGTAATTTTCATTACCTAATGCTGATGGGTAAGGCAATTGGCCAAACATTAAGTATGCAGGGGGATATTTGGTGACGGAGTGTGGTGTGTTATTGTATTCAATAATCACGTCTTTCAGAAGTTTGGGCCACGGGATATTTGAAGGGGACGAATTAACTTTAAGTCTCAACCGGGTGCAAATTGATTGATTCACACGTTCATTCTTTCCATTACATTGTGGCCTATGAGATGAAGTAAGTAATTTTTTTTACATTATGATTCGATACCCATTTCCGAAGTTTGGACGCTGTAAAAGCAGGATTCCTGTCCGTTAACAATTTCTTCGGAATCTGGATATCAAAAATCTGTTTGAGAATGTTAATGTAAACTTCTGTCGTAACATTTTTAGAGGTAAAACCCCAAACATAACGAGTAGCGTGATCAATTACTAAATGCATGTACTTTTTTGAGGAATTGTAATAATTGAAACCACCTACTGTGTCTAAAGATATTATATCGAAGGGTTGTTCTGCGGGTGGTAAGGACTCAAGAAGACCAAATTTAGGTTGATGGGATTTTTTGTTGAGTTGGCAGACCTCACAATGCTTGACAAATTGAGTAATGTCCTGAATCATGCTGCTCCAATAGTATTGCGGTGAAATTAAATTTAGCATTTTTTGTATTCCTGGGTGGCCAAATTGCTTATGGGTAGTTATCAATAGTTTCTCTCGTAATGAGAAAGGCACGACAATTTTTTGAAAACCCTTTTTGTGAATTACCAGAATGTCATTAACTTTTTGGAATTTAGAGCCTGTTACATTATCTAACTCTTGGTGTTCTTTAACTTCATCTAATGTTAATAAGTGAATGTGGGCATTTACAGGAAATGAAATGGGATTTCTGGAGAGCATATCGGCTTCAAAATTTGTTGATCCTTTATTGTATTTTACAGTATAGTCATACATGCTTAATTTTAGCGACCATCTGAATAATCTACCGGTTAAATGTTTTACATTTTTAAGCCATACTAAAGCAGCATGATCGGTATGGATTGTGAAAGATTTTCCATGAATGTAATAATGAAATTTGTCAAGAGCATCGATTATGGCGAGGCATTCCAATTCTGTAATAGCATAATTTTGCTCATAGGGCCTTAGTTGTCTTGAGTGGAACGCAATGGGATGTAGGACTCCTTTTTCATCCATTTGTTTTAGTACAGCACCTACGGCTTCTTTCGAGGCATCAGTATAGAGGTGGCATGGGAGATTAGGATTAAATAATTTCAAAATAGGTCTAGAAATTAACGCGTTTTTAAGCAATTCAAAAGATTGTTGACATTTTTCCGACCATTCCCAAGGTGCATCTTTTTTTAATAATTTATTTAAAGGGGTTCTAATTTTAGCATACTTGTCAATGAATTTGTGATATACATTTATAGACCCAAGGAACCTTTGTAATTCTTTAACATTTTTTGGAGGAATTAATTTTTTAATAGTTTCGGTGTTAGCATTGTCTGGTTTTATTTGGCCGTTACTAATTTCATAACCAAGGAAGTCAATTTGAGTTTTGGCAAAGTTACATTTTGAAAATTTTAATTTTAGATTTTCCTGTCGGCAAATGTTAAAAAGAGTTTTTAGGTGAGCCAGATGCTCGGCATAGGAATCAGAATAAACTATAAAATCATCGAAATAGTTGGTAGCGAAGTTGATTTTATGTTTATCCAGGATCCTTCTAAGAGTTCTTGCGAATTGAGCCGGAGCATTTTTGTAGCCAAATGGAAGGACCAACCACTCGTAAAGGCCCTGATTGGTCGCAAAGGCTAATTTTTCTGTGTCTGAAGGATGGAGGGGTACATGCCAGTAGCCAGAGGCTAAATCTAGAGTAGAAAAATATTTGGCATTGACAAGTCGGTCTAAAAGCCAGTCTATTCGGGGCAAAGGTTCCGAATCTGTCTTGGTAATGGCGTTGATTTTTCTGTAGTCAATACAGAGGCGCGTTTTACCTTCTCCTTTTTTATAGGCTAGTGTAACGGGAGAGGAATAGGAACTACATGATTCTTTAATAAGTTTAGCTTCCAATAACTCTTGTACCTGCTTTTGAATTTCTGCGTTGTCCCCCGGAGATGCACGATAAGGTCGAAGTGAGATAGGAAGTTCTGAGGTGAGAATTACTCGTTGGGGTTCCCATCTGACTCTACCCACATCATATCGATTACGTGCAAAAATATCTTTGAAGTCGCTTAGAAGCCCTTCCAATTGTAGGTTCTCTTCAGTAGTATAATGATTAAAATTTTTATCATCATAATCCGAGAGAGTTTTAGTATCAAGGTAACACTGCCCCTGTTGAGACAAAATTCCTTGATTTGATTTGGAAGGAGAACGAAGCGGCTTCTTGTAATTCATATCACCCGCTAAAGTTAAAGTGTGGTTAAATGAATTTTTATGTGATATTTGACCGGAAACGTTTTGGTCATACTTAAGGATGACTCCATCTTGAGTCAGAGAATTTGAGAAAAAGTCCATCGCGATATGAAATTTTTGTAATTCCGGGGTTCCCAGTATTGCATACGGCAAATATGACCTAACGAGATATAAGGTGCTATTTTGCCTGATATTCCCTATTTGGAGGGGTACTTGAATTTTTTCAAAAATCTGGACCTGTCCCTGGGTTTGACTAACATTAAAAGGCTTGCAACGTTGAATAGACGTCATATCCAAAGCTGCTATTAGATTTTCCGGAATTATGGAAAGGGTACTTCCGCTATCCAATAAAAATGGTACTTGAACCCCATTATAACAAGTTTTTGTGTATTTTCGGTTTTCGTAATTCTCACATTTGAGGTGCCCGGGCACGATAAACCGTCATTTAGCATTCATGGGCATTCCTTGATCAGGGGAATACCCATAGGCATTTAGGGGTTGAGTTTCATTATTATGGATTGCAAAGTTGTGGGCCATTGTTGTCCCTGCATTACCTTGTAGATCATACTTATGGAGTAAAGTATGATGCCTTCGATGGCAATTTTTACAACTCATCTTAGATGGACATTTACTTGCAAAATGGCCACTACGCATACAATTTGCACATAACTTGTTTAATTGGATGGTTCTCCACCTGCTGTCTACAGGCATAGTCAATAACTTTTTGCAGGTATGGGTGGGGTGCGAATCAAAACAAACACCGCATTTGTTACCTTCTTGAATTTTGTGGAATTTCGATCTATCGTAAGAATCTCTTGAATAAGCTACATTTCTTACATCTGTTTTGTTTGGGTTCTCTAATGCTAGCAAACTTTTGGCTTGTGTCTCTAAAAACTTTAGAAATTCCGTGAGACTAGGCATATCATTGTGGGTAAGGGTAAGTTCCCATCGCTCTTTGAGATTATCATTTAGTTTTTGAACGATGGTAAAAATTATCATATTTTCCACCAAAGCATTTTGCGTTAATTTTAACGAATCTAAAATTCGAAGTGACTCATTGCAAGTATCTATTATGTCGAAAATAGCTTTAGAGGATGAGGAACAATTCTTCATATTTTTTATATTGTATAACTTGCTTATTTGGGCCATGGCCAAATCTCTAGTTTTATCGTAGCGAGCACAAAGCGTCTCCCATGCATTTTTATAACTGGCCTCTGAAAGAGGAAATCCAGAAATCAATTTATGGCTAGGACCCTTTACGCTAGCTAGGAGGTATTGTAATTTAGAAACGGGGCCCAAATCTGAATTTTGATCTATAGTTGTGATAAAAATCTCCTTAAAAGAGAGCCACTGATCAGATTCCCCATAAAAAGGTTTTAAGTCAAATCTGGGAAGGTTAATGGTTTTCTCTAAAATATTATTTTTAGATTGATTATTATTCCCTGACTCTCCTTTGTGAATGTTTAAGCTCTTATTTATTTTATTAAGTGACGTGTTTATCGTTATTGTTAAAGTGTCTAGTTTAAGAGCAATTTCATCGAATTCGTTAATAATATTTTCAGTTTCCGATTCCTTGCTTTCGAGAACCGCGTTTTCACGAATTTTGTTTAACTCACTATCAATATCCTTTGCTTGTTTCTGATACACCTCTAATTCGTCAAGAGTTATCATATTATCATCTATTTTGGGATTTATGATATTATTTATACGGGTAATTTTTCCCTTAAGAACTGCTTTCTGCTTTTTAATATTTTCCATTTTTTAATTAATTTTAAAATATAATTTTCTGAAAAATCTATATATTATCAAAATTTAAATATCTTTCAAAAATTTTTTTTAAAGTTTTTACATAATATAAACAGGTTTATAAAATTGTAATAATAACATACATAAAAATAATGATTTATATAATAGAATTACTTATTTTCAAATAAATCATGGATATCCATTAACTCTATTAAATCAAAAATTTCGTTATACTTCAAAACCATGGTTTTCATAAATAATTAAAATAAAAGCAGTATAACTGGAGTAATGTACTTATTTAAAAACTTACCTTAAATTATTCATAATAATTTTTATTTCATAATAAAATTAGAATAAAAATATATTAAATACTAATATGATATTAAAAAATAAATAAATACTAGGGTACCCTTTGAGCTCAAACACTTAAAAAAAAAAGAAAAATCCTTTAAAAAAAAGTAAAGAAAAATATCTTCAGAATTGACATTGTCTTTTCGCGCAGTAAAATAGTAAAACACATAACGATGACTCCTCTTCCCTTATCGGTATAGATTTCGGAATATCCTTTAGAAAGAAATCACATTTATATTTCATCACTTATTAACAGCAGAACGTTGCACTAAAACAAACTATTAGAGAAGCTCTTTGAAGACGCGCACATTTCACATAAATCACGCCCGAAAGGTAGCAGTTGAAAGCGAAGAAAACTACACATTTTCCGCATGAAGAATAATGACGGTTTCTTTCACTTATTTAGAATACGAACCACCACAACGATAAGAAGAAGCTAAATTCTAGGCAAAACACAAAATGCATCAAATCGTAGAACTCCAGAATTCTTATCGATGCTATCTTGAAGTACGTTGCATAGGAACACATAATGCCGTTTTTAGAGTAAAAACATTTCGAAAGCGGGCACAATTTTCTTTTCGTCGAACACTAGCTGAAGAGAAGACTTTTTAGGATAGTCCCTTTTGGGGCCTCTCCGCACGTTAAATAGATGTTAGATGTCGATAGATGTGGCATCTGGAACCTTAAGACACTCTCCAATCTCGAATAATTTTTTTGATGACCATTTCTCTTTCGCTATTCTTTTTCCTATTAAGGAATTCATTAGAATTTCCCGCTGAGATCCTGCCGACTAAGAAATACTGTCGCATTTTTAATAAAAGGACAGCATTCTGATGATTTTAAATATAGCATCTTTTATTGAAAATAAGATTACTACGGCAGTAGCATTTCATATCTGCATCCAGGATGGATTCCACGCAGCAAGTGAAGTAGAAGTATATTAGAAAAATCTCATCTCCGAAGGTTGTCAGTTCAAAAGGCCATGTGTTTTTATTAATTAGGCCGATAAACTGATAAAATTGGCTACCCTGCTAAACTCGTGATTATGTGTCATCGGGCCCGTATACAAAGTGAGGGGCGATTCATTAAAAAAGTAATTAATAGGTTTGATTTCTATACTTTTCCCACATATATATATATATATATATATATATATATATATATATATATATATATATATATATATATATATATATAACCATAAATGAAACATTATCATAACACCAACTTAAACCATGAAATAATTAAGTATGAAATAATTAGTTGACAATGAAAGATTCCCCATCACACTTAATATGGAATCAAAAAACATTGAAAGAATAAGAAATTAAATAAAAATTGAATCAATGGAATTAAATGAAATGAAATGAAATTTGTGGAATTTAGACAGAATTATCAAGTCCCAATTGCCTAAATACCACAAATAAATAAAATTAGATGTTTCATCTTCATATCAGCCAAACATTGCTAAAAAATATGATATTGGGACTACATCTCAAATACAATGATTCAAATCAGTGATAAAATAAAAAATAAAATACAATATAAAAAAGGAAAGAAACCATACTTATAAAAAAAAAATCCATAAAGATGAATAGAGATATAAATAAGATACCTTGCAGTTCATGAACCATCATGAAAACACCAACATGACTGGGGAATTAATTGCATAAAAAATCATATCATGTTGCCAATTTTAGAAATATAAATTGCTTTGCAGTGATGCCAAAAATAATGTTAAAATATAATGGATTATAAAATAAACAGGAACATTAGTGCTGCCATCTATTAGTAGAAAAGAAAGTGGATATAATCTGAATCGAAGGAATAGGATGGAAATAAATGTTTCATAAATCAACCAAATTACTAACTTAATTGATACCAGTTAGTTAAATAATAAATAAATGAAATTTATTAATAAATAGAAAATCTAATTACATTAAAGGATATATTAATGTATAATACTATGTTATAAATAAGTATTAAGATGGAAAAATTAATAATAAAAAACAACTTAAAATAGTGCTGCTCTCTAGTGGTAAAAGTAAATATAAAGTATGGATGGAAATTAGTTTTTAATAATTAAACCAAATTACTATCTTAATGATAGCCATTAGTTAAATAATAAATAAATGAAATTAATTAATTAATAGAAAGTTGAATAATATCTAAGTAATGGATGTACAAATTAATAATACTATGTTATAAATAAGTAGTAATATGGAAAAATTAATAATTAATGCAACATTAAAAATGTACCATTAAATGTCAACAACGATTAAATAACTGTACTAAAAATGCAACATCATTTAAAATAAATTAAATTAAAATACTAAAGATTTGAATTAAGAATCAAAGAATTTAAAATTAATATTGAGTAAATATTGAAATGAATTAGTCACAAAAATGTGGCTTTAAACAAAGTTAAATTAAATAAAAACACTAAATAAAATTAAAACATATTATATCAACACTGTATAAAAGTAATCATTATCTTAGAAGTATATATGATATTGTCCACCAAAGGTATTAATCCAAATCATTAGATCAAATACATTCTTAATATTAATGAATATAAATTCATTTAAAATAATTATATATATATATATATATATATATATATATATATATATATATATATATAGAGAGAGAGAGAGAGAGAGAGAGAGAGAGAGAGATTATTGAGTGCATTTATCGTATTTACAGATATGCACAAGACAATTCGGTTACAGAACTGACTATGATCGAGAACTGCTGGCATTTTCCGCTGTTGTATGCATTTTTAAATGTATCTAACTTTTAGTAAATTATGTGTCGTGCATAAATTCTATAGATCATATGCAGGACTGCGCAACAGAATTCGCACACATTACCACATGGACAGCAATTGTTGAAAATTGATTTTTACTGTGTTAAATTGTAAAGTTTTATGTCTGACTCACTATGTGAAGTTGTATACAAGACGACTGTTAAATTTTACCCCCTCCCAAAATGAAACTGAAAACCAGTCTCCAGATGTACACGCGTAAATATTCCCAAGAGACTATAAACCTTACTAAGTAGATATAATTTTACCTCGCATCATGTGATCTGACTATATACAGACCTTTATTGCACAATAAATTCGTAGTACTTGAGACCAAGAGTTTCACATCCCTCAACCTACTTGAAAAGCCTCTCAGCTGTATAACCTTTCTTATGAACTCAGTGAACTACTTGAAATTCATCTATGATATATAACTCAAATCATTGAGAGGCTATATTGGGTTAATTTCGTTGCAAGCTCTGACCAGGGCAGTTTGGAGAATTTCTCTCTTGCGAGAGATTCGGTCGTCACGAGTGCCGTGAAGTGAAGTTTCGTCCTGCATAACCGGGCGTTCTGACAATTAAAAACTCTAAAAATATGAACTGAAACAAATATCTGTCGCTTCTTGTGTTTTTGTAATATTTCTGTGTACTGTGAAGTAGAGTTATCAAAATTAATGTTGCTCCAACAAGTCTTTTAATTCAACGACGTTACAATATGTTTTTTTTTAATTGCTTATTTAGATATCTCATTTCATTGCATGAAAAAATTAAATTTCAAATAATATTCTATTGCTGTTGGATAGTGTTTCATAATTTATACCAGAGGCATTGTTTTTCGTTCTTGTTTAAATTATGATATTGAACTCCTAAAAAATTAAAAATAAATCAGATGAAATAAATCAACTTTTTCGAGGTTTATTTAGAAACGATTCAAAATCAAATTAGAAGAATTTTTTTTGGAACATGGAACAATATCATTTAACATTACTTTTTTCGTGCAAAATATAAAGAACAAGATTCTAGAATTTAATTTTAAATAAGGCGATGGGTAGATAAGCATTGCTCCCTCTCCCTGACAGTGTCAAAAGATTGTTTTTTATTTATAAAGTGGTTTGATCATTTTAATTTAGTATATCTATATTTACTGTCTCTCAGATTGATTTTTATTTAATGATTATTTAAATGTGTTATGTAAGATTAGAAACATAGATTTATTTGGCAACTTTTGATGAGTCCTAATTATATTAGTTGGTTTTTTTTTTTCTTTTTGGGGTATGAAACGCTTATAATACCATCATAATTTTTACATTTGTTTTCATAAAATAATCAATTTTTAATGTTTAGCTAAGGCGCCAATATACAGTCGCACTCATCTAATAGAAGCACGACTGAAACAAGCAACTTTCACGTTAAGAATGATTGATCATTTAAACTATAGGGTCATTCCATGGTAACTTACGTTACATTTAGAATAATTTTCTTTAGTAATTTTCATAATATAACACCAAAAAATATTGAAAATGTAATGTTGATATGGTTTGTTAATTAAACCTATTCAAAGCGAAATTTGGATGAAAATTACCTACCTTTAGTGCTATTTTTTGAACACTGGCCATTATATTTATTATGGTAACTTACGTTCTGTTTGTCAGGAACGTAAGTTACCATAGTAAATATAATTTTTAGCGTTCAAGAAATAGTACTAAATTTAAGTAATTTTTATCCTAATTTAGCTTTGTATAGGTTTAATTAACAAATCATATAAACATTATATTTTGAATATTTTTTAGTATTATATTACTAAAATTACTGAAGTCAATTGTTCTAAATGTAACGTAAGTTACCATGGAATGAACCTATACCAAGATTTTCACGCTTTTTACGAGCTACAAAATCAGGATCACGGTTAGTGAGAGTAAAACATCTGTTTATTTCAACATGATTTTCATCAAATGTAGGGTAGAATTAGCAAAACAATCCCTTTCTTATCCGAACTTTGCAATAATAAATGACGAAATAAAAATTTAAAAGTCATACATTTATTGTTGTATGTGTGTTTCTCCCTCTGCCACATGCATACTAAAATATTTACATGTAATTCTCTCTCATTTCAACCTTCAGGCAACACCCCCTCCCCCCCCCACCCACCCACACACACACACACAGAGAGAGAGAGTCAAGAAAATGCAAATGAATTTCCCGAGATCTTGAAAGAATGAAAGAGAGAAGGTCCTTATATTTATAAGGACGTTCAAATGCAACTCTTTTGTAATATTTACAAATGAGCCATACAAAGGAAGGCACATTAGATGAAAACCATTGGTTTCTTTCTTTAAATCCGGACTCTAGGCCATGTTAACCAGCCTTTTTGTGTATCTCATTACACTGTTAAAATGAAAGGGATATATAGAATCAATCGAAAATTTAGTGACTATTTGCAATGTCAGCCGAGCTTTCCGGGAAAAAAGAAGTGACCAGTTGCATTAGTGTTCATGTTCTCTGGAATGACTAGTTCATTAGAGGCTTTGACTTCAGTATTGTGGTTTTGTCCAAAGAAAATCATACTCACAAAAATAAGACTGAATATTTTAGGTTAACTTTATGTTATTAAGTTAATTTTAGTATTGAAGTAATTAGAGCAAATTAATAGTAGAATTTTAATTATGCGTGTGTGTTTAAGATTTATATTTTCTCCCACGTATTAACGAGTAAATGTATACGAGGACTTTTCTGAATCCTTTTATTCTTGTGTTAACCGAGTTCGACAGTATTACTGTAAAATCAACAGCTTTATTATTTTTTTTCATTGAGAATTGAACTGAGAAAGAAACTGGAAACAAAAGAAAAATATTTACATGTAAACTTTTCATATGTTTCACCTAATTTTTTGCCAAAAAATACAAGAGAAAGGTATTAGCAACAAAATCTGTAGAGAGATCTTAGCAACAAAATACGTTGCTAGGATCTCTTTACAGATTATAATTCTGTTTCTAAGAACATCTTACTTTCTATATTAAGTAGGTTCAAAAAGATCATTTTAAGAGATTAACGGGGTAAGAGATATAACTACTTCGATACTCTTTATTCGTCTAAAAGATAAAATCTGCTCTCATATTTATTTTGAATTAATATTTAATCATAAATATAAAGTTTATTTTTAAAGCATGGAAGTAAATAGATTCCGGTTAATTGGGACACGTCGATTCTAGCATTATGTGTCCCGATAAATCAGTTATCTCAAGTAATCAGAAATAAAGTTAATCATATTTATAGGAGACCATACCTGAAAAGGGAATAAAAACGGAACCCTTATAGCCTTCCTTTGGAAATCCCGATTATGATAAAATAACGTAATAAATCAACATAGATTTATAAATTAATGATTTTCGGATTTTTTTCCCTTTATGTGTGCCTTTCTTCGTGCCAAATTTCTAGGTTCTAGATCAACCGGAAGTAACCTATAGGTTTTGAAAGTAAAACCTATAGGGTACTTTTGGTTGACATAGAACCTAGAAATTTGGCATGGAGAAAGATCTTATAGCACATGTAAAGGAAAATATCCAAAAATCATTAATTAATAAATCTGTGCCAATTTATTATGGGACAAACGCATGAATTTCCATAATCGTTACTAACGCCAAATTAACGGATTATAACAAATTTTTTGTAACGGTAATATGACATAAAGGTACGGAACCCTCAGAGTGCGAGTCCTACTCGCACTTGTTCTGATTTTTTTTTTTTCAATTTTGTTCTTGAAACATGTTCTCAATTAAACGGCTGACCCAATTAAACGATGTTCCGGATAGCCGAAATGTACTTTATTATTAATTTTTAATGATTTAGGAGTTAATTATCTTTGATCACTTTTAAATGGTTTTCGTTGTAAACATACATAAAGTGGTAATTAAAAATAATAATTCTGAAGTTAAAAATAAACAATAAAGTAAAATCATGCATCAAGAATAGATTCTGGAACACTTTCCAACACTTCCAATGTCATTAAAAGGTGCGTTTTCACTGGTCGACCCAACTACCTAAAAAACCCAGCGACCCAAGACCTTAACCTAAGAGCGTTTTCACTGGTTATAGGGAAGCACTAGCGCTAACCAATCATAGACAAGGTTTTACTGCGCAAGCGTCATATTTACGGATCGATATCAGCATATCAGCTGTGAATGATTATAAACATAAATAAATAATTATTTGTTGTCCTTGTCTTGTTATTAACAAATGTTTTGAGTGGAAATAATCGAAAGTTTTGGCTAGTTTTCGCTAGAGGGTCTTAAATAATGCCACACAAAAATATTAATCTTCCGTTAATAAATCAATGATAACTATTAATTTTTTTGTGGTTTCAAAAAATAAAACATTATATTTTTTTAATAATGACGATCGTAAATCATAAGATTTCGAAGTCACTCAGAATACAGTGAAAGCTCATTTTATCTGAGAGTAATTTTTATTGCATATGACTTGTATATCTAAAATTATATTTCTGCTTTTCACAAGTTAAATTAAAAGTCTAAATATGTTTTTGATATTTACTTCAGTGCTATATACATTTTATTTGTACATGCGTATATCATTTTTGTGCCAGTGCAGTTATACTTTTGAAACAAATAGTAATACTTATCATTTATTTAAAAACACAGAACTATTTTTTCCCTTCTAAGAAACAGTGATGAGTGAAACCCTTTCATTCACTCCTAGGGCCCTTTCAGGATTGTCATTATACATGAGGCTTCTCCAAGGTACATGCTAATAGCACGTATCAGTTGATCACACTGGCAGCTTGTTTTATCATATAATCACTACAATATAGAATTATAGAATGTAGTTACATCTACTTTTTGTGACACCCCCAACCCCTCCCCACAAAAAAAAAAAAAAAAGTCTTCACAGTAAAATGCAAATTAAATGTATTTAAAATTGTAAATTTTACTGTACATCAAAGATTTCGCATCAAAGTTTGATGCAGATTTTTTTTCCCATCTCTCTCATCGGTATTTTTTTTTTTTAAATTATGTTTTGAGAAAAATAAAATGATGTAACAAACAGTCAAATCCAGTTACTCTTAAATTCAAACTATGATATATATATATATATATATATATATATATATATATATATATATATATATATATATATGTGTGTGTGTGTGTGTGTGTGTGTTAAGTTTACCTTTTTGGCGAGCTTATTTTGCTTGCAAATTACACATTTTAAATCCCAACATTTTTTTTTCTTTTTTTAATGTAAAGTGTTCACTTTTATAAAAAAATAATTTTGTGAAGGTGCTTCTTTTATTAAGAATAATTTTGTGAAGTGGTTCCAATTTTTGTCAGAAGCAATCACTGATTTTGCAAATAGATCACAAAAAAAAGGTACTTTTATGTTAGCTGGGCCAATATTATATTATCTTGCCAATATCTTTTTTTCCCCTCCAGCTATAGCACCATTTATTTTTCACTTGCTTAGATTAGAAAGAATGGCTTGATGTTGAAATAAAATATTTTGGTTTTTTGTGTTATTTCATTTATTATTATTTTTCTTTTAAATAAATGAGTGAAAGGCATGTACTTTAAATATATGTGATATGTGTATTTTAAATGAAAAATTCATATCTATACTAATATTATAAAGGAGTAAAAGTTGTTTGTTTGTAGGGGGTAATCTCTGGAACTACCGAACTGATTTCAAAAGTGATGGTGGCAAATTGATGGTGACAACCCCTGCTCCAACATAGGCTATATTTTATGTCGGTGCCACTAACCCCAGGGGGATGCAAGAGCGAAAAACATTCTAAAATTGCGATTTTTTGCGTACCGAAGGAGCTAGAAATTTGAAATTTGGCATTGTAGCTACTTATAAGATGTAAATGCTCTCTAAAAACAAATTTAAAAAAAAATCGAAATTTAAAAGGGGGAAAAAAGCGAAAAGCGTTCTAAAAACATTCTAAATTACAATTTCTACGGAATCCCTAGAACTACCGAACCGATTTCCAAAGTGATGGAGGCAAATTGATGGTGACAACCCCTGCTCCAACGTAGGCTATATTTTTTGTCGGTGCCACTAACCCCAGGGGTGGTGCAGGAACGATAAATGTTCTAAAATTGCGATTTTTTTGTATACCGAAGGATCTAGAAATTTGAAATTTGGCATTGTAGTTACTTATAAGATGTAAATGCTCTCTAGGAACAAATTTTAAAAAAATCGAAATTTAAAAGGGTGAAATAAGCGAAAAGCGTTCTAAAAAGATTTTAAAATACAATTTCTATGGAATCTCTGGAACTACAGAACCGATTTCAAAAGTAATGGTGGCAAATTGATGGTGACAATCCCTACTCCAACATAGGCTATATTTTATGTCGGTGCTACTAACCCCAATGGGGTGCAGGAGCAAAAAATTTGCGAAAATTGCGTTTTTTTTTATACTGAAGGAGCTAGAAATTTGAAATTCGGCATTGTAGTTACTTATAAGATGTAAATGCTCTCTAAGAATTAAAAAAAAAAAATAAATTTAAAAGGGTGATATGTGCAAAAAGCGTTCTAAAATCATTCTAAATTACAATTTTTATGGAATCTCTGGAACTACAGAACCGATTTCAAAAGTGATGGTGACAATCCCTGCTCCAACAGCCTCTTTAATAAAAAGCTATGCGATGTTGACGACTGGGTTTTTTGCTAATTGTTGCCACAGATTAATCTCGGAAAATTAAACCTTTGAAGTTGCTGAAAAAATAATAGCTCGAAAAGTATTTGTCAGAAAATTGTTAGACAAACTGCGTTTGAAAGGTAAAAAATTGTATTTTTCTTGATATAAATTTCAAATCTAATGATTATGCCGTTTTTCAAATATTGAATTTCGAAAATTACGAAATTCCACAATGGAGTACCATAGCGAAACCTTCATGCATATAATGATAATGATAAGGGCGACGTGTCCTGACGTGTATATTGGCACAAGTCACAAATTATAGTAGCCTTATTATTCTGTTAAAATATAAGAGTGAATTATGAAATGTCAATATTTTGTTTAATTAAAAGTTTGTTAAGAGAAATTGACCAGCGTAGCTTGCTAGTTTTAAATAAAATGAATGATAAGTCTATATTTCAAAAGAAATTAATAGAATACTAATAATGGTAATAACAACAATATTTAACGATTAATCTCATGTGCTAGACTGACATAAAGCCAACATTGTATTTGGCAAAGATTCTGATTTTTTTTTTTTTTTTTTTGTGATAGTTCGTTAAATTTAAATAGTTTTACATCATTATTTTTTAAAATGTATATACATAAATACTTTTCGGTGGCATGGATGCCATAAATGGTGGTTTATTGCTCTTTTCTAGCGATCGTGAAAGTGCTACATTGGCGATATATTTTTGTTTATTTTGTAATTATGATTAATAATGAAGGGGCGGATATTTGTATCAATAACACAAGTCAGATGTATGTTCCCAATAAAAAAAATAATAACGAAGGCTTCTCTTAGTATTTGATTAATCTAAATTGTTTAAAAATCAATACTAAAAGTTATACAGAAGAGTAAACAATATTTAATTTGTTCCTAAATGTAAACTTAATATGTCATTTATTTGTATTGTTTTATTTATAACATATTATTTCTTTTGTTTAGATTTTTCACTTGAAAGTTACATCAGATTTTTTAAATTAATTATCTTTACTAAACTTAATAAGCTTTAAAAGATTATTATTAAAAATAACAATGTTAATAAACTTAAACTGTTAAACTTGCATTTATATTATATTAAGCTTAACTATTCTCATTAAACTTTTTCTCCTCATCGTTCAAAATATCTTAAACTGTTTAATTGTAAAATTTAAAAATAAAGTACAGTTGGAAATTTTAAATTAATAATCAAAATAACTGTTGAAGATTTCAATTACAAATAATATGAGGTTGTGAATCAATATTTTATTTTCAATATTGTCACAATAAAAAATAATTTAGACTAATGAAAAAAAATCATTCATGTACATGAAACTATTCCAACGTTCTATTACCAACAACAATAGCGTAAACATTAAAATTTCAAGAATTAGGGATATTACATCAAATATGCTTCAATCAATCACTTAGTCTTATAGTTTTTTCACTCTAAATAACAAACAATAGAACCTAATACTATTACTAATTTGTACTTTAAATAGCGTCACAAAAAATAGAGTGCAGATTTTGCCTGCCAATAAATTGCTGCAAATTTATTCACAGAATAAACATAAAGAAGTATTTTGTTTTCTTATTAACAAAGGTTTTAAAATATTTTAGTATTTGATTTCAATAATAAATAAATAAAATCCTTTTTTATATTTTTGAATGATAGTAATAAATAATCATAAACATAATTTGAGAATAGTAAATATTTACTGTGTATCGCACTAAATAATGTTACAAGTTTTTGAATGCATCTTTACATATATGTATCTAAAATATATAATTTTTTTCCCATACAACTATGGTTGTTGTATTGTTAAAATGTAGTCAGAATATAAAATAAGAAATAAGTTAAATAAATAAATACTTTATTTTTCGCAAAACCTTGAATTTTAAGTGCGTGTATTTCATAGATTTGACAGCATCAAATTTGTAAACAAACAAACTTCGCCAAGCAAAGGTGCCAAAAGTAAGGGTTAACTTACCGGAAGTAAAAGGCAAATGTTTTTACATTAGTGTCCTCGGCTTGAGGTTTACAGAAAATTCAGTCTATAAATAGCTGTCAACTATTCCACTTTTTTGTTACCAGTACTTCCGAACAGAAGTCTTCCCCTAATCTTGACTTGGTTTAATTGCAGAATTTTGCAATTAAATAATGTTAATATTACTATCCAGATTTAGTAGCAACACAGATAAGGATTAGTTGGCAGCTATGCATATATATATATACAGTAAAATCTAATAAATGAACAAATAGCAAAAACATTTATAAAAAAAATTTCAGAAAATCTTACTCGCTAACATTTTTTTTATCAATCAACAATATAAAACATTCACGAATGTCCTGGTAAGTTGTGGTGTACAATATTTATAAGCTCTGGCTATATTTAAGTATTCACTGAAAACAAAGAAGTATCAGAGCTGAGCTCCATCATAAATTAAGCACTGATTGCTAGATATCCAGTATTCACTTATAAAATTCATGTAAAATAAATATTTCAATAATATTGAACACCTGCTCCAATTCAAATCCATCAAAGCAAAATAATCTGAGGATTTAAAATTATAAACAAGCATCTTTGACTGCTCAAGTGTACAATTCTTAAAATTAAAAATAACACTAAGGGGCCATTCAAGTATTATGTAAGCAGTAAGGAGGAGTTCAGGGTTTTTGCTGACAGGGAGAAGAGGGGAGGGGGGGATTATGACAATTCTTATGAATGCATCAGACAACGCAGCAACAACAAGAAAAAATACATGATGGGAAATGAGTATTCTGTAGTCCACTCGGAACTTCAAACACATAACATTTCTATGATTCCTGTTAAAAATTTTAGTTATGATGACTAATTAAGTTAGGGCCTATTGTTAAATTTTATTGTTCAATGCAATAAACAATATATTAAAACCATTTTGCATTCTTTTGATACCACACTGTGATGGTATCAAACTTTGCGCAAAATGTGCTAGGGAAGACCGGTACACAGTGGACCACTTTTTCAGTTAACATTTTTTTTCTCTTTAACAGACTGACCGATATGTATGAAAATATTTTTTAATAATCCTTAAACCTTCTTACATCCATCATAATTTTCTCACAACATAGCTTTCAATACATTTTTCAAAAAAAATTTTTTTTGCACTTGTAAAGTGGACCAGTGTACCCCGGAAGCGGGGTACACTGGTCCACCCACCGGGGTACAGTGGACCACTATTAGGTATTATCTAAAATACGATATAAATCTATTTTTCATTAATCTAATTCTTTTTTGTTGCACCTTCACCCGCAAAATAACATAGTAATATAAATTTTGAAACAAAAACAAAAAAATTAATTATATTTTGAAAATAATAACAGATTAATACAGGAACAATTGCAATTTAGTTGAAGTTATTACTTAAGTACAAAAAAGTCAGCGCACATTAAAATTTGCAAATGAAATTGCAAAGTACTTATGAGTAAGATTGAGCCTGGGATTTTCAAAAAATAATTTTGGGTGTGAGAGCAACATTATGAAATCATTGACGTCAACAGCAGATTCATCTACAGTTTCGGGAGAAATAAACTGATTTCCATTCAATTTGCGTCTCATGAATCTTACTTGAATAGAATCATCAACAATTAGACTACAGTTATATTTATCAAAGGCAGTAAATACAAAACAAAATAATTCTTACTATGTTAAATAAATTGTTATTTTTATTTTTTAACTTTATTTTACAGTTAAATCTACTTTAAAACAATCGTTCTTTATAGAAAAAAAGCAATTATTAAATATTTTGAACATTCTGCATTAAAGGAGCAGAGTGGATTGTGGACCACTGTGCCCCAGGAGTGGGTGGTCCACTGTACCCCATGTTGAAGTTCAATAAATAATCATATTATTATTGTTTACAGCTTTCTTTTAAACATATTAACTTTAAAGTAAAATAAAAACAAATAGCTTTGCAAAAAAAGCTGTTTTATTTTATTTATCTACAACCTTTAATTACTAAAAAAATAAAAATATGATGATGAAAAATTTTACTTTTAGAAGCTCAAAACAACAAAGCAGGATAAAATAGTTCAATCTGAGCTAAACATATTTTCTGAAGGCTATAAATAATCAATGCAGTGCTGTTGTCTATTGGGATAGAACAGAAGCTTAAAAAAAATTTAAATAAATAAAATATTAGGGGGTGGTCCACTGTGTCCATAGGTCCAGTGTGTAACGGTCTCCCCTATGCCTATTTATATAAATTTGTAAGATTAATATTGTAAATTGATGGTAACTGTTTTTTCCTGGCAAACAGTGTTGACGTACAAAATGTCAAAATCATACATAAGCAAAAAAAAAAAAAAAAAAAAAAAAAAATGGGGGGGGGGGGGGTTACTATTTGCTTATTTTTTCTTATAAGGGAAGGACGGGGTATAAAATTACTAAAAATATGCTTACGGGTATACTTGAATGACCCCCTAAGGTCACTTGAGAGATGACATCACCGTACAACTTTTGTTTTATTCATGTTCGACGAAAAATATCTCTTCTCCATCAGAACCACCAGCAAAAGGGAAAAGGTTGCTAGAATTTACCAGAAAATGCATATTGCCAAAATTTGACGACTTTTCAATTTTTCTTAGCAGGAAAATTTTCCCTCTTTTTTTTTGCAGACAAAAGCATTAATTTCAAGCTTAAATTGATTAATTTTTTTAGATTTGTGTGATAAATGGGCCATATCAATATATATTTTAAATATTAATACTAGTTGACCCCCGGCTGACGTTGCCCGGCCCCATGATAATAAATTTAAAAAGAAACATCAAGTTTTTATTATTTTATATCTTTAACCAGATTTTGTATGACATATTTTAAAATGAAAAATATTGATATTTAGTGATAAAAGTGCTCATTTTCTTGTTTACGTAGGGTCGATTCATATTTTTAAAATAAAAAGTTATTTTTGTCCGAACTCTTTGAAATCTTTATTGGTGATAAATAAACGGTTTTACAACCTGTGTAAAAATTTCGAGAAAAAATATTGTTATCTAGTTGTAAAAGAAATGTTTTCTTATATATATATATATATATATATTTGTTTGTGTGTTTTCATGTTGGCTCCTTTAACATAGCAATAACAAAATAGTTTTCATTTTCAAAACTTTCTGACATTTCAATCGGTTATAAATATAACTGTATCCAAGCTCTCTTTAAAATTTTGTCTGAAATTATATTTTAAAATGAAAAAATTGGTGAAAAAATATTAATATTTATTTAGTGATGCACTTATTTTCTTGTTTACATAGGGTCGTTTCATAGTTTTAAAATAAAAAGTTCTTTTTGTCTGAACTCTTTGAAATCTTTATTGGTGAAGCCCCATGAGTTATGTCGCAAATTTTAATACAACCTTTTTTATTAAGTATCATAAACATCTTACGCAATATTAATAAAAATGGGATAAATTATTACAATAACAATAAACGCTTACTTTTGGTAAAGCTTTCTCCCCGCTAGATCAGTTGCTGGTGAACACAGCTTTTCCCATTTTACAGTCGAAAAAGCATTGCTGGTGTATACAGTTCAAATTATGCATCAATATACACCAAGCAATATTTATTCAACTATGCCACAATGCAGCAGTAGTTTTCACCAGAAAATGGCAGCTAGGTAGCATCAGATGTGGTCAATTCTTCCGAGGATGGCTCTTGGGAATGCCAGGTCAGTGCTACAGACTTGCACAAAAAAGTAGCGGTGTGAAGAGTCCTCTCACTTGGAGGTCAGTAGATAAAAGAAAAATGCCAATCTCGTGGCAATTAAGCCATGTGGTATCTCGTGAAATAAAAGTTTCACACGTGGGTGAACCCAGTTCCTTCAATCACATTGATATCTACAGTTGTCCAGGATACAACAACAAAATTGGCTCTAAAAAGAGAGAAGATTTCAGATTTTAAAAGTTTGGTTGAAGTAAAAATTAGGCTAGATATATTTTATAAATTTTTCATTTTAATAATATACAAAATATGAAGTATAGATAATGATAATTTGTGGACTTTTCCAAAATATTGTTCATTAAGTTAAAAATGTCATAAAATATATATTTATATTGGCACAGATGTCATATGTGCGCCACATATGACATCCACATTGGTGCGAATTTTTTCCCGCCAACTTGGCGAACAAAATAAATTGTTGTTTATTTGCTTTTATTTTTTATTTCAATTCTATAAATTATTTTTATTATGTATATCAATATTTATTGACACAGACGTCATATACGCACCACATTAGCGTGATTCCCCCTCCCCCCAGCAATTTGGCAAAAACTTTGTTTTTGAATATTAACGTTATAATGTATGTTAACGTTTATAACACTAATGTTATAATATATAATAATGTTATAACGTTTTTTAATTTTTATATTGAAATAAAAAATCACGTGCTAATACTGCATGCTATTTGTAACAAAGTTTTTGCCAAATTGGCGGAGGAAAAAAATTGCGCCAATGTGGTGCATATATGACATCTGTGCCTTTATATTTTACAGATTTTTTATTTAAAATTGACTCACTCAAAAAAAATTCACTTTTAAATATTAATGATAAATCATAAAATGGTTTCCTAATCTATTATTAAAACAATACTTAATTATCTTTAAACATCTAAAAATTAATGGTTTTATTTTTTCACATTGGTAAGTTCACAGCACTATTGTCAATCTGCAGATAATGAATTTTACCATCTATCTCTCAGACATCATTACACAAGCTTAAAATTTCAAATAACAGAAGTTGCATAATGCAACATTGTATCAGTTTAAAAAAATTATCACTAGAATATTTACTAAATTTTGTTTTCCTTATTAAAATATAGTAGAAACCTAAACTGACTCAATAACATTTATCAGGATATAACGATCATCTTATAACTGATACAATATAAATATAACTATTTGTAAAATGAAGTAGAAAATGTTACATAAGACTATAAATGAAATACAGCAAACTACGTCTAAAACAGAATCGACCAGGACCGAGAAAATTTTCTATCATAGAGAATATTCTACCTTAGACAGTGTATAACTCTATTTAAAATGGGGACTTTAAAATCTTTTTGCATTACACAAAGTTTATTGTACACATAAAAGGTCTAACCTAAATCATAAAGTGGTTTCTGTTACTCTAATGCTAATTTGTGAAAGAATAAAGTTACATGCCTTATAAATGTTTGTTTATTTCCAATCTAATTCTTAAAATTGCTAAAGAAAAAGATAAACACAGACTTGAAACTAAATTTCTCCTTTTTTCTACATTCATAATTAAGAAAATAATAAGACTGAAGAGCAATCAAAGAATCCAAATCTAATAACTTGTTTATAATATTAAACCTGCTGCTTTCTTGTTGACCAAATAAAGTACATATAACAAATTCAATGGGATAACTCTCAGATTCATTACTCCTCACTTAGAGAATACAGAATATTTTTTACACAAAAAGAGCATTAATTCCGATCAAAGTTACAGGATTTGTGGATTAAACTATGGTGAAGTAAAAGTTAAATGCCATTCGAATTGAAATATCACACGAAAGCATTGCTCAATTAATAACAAATCATACATGATAATGTGTGCCAATTCTTAGAGATGTCTATTTAAAAAAGTTGTATATGATTGCAATTGATTTAAATTTCATACAAAGTTTTAAATCTTCATAAAAGTTTCAGCATGAATGGAATAACAAAACAGATTAAACTCAAATATAGTACATCTGCAGGTGAAATGCATAAAAAATGAAAAATTAAACAACAGAACAGCAGAGTTTTCTTTGTATAGCAAAGTTAACAAGTAAATCTATGAAAAGTCAAACTGTTTTGAAATTAGTAATACATATTTCACCTTTAAAAGAGAACATGATAATACAAAATACACTGGCTTATTTAATTTAGGGAAAGTTTGTTTACATGCTTGAATAAACATGAATGTTCAAGTATTAACAAAACTGGATTGACGTTTGTCTTTAACTAATTTTCAATTTAAATATCAATGGGCTGGGAGCTGGGCTACAGTAAACAAATCTTTCTTAATACTTATAATTATTTTAAATGAGAAAAGAGAAATTTAATTCTAAATTGCCGAAAAACACATTATCAAATAAGGATATATAATAAATTAAAATCAATGAAACAAGTATATTTAATTCATTATGAGAAAGAAAAATCCATAATCATAATATATAATATTTTTATTTACTTTTTTTTTTGTATTGTTAAGATTCAATCATAATAAAATAATTTTGGGAGCTGCACTTTAGGTATCTATTATTACATCAGAAACGAAATCCTTAAACGAACTATATATTTAGTATTTTAATATTAATAAAAGGCATCCGATTCATTACCAAAAACAGAGATATTTATCGTACAAAATAAGTGCAACAATAAATCTATGCTGGATTGCTATTTACTAAACGGAAAGACATTAATAAAAGATATAAATTTGTTAAGAAAACTCACTATTTTGCTTCAATCACAAAAAATTGAATTTCTTTTTTCAAAAGCTGAATAATTCCAAAATAAATATTTATCCGCCGCCATTATGTATGAAAAAGCTCTTTTCTAATTGGCTGAGCTTGGGTTAGATGGGCTTAGGATTGAGTACTGATCAAACCTTCAAAATCGCTACCTAACTGCCTAAAATCTTGGGTTTAGGTCGAAAGTTGGGTAAGTTAGGCCTTGGGTCGACCAGTGAAAACGCAGCTTAACAGACCTTCGCTTTTTACCTAAGTAAATATTTTACAAAACGCAAACCACATTAAGAAACCTGATTTCAGCAATCACATAGGCCATATCCAGAAAGTACTTCAATTATTTTCAACTATGTTGGAAAGTGTTAAAAAGATAAGTAGATAAAGCTCTATTTTGGCCCCCGGATATTATTTAAAAAAATCTAAAATGTTTTAAATATTGTAACATAGTTTAGCATCGATATTTACTTCAATCTATTTCAATCGCTTTTATACCAATTTTTTTTTTCGATTAGATACGCTCAGAACACAAGTCTGATTTTTCTTTATATTTTTTGCATTATAATTCAAGTATTAACATAACACTGTAGAAAAAAAAAAAAAAAAAAAAAAAGACAAATGTTTTTTAAATTAGGAAAATAAAATATACCCACGAACGAAAATATGCAATAACCTCTTACCAGTTACCCGCGATTCCGAAGAGTGTTTTTTATCTGTAGAAACCTCAAAAAACAATATGTTTTCGAGATTTAAAGAAGCATTTATATATATATAAAAAAAAAATCTTTTGCTGTCACTGGTTTTCGAAAACATTTCCGGATTGTTTTTTATAGTTTATTCATCAGTTTTCTCAACCTGAAATATAGTTTTTTGGGATGAAAAGGGCTAAAGCTTTTTTTTTTTTCAAGTAAACTTTTTCATGTTCAACAAACATATTTTAGAGACAAATATGATAAATTAACAGCATTAATATTAACATTAATATTATTTGTTATTGTTGCATGTATAAATTCAATTACGCAGCTGAAAATGCTTAATTGAGAATGAATAGCGCCCTAAAAACTGATATTCCGATTTGAGAAAACTGATATTCCGATTTGAGAAAACTGATGAGACTATAAAAACTACTCGGAAACGTTTCCGAAAATCAGTAGCAGCAAAAGAAACTTTGTTTTTGTAAATGATTCTTTAAATCTCAAAAATATATTGGATTCTGTGTTTTCTAATGATAAAGAACCTTCTTCGAAATTATGGGTGTTAACTTGAAAGTGGTTTTTGTATATTTTCGTTCGTGGTTTTATTAAATTTTCATAAGAAACATTTGTCCTTTTTTTGCAGTGCATCAATCAAATTAAAAGATCAGTGTTAACTCATTTTCGAAATTTTTGTCAATGATGGAGTTTCTGCAATAAGATATTCATTTATTCGCATCACATCTATTGCTTTCCGCTTTCCGTTTGCACAGATGCGCATCGCATTTAGCATGTAAACATTAATGTAAAAACTGCGAATAAAAATTAATTTTTTAACAAGCTTACAATGGGTTTTTTCACTTTTGGCCTTTCAAAAAGTTTATTTCCACTATCTCTACAGAATATAATTCTGTTTTGAAGGCCGTCTCATATATATTAAGCAGATACAAAAAGCCCATCGCAAGAGATTAATGGGACAAGATAACAGTTGTGTTGTTCTTTGTTTGTCGCGGATATAAACAGATAAAGCGGGTTGTTAAACTTCTCCCGGTTGTATGCTGTTGTTGTTCGAATCAAAATATGCTTTGTCTATAAAAGTAAATGCTATAAATCTAATATTTAGAAATAATGATTTTAAGAATTTAATTTGCGCTTTACAGATATTTGTTTTTGTCATTTTGTCAATAATAGACGGAATCTGTACTAATATTATAAAGAAGTAAAGATTGTTTGTTTGTAGGGGGTAATCTCTGGAACTACTGAAGCGATTTTAAAAGTGATGGTAGAAAATTGATGATGACAGTCCCTGCTCCAATATAGGCTATATTTTATGTCGGTGCCACTACCCCCAGGGGGGTGCAGGAGCAAAAACATTCTAAAATTTCGATTTTTTTTTTATACTGAAGGTGTTAGAAACATGAATTTTGGCATGGTAGTTATTTATAAAATGTAAATGCTCTCTAAGAACAAATTCTGAAAAAAATCGAAATTTAAAAGTGTGAGATGAGCGAAAAGCGGTCTAAAAACATTCTAAATTACAATTTCTATGGAATCTCTGGAACTACAGAACAATTTTCAAAAATGATGGTGGCAAATTGATGGTAACAGTCCCTGCTGTAACATAGGCTATATTTTATGTCAGTGCCACTACCTCCAAGGGAGTGCAGGAGCGAAAAACGTTCTAAAATTTAGATTTTTTTTAGACTGAAGGAACTAGAAACTTGAATTTTGGCATGGTAGTTATTTATAAAATGTAAATGCTCTCTAAGAACAAATTCTGAAAAAATTCGAAATTTAAAAGGGTGAGATGAGCGAAAAGCGGTCTAAAAACATTCTAAATTGCAATTTCTATGGAATCTCTGGAACTACAGAACCCTTTTCAAAAGTGATGGTGGCAAATTTATGGTAACAGTCCCTGCTGTAACATAGGCTATATTTTATATCGGTGACACTACAACAGAGGGGGGGGGGGATGAAAGAGCGAAAAACGTTCTAAAATTTCGTTGTTGTTTTTTTTCGACATTAGTGTGGCTTAATTAGTAATTTCTGAATTATCTGTGGCAGTAAAATTTCCTCTAATAAAAATAGGCCAACGAACGAATACTACTTGGCATTTTTCAAGAATTACGCGAGGGTTTTGCTAGTAATAGATAAAATTCTGTTATTTAATCTTTAATTGCTGTGCAACAGAAATAGTCGCATAGCTACTGTCTGAGACTGCTTGATCGAAAGATGATTAATAGGCTCGATTAACTCATAGCTCGTCCAACTTATACTGTTTCTGTACTAAACATTGTGTACAGGGCTATTAAAATTGAAATTCACCTATTATGTCTTTAGTGATAGTACTGGGACTCCAAACGAAACGAAATTTCTCTAGTGTCTAATAGTTAAAATGAAAATAACAAGTTAAATTGTAAAGATTAAAAAAAAAAAAAAAAAAAAAAAAAAAACAGCGCTCTATGTGAAACTGCTAAGAGCAGTTAAGGGTTAACTAACTTAGAAAATATGTAATAAAATTTATCGTAAATGCAGTATCTTTTCGTTATATTGCGCATATCGGGAGACAACTAAAAAACGTGAAATAACTGATAATGAGAAAATAAAGAAATATTATTAGCTATGCAACAAGTAAAAATTTTATATTTATGCACAAACGTTAGTTTATACTCATGTTATTTTTTAAAATTAAAATTAACAATGGAGAATTGCTTTTAACCTTAACTACTATATGCATCTCTTCATCATCATGAAATCTAAGCTGTATCACAGTCAAATTTGAATTTCAAAAAGAGATAAACAGTCAGTTGAAGTTAAATATGTACTAAAAAGAAGATCTTCAGGTTTTAAAATCCAAACTTTTATATACTGAAAAAAAAGTGTTGATTTTACATTATAATAATACTGGCATCCCAGCTGCCGCGCATATGCTGCGGCAGCGTATTACTGCTTATTTTACTCTTTATTACTGTTAATATTACAGTATAGTACTGGCAGCTGGGATGCCAGTATTATACTGTAAAATCAGCATTTTTTTTTCAGTGTAGAAAAGGTACAATGCACTTCACAGATTTGGTTATGTTTGACGTATCATAACGTGATTAAAATGCACCGAAAACAATTTCTTTCTTCAGATGATAATGGAATGGAATCCTTTTGTGTGTCCCTGTAAACGAACTATAAATGTCACTTATTATATGCTCCTAGAAAGCATGTTGTAGTCCATCTCAATAAAACAATGTCATTATGTTTGAACTATCGTAACATCAATAAAATGCAACACAAACAATTTTTTGGTGCATTTTAGTGATGTTACGATAGTAGCAGCATTTTACTGCTTATTTTACTGTTTATTACTATTAATATTACGGTATAGTACTGGCAGCTGGGATGCCAGTATTATAATGTAAAATCAACGCTTTTTTTTTTTTTTTTTTTTTTTTTTTTTTTTTGGCAATGAATGTTTAAATTTTCAATCTTATTCAGATGTCGAGTACCCATTTTGCAGAGATTTGTTTCGTATGAATGTTCTCATTTAGAATGTGCAAAATAGTTCGCATGTGCTGAGAATTTATAGAAAAGGATCTTTGTCCAATCTTGCTGCTGATGCTGTTTTCACTTTTAATCTTTCAATATTATCTCCTTGACTTAAGAAATATTTTCTGATGTCAATGCCTCCAATGGTCGATCTGGATCCTCTTCTATAAATTCTCGGCACATGTAAAATTATTTTTCCCATTCTTTCAATGTAGAATTGAAAAGAGATAAATTGCCATAAACAGTATACAAACGGTTGTTTAATTTGTTTGGAATTAATAACTACTTTAGTCAATTTTTTTTTACAAAATGATACTTCATTTTTAACATCTAGTTTGCACAGTTAATTTAAAATTTAATCACAGAACGATGCACAATTTTAAATATTTTAGAACAAACTAGTGCATAAAGCCATCCAGCAAGCAAAAAAAAAAATAATAATAAATAAGATTTCACTGACTTTTAAATTTATTCATATAGCGTTTTCATTGCATGTTTGTAAGAAGAGTTTATTACCAAGCGATTGTTTTATATATGAGGCCAAGAAATTTTAGATCTTATTACATATATCACATACTAAAGTGCAAATTCTATACATAGATATAATTTTTGTGACAAAATATTCTTTGATACCATTAGAAAATACTCAATTTCGGTCAATACTTATAATATAAAATGAACTTTTATTTTTTTTAAACTAAACGCAATCTCGCAAAATTGATTGTAGCTATAATTGGCCAAACAAATTCAGGCTAAAAACATTATTATATCTATAAATTTCAAACAATATAAAAGGGGTTTTCCTTCAATACATACAAAACTTGCTGCAAAAGTGACAATAACAGTAATAAGAAAATGTTTTTATGTAAACGACAATAATTTACTTAAATATTTCAAGCTGTAAATAACATATCCCATTACTAGAAAACGATATAAAATTTGTTGTAGAAAATATAATCAATTTATCAGTGATACATAAAAAATATTTTTATGCAACATTTAACAATTTATTACCGTTTTAAGCGATACAAAATATATTGTTCTTCGTGTAATAATACACAATTATACACATCCGTTGCACAAAAATATAAATTAACAAACGTATAGTTTTTTTATAAATGATAAAAAAGGTTTTATTTTAAAGGAAAATCGATAATCCATTCGCAATTTAAGCAATGTAATATATATTGTTCATATAGCAATAGAAAACATGTCGGAGAAAAAAAAATAACTAAATTATTTTACCAACTATAAAATTCTCTTTGTGTTAATTGTAACAAGCCGTTGGTATTTTAATGAATGCGAATAGCCTTATTAAACCGTAACCGTAATATAAAAATTGTTATAAACATCAGATCAGTTAAAAAATAAATAAATACTTATTTTAAATTTACGATAAAATACGATATAACAAAGTTTCCCCATTTAACTTATGTAGATAATACAGTAATGTCTTCAAATGGTTTACTTTTAAAAATACTAGATAGCATTTACTTCCACATAATAATAAACGTCCCACGAATCTCTCAGAGGCAATAAATCTTTGCTTTACCGCTACTTTATAAATGTAAAGGAAAAAATACTTTTTCAGGCATCATTGTATTTACAAATAGTAAGGAAGGATAAAATGTTTTCATATGCATCGGCATAAATATTTATTTGTATTATTTAGAAAATTTGTTCTCCAAATCTTTTTAGTTTCAAAATACAGTTATTTCAACATAAAGGGTAATAACATACAGACATAACATAAGAAACAACAGATTTTTATTTTCATTTTTATTTTTATTTTTTGAGTACGAATAATCTTTTTATTATTTAAGCATTTTATAATTTTATAATGAATTACTTAAATTAGATTATTTTAAAATGTATTAATAAATTTATAAAATGTATTGCATAAATATGTTTTAATTTTTGAATTACTTTCTTGTTCAGTTACTTCATGCTTAGTACATTGTTTCTATATTTACATTTTTTCCTTATTTATACACGCTAATATCACACTATTTCATCCTTGTTACATTCTTACATATATCTTAAAAAATACATGCATATTTACAAACAACTTTCAATACATAAATAGATATGACATCCCTTTTTTCAGCAGATGAAATTACAATGACTAATGCAAAATCTAAAGTAATCGTAATCCGTTACACATAATTCGCTAGAACAGGTTTTTTTCTCATGATAAGGGTGTTTTTATCATAAATGATATGACGTTTTTCCAGTTTTTGAAAGCTGATGGCCTCTGTCACTTTTAAGATTAAACTATTTTACCAATTATATAAAATATTTTTATATCAATATCGACAATCCGTTTACATTTTAATGTGCACGAACAACACTGAAATTGTTACCATAAACATTTGCGTTTTTTTTTTTTTTTAAATATTTGTCTTGAATTTTGATACATTTTTTAATTTAACTTACATAGCTAATACAGTGATATATGTTATTGTTTTATTTTAAAAACACACCAGAATTTGAAGATACGCTATTCGTCGTGAATTTAGTCTTCTAAAAAAACTAAACTTTTTCATTAAGAAATGCATTTTTCCTCATGAACTATTGTACATTAATGAAATCTTAAATTTAGAGCTCTAAAAATATGAATGTGTATATAAATCCTAAACATAATGAATATTTTATTAATATTTTAGAAAGAAACTTTGTTAGAAAAACTAGATTAACTTAGAATTTTGTTAATAACTTAGGGTTTCACCATTTTATATTTAAAAAATATATAAATTGAGAAAAATGTTTAATTATGAAATAAAAAAAAGACCTTTAAATTTGGTTAATTAAAGCACAGTAGCACTGAAAAATTAATAATAGTGTTTGCAATGAAACATGACGAGTTTTTTATAATAATATTGATTTTGATAATTACTCATTCTTACTTACACGCATACCAAAAGAGTCCACAAGTCTCTAAAACACTCCAAATCTTTGCTTTACCGCTGTTTCATTACCAGGAAGGAAAAAGTACTGTTACAGGCATTGTTGTATTTACAAAGTGATGCATTAATAACAATATTTTCATATAGATCGATGTAAATGTTCTTATTTATACATTTATTTAAATGGAATTTTTTCTCTCTACATCTTTTAAGTTACAAAATCCATTTACTGTATTTATTCTCGTATTTTGCACATTTTTGCTGTCGTTTTTTCCAGTCTAAAAGTATCACGAAACGTACGCGATTTTTTTTTTATAGTATTGTTATTTTTTCTCGGATGGCAACTTAGAATAAAAATACTTTTTATAAAATGACTATAATATTTTAATAAATGAATAATTAAAATTAAACATTGTTTATAAAATTTTCAAAAGTGTAGATAATTTTTTAACTGGAAAAGTATAACTTTTTTTGTACAGCATTGTAGAATAAGACATGGAAAAACACTTTTTAAGAGGCTACTTCACTCACGCGAAAACACCCACTCGCTAATGTTAATCCTATGGGACAGTTATTTTATAATATCTCGTTCGCATTTCAATATTTTTAAATGATTTTTTTTTTTTTTTTTTTTACATTGGATAGTTGAGGTCAATTTCTATGCAGGGCCTACAAAAGGGCCTGCATAAAGATTGACCTCAACTATCCAATGCAAAAAAAAAAAAAAAAAAAAAAAAAAAATCATATAAAAATATTGAAATGCGAACGAGTTATCTTAAAATATATCCGCCATAGAATTAACCTTAGCGAGTGGATGTTTTCGCGTGAGTGAAATGAATTCGGTTTGTCTGTCTGTCTGTCCGTGCTCTAACTCTCGTAAATATAATCAGATGGTCATGAATTTTTTATATGTTATTGATGTTTACTATAGAATGTTCGGTATTAGAAAGGAAGTGTGTAGTATGAATGGGTCATTTACAGGGACACACAAAAGTATATTTCATTACATTATGGTCTATGGGGGAAAAACGGTTTACGGCGTATTTTAGTGACATTAAGATATTTAAAACATACTGAAATTAATATGCATTACTGAGGTAGACTACAGCATGCTTTTACTGAAATATACAATTAGTGCCATTTATAGTTAAATTACAGGGACGTACAAAATAATTCCTTTACATTATGATCTATGGGGAAAAATCGTTTGCGATGCATTTTGAACATGTTATGATACTTGAAATATAGTGAAATTTAAAAGGATCTCTAAGGTTCAATACAAATTATTTTCTATAAATTATGGAGTGTGTAGGATTTATCGTTCATGTACAGAGACGTACAAGATAACGAGATTTTTAACACTAGAAAGTCCGGATATTTTACTCAAATCATATAAAAACACTTTTAACCAGAATTTTTAATTATTACTATTTGTTTTAATAATTTAACTAATTTCTGTGTGGTATTTATTTGACTTATTTTATGAAGAAATTACTGTTTTGAATCAAAATTTATCAATTATTCGATCCCGGTCAAACTGGCCGCTACAATCGTTCTAGTGTTCAAGGACTGACTATGATCGGTAATTGCTAAGAAGCGCTCTTTGCTCTGTGATATGCAATTTTATGTAATTTTTAGTGTATTACGTGTTGTTTACAAATTCTGTAGATCCTATACAGGGCTGCACGAAATACTTCGAATCTGGGCAGCAATTTCTGAAAATGGATTTTTATTGAATTATGTATCTTTTGAATTGCTTTCTTAGACAGGGGTCTGTCCAAACTTTTTTCACGGGGTCCTGTTTTTGTGAAATTGTGAGCAGCTTTTTATATTTGTGAAAAATCTAATCATGATTTTGGGAACTTGAAATGGTCGTTATATTCAGGTTCTTGTTTATGCATTTTTAAGAAGATATATGGATATAAAATACGCATATTTTCTTTATATATGTAAAAGTGACAGGTCAGATTTTACTTTTAAATGATTAATTTGTGAAATATTTGGTTTAGAGAGGGAAAAATTTTGTGAAAAACCTATTTTTAAGACAAAGAATTTTGTGAAGGGTTCTGTTTTAGGGAAAATAATTTTGTGAAGGATCCTGTTTTAGGGAAAATAATTTTGTGAAGGGTCCTTTTTTGAAATGAAAAATTTTGTGAAGAGTCCTTTAAAGGACCCAATTTTTTCCTAAACAGATCGCTGTTAGATATCTCATTTCATAGTATGGAAAAATTAAACTTCTTACTAATATTCTGCTAGTGTTGCAGAGTATTGCAAAATGTTTAAAAATCTATGCCGGATGCATTATTTTTCGTTCTTGTCATACTTTGAAGCATGAAACCACCTTAGACTATTCTATGAGATATATTTACCAGATTTGCGGACACAAAATTCACGTTTAATTATTTTTCTTAGCGGATATTATTGTTCACGCTAATATCAAATAAGTGTGTCATTCATTCCGAATTCTTCCCCATCTACCCTTTTACTGCTTTATTAAAAAAATAATAATAATAATAACAAAAAAAGAACACTCGACCATGAATAAGAAATTTTCAGTATAAACAAATTAGCACTTATGCATCACAGTGATGATATGTGCTTTATCCGTTATAGTACAATCTGCCCACAGCTTGTCAAAAAAGAAAGAGATCTCGGTGAAAAAAAAAAATTAAATATATATATATATATATAAAATATTTTCATTAAAATTCACAAAAAGTCAATTTATATTATAAAGCACAAATGTGTGCGTCGCTCAATGCTGACGTCATAATGATGCGGACAACAATGTGGTGAAAATGGATGAATGTTGCAACAATGGAGCTATTTTTTCAATTAAACAATCGTAATGTTATTTCTATGGGGAAAATACAAGTTTTGGGCCAATGTTGACCCCCCCTCCCTAAGAAATCTAATTTTAAAAAAATCAATGTCCAATTCATGTATTGCCTCAGGAATACATATATATTCCAAATTTCAAAGCTCTACGTCAACAGGGAGGGGGGTGAAAAATGAGTCACAAGATTTGACTGCCACATACATACAAAAATGTAAGTTAAAAGAAAGTATGTAATAACAACCAAACTGAAATATTGAAAAATGAAAAGTATGAGGACAAGCGCGATTTTATTATCTCAAATCATCTCATAACCTTCATGCGAAAATTATCCGAATCTTTGTTTTTTATTCAACTTTTCTTTTAAAATTCTTGGCTGCGTAAAATACGCGAGCACGCAAATTACGCGAGTAAATATGGTACTTCAACATAAAGGAACTAAATAATAATAATAAAATACATTAAAAAATATTTTTTTTTGTTTAACATATTTACCCAGTTTTTGAACTAATGCTGTTAATTCGGTACATTTTTTGCTTAGGCAACGTTTACATTTAAATGATTATGTTTACATTTTAATGATTAGGAATCTCGAAGAGCGGCTATATCAAAGTTGTTGCGATAAATATTTGTCGAATTAAAAATATATATAAATAAATATTTGTTTTAAATTTATAACGAAGTTTCCATATGTAGAGCATATGGTGATGTCTCTATTTTTACTACTTTGAAATAATACTAGATATTATTTACTTACACGTATAACAAAAAAAATATATATGGATCTCTCAAAGACAGATCTGTAGCTGTTTCATAATAGTGAAGGAAGATGTACTCTTTTACGCGGGTATTGTTGTATTTCCAAAAGAAAATAAAAGCTGATTATTATAATTATTATTATTACACTCTTTATTATATATTTATATTTTTTACTTCGTTGTATTATCTGCAGCATTGTATTTGCAAAGCGATGGAGTGATAAAACGTTTACAGTTGCATCGTGTAAATGTTTGCTTATAAGGATTAGATAACAAATTTGTTTTTAATAATATTTAATTACAAAATTTATTTATTTTATTGTAAAGAGGCATGAATAAGAAACAAATAGCTTATAAGTATCTGTATATTGTCTGTATTCTTTTTTAACTATATAAAATGTATTTCTACATCTACACAAAATAATACTTGTTTCAAATATAATGACGTATTTTAACAAATTAAAAAAAAAAAAAAAAAAAAAAAAAAGGCTACAAAAGCAACAATAATTTCTTTACATTTTAATCAGTACAAAATGTATTACTTGGAAAAAGCAAAACATTATTTTTAGAGAATATATTTATTTTGCTAACGAATAGAAAATTTTTAAAAAATCAATAATTCATTTGCATTTTAAGAGGGCTCGCTACCAATTTTTTTCCCTTAAAATGTATCCTAGTTTATTCTGTTTAAGTTACATAAAGATACGATTATAAATATGTTAAAAAGGCTCTTATTTTTATGCATCATTTCCCTTTAAATGTATCAGAGTTGCAATCTTTAAATTCATTTTTATGTATCAGTATGATCAAAACTCTAAAACTTCAACATATACTTTTTTTTTAACGATCCTTAAGGAGCATTTCATAAAATAAGAAATTGGATTTTTAGTAATATAAATACTTTTATTTTTTAGTAATAAAAATGTTAAGCAAATTAAAAATTGTAATAATTATCATTTCATCAAATAGACTATATGGTGTATTTTTTACATACGTCATGACATTTTATTTATTTTTTCTTAAACTAATCAACTTTTTGAAAATTCGATTCTCAGCGTTATAATACATACTTGTAAAAAAAGCATTAAAAAAAAAAAAGTTTTAAAAGTAGAGGAGTAAACAAATTTAAAAATTTACTTTACTTACATTTTTTTAATTACATTTTTCAAATTTTGCCACAAACATCGCATTTAAAAATATATTAAATGATTTTCCTTCATAAAACCATTTAATAATATGTCAAAAGTGTATTATAAATTATTAAAATTTACAGAAAAAAAAGTGCAAAGAATAGCAAGGCCTTTTAAGCACTATAATATTTATTGTTGATCAAAGAATAATACAAATCTTCTTGAAAAAAAAAATTACCATTTATAAAGAAATTATTTGTGTTAGTATCAACAAACGAGTTACATTTCAATAAACACAAATGTCATTTATGAACAGTAATATCAAAGTTGTTACCATAAATACTCGTGCATTAAAAAAAAAAAAGAATCTACATTTATAAAGCTTACACAGTTAACTGATACATGGAAAATACAGTGAGGTTTTTATTGTTCAACTATGAAGTAAAAATACACATTATTTATTTACACTTGTAACAAAATGTTCATTGAATCTCTCAAACGTAGTAACTCTTTGCTTCACTGCTGTATGAAAACCGCGAAGGAAAAAAGACTTTTACAGGCTTCGTTGTATTTTCAAAGGGATAACATTAATAAAATGTGTTCATATTCATCGATGTAAATGCTTATTTGTATTGGTTGGGAAATTTGTTGTTCACATTTTTAAGTTGCAAAATCCATTTATTTTAACATAAAGAAGATTAAAAAGTATAAAATACAATATTATTATAATTATTCTTTTAATCACATTTAAACAATTAGCGAGAGGGTGTTTGCAAGTGAGTGAAGAGGACCCTTCAACTTAAGGGTCCTCTTCACTGACTTGCAAACACCCGCTCGCTAATGTTAATCCTATGGGGGCATTATTTTTCTAGTATCTCGCTTGCATTTTAATATTTTTAAACGGTTTTTATTTTATTTTATTGTATTGTATTTTATTTTATTTTATTTTATTTTAATTATTTTTTAATTATTTTTATTTATTTATTTTATTTTATTTTATTTATTTATTTATTTTTTGCATTGGCAGAGATTAATCTCTATTTCCGCCGTTGATTACTTTTTCGATTTTCTTTGCGGAATTTTTTTACGAAGATACTTTCCCTTTCGAAACCGGTTTCGAAAAAGTAATCAACGGCGGAAATAGAGATTGATCTCTACTATCCAATGCAAAAAAAAAAAAAAATCGTTTAAAAATATTAAATTGCTAGCGAGATATTAGAAAAATAATATCCCATAGAATTAACATTAGCGAGCGGGTGTTTACAAGTGAGTGAAGAGGAACCTTAATACTGTACATATGTGCGTGTGTGCATGTGTTTGTGCATGTTATTATTAAATATTATATGCATTTTATTAAAGATGCTTATACGGGGATATAAGCAAGACCAATTTTTCGGGATTGACGATTATTTTTATTCAGCCACTATGAAACTAAAATTTACAATGCAGTGCGTAGTTAACTTTTTAAAAATCTTCGTATAAATTAAAAGAAAAGAAAATGTAAATAGTTTTTTTTTTAATACTATAAAAAATGCACTAATTTTACTATTAACATTTAGACATTAAACACAGATTTGATAAGAGCAATATTTATATTTAAATGGCGTTACTGGTATAAAGTACCTTTGACTGGTATAGGGTGGAATTTTAGTACCATAATTTCTGGCGCATAATCCATAGATCAATTAAGCGTGTTTAGAAACAGAAATTGTATTTAGTAAAAATATGATTTAATCCTATGTAGTACTTATTTGACTTCATTTTTTAAGTAAAATTTTGACTTTAAAATATATTTATATGATCCGTGGATAATTTGCCAGAAATTACCATACTAAAATAGATGTACTGTGTGTTTTTTAGTGCAGTTGACAGTAGTCTTCGTTAATATTTGAAAAAGAAAATTAAAATTTATTTGTACTTTTATTTATTTCTCTAAAAACTCTTTTTTATTTATTTAGTTATCCCATAGCATATTAAATCTATTAAATAACAAGATTTTCACAACCATGCATTTTTAATCCCAGTTTCATAAAAAAACATTTCCTTTGCTAGATTTTCTTTTAATAAATTAGAAAAAGGTTGTTCAAAAATACAATCAGTTTTATAAAAAAAAATATATAGCTATATTCTTAATGGAAAATATTTTTATGAAAATCAATAATTCATTTACATTTATCAATTAAAAATTATATTATCGATCATATAATACTACACAACCTGTTGCACAAAATAAATAAACAAATAAAAGGTAGTTTATTTAGCAACTTCATAAAAGAAATTTTTATGTCAATAACAATATTCGTTTACACTCTAATAAATACGGATGGCTTTGTTGAACAGTAATGTTGCTACTGGAAACAATTGTTGCTATAAACAGTCGTGCCAGTTTAAAATATAGTTTAAATATTTATTAGAAATTTTGCTTTAAATTTATAATAAAGGTTATAAATTTAACACACAGAGAATACAATAATATCTTCTATTGTTCTATTTTAAAGGAATATTGCATGTTATTTACTTACACGTATAACAAACAGTGACAAAATGTTTTCATATCCATCGATGTAAATATTTATTTGCATTAGATGCAAAATTTATTCATCACATCTTTTCATTTATAAAATAAATTTATTTAGATATAAATCGGGATAAATAGAAAACACATTAAAATATTTTATTTCTTGTTTATTGCATTTACCCCCATTTATGAGCTAACTCCCCCCCCCCCCCCCCCCCCCCCATTCATAAATAATATCTAAATTCCTTCAAAGTAGAACATTAGAAGCCGTAACTGTATTATCTACATAAAATAAATGTGAAAATTTTATTATAAATTTAAAATAAATCTATACTGATATTATAAAGAAGTAATGTTTGTATATTTGTATAGGAGTAATCTCTGGTACTACCGAGCCGAATTAAAAAATGAAGTGACCATCTCTGCACCAACATAAGGCTATATTTTATGTCGGTTACAGAAACCCCTAGGAGAGTACAGGAACAAAAACGTTCTAAAATTGCGATTTCTATGAAATTGTTTTGGCTAGAAACTTGAAATTTGGTGTGGTAATTACTTTTAAGATGTAAATATTCGCTGTGAACGGTTTCTAAAAAGTTCGAAGTTTAAAAGGGTGAAATGAGCTGTAAACGCTCTAAAAAAGTTCTAAATTACAATTTATTTGGAACTGTCAGGGCTAGAAACTTGAAATTTGCCATGGCTGTTACTTTTAAGACGTAAATGCTTGCACAGAAGAGTTTCTAAAAAATTCGAAATGTAAAAGGATGCAGGAAGAAAAAAGTTCTAAAATTGTGATTTTTGTGATACTGCTGTGGCAAAAAACTTAAAATTTTAATTTTTTCTTTTTACTTTTAAGATGTAAATGTTCTCAAAGAACGGTTTTTAAAAAATTCGAAATTTAAAATTGTGAAACGAGCGAAACTGTTCTAAAAACGTTCTATACAGGGTGAATCTAAACTCTTGGTCAAAACTTTAAGGGATGATAGTACACATCAAGACAAACAATATTAAATAGTAAACTAAGGTTCAAACGTCTTCCGAAGGAGATAGGCGCCATTAAAGTTTAGGGTCCAAAGTTTCAGATGATTATAAACAAGAACGAAAAATCATGCGTCAAGCATAGATTATGTAACACTTTCCAACGCTTCCAAAATAATTTTACGAATCATACTCTTTTATAAGCTAAAAGATAACATCTAAGTAATCCGAATACTTTATTCAGCCCTGTATAGGATCTATAGATTTGTATATATACTACATAGGATGCTAAATTTTAGTTCAGTTAGGAAACACGTAGCACAGTTTAAAATTCTCCGTCTGGAGTTAAATAATACGGAAATGTGTTCCCGAACTTTTGTACTTCCCTGTATAGGATCTACAGAATTTATACACACCACGTAATATACAAAAAGCGATTTAAAATTAAAATCGCATTCAGTAACTTAAAACGCACTTCCAGGAATTATTGTTAACATACAGTAGAGAATTCTTTTGTGTGTCCCTGTAAATGAACGATGACTGCTATACACACACTATTCTGTAGTAAGTCTCTTGTAATGAACCTTATATAAATTTCAATGCGTTTAAAATAGTGAAACATTATTTAAATAAACCGCAGACGATTTTTCTCCATAGACGTAATGTAACGGAATTCTTTTGACTGTCCCTGTAAAGTAAGTATAAGTGCTATGCACACCCTATTCCATATTAAGCTTCTTCTAATGCACCTTAGTGATATATATAAATTTCAATGCGTTTAAAGTATTGAAACATTATTTAAATAAACCGCAAATGATTTTTCCCCATAGACCGCAATGTAACGGAATTCTTTTGAGTGTCCCTGTAAAAAAACTATAAGTGCTACACACTTCCGTTGAAATAGGGAACATGCTATAGATAACGATTATAACATATAAAATTTGCAGGGCAATCCGAGCATATTTACGGGAGTTAGAGCACGGACAGACGGCAGACGGCAGACGGCAGACGGCCAGACGGCCAGACAAACCGAAGTCATAAACACTTTTCAACTAGGTTGGAAAGTGTTAAAAACGGAAAAATTGGTCGATTCGTTTGCGGTTTTCGCTAAAACTATTCTTTATGTCAGTATTTTCTTAAAAATAAATTTTAAAGTTTAAAATATGTCGACAGAGGGCGCTTTAGACTTTGGAGTAACGAAAAACCATTTTTTACCATTATTTTTTGTATCTCATTAAATGCTTTCAAAAGCTTAGACTTAAATTTTGAGCTCAAAATCTGAATCGTTGGGAGTGGTTAAGTAGCGCAAACTGAACTGCGTTCATGAGTTGAAATTTGAAACACCTCCCTCCTCCCCCCACTCCTGAACACAATTCAGTTATTCCCGATCTTGGTATCGTAGACCAGGCAGAAACAATATGAGTTGTAATTTTCCAACTGGACGAAAAATGTCCGGGCCAGGATTCGAACCTGGGACCTCTTGGCTGAAGCTGCCATGCTCTATCAACTGAGCTATCCCGGTTGAATCTGGAGGGGGCATATTTCATCCAGTTCTTTCCCTCCAGATTCAACCGGGATGACTCAGTTGATAGAGCATGGCAGCTTCAGCCAAAAGATCCCAGGTTCGAATCCTGGCCCGGACATTTTTCGTCCAGTTGGAAAATTACAACTCATGATTTCTTTACCAATTTGAATAATTGTGTTAAAATTAATCCAAGCAGAAACTACTACCCCCTACACGTAAAATAAACGATAGAGTAATGACAAAATTAAATAGAAAATTTATTCATAGCAGACACGAGCAATTTCTCTGCACAAAATAAAAAGAAACAATTTGATGTATGCATGTAGTGCGCAATATGAATGAAGGTTGACACGTAGAAAATGGTACACGCATGATGTTCGTGAGGAATCACAAAAACTGTTCGAAAGAGCAACGATGCAGGCCTCACACCGCCGGCGGAGGGAGTTGCGAACATTAGTGAATACCCTGCGCATCTCCCGGATATCGCCTGCTACGACGGCAATCCTCGCAACCAGGTCCTCGTTGGAGTCGACGGTAAAAAATAGTTGTTCATTACTCCAAAGTCTAAAGCGCCCTCTATCGGCATTTTTTAACTTTATCTTTAAAATTTATTTTTAAAATAAATTTTTTATTTAATTTTGTCATCCCTCTATCATTTATTTTACGTGTAGGGGGTAGTAGTATCTGCCTGGTCTACGACACCAAGATCGGGAATAACTGAACTGTGTTCAGGGCGGGTTCAAATTTCAACTCCTGAACACAGTTCAGTTTGCCTTACCCAACGATTCAGATTTTGAACTCAAAATTTAAGTTTAAGTCTACGCTTTTGAAAGCATTTAATCAGATACAAAAAATAACAGTAAAAAAATAGTTGTTCGTTACTCCAAAGTCTAAAGCGCCCTCTATCGGCATTTTTTAAACTTTATCTTTAAATTATTTTTTTTTAAGATAATACTGACATAAAGAATAGTATTAGCGAAAACCGCAAACGAATCGACTAATTTTTCCGTTTTTTATAATTATTTGAAATTTTGGACCCTAAACTTTAATGGCGCCTATCTCCTTTGGAAAACGTTTGGGACCCTTAGTTTCCAATTTAATATTGTTTGTCTTGATGTGTACTATCACCCCTTAAAGTTTTGCTCAAGAGTTTAGATTCACCCTGTATATTGTGATTTATTTGGAACTGTTGAGACTGTAGAAACTATTGGAACTATAAAAACTTAAAACTTGACATAGCTGTTACTTTTAAGACGTAAATTTTCGCAACAGAACAAGTTCTAAAAAATTCCAAATGTAAAAGTATGTAGGAACAGAAAAAAGTTCTAAAATTGCGATTTCTGTGATACTGTTGGGAATAAAAACTTGAAATGTCATATGGTGGTTAGTTTTAAGATAAAGCTCTCATAGAAAAGTTTCTAAAAGATTCGAAATTTAGAAAAGTGAAATGAGCAGAAAACGTTTAAAAACATTCTAAGAGCACTTTTTCATATTTATCGATACGACACCGATAAATTGCATACACGACTGTCCATATCCGACATCGATTGCACGCAAAGGGAATTCTTATACAAAGATCTTAAAAAGATCACTATGACGACCAAATCGTCCTCTAATCGGTAGGTGGAAAAACGCGTAATGTATGTGAATGCATTTTGTCTGTACCAATATCGGATAACGACAATCGTGTGGGATTTATCGGCGTCCTTGTAGGTAAATGGAAAAGCGCTCTGAATTACGATTCATTTGGGATTATTACGGCTAGAAACTTGAAATAAATAATAAAACTAGATTTATTTTTCCCCAAAACAATCCAAAGACCTCATGTAACTTAAATGCAACACAGCGGGTTGCTACGCAGCTAGTATCTAATATATTTTTTAATTGGACAAATATTTATCGCAAAAACTCTTCAGAAAGACCATTCGTAATTATCAGTTTTTCTCATTTTCTATGGAACTTTTAGATGAACCATTAGAAATGATTTCCATCAATGGAAACATTCATCCCTCTCATAGTCCATTTCTTTAGAATAGTGTTGCCAGGTTTCCCGATTTACGCGGGACGTCCTGATTTTCAGAAAGTCCAAAACGTGTCCCGTGTAACCATTGGCGGGACCCCCGGGACAAAAGCCCCCATTTTTCATGAAGCACAAATTCTTTTAAATTTCTTTTCATACCATGTAATTCCTTAGTCTGCATCGAATCGAATTTAATACAGATAAACCTGCGAACATGGAAACTGTCGATAACGGAAATTCTTTTATAGCCCCTTCGAAAAGAATGCCTTACAAATCTACATCCATAGACGGAAACCTGTCGAAAACGGACTTTTGTGTGATTCATGATGTTTTTGTTTTCACAGGCTTTGGTGTATTTTATTTAGTAAACCCTGAGAAAACTGACTGTTTACAACGGAATTCTGTTTTAAAAGTAAATATTTCACTCTTCCAGAGATTCCGCTTTCACCGGTTTTACTGTATAAGAATGTTGTATTTAACTAGTATTGTAAAACCTGCTAAGAAGGAATCCTAAAAGACCGGAGAAAATTCCGTTTTAAAAGGGTTTTTCTTCTTAGTAGGTATAATTAAAATTATACCTACTAAGAATATAATTACCTACAATATACTACCTCGAATATAATTACCTACTAAGAATATAATTATAATATTCTTAACGTGGGGACAATGAAATTGTTACGTGTAATATAGGATTCCGTTAAAGACAGATTCCGTTTTAATAGGGTTTGCTGTATTTTTATGTGCCGATTTAGAAGCCGTTGTCCGGCTTTCTATTTGTCTCCCTGTCTCGCTTTGTGGGACACCGGAACTGGCAACGCTACTCTAGAACTACCTTTGTACTGGACACTTTTATGCCTGTCTTCGTTTTTTACACTTTTATTCAACTTAACTTGGTTCATGTATGTAAAGTTGGAATTTTGTAATCAATTTTTTACTTTTCTACTGGCGTGCTAGAATTATAAAAATTATGTACACAGGTGTGTTTCCGATGACAATACAACATTTTAATATGTTTAGAACTTAATTAATTAATTAATTTTTAGACATTTCTTCCGTTAGCCGGCCGCAAGTGATAAATCGACAAATATTCTTTAGGGATACAACTGTACGCGAATTACAACATCAACGAAGGTAATGATGCGACAAACCCCCGCTCACTAAAATAATCCAACTGGCTATAAAATTGCAACAATGAAATTTTCCAATGCCAAAAAGTAGAAAATAAAATATACAGAGTGTAATATTTAAAAAATATATATACGCTTTTATAAACGAATAGTTTAATATAAATTAAATTATGATTGAATGTTGAGAAAACAATTTTGAAATCCTGAATAAATAGTTTAAATCTAAATAACGCTTTTTCATTTTTTCGTGTTGCCATATCTCAAAAAACCCAACATAACAAAAACTATATTTTTTAAATAAATTCACTAGTTTGCGCTTTTTACTAAGCGTATTTTAAATAAGTGAGTTTTTCATATCCAGAGTCCACGCCAAATTAACGTATTGTAACGGACATTTTTTAAACAAGATGAATTTCAATCATCAAATTAGGGTGATTTTTAAGATAAGAATTAATTGCTTATAAGAAAGTGTTTTTTAACTGTCTTTTTTTATATACTTATACTGTTTATAAAACTAAAACCACTTCTCCAAAATGAATATTTTCATGACTTGAAAAATAAAATACAACACTGATTTTCACAATTAATCGCAGTTTGAAAAAACATTTTTTTTTTTTTTTTTTTTTTTTTTGCGAGATATTGTTAAAAACAAAAATAAAAGTAATTAACTTATGTAAACGTAATTGACTTATCAATGAAAAAAAAATTCATGAAAATCAATAATTCATTCACATATATCAATATGAAACACATTATTGCTCATATGATAATATACAAACTGTTGCACAAATTAAATAAATAAATAAAATAAATGCAATTTATTTACCAACTCTATAAAAGTAATTTTTATGTCATTGAAAAAATCCAGTTACACTGTAATGAATACGAATCGGTTGCTGAGCAGTAATGTCGCAGTTGCTAAGATAAACATTTGCACCAATTAAAAAAATATATTTGTTATATTTGTTTCAAACATTTGTTTAATTCTTTCGTGCCGAGCAGCACTTATATGTCGCATATTGGGAGCACAAAATCCTTCAGTTTGAATACCACTATCTCCTAATAGTTATTTGGTACTTCTCTATTATCCCGTCGACCACTTTTCATAACAAAAAACTATCGCCAAACTGTAAGATTAAACGCCAAATATGCAGTCCCATTTACTTGATGTCAGAAGCATTATACGTGTTTGTTATGTCATCAAGTGGTTTTTAATTCGACATTTGCGTGTATTTTTCATTATGTTTTACTGATTTATTAGTTATTTCATTAATTAAAATGTGTCCTTAAATTCTTATTTTATTTATTTATTTATTTTAATATTCCAGTGGCAACGTTCTCCCGTTTATTTGGCGTTACAGTTTGACGATAGTTTTTTGTTATGAAAAGTGGCCGACGGGAAGTACCAGTTATTTTCATCTTATCCCATCACAAAATTTCACCGATTAAATAAAAATAAAATTACTATTAGAAAATAGTGACGCCCAAAAGAAGTATAGAGGAAGTTCTTCGCGAAATAATTAAATTTATAACAAAGTTGTCATTCTTAATTTATGTAAATAATGCATAGATATAGTCTGTTGTTCTGTTTTGAAGGAATACTAATATATTATTTACATAGAAGTATAGCAAACGGTTCCTTAAATATCTGACACTATTAAATCTTTACTTTACCGCTGTTTTATCTCTCTATATTAAAAAAAAGTAACCACCGCCACGGCCGCCGCTGTCAATTAAGATTTTGTGCCTTGAAGTCTTTCTGGACTAATATCCAGAAAACTGTTGCAAATAAAAATTTAAAAATTGGTGGTTTTATAAAGAAATGTTCGATAAACACGCTGAAGTAGACAGTTTTTAAATGGAAGAATTATTTTAAGAGATATTTAAAATCAAAGTTGGTCAAAACAGTTTTCTTATAAAAGTTTTATAGAAACGAAAACTATGCACAGGAATTTAAACATAATTTGTAAGGATATAGTTGACAAGGTTGGGGTGTGCAGACTGCAATTATTTTTTCAATTTGACTCATTTTTTCAGGTTATATTTCAATTTTTTATTCAAAATTTTCATTATTTTGACGAAGATTTTTTCATATTTCATAAATTCCATTATTTGAATCGTTGCCAATTTGTAAAATAGCGCACGTAATAATATTCCCTTTCAATTAAGAAATGTATTAACACGTGACTATTAAAAACAGAAATAAAACTTTAAAATAATAATTAAATGATCACGTGTTAAAAGCAATAAATGTAGAAAATAACGGAATAAAAAATATACTTGCGCGTGAATATTAAAAAGATAAATAATTAAATTATTCCGCGTTTTCAAAGCATCAAGTAGAGTAAGATTAATTTATTTCGACAAAATATTTTATCTATTATTGCAAATTTTAAAACAGCGTAATTAATAATATTTCCCTTCAATTAAAAGCTATATTTTTACGTTTAATAATTACGTTTAATAATTACGTTTAAATCAACGAAATAACTAATAAATTGGTAAAAAATAATTAAAAATACAGATAAACGTTGAATGAAAGATCACTCGATGACATAACTACCACGCGTAACGCATCTGGTATCAATTGAATGCGACGCCACAGATATGCACTTTTGGCTTTAAATCCTATATTTTGGCTACAGTTCATTTCTTTTATAGAAAGTAGTAGTCGGGATAATGGAGTAATACCCAATTTTCTATAGCATCGTCATAAAATTTCCCGATGCCATGACATTGCTTACTTAACCATTTTGCACGAGTTGATTTTCAAATGTTTAATGAACCTTATTTTATCAACAGTTGTTAGCTGTCTCGACAGCAGTTGATTCGGCTTTAAAATCCCTTGGTCAAAGGAAAATGAATGGAAACCCGATTATAGCAGATATTACAGCGAGCAGTCGATTACAGCAGGTCGTTTAATTATAATTCAATTTTCCGCAATCGTTTTAAGGTTGATCAAATCAGTGTTCTTTTACAGTTTGTGGTGTCAGAACGGGGGTTGGCGAGCGTAGCTCGTAGGGGGCAGAGCCCCCTATTAGTTATAAAAGATAAAAAAATACTTTTGCAGATATCGTTGTATTTGCAAAGCGGTACAGTGATAAAAGTATTTCCACACGCACAGATATGGATGTGTTATTTTGTAAATTTGTTCACCACATTTTTGCACTTACAAACTCCATTTACATTTTAGACAATTAGTCCAGTTAAATTAGGCAGATTTTGGGTCATTTTGGGACATAATTACGTAAGTTTTCAAACTTGGTGATATTGTTTGGGAGGGTCTACTAATGAACATACTAAAAGTCCTGATGGGTAGGGGGTGAGCGCGAGGGGGGAGAGGTAAAAGAAGGTACCATTTTCCGGTTTTTTGTTAATATCTCGTAAGCTGTAACTCCTACGGAAAAATTGTCAATACAAAAAATAAAGACAATTAAATTCTCTACAAAATAGGTTAGATACATTTTTTTCTAGAGTCCATAGGTAACGAGATAATCTCATTCAAAAATGAAGAAATTTGTCAAAAGTCACACTAGCGCCAGAGAGCGGGTCCACGGCACTTACATTACATCTACTTAACCTAAACGTAAACGAACATTAATAAATGATGTGGTCAGAAGAATGAAAGCCTGAACAATAACTTTATCAAATGACATTTTTTTGTTAACATAAAACATACAAAAATGAAAAATGCGTAAAATACAATGATATAGGATTAAACAATATATTCAAGTCCTTGATCATTTTGATTACCCCGGGTTCAATGTGAAATTTCAAAAGATGTTGTTTCGTGTTCTATTTCCATTAGGGCATCCTCCTCAACAGGTGGCGCACTGTTTGAGCAGTCTCCATGGCAGTAGTGGCAGGCAGCAGTGCATGTTATTCCTGTTTTTCTGCATCCACATTTGTTCCCACAACCTGTTGTACACTGGCAGAAGATGAGGTGTAGTACTTCCTAAGGGGCAACAGGATCGGTGCTTGTGATAGGCATTAATGTATGATCGAGCTTGCGTTTCCAACCCCAAATCTCAGGAGACATTTCATTGCCCTGCCACAACTGTATCTGATGAAAAACCCGGTATGAGTGTTGCATCGCTGCTCCTTCTGTGGGAGGCAGGGATGCTAATTCTGGTCTCATGTTTGAAACGGACTTTATGAAGGCATGAAACCTATGTAAGTTGAGTGACGTTGTAGTATGTGGAGCTCCATATATATTCAAGAAGAACTTACTCTTCCACCTCAGCACTCTTCCACCTCACGTCAGCAGGTGGCCTCTGCCACCTGCTGACGTGACGAGTTTGAGTCACGAAAGACTGAATTTACACACTCTAATGATTTACGTTGCATCAACATTTTGCAGATAGCAACTTTCCCCTTCCTATAACAAGATGATGTTGTGTCACAGCCAGAGAATGAATGAGCAAGTAGTATAATATGTTTGAGGCCCTTTTGCTGCTGTTGTTGTGATGAAAATACCTGAGTTACGACTTTCCCTTGGCCTTGTTTGTATAAGTATACATTTTTATCTGAAGGGGTTAAGGCTGTGAGAAGAACAAGTATATCCACATCCTGTCCAACAACAGTAACGTTGTCACTCTCACTCAGTGCATCTATAGCAGTCTGAACAATCAAAGTGTCGGCATCATTAGGACTTTGCTGGCATATGACTCCTTTCTCATTTAGTTTAGAGGACAGAATGGGAATGAACTTTATCTTATTGTTCTTATTTGAGAGAAACTGATTTTGGGGCACATTGATGACAGTATGTTCTTCAAAATGTATGTCAACTGACGTTTTCACTGAGCACCTTCTATTTTGTTCAGCTACTTTGGTACTGTTTACAGTGTCAGTATATCCATCGAAAACAATTCTGCAGCTCTTTCCACAATAGTGTTTCTTAGCGTACTTTATATAGTTGTTGCAAATATCCTGTATTATAGATCCCTTCTTCCACATTACCTTATGTAACAGGAAGCCACCATCCACAACTATTGTTTGTTGTTGGAGGTCTATTATCTGATCTGATTGTTCAAATATTTGATACAAAGCACTTTTTTTTGTCTTGCGCATTCCGCAATCATTGAAAAGAGAGAGAGGATAAGGAGCCAATTCATATTGTAGGTAATTTTCTAAGTCATCATTATTACGTTTGCACAAGGAAATCCGTTGGAATATAACTAGAGGATCCACAGTTATAGTGGTATCATGAAATTTGATTGAATTATGCATACTGTTGAGTGATTGTGCTATACCTTTCCGAGTTAGTTTCACATCTGAGTAGCATTTCCCAGACACCTCAATCATCTTTTTTCTCCCGATTTCCAAAGCTTTGAAGCAAGTGACAGTTTCATCTCCAATAATCCCAGAAGCTATTGATATAATTTTATCTATCTGAGGAAAGGGCGGGTGATTTTCAAACCAAGTTGAAAGTTTGTATGTATCCGCAGCATCTCTATTCATCCGAGATTCACGAAAATCCTCATGTTGTTCACCAGAAGAAAGAGTCAAACCACAGAATTCTTCCAGGGAAGTACAAATATGAAAGGTAGCTGTGGCGCCAAGAACCCACTTACTCAAAACGCTGTCATTTATTCCTCGTCCCCGTGTGAGTCCTCCAGAGCATTTCATAGATCGCATTAGTGTTTGCTCAATTGTCATATCAGACCAAACTCCTGTCCAAAACTTGTCGCTGCGTCGAATCGTGAAATAGCTCTGTCGAACAAACTTGTCGTATTCCTCTTTGTTCATGACGGATTGAAGGCTCAACATGTCTTGAAGATAAAGGTGACATGCTTTTGCATAAGGAAAATGCCCACACGCATGGAAGTATGGAATCATGAGCTGAACACATTGCAAGTGAGAATTCCAATCTCCACAACGTTCAGCATTTATGAACTTTTTCATGAGATCCACCATCTCAATGTACTGCCCCCATAGTGCAGCAGTTGGCCCATTTTGCTTCACACGGAGTAGTTCCCTGGCAAGTTTTTTTGCTAAGGAATTCACCTGTGGACTACTACTTACTGCTTCAATTGAAGGAGACTCCTCCGAGAAATTGTCAGTGAAATCATTTACAGCCTGTCGTTCTTCAATACTCAAGTCAATTTGGGATAACAAAATTCCTGACAAAACTTGTACTTGAATAAGCCTTCCCCTCAAGCATTTTATCCACAGATATTGGAGCATATATTGTGCACAATAATTCTTTTAAGCCACTACCACCCATCACATAGCCTATGCAACCTAAAAAACTCATTAAAAGGTGAAACCCACCAAGCCTCACAACACATCTTGACAGTTCAGGGTCATTAGCTGATGCTGCAAGGATATCTCTGCATTTCAAATAGAGTGGCTGATCAAAAGTCAGTATTACCGTGTTTTGATCAACTTGTTCACAGAACTTAACTGCGAACCTTATAGATGTATAGATAGTGTCCATATCTGTAGGAGGTGAGTTAATGAATGGAAGAGGTATGATTTTACTTTTCTCGCTGTAATTACCTTTGTTTATCATGTGCATATATCCTTTCCATCCAGGTATTGCGGTTATATTTAGGTATTTAGCACACATCCATAAAGTGTCACAGGCATTGGGTGAAAGCACATCTGGTGGTAGATCTGGAAAAGTAGCCAAAACTAGGTCGTTTATTCCGTGACCTTTCTTTTCAAATATCTGCAATGGGAGGACGCCAAGTTTCCCACTTTTTTCAACTGTTGGAGTGCTTTTTAATCTTGGAATCTCTTTGCTTTCTGTTAGAGAACTTGCAGGGGTCGCACAGGCAATCCCACCCATTGCGTGAAAGGTGTTCAATCCATCCAGTGTAGACACATTGAAATCGGCGTTATCAAATACCAATTGATGAAAGGCTTTATCCATTTTAGGTTCGCCTTGGTGAATGGCTGATATTTCTAGTTGCTGGGCGTTCCGGTAGGTTGAACAAAACCCAAGATTGGACAAGAGGTTAATTATGCCTTTGGATGCTAACTTTCGATACAAAAAAAGGGAGAGGCTGTCCAATATACAAGAAACAAAAGACCGAGGGCGCACAATATGAGTAATGGCATGGGCTATAGCAACACATTTTTTCCTCTTTTTTACTTTTTCATAGCTCCTCTTGCTTCAGGTCAAATGATTCAAAAATGTCAATAAAAGACCTGACACATCTGTTTCCGCATTTTCAAGGAAAGAGTCACTTGGGGGGTAGGATCCTGTATTGTATATCCGAGACTGAATTTCTTCTCGTATCAAATCAGCTGCTGTTTTAACTATCCTGATTTTTTCTTCTCTTTCATCTTGTTTTTTTTCTTTATACCATGACTCAGCTAATTTTTAGTGACCAGTATCCAAAAAACATATTACTGACTCCCCTTTAAACGAATGTGTTAAAATTATCCTGTCACCATATATTTCCAGGAGTTTTCTCTTGATGTGTTTTTCTGATGGCACCTCCCCCCTTACTGCCGACATCAACTCGGCCATAGAATGTTGACACTCGTCATTGGTTTCAAGAAACGAAGTGATATCTTCCATTGCTGCTGTCGTGTACTCCCGGGTAAGAGGACCTCTCTTCCGTCCATTTTGTAGTGAGATATGAAGAAAAAAGTTGATGTAGCAATCGTGGTAATAAATTCCATCAACAGCGATAAGATCAGTCACAATGCTCAACCGACATTTTACCTGCTCTGCCCAATAATCTGATCGTTTGTCAGCAGCATCGATTACTTTCTCCACCAAGGCTACTCACCTTATATATCACCTTTCGCTTACGCAAAGGTTTCTTTTTCTCTTTTTCCCTAAACGCTTCATCAATTTTCTCAGCACATAAAAAACACTTGCTCTTGAAATTGAATTGAGGTGCAGAGGAACGTAATCGTTTAGAGGTAAATGATGAAGTACGAGGTATTTCAGACTGCCTCTTTAGGTCTGCTTTTATAGAATCAGGTCGAGTGTAATTCTTTCTGCACAAAATGTGCACTTTCACACTGTCCTTCCCAACCAGAAATTCGCTTTTGTTGTCGTCCCTTTTTTGACTAGCTTGAAGCAAAGTAGAAACACCTTTCTTTCCCACCAAGACTCCTTTACCATGCAAATTTTCTTCGCAGATGAAACAGTTTTCAGAATCCATTTCATTGTGTGGTTCATGAGTTTCATCACCTGCAATAATAACAGTTTTAATTAATTAAAAATAATAATAAGAGTTATAACAATTAATCATTCTTATTATTATTAACTATAATTGCTACGCTTTGATTATAATCTATTTACAAAAGCATACAAATCAACCCCATGAAGCAGATTTCCCTATTGCCGAAACGTCAATGAAGGCTGACTGGAGAGACACGGAAAATTTTTGGTTTCTGCCTGTAAGTTAGTCTGTCTGTTCCACGTAACTGCAGCAAAAAGCACCTAATTAGCTAGAAATTAAGTATTTATGTTGGTGAGGTACCCGGATATAGTTGTATTGTTTTTTTTTTACATTTGGTTCATTCATTCGGAAAATATAGAATATTTTATTTTGCAGCATAATGCTTTGCTATGGCAATTCAGGCGATTTTCAATTTACATTTGTCGAAAGAATAAATTTTGGTGGAATTTCATGCATGTTTTCGAATAATATAATAAGTCCAATTTTATAAATTTACTTATTTGACATTCATTTTTTTTTTACATTCATTAACATGACGGTTTTGAATTGAATCTGGATACTACTCCTATTAAAAGACTATCAGAAAAAATACTTTATAGCTCCAAATCACGTTAACTATTTTGTCAATTGGCAGTAGGCACGATGATGAATGACTATCCATAAAGTTTAAAAGTCTCCAAATATATTTATTTTATGGTAACTTTAGTAAACTAATGATATAGAGTAGATTAGGATTATTTAGATAAATTCTTAAATCTAAATATTATAGAACGACAATCAAAACTGTTTTCGGAAACAAAAATTGTAAAAATATTACATTTCCAGATCTGCAGATTTACTTGTAATTATAACTATTATAATTATATTATCTTTAAAATTATTAATCGCAGGTTTTTATAATTATTATATTTAATGTATCTTTATAATTATTAATTTCATTAAAATTTCAGTTTTTAAAATTCCATAGCCCTTTACTATTCATATTTTTATTAATAAACCGTATTAAATGAGTTATTTAGTGAATATGTTTATGTATATGTACTTATACACATCTATTACATGCATAAGTGATTAATTAAGAGTGCTGAAATCTTTGGTCAGAAATTTGGACTGGTACCTGAGCTAGGAACTTAATTTAAGAATTTTCTGAAATTACTATTCTGAAACAGTGGTAACCACTACTCATAAATTAACTTTAAGACTGTGAGCGGTGATTATTAAGATATTAGTGTAATTTTGAGTTAGTTTTGAAGCTATATGAGTAATAGGAGTTGAATTATTAAGATAGGGCTCAGTTAAGCAAAAATAGATGAACGGGGAGGAGGGAGGTGAGATGCAAATACTCTTCGATAAATGAATAATTAAGACTCTTGGAGTCCTTGGTAAAAAATTGGTCCTCCTATTTTTCTAAAATTTGTACTAATACCTGAGCCAGGAACCTAATTTAGGAAATTTGCTTAAATTACTGTTCGGAAATAGCGTTAATATTGCTATTTTAATTGCTATTTTGCATGTTTTTGTGTTCAGATCAATTAGTTTAATCGAAATTTAGAGAAATAGTTCAATCAAAAACTTAAATAGTAGACCCTCACCAATTTATAAAATAATGGTAAAAACATAGAAAAACACTGGCTTAAATATAAAAAGATTGTTAGAAACTAAACTAAAGAACAAATGTTTTCATTAAAACTTAATGAATATCGTGCTGATAATTTAAAGCAGACATTATCGAATTACGCTGAAAACATTGAAATTAAGAGAATCAAAAGAAATTAGTAACTTACCCATAACAGAAATCCTCAGATGTCTGCTGGATTATTATTTTTTTTTTATAATACCTACATTAATGAAAGAAAAAAATACAATAACTACTGAAAAAAAATTCCACAGAGAAATGTACGCAAAGCTTTTCTTAACAGAGGAATGGTTGTTGCCAATTTCGAGTGATAAAAGTGCCAGTAATCACTGTTCTAATTTTTTGTTTAATGTTTTAAAAAATAAATTTCATGTCATCTAAATTATTTGAAATTTTTGTGAATAATAAATAAACAGTCAAACATAATGTTTTGGAACCATGTGTACAATTTAATGCTAAAATATTCATATTTAGTTTAAAAGATAGTAATTTTTGAAATATCAAACGATCAAATTGCGTTGTACTAGGGTTTATTTAATTACTTCTGCAAAAATATTATACAACCAACCAACCGAAAGCAGCCGGAAAAAAACAAGTCGAAAACGGTTGACTCGCTCTCTGTCGCTGGTGTGACTTTTGACAAATTTCTTGATTTTTGAAAGCGATTATCTCGTTAACTATGGACTCTAGAGAAAAATGTATATAACCTATTTTGTAGAGAATTTAAGTCTCTTTATCTTTTGTATTAGCAATTTTTCCGTAGATCTTATAGATTATGTGATATTAACAAAAGACCGAAAAATGGTACCTTCTTTTACCTCCCCCCCCCCTCGCGCTCACCCCTATCCATCAGGACTTTTAGTATGTTCATTAGTAGACCCTCCCAAACAATATCACCAAGTTTGAAAACTTACGTAATTATGTCCAGAAAAAAACCTAATTTGACTGGACTAAATATAAAACAAATTGCTACATAATAATCGAACACTCACGACAAAAGTCAAATTCATTTAACAAAAAATATATATATGCTAACATTAAAAATTTGTTTATATTTAAAACAGTTAATACATATTTATAGCAATATAAAATTATTGGTACAAAATATAATTTATTAATGGTAAAATAAATAAATAAATAAAATAAAATAAATTATTTATACAAACATCAAACACTTGCTTTCAACCCATATTTCGTTTAATTTATATATCAGCTATTAAAAAAAACTGCATAAATAAACAATTCTCGACGTTTCGGCTATTCTTCATAACCATCTTCAGGATAAAATTCTCATAAAAACAAACAGCTAAAAATTAAATACGTGTTACATAATCGAGAAAAATGTTCAACTGAAAAGATAAGTAAATGAACATTTTTCTCAATTATGTAACGCGTATTTAATTTTTAGCTGTTTGTTTTTATGAGAATTTTCGCCTGAAGATGGCTATGAAGAATAGCCGAAACGTTGAGAATTGTTTTTTTTTTATCTAGTTTTTTTTTTTTTTTTTTTTTTTTTTTTAAATAGCGCATGTTTAAATTAAACGAAATATACGTTGAAAGCAAGTGTTTGATGTTTGTATTTATATTTGCAACGCAAAGTCCTTATTAAATAAATAATTTATTTACATTTTAAACAATATCAAATTACATAATCACATAATAAGATCACTAATTATAATTGAAATATAAATAAAATACTTAAGTGATACAAAGAGAAACACAAAAGGCTTATAAAAACCTTTTAATGATCGACATATGGCTCCTGCAGCGCCATTTTCAAGATATATAACAATAAACAAAATATTCTCGCAAATTTTTGAAAAAATACTTGAAAACATGAACCACGTGATCATATATGTAGCTAGTCGGAAGTGTCAATCCCAAAACTTTCTTCTATTTCACACAGGTTTCGCATTACACTAAAAAGAATCAACACCAATTTATATCAAGGTCTAACTGAATCTAAAGTTTTATTAAATTCCATGCATTAGTTCTTGAGATATGAATATTGCTAAAATTGTGTAAATCCTGCAAAATGAAGCATAGCAGCGCCATCTGTTGGGAGATTTAGACCAAAACCTAATCAACAACAACTTATGTCAACATCTAACTGAATCTGAAGTTTGATGAAAATCCGTGCGCTAGCTCTTGAGATATAGTTATCGTGTTAATAATGAAAAAAGCCACCTGTTGGGCATATGAAGTTTCGTGCATTCGTTCTTGAGATATAGCTATCGCAAAAATCATGAAAAAAGTGGTATAGCAGCGCCACCTGGGGGATATCTACACCAAAACGTAATCAGCGTCTATTTATGTCAAGGTCTAACTGAATCTGAAGTTTGATGAAAATGAGTGCATTTGTTCTTGAGATAGAGCTATTGCGGAAATCGCGAAAAATGCAGCATAGCAGCGCCACCAGTTGGGCGATTTTCACCAAAAACTAATCAGCACCAATTTATATCAGGGACTAACTGATTATAAAGTTTTATTAAATTTTAGTGCATTAGTTCTTGAGATAGAGCGCCCACAAAATTTTTGTCGCATACATACAGACAGACAGACAGACAGAGTCACAGACAGACAGACATTTTCTAAAAACAGTCAAATCGTGTTCAGGACCTTCTAAAACGTATAAATCCGTCGAAAATCGGAAATCGAAAATTTTCATGAATCCAATACTTTCTTCTTGCAAAGATAGAAGAAAGTAAAAAGAAGGCGCTTGAAATAGTCAACTGTAAACATGAAAATTAATATTTCCTTATTGTTAATTTAACACGAGTTACTTTTCAGTATTAAAAAACAATAAAAATTAAAAATATTAATTTTCACGTTTTCAATTAACTATTTCAAGCACCTGCTTTTTACATATATGATCTCTTGAGTTATGTTTTCAAGTTTATTTTCAAAAATTTGCGAGAATATTTTTGTTTATCAATATATATCTCTAAAATAGCACCGTATAATCTCTGAAACATATGCCGATCATTAAAAGGTTTTTAAAAGCTATTTGTGTTTCTCTTTGTATCACTTAAGCATTTTATCTATATTTCAATATCAAATTGTTAATAAAATAATGCAAAACTTCTTATTCCAAACAAAAATTAAATAGAATAAAAAAACTAAAAAGTGAAAAAGTCGTAAAAATATAACGCTGAACAACAATACGAGATACATAAAATTAGTTTACCAACTCTAAAAGGAATATTTTTATGTGAATATCAACAAACCATAAGACATTTCAAGAATAACGAACGTCTTTACTGAAAACTAATATCAAAGTTGTTGCGATAAACATTTATGCAATGAAAAAGATAAATAAGTAATTGTTTTATTAAATCATAATAAAATTTTAACATTTAGCTTTTTGAGGTATTAAGGGTATTATAGCGATGTTTTCTGTTATTCTACACTGTAAAGAAAAATTGTTGATTTTACAGTACAATACTGGCGCGACAGTGTATTACTGCTTATTTTACTGTTTATTATTGTTAATTTTACGGTATAATACTGCCAGCTGGGAAGCCAGTATTATACAGTAAAATCAACATTTTTTTTTTTTTTTTTTTTTTTTTTTTTTGCAGTGTACTTTGAAGGAATAATATTTTTTTACTTACTCATATAAGAATATGTTTCATTAATCTCACAGTTGCAGCAACTCTTTGCTTTGCTACTATTTGGTTATGGCGAAGGAAAAAATACTTTTACAGACATCGTTGTATTTGCAAAAGAGAAACAGCATAAAATGTTTTCATATGCATCTATGCAAATGTTTATTTGTACAGAGGCTGTTCGCACATTTTTTAGACAAATTTGATAAATGATTTTAACAAATGGAATTATTTTAGAGGAAAAAATTCTGACAACAACTTATTATGTGTAATTTATATTATCGTCTGATACTTTTGAATATATTCTTATTTCAAGATTGCGCGTGCAAAAAAGCTGTGAATGGGAAGACGCGTTTTTATTTTTTTATTATTTTTATTTTTTTTTTATTTTTTTCGAACAGAAGTATGCTAATTCGACAGTCCAAAATGATTGCAAAGCGCATAATATAAAAACTTTTTAGTGCGAAATAAACATAACTATTGATTGGAAAGTGCGATACCCAAAAATCAGTACGTATACATAGTAAAAAGATACCAGATGGAAAAAAAAAAACAGGGAAAAAAAAGAGTTCTTATCAAGGCTGAAAACGAAGTTTCAGGTAAGGATTTAAGACTGTCGCAAATTTATCTTACAATGGGAAAATAAAAATAAGAATATTGGACAAAAATGTTACAATCAATTCATTGTATTATTAAGAGAATGTGTTACATCCGATATTTACAGAAAAAATGCTATTTTCTTTATTTCAACGACTTTTAAAGGGTGAAACTGCATCAAAGCAAGGCTACCGCTCATACTTCAAAAACTACCGCTGTATTCCTTGAAAACATTAAAAACTCACACAGGTATTGCATTTATACCTTTCAACATATTCCTAAAAAGTCACCTGACGTTTCTCTTATGATTTATTGTGCATTTGGTCTGCTGAAAAGAGCTCTTTCAAAGCGCAAAACCACCACGATTGATCGAATCTGGAAAGTTTTTAAAGAGGCATGGGAAGCAATAACCCTGTAAATTTTACAAAAAACCTTCTACCATCGAAAGCATTACGCAGAATTAGAATCAAGAAACAAGATTATCATATAGATTATTTCAGAAAGCAATATTCATATTTTAAACGTTAAAAAAACAACGCCGAAATCGTCTAAAAAATGTGCGAAAACCCTCTGTATTACATGGGAAAATTGTACTCCACATCTTTTAAGTTGAAAAATACATTTATTTCGCAACAAAAAGGAATAAAAAGGAGACAAATATCCATCAATATTTTACCTGTATACTTTATAAACAATATAAATACCACACAAAAATCTTTGCTACAAAAACATTATTATTTAAAAAAAGTAATAGTAATAAAATTTTTGTTTATTAATATCAATAATCTGTTTACATTTGAAGCAGAACAAAACGTATTAATGAGCAACAATATAATAAAAATTTTCTACAATATTGATATTTGTTGAAAATACAATCATTTAACAATGCAAAGAATAAAAAAAAAAAAGAAAATCATTTACATTTTAAGTACACAATATAGTGCTCATATAATAATATGAAATCTGTTGTCAAAATATATAATTAGTTTTCCAACTCAAAGTTATTTTTATGTGTATGTCAACAAACCATAGACATTTGATAACGAATGTCCTTGGTAAATCCTTGGTGAAAACTAGTTCTACTTTTTAGGAATAATATAGTACAAGGTGGCCATTATTAAAGTGCACGTGTTTTGAAGTGCTCTACAAGTTTAACTACTTGGAATATTTTAAAAGCTTTAGTATTTATATTATTTAGACATTTAGAGTGTGCGGAAACGAGTTATGCAATAAAAATGATTACATCGATATTTTACCAATAGAGGGCGCTTAGATGTTAGGGATATTTTATAAGCAAATACAGTCGAATCTCTATATAACGAAATCCAGTCAAAAATTCGTTATATAAAAAAATCGTTACATAGAAAAAATCGTTATACAGAGAATAACGAAAAAACTCCTATTTAATGTGTAAATTTTGAAAAAAAAAACGTTTTTGATGTGTTTAATTAAGATTTTGAAATGTTTAACTCTAAATATTAAATTGATATTGTATTTTTTAATTATTTAAAGAGTTTCAAAATGGAAAATAAACATTTATTTGAAAGCATCGAAAAAAAATCCCTGACGGATCGGCCTACAGGCACAGGTAGATTTCGAAGACGCAGACCGTGGGGCGCCTGTTTGTTGGAAATTGCGGAAGAAATGACCTTTTTGCCATGATGTGGCATTTGGAAACGCCCACTTCGAAACCTAACTTGTTTGCAGGCGGAGTAGGCAGGGATTTTTTTTTTAAATATTTTTTTGCTATAAGGGTTGGTCCTATAAAAAACTTGTCAATATGAAAGTTTTTGATAATATTAAGAGGATTTTATAATAAATTTAAGCGTATTTGATAGCTTCTGAATTAACGGAATTTTTTTCTTCTAAAACCCCTCCCCCCCCCCCCCTTGGGGCAATTTTTAATGATATCAAAAATCTGTCATACATAAATTTTCTGACCTTTTCCTAGAAGTAATAATAACTTTAAACGGATTCGATAGTATTATAATTAAGAATTTATGGGTTATTTTCAGTTTTCACAAAAAGCCCCCCCCCCCCATTTCCACCTCCCCCTGGTTCGATTTTGCCCATTCACGAACTTGACCGAGATTTTATGCCCCTTGATTTTATGTATCCGTTTGGAAGAGATTTGTGCAGAATTATGGGAGTTATCGTGTCCATAAAAAAGTGACATAGATCGATAGATAGATAAAGTTTTGAACTGGGGGTGGTTATGGGTTCTGGGAGTCATGATCGGCGTAGATCTGCAAAAAATTTTCAAAAATTCCAACTTAGGGGAGAATGTAATAGATAGTATTTCTTACGAAATCTACCTAAAACGCATAAGGAAAACTTATACTTGTTTTAGACGAAGAAAAATGTAATTTTTGGTTGTTCTGATTTCGAAACTGTTACACCCTGGTAAAACTTTCACACTTTAACAAGGAACGCTGAATTATATAAGAAAATCACATATTATCATTAAAGTAAAAATGTATTGTATATGTTTAACGTGATAACAGTACACACAAAGGTTTATAAATACAAAACGGATCAACTAGTTTCGTACGCTCAATCGGAGACATTTTTAAGATCAATAATAATAAATAAACTTATTTCGAAAATTGTTTTGAAAATGAATTTGATAAACAAAATTAAGAATAAGGTAAAGGTACTACTCAGCTTTGAGAGATAAACCAGAAGTGAAGGAAATCTGAATCTACGTGGTTTTGAAGCTTTTTCTAAAGATGTTAAGAAAAAAAAAAAGGTTATATGGAGATTATTTTTAATATAATCATGGGAAAAAGTGACCGTTTCTGTTAAAAATTCGTTATACAGAGAAATTTGTTATATGAAAGTTTGTTATAGGGAGATTCGACTGTATTAACAAAAAAAACCCATTTTAAATCAATATCTTTTCAGACGATGATATTAATAGATAGCAGCGCTATAATTGCTACCATTATGATAAAAAACACTTTATTAACAGAGCTCGACATTCTTTGGCTAAAATTTTAATGCTCATAAATGTTCATGGGTAAAATCTTAAGCTAGAATCATGTGAAATTTGCGATAAAAAAGTTTAAAAGCTAGCTGGTAGGAAATTCTCTATTTTCCTTTTATTTATTTATTTATTTGTTTACTTTTAATAGTATATATCTATTGGAAAATTTTTAATTATTTTTTTATTGCATAGCTTGTTTTCGCATGCTCTAAACAAATACTAAATATTTTTTTTTAATATTCCAAATAGTTTAGCTTGTAAAGCCCTTCAAATACATGCACTTTAATTACGACCACCCTGTATATATGTTATGTACTTATGCATGTAACAAAATGTTCCAGGAATCTTCAGCTGCTTCAAATCTTTGCTTTACCACTATTTGATTACGTTAAAGGAAAAAATACTTTTACAGGCATTGTTGTATTTGCAAAGAGAATTAAAGATAAAATATTTTCATATGCATCAATGGAAATGTTTATTTGTATTACATGAAAAATTTGTTCTCCACATCTTTCAAGTTGAAAAATATATTTATTTCGCAACAAAAATGAATAAGCAGGAAACAAATACATGAAGATTTTATCCGTATCAATATTTTATCTGTATACTTTATAAACAATATAAAAGGCCACACAATAATCTTTGTTGCAAAAATATTATTTATTTTAACAATAACAGTAAAATACTTCTTTATCAATAGCATAAATATGTTTCATTTCAAGCAGTACAAAACGTATTTCTGAGCGACAGTACAATAAATTTTTTTTACAATATTGATAGTTGTAGAAAATACAATTATTTAACAATGCAAAGTATTACCAAAAGAAAAAAAAATCAAAAATTCATTTACTTTTTAAGTACACAATATACTTCTCATATAATAAAATGAAACCTATTGCAAAATATTAGTTTACCTACTGTAAAAGTTATTCTTATGTGAATGTCAACAAATCGTAGACATTTTAATGATAACGAATGTCCTTGGTAAAAACTAGTTCTACTTTGAAGGAATAATATATATTTACTTACAAATATAATAAAATATTCCAGAAATCTTCAGCCGCTGCAAATCTTTGCTTTACCACTATTTGATTATGTTAACGGAAAAAATACTTTTACAGGCATCGTTGTATTTGCAAAGAGAAACAAAGATAAAATATTTTCATATGCATCAATGGAAATGTTTATTTGTATTACATGAAAAATTTGTTCTCCTCATCTTTCAAGTTGAAAAATCTATTTATTTCGCAACAAAAATGAATAAGCAGGAAACAAATACATGAAGATTTTATCTGTATACTTTTTAAACAATAAAAAATATCACACAATAATCTTTGCTCCAAAAATATTATTTATTTTAACAGTAACAATAAAATATTTCTTTATTGATATCATAAATATGTTTACATTTGAAGCAGTGAAAAACGTATTGCTGAGAAACAATACAATAAAATTTTTCTACAATATTGATAGTTGTAGAAAATATAATTATTTAACAATAGCCCAAAATTTTATAAAAAAAAAATTTGGCCAGTATTGCCAAAAAAACAAAAAAAAAAAAAAAAAATTCATTTACATTTTAAGTACATAATATGCTGCTCATATAATAATATGAAACCTGTTGCAAAATATATAATTAGTTTACCAACTCTAAAAGTTATTCTTATGTGAATGTCAACAAATCGTAGACATTTTAATGATAACGAATGTCCTTGGTAAAAACTAGTTCTACTTTGAAGGAATAATATATATTTACTTACAAATATAATAAAATATTCCAGAAATCTTCAGCCGCTGCAAATCTTTGCTTTACCACTATTTGATTATGTTAACGGAAAAAATACTTTTACAGGCATCGTTGTATTTGCAAAGAGAAACAAAGATAAAATATTTTCATATGCATCAATGGAAATGTTTATTTGTATTACATGAAAAATTTGTTCTCCTCATCTTTCAAGTTGAAAAATCTATTTATTTCGCAACAAAAATGAATAAGCAGGAAACAAATACATGAAGATTTTATCTGTATACTTTTTAAACAATAAAAAATATCACACAATAATCTTTGCTCCAAAAATATTATTTATTTTAACAGTAACAATAAAATATTTCTTTATTGATATCATAAATATGTTTACATTTGAAGCAGTGAAAAACGTATTGCTGAGAAACAATACAATAAAATTTTTCTACAATATTGATAGTTGTAGAAAATATAATTATTTAACAATAGCCCAAAATTTTATAAAAAAAAAATTTGGCCAGTATTGCCAAAAAAACAAAAAAAAAAAAAAAAAATTCATTTACATTTTAAGTACATAATATGCTGCTCATATAATAATATGAAACCTGTTGCAAAATATATAATTAGTTTACCAACTCTAAAAGTTATTCTTATGTGAATGTCAACAAATCGTAGACATTTTAATGATAACGAATGTCCTAGGTGAAAACTAGTTGTACTTTGAAGGAATAATATATATTTACTTACGCATATAGTAAAATGCTTCACGAATCTTCGTCTGCAGTAAATCTGAGCTTTACCACTATTTAATTATAGCATAGAAAAAAATACTTTTACAGGCATTGTTATATTTGAAAAGAGAAACAATGATAAAATGTTTTTATATGCATCTATGCAAATGTTTATTATTGTCACATGGAAAATTTGTTCTCTACATCTTTTAAGTTGAAAAAATATATATACATTTATTCCGCAGCAAAAAAGAATAAACAGGAAACAAACACATCAAGATTTCATCAGTAACAATATTTTATCTGTATACATTTTAAACAATATAAAATACCTACAAAAAAAATTTTTTCTTTTAAACAATAATAATAAAATATTTGCTTATCAATATCAGTATACTATTTACATTTGAAGTAGTATAAAATGTATTACTGAGCAACAATGCAATAATATTTGTAGAAAATACAATAAAAACAAAAATATGTATACTAAAAGTGATTACAGTAAACGTAAAAGTTTTTAAAAAACCTTCAATAAACAGACCTAATAAAAAAAAAATTGAAATATTTTCTTCTTTATTTTTTTTTAATTTTTAATTTTGTTGTTGTTTGTTTTTTGCGAAAATTATTTATCATTATTGATCTTGAGAAAGACATCGCTTGTGAGTATAAAACTAGTCGGTCTGTTTATTAACTAAGAACTAAAATAACTTCTCAAAAACTTTAAAATACGCTAGGCCTTTCGAAAGATCTGGGTCTTTCTTCGTCATGCGCAAAAAGACGTGCGTCTACTATGAAAGCAGCAGCAAGACCCATTGACTGTGTCTTGCTGCTGCTATCATAGTAGACGCACGTCTTTTTTTAAGATGTATTTATTACTTTTTATGTATGTTAATACAAAACCTGTTGCAAAAATGAAATTAATATACCAGCTATATAAAGAAATTAATTTTGTCAATAACCAAGAAGCAGATAAATATATGTGCAATTAATGTTTTTTAACATTTATTTTACATTTTTAATAAAGTTTAAACATTCAACTTACAATGCTTACAAAACAACAAAAAAATTATTTAAAAAAATAAAACTGGATAAAAATTCATCCTTTTTTCTGATATAGTTTGTGTAGAATTTAATTTCCTACATTTAAAAGAATAACCACATGCAAATCGGTTAACTCATTCAAAAGTTATCGTAGCATAGCAGCTGAAACGCAGTGTTTCTAGATAATTGAGTTTAAAATTTTAGACAACGTGTATTATTCATAGTCTGCTCCGCTTCACTGAAACTCCCCAATTCACTGCAAAATCCTATGTTAACCTATGGGAAAACTTAGAAACGCGGTGACTCATTACCTAATATAATTATTAAAATACGGTTTTCACCATCATAAAATACGAGTACACGTAAGATGCCGACGTTGCGCGTTTTTAAAAATTGTCTCCTTAAATTTGAAGTACACTGTTAAAAAAAATTCCGTCAATTTACGGGGAAAAGACTGGTAGCAAAGGTGCCGGAATGTTTCCGTTTTTTTTTTTTAGAAAAGTTCCGTCTTTGTAGTCTGTAAATTCCGTAAATGGCACGATACAAACGCGAAGGAGTTGAAGCGCATGCGTGGCGATCAAAAATACTGAAATCCCATTGGATGATAGATTTTTACAGTAATAATTCCGTGTTTGAAACTCTGTAATTATAAAATGGCAACAGATATCCGGGAGAGATTCCATTTTTCTAACAATACGGAAAATTTCTTATCAAAATTCACGGAAGACAACCTGTCAATAAATGAAAATTTTTAACAGTTAACAGTTAAGAAGATGATAAAATTTCATCAAGTCGAAATTTCAAAGTTTATAGGGAATTTTTTTAATAGTTTAAATTTAAGGATACAATTTTTTAAAACACACAACATCGGCTACTGACATCTACTCTCTGATGGTGAAAACCGTATTTTAATATTCGTACTAGGTAATGAGTAATCGCGCTCCTAAGTTTTCCCATAGGTTAACATGGGATTTCGCGATCGGAGAGTTTTAGCGTAAATTTAGGAATTTTTCTATAAAAACCAACTGTACTACATTATTAAAGATTCAAACATTAAAAAAAAAAAATAAGAATTTAAAAAATATATTACAGAAAGATAACCTATATGTTTAGTTTAAGGCCTGTATTTAATATATTATTATTTATATTACCAATTTATTATCAGACATTACTGCATATGGGATATGCAATAATGTCTGATAATAAATTGGTAATATCAATAATAATATAATAAAATATATGCCTTTTTCCATCATTTTAAACCTTTTTGGTCTTGAAGATATGATATTTGCGAAATTAAAGGTAGCTTCCGTATTCCTTATTTTTAAGAATTCAGCTAATTTTACATATACACACGCAGCTAAAATGTGTGCAACCCGATTATTGAAGATTCATTCGCATTTTTTGTCAGTGCTGGATTTGTATCAGAATTTCGCCAAATTAGTCAGCTATATAGACAAGATTTGCACACATATACACTGCAAAAAAAAAGTGTTGATTTTACAATATAATACTGGCATTCCAGCTGTCAGCATTATACCATAAAATTAACAGTAATAAACAGTAAAATAAGTAGTAATACTGACAGACAGTATTATACTTTAAAATCAACACTTTTTTTTTTTTCAGTGTACTATGTTTAAGGACTATGTTTTAGGCACTTATACATTGTGAAACTACATAAACAAATATTTTCGGAATCTCTGAGTCTGCCTTAATTTTTATGCACAAAATTAAAAATTCGAAACTTTATAGCATTTTAAGTGTTTTGTGTCCTGAAACCACCAAACCTTACGCTAACAACTCATAAAGGTTTCTTTTAATTTTTACTAACACCAGAGGGTCAAAACCGGGCTTTCCCGGTTACAGAACATACTACCCGGATATATAGAACATGTGAGAACCAATTTTTATTAGTATTAATTGAAATAGATTTTTTACAATTAGCATGTTTTTTTTTGTTTTTTTTTTTTCAGATTATTCACTAACAACACTAAGAGCTTTCTATAAGAACAATATCAATTATGTATTCAAATAAAGTTTTGAAATGTATTAAAAGTGATACTTCCATATTACCTCATGTCAGAGATTAATAGCCAAAGAGATCGCAAAAGATTTTGCTATTTACATCAGCTTTTTTTATTCTGATTATTTTAGTGTTTAAGAATGTAGTTCGTTTACATAATATAATGTTAAATTTGTATTTTATTTATGGATGAAATGATAATTTCGCTATGGACTATTAGCCGGAAACAAACGCTGAGCTATTTATATCGTTTTCTGTGCAAACGGTTACTCTTCCGTAATCGAGCTGCACTCAATAGTGGTAGATTTAAAAAAGTCCTTCCGGCCTGTACCGGGAGGAAAAGGTAGCTTTCCTATATCTTCGTTTTAAAATTTTAGCTAATGTTACACGAAAACAGCAAGTTAAAATGAAAAGAAACGGTTACAAAAGATTCGTTAATACTAATTTGAATAAGAAATTCGCCAAATTATTGAGCAATAGCCAAATTGGCTTCATTTATGAAGACTTATTTTGGTCGCCAAATTTGGCGATATTTCGCCAAATGTCGCCAAATTTGGCGAGAATTTAGCGCTAACGGATATGAATATATAGTTTTATGCGTATGATTGGGAAAATTATTACAACAATGAAAGAAAATAATTTGCGAGTAATCGCGTTAATGTGCTGTTTTGTTTCAAAATGTCAGCCACCCTAGAATTTCAAACTGCTCTATCTCAGCCATTTTTTAAGATAGAGGTAAACCAAAAAATGCTCTGGAATCCTCGTATCAAGGCCTAACACTTAATTAAAAAATAAATTTGAATTTTTAACTTTTTTGTATATTTATTTTAGTTTTAAATTTTTAAGTGGCCGTCATCTTGAAATAAAATGACAGACCAAGCTGGCCAACGAACTCGGTCGAGACATTGGTGAGCTTAATACACACAATTAGTTTCATCAAAATTGATTTATAAATACGAGCGTTATCGTATGACATAGCTCAGATATATATATATATATATATATATATATATATATATATATATATTGATATATATATATATATATATAAATCAACATTTGAACGGAGGTTGGTTTAGTGGTCTGGGGGTCATGATCGGTGAAAATATATCGAAATTTTCCGGAACTGCTTTCCTCCGAACGGCTGCAATAGGTAGCTTTATACTTTTTTGTATTGAAAGCTACCTAAAAATCATGGTTGAAAATTGTTTTAAAAGCTCTAACAAAATCGGTAAATTGAGATACAGTTTTCAAGCAAATTGCATTTGAAAGCCCATTTTGTTCCCTATTCGACGGTGTAAAAATTAAAATTGTGCGATGTTTAGAAGTAATTAAATTTTTAAAAAAAGTGGAAAATGGATTTCTAGATAATTATTATCGTCGACATACCGTCCGCATTACTCACGGATATATTTTACTTTATACTGTAGATTATATATTTTTAAAAGTAGAATTTAATTTTTTTTTAGATAGTTATTTAAATAATTATTTTCTTCTTCTTTACATTCAGAGAATAAACAACAGTTTAAGACTGTTAACACCAATTGCAGAAATTTTATGTTCAAGTGTGTTGTGCAAAAAAAAAACAAAAACAAATAAAAAACTGTGTTCATTCCCTAACTGAATAAAATAAAAAGTTATTTACCATATTATTTACGAAGGACATTCGTATTATTCGTTGCTTCTTTCATAATACTTGTCGAAAAATAATATGAAGTGTGAATATTTACAATCACCAGAATGTACGAAACAACAATGGATAATGGAATAATCGAAAGACACCTAAAAGAGGAAATATATCGACAATTGCGTTCACAATTCTTATTATTTTTTCTTTTTAAAGCGCAAGTTAACGTTGATAAAAGTATCAAGGCCAGACTATATATATTTACGATCATGTGTAAAACTTAATTAGTTTTGTTTTTCTTTTATTTCAAACGAAGATTTTGTTTGATAGAGCACTCATTAAAGTTGTACATTAAACGTGACATAAGAGGTGCGTTCGTTTTATAACTAGTTTCACAATGTAAAAAAATCACCCTTATTATTTCAGTGAACTGAATTATATCGTCTGCTATGAGCGAAATGAGCATACCTTTTATTTTCTTATTATACGTATGCCACGTTTACAAATGCCATTTTTTTTTCTACACCAGACAACACTGTAAAATTCACCATGGAGATCTTGCTTTGCGAACGATTATGTCCATGGTTTAATATTTTTATGACTCATAATGAACGAATCTTTTCTAAAAATGTAACTTTTATACGTACAATTTTATTCGAAAAAATTATTTTGAATAAAATTGGCCGCCTGACATATTAAAAAAAGAAGTGCTTTGCCCGTAATTGTTTTCCCCAGTCACATAACTTGCGCTTGTATTATATAGATTACGTACGATAGGATTTAATAGAATAAAGAAAACTTTTATTAATATCACTTTTTAAGTTTTGATTTGATTTTCATAAAATTTTAAATGACTCGACAAAGTTCTGCAACGATAATATATATTAAATTTCAAACCATTCGGTTGGGTAGTTTTTGCGCTGTTATATGCGGACGGACGGTCAGACGGACGGACCAGACGACGACTATAGGTGCTACGTATTTATATAATTACGAATGCACCTAAAAGGGTATATTTGTAATGTCTCTAAGATATAAATAATCTGTTTTCAAAGTTAGTATACCAGATAACACTGTATACTAACTGTATTTCGATGATATTCCGTCCCCTTAAGCCTGCAAATCATAAATTGTCCATTCCCAAATGAGATATTTTAACTTTTTGTTACACGATTTATTTTAAAGAGTCGAATTTAAATTTATTTATTATCTTTCTCTCTCCCTATCCTTCTCTCTCTCAAAATTTCGATGGTATTGAGTGTCGTAAACCTGCAAATCTTAAATTATTCATTCACAAAGAGATATTTCAACTTTTTTTTTGTTACAATATAGGTTTTTAAGAATCGAATTTTAATTTATTTACTGTGTCTCTCTCTCAAAAATTTTTCGATGGTATCTTAAATTATCAATTAACAAAGAGATATTTCAACATTTTGTTACACTATATATTTTCAAGAGTCGAATTTTAAATTATTTACTCTCTCACTCTCTCATCTCTATCTCTCTCTCAAAATTTCAATGGTATTCAGTCTCTTAAACCTGCAAATCTTAAATTATTCATTCACAAAGAGATATTTCACTTTTTTCTTGTTACAATATAGGTTTTTAAGAGTCGGATTTTAATTGATTTACTCTCTCTCAAAAAAAATTTTCGATGGTATCTTAAATTATCCATTAACAAAGAGATATTTCAACTTTTTGTTACACTATATAATTTTCAAGAGTCAAATTTTAATTTATTTACTCCCTCTCTATCTATCTATCTCTCTCATATCTATCTCTATCTCAAAATTTCGATCGTATTGCGTCTCTTAAGCCACCAAATCTCAATTTATTCATTCACAAATGATATTTTAAATTTTTTGTTGCACTATAACAGGGTGTTCCAAAATTCGACCAACAAATTAAGAGGGGTGATAGAAGGCATCAAGAGGATGAAAACTTAACATAGAACATGGCGTTGCAAACCACGTTTAGTGGGAGAAAATCGCAAAAATATTTATGAAGGGTGTGACGTCGAGTGGAACACAAAGGGCCAATAATAAATATAAAAAACATTTATTTGACGTAAAGCATGATTACAGTGCGTTACAATTCAACTTCAGAAAGATAAGGAGACATTTTTATAGGAATATGTTTTAACGCGTCCGGCAATCCTTCGTCCGTCGGTGTCGGCTGTGCAATGACCATCGTGGCCGCAACTTCGAACAATATAAAAATGCTTTGTCGTCTCCTTTCTGACGTTGAACTGCAATGCATTGTAATCATGCTTGACGTCATATAAATTTTTTTCTACTTATTCTTGACACTTTTTGTTACATAACTCTTTTTGCGATTTTCTCCCACTAAACGTGATTTGCGACCCCATGTTCTATACTAAGTTTTCATCCTCTTTATGACTTCTATCATCCCTCTTAATTTGTCGGTCTAAGTTTAGAACACCCTGTATATTTTTAAGAGTCAAATTTTAATTTATTTATCTCTCTCTCTCTCTCTCTGTGTGTGTGTGTGTGTGTGTGTGTGTGTGTTGGTGTGTGTGTAATATTTTTTTTATACAAGTTCTTATTTTATTATAGTCAATTTTTTTAAGTGATAATTGAAACTGTATAGGATGGAGTGGACACACTACTATTTCCGAATATTGATAGCCTGAGATGGATTGCTCAGACGAGGAGACCAAGTCTGTAGCGCATAGATGTCCCTCCCGGTACCTTTTATTGAGGTTTTATTTAAAAAAAGAAATATATATAGTGTTCAGCCGAAGCTGAATCCGCCGTTAAAAAAGAAGAAGATGGTGGCTATAACTTTTGCCTTATCCAATGACAGAGCTCTGCGATTAAGTATGACGAAGGTTACTATTGAGAACTAATGATGTCCATAACACCACTTTTTCTCCTGGGCACGCCACTGAAAATTATTAATACTGAAAGCAAAAATTTTATTCCCAACAACGTGGCTGTTGGGATGCATATGAAAAATACATAAATAAATATATAAATACATAAATACATAAAATGCTACTTAAATACGCTGGATAGAGTATAAATTGCGTAACATACATTTACCAAGGACTTTCATATTATTCATGGTTTCTTTCATAATGTTTGTTGAAAAGAAATATGGAATGTGACTATTTACAATCACTGGAATGTGCTAAACAACAACGGATAATGAGATCGAAAGTCACCTAAAAGAGGAAATATACTCACAATTGCATTCACAATTAACTTTTTTTTATTATTATTATTAAAGCTTCAAGGACATACTACACGTATTTATTCTTATACCGTAATTTCCAGCATATAATCTGCGGATCAAATAAACATGTTTAGAATAAGAAATTTTACTTAATGAATATCAAATATGAACCATAAGTTACATTCATTAAATGAAATTCACGGTTCTAATAATGTTTTCTTAATTCGCGGATTATATGCCGGAAATTACGATATATAAAATTTAGTTGGATGTTGGATGTTTTCTTTCGTGCATACTTGGGATTTCGTTTGATAGAGTAGTGATTAAAAAAGAAGATAAAATTTTAAGGCTAAATAGGATATAAATAAATTGTTTGCTGTGTTAGTGTACTGGACTTCTGAAAAAATAATCGGTTAAGTACGATTATAACTCGCGCTCAAAGGGTTCCGTACATTTAATGTATTAATTACTATTTATTAATTAATAAACGTCTATTAGCCCTAATATTTTCATAATTTTAGTTTCATTAGATTCTGAAATAGGAAGTGGGGGGAGACATTTTTCCAGTATACTTTCGACGATATCTCTGAAAATATAACACCTAAAATTAAAGCAAATATATTTTTGCGTTCGATGTTACGATATCTTTCGAACGATATCCTACACGATACATAAAAGAAAGTTTTTTTAAGTAACTTAATTAATATCTTGTCTAATTACCGACAATTTTTTGCGAAAATCATTATGAAATATCCTTGGATGATTCTGCGTCGATAGATACATCGAGCGCCCGTCAACTCCCCCGCTGACCGCCGGAAAAGTAAAGTTTGCGTGTAACACAAAATGCGTTTTTCTCAAAAACTGTGTTACCTAGGAAAATCTCTATAGTTTTCCTGCAAGGTATAAATAAACTCCTACTATCCCTAATTTTTTCATAATTTTAATTTCAGGTAGATTCGAAAATAGAGGGGCGGGGGCATATTTTTGCAGTGTATTTTTGACGATATCTCTGAAAATATAATACCTAAAATTAAAAAATATATTTTTTTTAATTCGATATTACGAGATCTTTCTTACGATACCCCACATGGTATACAAAAAGTTTTTTTTTTTCAATTAACTTAATTATCCCCCTAAATTTTTCGTAATCAGATTTGTGAATAACTAATAATGTGAAAATATGTGGGTAAAAAAGATTTATAACTTTCCACGTCCCATAGTTTACGAGAAAAAGGGTGGTGACAGACCATTGACTTGTAATATATTTGTAGTCAATGTGACAGACGGACGGACAGACACAGGAGTTGTCTGAGTTCCGTTCGGTTCCCATGGTTTCGTTTTTACTTTTTAAGTACGGAACCCTAAAAACAATGTAAACGAAATCAGTAGTATCATGCTGTTCCAAAAATGCAATACATAAATAGAGCCTGATTTGTTACTCTATTAAATAGTTTTTAAGGTCTCAAATCTAAACTGGATACTTTCTGACCCATTCACGAAATCATCTTTAATCTCACGCGCATGAAATGTTCAGGATATGTGCTCGTGCCCGTTATGATCCACTCTGAAAACTTTTTTATCTTTTTTATTTAAAAAGACAGTGTAAATATTAGTTAGTGATTTTATATAAACATCGTTGTGCTTTTTTACAAGTTCCTAAAAATATTTAAAATAAATAAATAAAATATGTTGTACATGCATATATGTATGTATGTTACCTGTAACACCTTATTTCAGTAACATGCAGTGGCGGTTCATCTAGTGGAAAACATGAACTCATGAGCTCCCAAAGAAGAACGAAAAATAAATTAACAAATTAAATAAAATAATATTAAACACATTTCCAGATGTTTGTCAATTTACAGGATAAGTTTAAATACGCCCCCCAATCTTTTTTTAAATACGTAGATGGTAAAACGTAACTGTAATGTAAATTCCAAAAATTATCAATAGCGAGCGCCCGGTCGCATGTGCGATCAAAAAAATTCTCTTCGAAATCAACTTATGCGGACGAAAGCGGCGAAGAGAGTGTGGGGGCAAAGGCACTGATAATATCTTTCCGTTCACACAACCTTCAGTGTGCAAAATCTGTCATATTTTGCTGTATCTTTCTTAATTGTTGTTTATCGGAAATTTCCCTTGGTTTCCTCTAATCGGTTAGTTAATTTTTGCTTGTTTATTTGTTTGATTGTATGATCTTCCTTTATAGAAAGTAAAATGCTACACCTTTGCTAGGCGCTTGTTATTTCGTTTAGTTGCATTGTTTTCATTTAACTTCTGAAAACTTAAATGTATTTCAACCTGTTCATTAAATCGTACTGGCCGATTTTATTTTCGCAATTTATGTATTGTGAACCCCCATTTAAATAACCCATCAGCCGTCACTGATGTTGCCAGGTATCCTGACTTAAGCGGGACATGGCGATTTTCAGAGATTCCAAGACCCGTCCCGGTGAACTACTACGCCAGACGCCAAAAACCTGATTTTTCATGATGCAAAAATTAATTTATTTTAGTAACCATGCTGTTTATTTGTGTGCATCGAGTCGTACTTGATACAGTAGAACCTGTGTAAGCAGAACCTATGTATAATGGAAAATGTTTATGGTCCTGCGGAAAGAAATATCGTACAAATCTGTCAGTCCAGACTTTTTTGAAGGGTCCTGTTTTTGTGAAATTGTGAACAGCTTTTTTACATTTGTGAAAAATCTAGTCATAATTTTGTGAGTTTATGAACAGCTTTTTTACATTTGTGAAAAATCTAGTCATAATTTTGTGAGTTTATGAACAGCTTTTTTACATTTGTGAAAAATCTAGTCATAATTTTGTGAGTTTGAAATGATCGTTATATTCAGGTTTTTGTTTATACATTTTTAAGAAGACATATGTATGTAAAATTCTCTTATTTTCTTTATATATCTAAAAAGTGACAGTCAGATTTTACTTTTAAATGGTTAAATGTCTGAAAGGTTCAATTTGGAGAGGGAAATGTTTTGTGAAAGGTCTATTCTTAAGACTGAGAATTTTGTGAAGGGTCCTGTTTTAAGGTGAAAAGTTTTGAGAAGAGTCCTGTTTTAAAATTAAAAAAAATTGTGAAGGGTTCTTTAAAGGACCCAATTTCATGCTAAACAGATGTAGACAAACATGTCTAAAAACAAAATATTTTTCTGGCTTCTGGCGATTCTGTTTTTACACGTTTTAATGCACGTGTTTCAGTAAAACCTGGGATAACGGAAGCTGGTTATAACGGAATACTGTCTTAAAAACGTTAAAATTTCATAGTGCCTACTGAAGAAATAAATTGTAACTGCTCAAACGGAAACCTCTCCAAAATTTAATTTTGTTTCGCTTCCTGTCGATTCCGCTTTCACGGTACTAACAGAGAATCTTAAATGACAGGAGACATATTACGTTTTATACAGGTTTCCGTCTTAATAGGTATAATTGTATGGTATCTGTTCCATACGGACTAACATTTTTTTAATTTAAATGAGGATTCCTTTATAGACAGGTTCCACTTTCATAGGATTTACTGTATTTTTATGTACCGATTTAGCAACCGCTGTCCGGCATTTTCTTTCCTGTCACTTTTTTTGTGAACGTAGAACTAACAACACGGACTTCAAACTTATCCACTAAATTACCTCAAAATTAGTGAGCCGAGTAGTGGAGAGGGGGGGGGGTGTCTCTGTTTCGCTGTCAATTACAGCTAGTGTTGCCAGGTCCAGTGTCGAATAAAGCGGGACAGAGAGACAAAAAACCGGGACAGTTGCTTCTGAATCAGGACATGAAATTACATTAACGCTATAAAATGGAACCTGTCTACAACATAAAACTTTCATTGGCTCTTACGGTAGGAATACCATACAATTGTACCGGCGAAGACAAAAGCCTGTTTAAAACTGAATTTTCCTCCTTCCCCTGCCATTCCGTGTTAGCAGGTTTTATTAAATTAAATAAACACAGCAATATTATACAGTAAAACCTGTGAAAACGGAATCGTTATGGACTGAGACAAAATTCAATTTAACAGGTTTAATTGTGTATTACTCCTATCGTAGTGACAATGGAATTTTTACTTTTAAAACAGAATTCCATTAACAGGTTCCATTTACACGAAGTTTACTGAAGAAAGCACAGTAAAACTTGTGAAAACAGAATCGTTAGGAACCGCAAAAAATTCCTTTTAGTCAGATTTCTGATCTCTCTAGGCAGCTAGATTTTTAAGGTATTCCTTTGGAACTGACTATAAAAATTATCCGTTATAGAAAGGTTCTGTCTTTACAGGTTTTACTGTGTTAAGTTCAATTCGACGCAGACTAACGAATAGCATGGTACGAAAATAAATTTAAAAGTATTTATGCATCATGAAAAATGGAGACTTTTGGCGATTCGCGGTGGTTACGGAGGGCAGGTCTCAGACACCCTGAAAATCGGGACATCTGGCAACACTAAGCCTCCTCTCTTATTTGGCTCATCAGCCGCCACTGACACTTTCTTCATTTCATACACAGAAAAAAATAAAACCCAATTTGGGTCGAAAGATTCTTAAGTAAAAAAAAATAAATCCCTGACGGCTCGGCCTACAGGCACAGGTAGATTTCGAAGACGCAGAACGTGGGGCTCCTGTTTGTCGGGAATTGCGGAAGAAATGACCTTTTTCCGATGATCTGCAGTTGGAACCGCCTACTTCGAAACCAAACTTGTTTGCAGGCGGAGCCAGCAAGGATTTTTTGCTATAACGGTTAGTCCTATAAAAAACTTGTCAATATAAAAGTTTTAGATAATATTAAGAAGATTTATAATAAATTTAAGCGGATTTGAAATCTTGGAAATTGACGAAGTTATTAATTTTTTTCTTCTAAAACCCCCCTTCCCTCCCCCCCTTAAGGCAATTTTTAATCATATCAAAAATCTGTCATACATAAGTTTTTGGCCCTGTTCCTAGAAGTAATAACAACTTTAAACGGATTCGATACGTATCATACGTATCATAATTAAGAAATTATGGTTTTTTTCTGTTTTCACAACCCCCCCCCCCCCCCTTGGTTCGATTTTGCCCATTAACGAACTTGACCGAGATTTTATGCCCCTTGATTTTATGTATCAGTTTCGAAAAGATGCGGGAGTTGGAACCGCCTACTTCGAAAAATAACTTGTTTGCAGGCGGAGCCGGCAGGGATTTTTTTTGTTTTTATTTTTTTTGTTATAACGGTTGGTCCTATAAAAAACTTGTCAATATAAAAGTTTTAGATAATACTAAGAGGATTATTAATAAATTTACGCGGATTTGATATCTTGTGAATTGACGAAGCTATGATTTTTTTTCTTCTAAAACCCCCCTTTTTTCCCCCCCTTGGAGCCATTTTTAATTATATCAAAAATCTGTCCTACATAAATTTTCGGCCCTTTTCCTAGAAGTAATAATAACTTTAAACGGATTCGATACGTATAATAATAAAGAAATTATGAGGATTTTTCTGTTTTCACAAAAGCCCCCCCATTTCCCCCCCCCCCTTGGTTCGATTTTGCCCATTAACGAACTTGACCGAGATTTTATGACCCTTGATTTTATGTATCAGTTTGGAAGAGATTTATGCAGAATTTTTCCGGTTATCGTGGTCAGAAAAAAGTGACATAGATAGATAGATAGATAGATAGATAGATAGATAAACTTTTGAACTGGGGGTGTTTTTGGGTTCTGGGAGTCGTGATCGGCGTAGATCTGCAAAAATTTTTCAAAATTTCCAACTTAAGTGAGAATGTAATAGGTAGTATTTCTTACGAAATCTACCTAAAAGATGGGTATTTAACAGTGCTCAAAATGGATACACAGTGGTAACCAAAACAGGCATGGCCCAATTTGAACACATACCTAAGAATCTTTCGACCCAAATTGGGTTTTATTTTTTTCTGTGTAGCATAATATCAAGAAAATTTATATATCAAATGTAAAAAGAACTAATAAATGCTTTAAAACAGTGTCATTATATATTTTTTAAACTTTTAAACATGCAAATTATTGACTTAAAGATAAAATACAGATAACATTTTGAAAATATTAACAATAAAGAAAAAGAAATGAATTCTAAAATTTTATTATGTATAATGTATTGCAAAATCCCTATCACTACTTATGTTTGGATGTAATATAAGATTTTTATGCATACTATTAATTTATTTGTTTATAATTTGATTATGATGGGAAAAACCCTCATGTAATTGCATTCTGGACTAATAGAAGTAATTTATTATTCTATAATGATTTTAACGTAATTTATTACCTTGTAATGACTTTCATATAATTTGTTATCTTATGATTTTCATCTAATTTATTGTTTATAATGTTTTGATATAATTTAATGTTTATAATAGTAATATAATGATTTGAAGGTCATTGAATATAGATTTATTAGCTTTATAATAATTTTGTAATCTTAATGATGATTCATTAGTAATTTAATAACATTGGAATTTCTTGATATAAATTGATGAGGGTTATATTAATTTTGGGATCATTTACATATATTTGTTAGTTTTATAATTACTTGATGTCATTGAAATGAAGATTTATAGCTTTTTATAATAATTTAGATCTAATTTAATGTGTTTTATGATATTGGAATTGAAATTGATTACAATCAAGCATATTATAAATTTATCTTGATTTTTGTTAAAAAGTTCAGTCCTGACTCTGCATCCAGACAGAGAATACATGTTTTTTGGCTCTGTTTAATACAGAGAATTTGTACTTAAATATGGAAAGTTCAGCATTTGAAGCTGAACTAATTATGGACAAAATAGTTCAACCTGAGTCTTGAATACTTCTTAATTCTTTATATATTTAATAATAAACATAGGCGTAGCGTGACCGAAAATTTTGGGGGGGGGCACAAATGTTTATTAAACACACATGCGCGCACGCACACATTCCCATATTTATACAATGGTATCTTGGTTAAAAACGTCCTCGCAGAAATTTTTCACATTGGGTGAAAGAAATTCAGTTTCGATCAAGTTTATTTTTCTTAAACAGTCGTCGTATAGCCATTTTTGAATTTTTTGCGAAATGTTTATGTGATTTTTAGCGGTTTTTTTTCGCGTTTTGCGACAATTTCTTAACATTTTTGTTAGGAATTAAGTTTCAATATTTTAACACAATATAGTAAAATTTGTCCTCTGCCTTTTTTCAATTTTTCGCGAAATTTTTATGTGATTTTTAGCGTTTTTTATCTTTCCGAGGCAATTTTTTAAACATTCGTACGAGAAATCTGGTTTTATTTTTTCAGCCGATATAGTACATTTCTACTTTGCGATTTATAAATTTTTTTTTAAATTTATTATGCGATTTGTCGCATTTTGTGGCAATTTTTTTTACTTCGTAAACGGAATCCAATTTCAATCTTTTAGTCCAATATAGCGAATTTTGTGATCTGCGATTTTTAGATTTTTTACGAATTTTTTATTCAATTTTAAGCGTACCGGCGGCGATTTTCTTAAACATTCGTAAAATACATCTGGTTTCAATTTTTCAGCCCTATATAGTAAATTTTGTCCTCAGTGATTTCTAAATTTTTCTTAAATTTTTTATGTGAATTTTAGTGTTTTTCCGCGTTTTGTGGCAATTTTTTAACATTTGTGATGCGAATCTGGTTTCAACCTTTTAACCCATTATTGTAAAATTTGTCCTCTGCGAATTTTAAATTTTTCATGAATTTTTTATGAGATATTTTGCTGTTTTTTCGCGTTCTGCTGCGATTTTTAAACATTCGTAAAAGGAGTCCAGTTTTAATCTTTCCACCCATTGTACTAAATTTTGAACTCTGCGATTACATTTTGTACTCAATTTTGTACTCACTGATTTTAATCGCAAATTTTTCATGCGACTTTTTGCGTTTTTTTGTTTTTTTCGTGTTTTGTGGGAGTTCTTAACATCTGTAACAGGAATCCAATTACAACCTTTTAACCGAATATAGTAAATGTTGGCTTCTTTCAATAATGTTTATTCGGAACTTGTTATAGTGAATTTGAATTCGTTCGCGAATTTGTTATGTGGGGTTTAGTGTTCTTTCGCGCTTTGGAAATATTTTTTCGACATTCGTAAAATGATTCCAGCTACAATCTTTTGTATAAATCAATATAATAAATTTAGTTCTCTGCGATTTTTAAGTTTTTACGCATTTTGAAGCGATTTTTCTAACATTCGTAAAATAAATCCGGTTTCAGTTTTTAAATACAATACCGTTAATTTTGTCCCCTGCGATTTTTTAATTTTTCGTGAATTTTTTTATGTGATTTTTTTTCACGCTTCGTGGAGATATTTTCACATTCGTAAAAATAATCCGGTTTTAAACTTTTAGCCCAATAGAGTAATTTTTTTTCTCTTTTCAATAAAGTTTATTCGGAATCCGTTCTATGATTTTAATTTTTCATGCGATTTTAATACTTTTTCGCGTTTTGTGGCGATTTTTTGACATTCGTAAAAGAAATCCGGCTACAATTTTTTAACCTAATGTAATAAATTTTGTTCTCTGAGATTTTTAAGTTTATTATTTTTTGCAAATTTTACGTTTTTATGCGTTTGTCGGCGATTTTTCTACATTCGTAAAGGAAATCTGGTTTTAATCTTCGAACACAATACAGTAAATTTTGTCTTCTGTAGTTTTTGAATTTTTCGTGGAATTTTTTTTATGGGATTTTTTTTTCACGTTTTGTGGAGATATTTTCGCATTCATAAAAATAATTCACTTTCAATCTTTTAGCCCAATACAGTAAATTTTTTTTCTCTTTTCAATAAAGTTTATTCATCATTCGTACAATGATTTTAATTTATCATGCGATTTAAACTTTTTTTTGCATTTCGCAGCAATTTTTTAACATTTGTTTACAGGAATCGAGTTTCAATCTTTTAGCCCAGTATAGTAAATTTTGTTCTCTGCGATTTAAAAAAAAAAAAAAGAGAGAGAGAGAGATTTGGCGGTTTTTTGCATTCTGCGGCGAAAGGAATCTGGGAGGGATCGTAAAAGGAATCCGGTTTAAATACTATATTGCATTAAAATCGCGTACATAAAAATTTTTAGCCGATTTTCTGCGGTTTTTCGCAGTTAACGGCAATTTTTTAACACTTGTAAAATGAATTCGTTTTCAATCTTTTAGACCAATATAAGTATATTTTGTCCTCTGCAAGTTTTGAATTGCTCGTGAATTTTTTAGTGTTTTTTCGCTTTTTCGGCAAATTTTTTACCTTTTTTTTTTTCGAAACGGAAATAACTAACTCTGTTAAATTTTGGTTTCCTGCGATTAAATTAAAGTTGGAAGAATGCAAAATCGTCGTAACGTGAACTACGATGCTCAAAATATTAAACTAATTTCGGTCGGAAAAAAAAAAAAAAAAATTCAAGGTTAGTTTGATCGAGACCAGATCAGCCTGCACGGGTGTACGCTGTTAAAGCAGTTGGACCCCACTACCAGGTTTATTTAATTCGAGGTTCACTTGGGGAAAAAAACGACCAAATAAATGAGGAAAGCTCTGCTATATCATTTTATTGAAATTAATATTTTTGTAACAATAGAATAAACAGCACCACAACAACTGTATCTGGCGCCTGGTGGTGGGGGGGGGGGGGAGGGCACCGCCCGTACCACCCTTGGTACGGTCCTGATAATAAATGAAATACGTTTATCAAACTTTTAAGACATTTGAAATAAGTTTAAACGGCACTTTTAAGAAGTAACTAATCATTTAATGTATGTGCGCCTGCAAAATTGTATGGAAAATTGCACCTTCGATAGCAACGGTTTTGCTTAACAACGGTATTTCTGGAACGGATTACCATCGTTTACCAAGGTATAGCTGTATATTAACTTTAAAACAGCTCATTCAAGAAGGCTTACATTTTGAAAAAAAATATAATAACCATTGCATCTCAAAAATGCGAAGGTATAGTAGAAGATTAAGTGCTTTCAATAAAAAATAAAAGAAGTAAGCGAGAGGAACATATTTAATAACTAAATGAAGAAAATATTAATTATTTTTTATAATATTAGTGATGTGTGGTTGCATTCCATTGGTAAATAATTCCAGCAACACAGCTTGGAAAAGCAGGATATTTATGACTTGATTAAATTATAATTAAAGTTACAACAAATTAAGTGAAATATATATTGCTGGGAAACAGAACTCCCGCTCTGATAAACACAACTACATTTTCTAAAGTCTACAGACAGAATGAGAAGGGAAAACAGTACATGTAGATACTAACCGCAGACAGCGGGAAAAACAGCTGACACATTGAAATTGTCCGCAGCTGTAAGAGAGTGATAGTTCAAACTTTCGTTTAATGAATGTTCGTATCAGGGTTTGTACTGCACAACACAATTTTTGCTACCAAATTCATCACTTCAAAGAAAAAGATCTGAGCTATCTATACTGATCTGATATCTGATTTCTGATTAAGTAAAAAAAATGAAGAAATATAAAAGTAGTTATTTCATTTCTATTTTGGGTCAATAGAAAAGACAAGTCTTAATTGACTGTATCACATTTTAGAAATTGGTGTTCAGAAAGTTGGGGGGCACGTGCCCCCTCGTGCCCCCCCGAGGCTACGCCTATGATAATAAACTATGTTATTCTAAACGCTCTCCCATCTATTGACTTTGGATACACGAAAACACATATTTTTTCAACTTATTTCTGACGACTTTTTCCCGTAAATTTATTTTGGAAAAAATATTGTATCCTCAAAAATCCGATTTAAATACAGCAGGACTTCCGCATCCCATAGACGCAATACAAGGATGTTTATGGGATAAACAGTATTAAAAATCTGGGACAATTTTGAGATAACAGCAAAATTCCCTTTAATGAGATAACAACGAAATATTTACTAATAATTGTATTTTTACACAATTGTAAGAGGTCAGTGGGAACAAGGACTTCATCAGTGTGTTTTCTGAAATTCCTGATTAATGCGTGATTGAAGTTTCAAAGTCTAGTACACTTCAGAAAACGTCAAATTAAAATATTTCAGTTTAAAGTTTCCCGAACATTGTAAAAATTAGTAACCTTTGTAGTCATTATATCAATCTCATATTCCTTATGTTTCTATTCATTAAAACAATGTCATGGGCAGTTCTTAATGGTTGCTTTATACTCTTTTCGCTGAATCATTTTATTTGGTGTTATTTGACATATTTTCGTTTAATTTTATAGCTCTTTGTATTTTCTTTACCTGTAATTATTTAAAGAATAGGTTCTCTATATAAAAAAAAAAAAAAAAACCAGCTGAGTTAATACCCGTTCTACTTACGCAATGTGTTTTAAGCAGGGCGCATTCTCCCAAAATATCTTCTCATAAATTAAATTTGACCATGTACTCAATAAACAAAATGAGGAAGAAACAACGTAAAATGTTCCTCAACGTCGTTCATTATCTTGTTGTGGATTCGACTGCTTTTCAGATTTCCATAATCATTTTATAGCACAACTAACTGTTACCCGTGACTTCGTTCACGTAACATTAAAAGAAGAATAAATGCATTAATCAAGCAAAATATTTCACCCCCGATAATTAAAAACGTAAATAATTAACTAACTCTTTATCCTATTTCATAGGAGAAAATACGGTATTTCTTTGTTATAGGGGCCTTGACATACCTCAGTTTTAAAAAAGTACAATTTGTCAAAAAACAAACATCAGTTTTACCTGATAAACCTGATGATACTTTTAACGACTTTAAAAAACGTTTTAACAGCCATCATTTAAAAATAATTCATTGGAAATAGTATATGATTTTTCTTTAAATTCAATTCTTGTGAATATGGAGAAATAATTCTACACCTAAATGCAAGGAGCTTCAATTGCATAGCTTTTTGCAACACAAAATTACATGCAAACGTAACATTTACATGTGTTACGTTTTGCATGTAACAGTAACAGTTACATGCAAACGTAACACTTGCAATTGCAAAGCTTTTTGCAACCCAAAATTATATGTAAACTTTGCATGCTTTTGCATGTTATTTTCAGTGCAAATTAACATTTATAAGGGTTCAAATTAAAATTAATTTGGGTGCAAATTACATGTAAATGTTACGTTTGCATGTAACTTGGGGTTGCGAAAAGCTTTGCAATTGCAAGTGTTACGTTTGCATGTAACAGCAAATTTGCCTCCTTGGTTTAATCTATAGCTGAAACAACTCTTGATTTCTTGACAATATGCTGACAGACGATTTTTGTTCTGCAGAATAAACTAATTCATAAAGTTTGAATATGTGGAAATATGTTTTTAATTTTCGGAAATTCTACTGTAATCAAGATTTTTTTCTTTTTCATCAACTATTCAAATTGAAAATAAATTCTTTTTTCAGTTTTAATGAGAAAATGGCATAAAAATGTATTAATCTGTTTTATTTCTTCTTCTTTTTTATCCACAAAAATGGAGTAATTTATTTACCGTTTTTAGAGAAATTTCGTTAAAATTTACAAATAATAATAATAATAATAATAATAATAATAATAATAATATCTCGGAATCTAATTCAAATTTTAAATTCTCAGAGTTTATATGACATCCTTAGATCATGATGGTTTTAAGTAAATCGCATTGCATTAAGAGTAGTAGTTGCGAAATACAAACAGACAGTCAGATTTTAAAATAATAGACTTGTGTTCAATTTTCTTTTCCTAATAATCTTACTGATGCTTGTATAATTAATCACAGAGTTCAGAGAATAAATAGATATGAAATGTTTATGTTTGGCGTAAAGCTGAAAATGTAACCCTGCAGTTTGCCTAAATAACTGGCGGCTTGCTTTGAAAACCTGTTCATGTCCAATGAAGTCAGCCCTGGGGCCTAATGATTTGAGCGATAACCGGCTTCATATTGTAAGCCGATTTGACGGTTCACTGCCTCTCTATTCTTTCACTGTACTCTGTAATTATTAATGTATGAAATTGATTCACGCACCATTTGAAACATATTTGAAAAATCCCGTTTTATTTGAAATATGACGTCACTTTGATTCCAGAGAAATCTCTTTCCAATGATATAATTCTTGTTAATTTTCTTTTCCTGGCAATCATGACGGGAATTTTATCAGAAAACTCGCATCTGTATGTAACTGATTTTCAAGCTTATTATTAATTAGTATCAAAAAAATATTTCAGTTATTCATCTTAATTCTGACGTCCATTATGTATATACTTTTATTATACACTGATATTCATGCTCCTTGTAATGTTACGAATATTTGAAAATATATGTTTTATTTATGACGTCATATTTGTTCAAGCCAAGGAGGATCCTTTTCATAGTTCCATGGTCCAAGCGAAATCTTTTCTTAATAATATGATTATTGTTCATTTTTCCTTCTAATTATAACGCTGTTTTTGACAGAAAATATCTTCTCAACGTAACCAATATTCATACTTCATGTATAATAACAAATACTCCATATTTTTGTTTCAAATATCACGGAAATTCCTCTTCTTTTGTATTCTTTTGAATTTTCATTTTTCACGTGAAAATCTTTCAATTGAAAATTCATTGTTGAGTAAAAATTATTATTCCGGGCTTTGATTTAGTTTTGACAACGATAAAGTATTAGCAACGGTAAAGTAAATTTAACCATTTTAAAATATTATACGAAAAAATGTCCATTTATTCTCTATGAAAATAACGAAATTTTGAATTATTAAGAAAAATATTTGAATAAAATAAACAAAAACCAGCCTATGTTCATTTGAGGGTTATAATCAACCTATATGCAAAGGTACAGAATCATTAAATGTTCCATTTTGACGCTGGCTTCAGCCTAACATTTGCACACAATCGGATTTATAATATTACTAGCTGTTACCAGTGACTTCGTTCACGCAACATTAAAAGAAGAATAAATACATTAATTAAGCAAAATATTTCACCCCCGATAATTAACTAACTATTTATCACATTTCATAGGAGACAGTACAGTATTTTTTGTTATAGGGACCTTGACATAACTCAGTCCTTAAAAAGTGAAATTTTGTGCCAAATAATCGCGAAAATGAAATTGCAACCAATGCAAAAAGGAGGGCTAAATAAAAACGTGGAAATAGATGAATTGGGTAAAAACAAATGTCAATTTTACCTGATAGACAATTTTACTTTTAACGCCTTTGTGAAACGTTTTAATAGCCATCCTTCAAAAAAAACATTAATTGGAAATAGTATATGTTTTTTCTTTAAATTCAATTCTGCCTCCTTGGTTTAATGTATAGTTAAAACAAATCTTGTTTTCTAAATGACAGTATGTTGACAGGCAATTTTTGTTCTCCAGAATAAATTGATTTTGAAGTTTGAATATGTGAAAATGTGTTTTTATTTTTTGGATAATTTATTGAAGTCAAAATTTTGTATTCACCATCTATTCAAAGTGAAAATAAATTCTGTTTTTCAGTTTTAATGAGAAAATGGTGTAAAAAATATACTGATCTGTTTTATTTCTCCTTTTTTATACACAAACATGGAGTAGTTTACTTTCCGTTTTTAGAGAAACTTCGTTAAAAATTACAAAAAAAAAAAAAAAAAAAAAAAAAAAAAAGAAATCTTGGCATCTAATTTAATTTTTTTTAATTCTGAGTGTTTGTGTGACATCCTCGGATCAATGATAACCGGTATTAAGTAAATCGCGCTGCGTTCGATAGATAGTCTAAGAGTAGTTGCAAAATACAAACACATGGTCAGATTTTAATATAATAGATTCGTGTTCATTTTCCTTTTCTTAAAGTTATGATGTGATTTTTAGCAGAAAACTCTCATCTGTATATAACGGATACTCATGCTTAATAATCAGTATAGATTAAAAAAAAAAAAAAACGTTTAAATGTTTCGTTATAAATATGGCATGAAATTCATCTACTTTTTATACTTACTGATCCTTGTATTATTAATGTAAGGAATTGATTCACACTCATTTTAAAACATATTGGAAAATTTCCGTTTTATTTCAAATATGACGTCTCTTTTTCTCCAGAAAAATCCCATTTCAATGACATAATTCTTGTTAATTTTCTTAACCAGGCAATTAATTTCAATACTGGCATAGGGGAAATTATGTTACTTTAACGAAATAATATTAAATCTTTAGGTTTTATCAACAAAAATGGAACTATTAATATTCGTCATTTTTTTTTTTTTTTTTTAGGTAATCGAGTTATTTCTTTTAGTTTTAAGAATGAAAATAGCTATTTCTCGCTATCCATGACATCATTTTCGACATAGATAATTTTGCGAAGCATATTATTGACATTTGCTAACCATTTTCTTTTTAAACTTCATTTTACTTTTTCAAAATTTAAATAAAAAATACGGCATAGTTATAATAGCCGTGCGCAGATGGTAAAACGCCAAGTATTGTTATCATACAAAAGAAAAAAAAATGTGAAGAAAAAACCCAAGATCATTTTATTCCACCAATCAAAGCCTATCCGCTTTATTTGCGATGTATGACATCATATTCGCATGTTTCCTATGGTTACGCATATTGAAACCTTGTATTATTATCAAAAACTAAAAAAAGTACGTTTTATTTCTGATAATATTATTTAATCTTCTTTTTAATTCTTAAATTTTTTAATTTCATTTTCATTTTTCACGTGAAAATTTTTCAATTGAAACTAAATTGTTGAGTAAAAATTATTATTCCGGGTTTTGAATTAGTTTTGGCAATGATAAAGTATTAGCAACGGTAAAGTAAATTTAACTATTTTAAAATATTATACGAAAAAATGTCCATTTATTCTCTATGAAAATAACGAAATTTTGAATTATTAAGAAAAATATTTGAATAAAATTAACAAAAACCAGCCTATGTTCATTTGAGGGTTATAATCAATCTATATGCAAAAATACAGGATCATTAAAGGCTCCATTTTGACGCTGGCTTCAGCCTAACATTTGCACACAATCAGATTTATAATATTATTAGGATTAGGATATCAAGAAAATTTATATATCAGATGTAAAAGCAGCTAATAAATGTTTTAAAAGAAAACAGCATTATATATTTTTTATTTTTTAAACATGCAAATTTTTGACTTAATGATTTGAGAAAAGAAACAGTTTTAAAAATATTTATTACCAGACAAGAAGAAACCAATTTTAAAATGTCTTATGTTAATATTTTTAATTATATTTATTATTTCATTACGTATAACAGATTGTAAATCCTGTCACTACTTACTTCTGACGAAGTTTCTACCGTAAAATTTTATTTTTGAAAAAAATATTGTATCCTTGAATGTTCAATAGCCGTTTCAAAATGCTGCAACACTTCCGCATTTCCGGACGATTTATGATGTTTGTAGGGTAAACACTATTAAAAATGTGGAAAAATGTTTGAGTTTCTTTTTAGTTGGATAAAAATGAACCATTTATATGTATACTGTGATTAATCAAGTAATTAGATTCAGAAAAAACTGCAACGATGATTTTAATTTTCATAAACAGATTTTTATGTTTTTAGCTAATTTGTTTTATAACAATAATAATTATTCACATAGATTTTTAAAACATTATTTGAAGATGCTTTAAAAAAATAGTTGGCAACAGGGTGGATTTTCGGCATGATCACATTTGGATGTCTTGTTCTGGAACTTTCTACATGATGTATCAGCTTTAAAGTCTTGCAAAAGGACGAGTTGTTGTGAAATCTCTAAATGAAAGAAGTGGCGAGAAATGGAATTGATAGCTTATGTTTATTATTATTATTATTATTATCGAAAGAAAATTTATCTTCGTTACTCCCAGGTGATGGATGTTTGCCGAATCTCAAGAATATTTTAAATATTTTTGCATTTTTCTGCTAGCGGGTCTGGGTGGAGACGTAATCAACTTGCATTCTATAAACTAGTGTTTAATGATTCTATTTCAAATATTGTTTGAATTTATTTAAATTATTTTGTTTACTGATTAATTTTATGTATTCTTGTTTTCAATATACAGGGTGATTTTTTTTAAGTTGTGAAAGTAAAACACTATAACAAAAGAACCACTGATCCAAATGACCTAAAATTTCACCAGTATGCTCCCAAAGCAATGGGAATTTTTTAGGCATGGTTAAAAAAAACTTAAAATCACACCGACAGATGGCGCTGTAAGGTAGCAGAAACAAAGAATATCGTCTCTGGAAGGAAAACAATGGGCGGTACTTTGAGAAACCATCTTCCGTAGACCCTCTGTCGTCATTGGACCTTTTCTTAAATGTCTTAAATCTCCTAAGAGCAGTTGCTGCGCTGTCATTATTCTGATAATACAGTTTCACTAACAACGCACGGTCCGTCAATGGCGCAGTCATTGCGAGGATTTCCGTAGAATAATGAACACGAGATGTGCGTACTTCACGTTTTTATCGCCAATGTGCCTGTGCCGGGCGCAAGTTCGTCTCCCTACTTTACTGCATGTACAGCGCCATCTATCGGTGCGATTTTAAGTTTTTTTTAACCACGCCTAAAAAATTCCCATTACTTTGGGAGCATACTGGTGAAATTTTAGGTCATTTGGATCAGTGGTTCTTTTGTTATAGGGTTTTACTTTCACAACTTTAAAAAAAATCACCCTGTATAAGCGGCAGAAGCCACTGAACTTTGTTTGATTTAATATTTATACTATCTGATCCCCGCCCGGTGTTGCCCGGGCCCGTGATAATAAATTTTAAAAGAAACATTAAGTTATTATTATTTTATATCTTTAACCGGATTTTGTATGAAATTATGTTTCAAAATGAAAAATTCGCAAAAAAATATTGATATTTAGTAATAAAAGCGCTCATTTATTTTTTTTTTAAAGTAAGGTCGTTTTATAGTTTTAAAATAAAAAGTTTTTTTTGTCCTAACTCTTTGAAATCTTTTTTGGCAATAAATAAAACAGTTTTGCAGCCCGTGAAAAAATATTGTTATCTAGTTGTAAAAGAAATGTTTTCTTCTCGCTCTTTTGTTTGTTTGTTTATTTTCGCGTCGGCTCCTTTAACATAGCAATAAAAAAATTTGTTCTCATCTTCCGAACTCTCTGACATTTCAATCCGTTATAAATATATAACTGTTCTCTTTAAAATTTTACGAAAAAAAAAAGCATATTTAGTAGTAGAAACACGAGTTCTTTAAAAAAAGCTTTAGCTTTCAATCTCAGAGCAAAAATATATTAGAAAGTCTATACTTTCAATGCAATGGTAACGCCATCCGTTTTCAATCAATCCTTTTCAATCCCCCTAGACTAAACAGGTGAGGGCTATTCCATTAGGTTTCCCCTTTCTGAGGGGAGAGGCCTTCAAAAAACGTTGGCGCATGGGCAAAGAGGCGATATTCGTGTGGAAAATTTGACAGAATGAGCTTTTCGTTTTAAATATATAGATTATGTTTTTAAATTTTTAATGGAATGTAAGATTGATACGCCTTACGAAACCTGCAGTTCATAAATATTTTTGTAGTGGGGGTGGAGTTTGTTTTTTACGCCTATCCACCCACTGATGAGAAAAGGCTGCTGTCCTTTTACCTGGGTACTTTAATGTTAATGTTTGGTTATTTAACTTTAAAATTTTTGTTGTTTCTAGTTAATGGATTGATGGATGTGTTTACGTATACACCTACTTTTAAGTATAAGTCTTTGAGAATTCACATTTTGGATGAAATATATATAGTGGATAAATAGATACACTGTTACAAAAAAATCGGTTGATTTTACAAAAAAAAAAAAAAAAAAAAAACTGTCAGCCAGGATGCCAGTAAAAAACTGTTTATTTTACGAAAATAATCTGCATTTATTACTATCTTTCTGTTTTTTTAATAGATTCTGTCCGTATTTACGTAAGAAATACAGATTATGCCCGTAAAAAAAAAAAAAAAAAAAAAAAAAAAAAACAGCTTTTTACTGGCGTCCTGGCTAAAAGTTTTTTTTTTTCCTGTAAAATCAACAAAATTATTTTTACAGTGTATAATTGAAGTGTCTGCCTGTGATTTTCAGCTAAACACCTATTTATAAGTTCGTCCGAATATTTAGATGACGCATAGACAAAAATAACACGAAAAATATTGTGTCTGTCTGTTTGTCCGGAATAGGCTTAGAAACGGTTACATAACAAACGCTAAATTTATCAGGATCAGATAGAGAATGTTTCTGGCTAGAATTTGCAGTTTTTCGGATTCCGATATTTAAAATAGTTCTTTGAGAAAAAAAGAAAAAAAAATGGGAGAATCAATCAATCAAATAGTCTTTCAATACTCAAAAACTCGAAAACTACAGTCGAGTCTCTCTATAACGAATTTCTATAAAACGAATTTATCTATATATAACGAATTTTCAGCAGGAATGGTCACTTTTTCCGATTATTACATTAAAAATAATCTCCATACAGTGAAAGATCTATCTCCATATAACAATTTTTTCAGAAATTTCTCTTAATTTGTTCAAAAAAGCTTCAAAGCCACGTGGAATTAATTTATCCTTCATTGATTCTTGGTTTATCTTTCAAATCTGAGTATCTCTACCTTGTTTGTTATTTTGTTAACAAGTTCATTTTCACAAAAAAAATTGCGAAATTAGTTCATTTACCATTATTGATCTCGAAAATGCCGCCGACTGAGTGCACGAAACTTCTCGATCTGTTTATTAAGGTGTATTTATAAAACTTTATATGTGTACTGCTATCACTTTAAGTATACATTTTCACTTTAATGATAATAAGTGATTTTCTTACATAATTCAGCATTCCTTGTTAAAGTGTGGAAATTTTTACAAGGGTGTAACAGTTTTGAAATCAAAACAAACAAAAATTACAGCTTCCTTCGTCTAAAACAAATGTAAGTTTTCCTTACGCGTTTACTATGCTTTCAAATGAATGTTCCTTTTCCGTTTTGAAACTCTTTAAATAATTTAAAAATACATTATCAAATTAATATTTAGTGTTAAACATTTCAAAATCTTAATTAAACATCTCAAAAACAATTTTATTTTTTCAAAATTTACTCTTTAAATAGGAATATTTTTTCGTTATTCTTCATATAACGAATTGTTCTATATAACGAATTTTTTGACTGGAACAGGATTTCATTATATAGAGACTGGACTATTAATAAATGTATTTTTTACGCGATTGTAAGAGGTGAGTAGGTACTTTATTAGTGGGTTTTCAGAAATCCGTTATTATGCATGATTGAAAAGGTTTAGGGAAACATCACATGGCGAAATCTTCCCAGTCATTATATGTCAATCCTATACTCCTTTATTCATTAAAACAATGTCATGGGCAATTCAACTTCGCTTAATGGTTGATTTCTATTCTTTTCGCTGAATCATTTTATTTGGTGCTATTTCACATATTTATGTTTAATTCTATTATTTAAAGAATAAGGTTTTTTTTTTTTCTTTAGAAAAACTCCAGCTGAGTCAGTTAATACCGTTCTACTTGCCCAATGTGTTTTAGTCAGGGCGCATTCTCGAAATGTCTTCTCATAAATTAAACTTGACCATGTACTCAATAAACAATGAAAGGAGAAACAACGTAAAAACTTCCTCCGCGTCATTCATTATCCTGTTATGGATCCGACTGTGCTTCAGATTTGCATACTCGTCCTCCATCAATAAAACATACTTTAGGCCTGTTTACTTTCTTTCTCTTCAGATTTCGTTAGCTGAAGTCAGAAGACGATTAATCGCGGCTCTCCAAGGATCTCTGCGTTATTTCGCATCTACTGTTACTGCTGTTTATCACTGAGGGAGGTGAATTATGTCTATTTACGCGCGCTCGCGAACATAAAAAAAAGAATAAAATATTGCAAAACAAGCTCGTAAGGAAATCTAATGGCAAAAGATATGATGGAAAATAGCGTTTCTTATAATGCGCTCATTGTGTATCCGATGTGATTACTAAAATCTTAATGCGATTCCGTAACATAAAATTCCAAATTACTTATGCCTTATTAATGCGAATTTTTATTTATGTGTTTTATGTTGCAAATCTCTGCTAACGATATTTGAAAACAGAAAAAAAAAATGCCTCGTATGGAGAAAAATATTATATTTTATTTCAATATTTTCATTTTTTTATAAAAATCAGATATTTTGGCAGAGACCGCATATGGTAGTACAACTACAGCACCTATTATAAATAGTGTGGAAAACGGCTACAAAATAATACAAAAAAATTGAATCCGATAAATGTATAACGATGCTGAATAATAAGAGGTCGATAGCTAGCTCTTTTCAATGCAACTTTTCAACTATACATTTAAGAGTAGCATTTATTTGATAAATTACAAGTAATATTCCTAATAATCAATTTGCAGTATCATGTATGCATACAGCTGAACTAATTCATATGTGTACGTGCATTAGTGATTCAGAAATTTCTTTGAATAAAAAACTCTTTATCTTTTTTTTTTTTTTTTTTGAGTAATAGGCTAACGTTGTCCGGATTTTCATTTTCACATTTTTGTAAAAACAAATCCTTTTTTTCAGTTTATTATTGAAGCAATTTAGCAATGATGATAAATAGTTATCCTCTTAAAAGATATTCTGCAACTTATTTTATTTCATTGCTTGATTATCAACTTATAACTGTTCAAAATACATATGATATTTACTAAATTGTTGCATTACAATGTTTACGTTGAAAAAGAGCTAGAAGATGTCGCTGCGATTGCCCTATTCTCGTACAGCATCGTTGCACATTTATGAGCTACAATTTTTTAGCACCTTTTTAAAGCATTACTGGGATAGCTGGTTTCCACACTATGTATTCTAGGCGCTGCAGTGGCGGCGCTATACGAAACATGGACGTCGGCAACATCAGCTTTGCGAGGCCTCTTTCATTTTCCAGTCAGAAAGAAAATGGTAAATCAGCTGAATTATATACTAATAATAATTATACACTAATTTTATGAGTATACTATACAAGTATTATTGCTAATCAAATAATGACAAAAATTACACAAATTAAAATAGATGAACTTTACGGCTTTTCGCCTCACTGAATTTTTTTAAGATTACGTCATAGTTAATACCAGCCGCTATTTCAGCTTCAATTGATAGTACCCGGGGACACTTTTTAATTTTTTTCCGACACACATCATGCGATATATCATTAGAAAGACCTTTGACCATTCTTTCATATTATGCACCTACCGTCACCCCTCCTCCACTTTGCACCCACTTTGCACTTTTCGGAAATATTTCGTTAATTTTTTTAATATTTTTGTTTTTTCTTTGTTATTTAATTTGTGTTTTTTGCAATCATATTTACCGCATTCTCTCCTTCATCTCGAACAGAGTTATAGGAAAAATATAAGTTGCACATGGCTGAAGATATTTTCCGTTGAAATTCAAATACGAACATGGATTTCACAGCAGAAATCTACAACGAAGCGTTGATAATGAGTGATGATTTGTGCTTAGAAATCGCGCACAAAGTTCTCAATGAATTGGGAATGCCATGACCGAATCGATCTGCTGCTTCTTCGTTCGATGTAGAATTTCATTGTGAACAAAATTATAACACGCGGGTGATCTTTTGTCGAATGTGCAATCAAATATTCCTAAGCTAATGCTTTTGCAAAAAAATCATTTACGATCAAATAATGCAAACTGTCAATAACTGAATTTGAGAAAACTTCCTCTTAGATGCACCAGGAGGAACTGGTAAAACGTTCCTAATTAGATTGGTTCTGGCAACAGTTCGATCCCAAAATGACATAGCCTTAGCTCTTGCGTCGCGTCGTCCGGAATAGCTGCGACATTGCTACCAGGTAGAAGAACTGCTTCCACTTTGAAATTGCCATTGAACATGCAATTCATTGTAACTCACACGTACAATATTTACAAAGCATCCGGAATGGGGAAAATATTGCAGAAATGCAAACTTATTGCTTGCGAAGAATGCACAATGGCGCACAAAAAAAATCGCTCTAAGCTCTTGATCGATCATTGCAACATTTTTCGTGGAAACATCAGACCATTTGGAAACACGTTAATATTGATTGCAGGAGATTTCAGACAAACGTTACCTGTAATTCTCCATCGACACCAGCAGACGAAATAAATTCTTGCCTGAAATACTCTACTTTGGTATTACTTATGGCGACACGTAAAGACTTTAAAATTAACTACAAATATGCGTGTCCAGCTACAAAACGATCGATCAGCTGAGATATTCTCACATCAATTGCTGGAAATTGGGAACGGAAACGAGCCGGTTGATCTGACCTCAGGACGAATTTCATTTCCTCATATAATTTCTGCAATTTAGTGACGTCAAAAGAAGAATTGCTTGAAAAGGTGTTTTCCAATATTTAAACAAATTATAAGAATCACGATTGGCTGAGTAAACGAGCTATTCTTGCGGCCAAGAAAACAGACGTCTAAGAACTTAAAAATATTATTTAGTAACATCATATAGCATTCAAAGCGAGGCAGTCACATATCCGTCGACAGTGTTGTGGAAGATGAAACGGTTAATTATCCAACAGAATTTTTGAATTCACTCGATCTGCCAGGATGCCGCCGCAGGTACTGCTATTGAATATCGGCGTGCCAACTACCTTGTTAAAAAATATCAACCATCCAAAGCTTTGCAACGGCAAGCGATTTGCAGTTAAAAAAATAATAATGAGCAACGTCCTAGAAGCAACAATCTTGACAGGGCTTTTCAAAGGTGAAGATGTCCTCATTCCTCACATTCCTATGATTTCAACGGATATGCCATTTCAATTCAAGAGATTGCAATTCCTAATTCGATTGACGTTTGCAGTCACCATCAACAAAGCTCAGGGCCAATCTTTAAAATCGTGCGTTTTAGATCGAGACACGGATTGCTTCTCACATAGACAATTATTTATATGTTGCGTGTTCTAGAGTGTCGGCAAACCAGACAATCTCTATATCTGTACAGACAATAGAACAACAAAAAATATTGTATACGCACAAGGCACAAGCATTGTAAAGTTAAACGTACAGCTAGTATGAAATAAATCACAACACTATGATAAATGTATAAAAATATAACTTCTTTAAAATAAACAAATAACCAGTTTTTAAATTATGGTAGCAATGAAAAGAAAAGTAATCAGAAGTTTTGCGCATGCGAGTCTCCGAATTTTGGGACAGATGATTGAATGAAGTTGAAAAAATTAAGATTTCGGGGATTTCCCGAGTATCGAACGCGGAATCGCCTAACTTTCATACTGTTGCCAGACGACTCTAAATAAACACTACTACACTCGTACGGAAATAAATACGGATAACTAAATAACTAAATTTTTAACAACTTGAAAAACTGTTTGCGAGGCCCCCACAGGCGCGAGGCCGTCGGCAGTTGCCGACGTCGTCGACGCCTAACGCCTCCACTGAGGCGCTGTACTACAACCAAACGTAATCCTGTATTAAAAATTATGACTATCTTTTTCAGAAAGCAGAATACTACATGATACTCCACAAACATATTAAGATTTCGTGTCTTTTTGAACCCCTTTAAACGTGTTTAGAGGGTGCATTCAAAAACATATGGATGGCCACCCTAGAATAAGGGAATTTTTAGTGAACCACTAGAAAAATGAATATCTCTATAATTAAAAAAAAAAATAAAATAAAATAAAAAAGAGTAACTAATATACGGCTGCTGCCGTAATTGAATCTATTTTGACCTTTTCAATTTCTCGGCTTATAATGCAAAAATTTATTTTTAATATTGTATATAAAAACATGAAAAATGGTAGTTTTGTATAGAAATGTACTATGATAAACATGTTGAAGCAGTCGGTTTTTAAACCGAAGAATTATTCCAAACGTTATTTAATGATGAAATTAGCTAAAATATTTCAGTTCCATAAGTTTTTACAGGATCAAAAACATTTAACCATCTTTTGAACGCATATTCGTTACTAGATTGTATTGTGCAGTATCCAATCTTTTTTTTATATATATATATTTATTTATTTTATTTATTTTATTTAAGATTTAATTATCTGAATAAATAGTTATTTTATAATTTGAAAAAGCCGTTTTTCACCTACGGCTGTCAGATTTAGAAAAGACCAAATAATAATTTTTTCCAAACATTTTTCAATTGAAAAATATATTTGCATGTGGCTATTAAAATAGAAATAAAATTTTAAAATAATTGAATTATTACGTTCAAACAGCATTTAATGGTGAAAATCACATCATATTTAAAATGATATTTTTCAAACGTCATACTTAAGACGATATTATTATAACGTCTAAAATAAAACTTTTCTTCTAGACGTTATAAAAGTCCGTAAGGCAACGACACTATTTTTACTTAACCATTTTATACAAGCTAATTTTCATATGTGTGATAGATCTTACTTAGTCAATCACGAAAATAGCCGTCAGCTGTTACGACGGCGGTGGATGCGGCCTTGGGAAACAATCCGATTACAGATGATTGCCACTGGTCATGATAATATATTTCAATCTTCCGTAATCGGGTGTTTTTTATAAACAGAGCAAATTAGCGTGTTTTTAGAGACTTCGGGGTCTGGACATAGGGTGTCGAGGGTAAAATCGTAGGTGGAAGAGCCATTAGTTCTTTTAAAATGTAATAAATAAATGTAATATTTGCTTTTCTTAATCTTTGAGTAACTTTTCGAATACAGTTATTGCTGTTTAAGGTCAGGAAGGTGACTTGCGGCTATTTAAATTTCTTATATGTTATTATTAAAGAATTTTATTTACTTATTTTATATTACATATATTAGCTTATAATGAATATTTGCTTATAATGAAAAGAGCCTTGAATGGAGGAAAATACTATTTTATTTCAATAAAATTTTCATATTTCGTAGCATAAGCAGAGAAATTTCACAGGAATCACAGAAGATAAATCATATGAACTTCCGATGAACTCATGTAAAAAAATCTACGCACTTTATGGTGGAAAGACAATACTAAAAAAAAAAAAAAAAAAAACTAAATTGTTAATGTGCCCCATCATCTGGGGAGAAAAAATGTTTTTTTTTTTTTCAGTTACTAAATTGACATCATCTCATTAAGCCTTTAGTTAAGTCATTTGTTAAGCTTTCTTCAATATAATTTGGACTATCGGTATATTTTTTTAGAGACCAGTTCGGGTTCATTTTTAGAGCCCGAGCCCGACGATTTGAAATCCGATCACGAGACATTTTTGTGTCCACAGAACCCGAACCCGATGCAAAAAAGTATGCACAAAAATTTGTTAATAACATTTTTAATTTATTTCGAAATTAATTTTCTCATTTAAAATTACATAGAAATAAGCATTAATTCTAAGAAATCCCCCCATGACGACTTTTCGGGATTTACATGTCCCTGAAAATAAGTATAAAATAACAAATTTGTTATTTACACCCAACCACTACCAGAAATCTGCAAAACTTACAAATCTTATTCTTTTATAATAACATGGTAACAAGTACGTCAGAAATACACGAGTTCTTGAAAAAGGAAATCAAACAGAAAAACAGGATAGACATATCCCACGGCTTTCTTTTTTTTTTTTAAATATAACTAAGCACTGACCATGGCCAGGTTTCAGAATAACTTATTATATCTCAGTAAACAAATCAATTCCTTTTCAAACTGATTTTTTGATAACTGTAAAACTCTTTAATAAACTTATAAATATGCATTCTTGTTTTTCAAAAAGCATCTGGCAAGGTGTTTCTTTTTCTGTCTTTTTTCTATCTGTGAATAAATAAAATTTTCACTTTGAGCTCGACCCTGAAGACTGGTATAAAATTTGAATCCGAGCCTATTTCTGGTCGGGGCTTGGACTCGAGCTCGGGCTCTCGTAGATATCACTACTTCTATTTTTAAAGAGGAGGAGGGATAAAAAAAAAAAAAAAAAGTTGAAAATTGCTCTGGGCACGAAAGTTAGAGCTGCATCCTCATGATAATATATTCGAATTTTTGATGCAACCCTGAAAGATATCCGTAAAATATCAACAGTGAAAAATTCTTTACTATATATATAAATATTTAAATATTAATACTTTTCATACATCGATAAATCTTTGTCATCCTTTATCATAAAAGCATCGTAATATCAGAAATATTATTAAATTTATTCAAACTCTATTTATAAAAATAAGATGTCACAGACAGAGCAGTTTCATTTAATGGTCTGTTTGTATTTCCTTGTCTGAGTGACTTTGAATCAGTCCTGCTTCACGTATTCCAACACTTCTAAATAGTCATAATTTTTCTCTCTTTGTCATAAAGGCTATAAAAATAGAGCAGAATAAATACAGAAATCCTTGAAGATTGAATAAATATTCTGTTTTATTTAAGATGCATTATTTCCTTACAAACAAGCTGTTGAAAATATATTTATATATATTTTTTCCCCTTTATTATATTAGCAGGTGCCATGCAAAGTTTGAAAAGATTTTAATCTTAATTTTTTTCATTATGAATTGTATAGTGTATAATCGTGAAAAACAGAAAGTTGTCACTCGTTATTAATTCTGCAGAAAATAATAGTATGAAAAAGATTTATGCATTAATTAGAGTCCTGCACCGAGTCGGAAAACTAGATTTCACCTAACCCCGACCCGACACGACACGACCATCATTTCGGTTCGGGTACTGTTGAGGCTAATTTCTTTTTTCGTTGTGGGTCGGGTTCGGTTACAATAAAAAAAAAAAATAATTAAAAAAATAGTCATGGTGATTCAAAAGCCATTTTGGTCAAATTTTAAGAGATGGTATAGTACATACCAAAAACAATTTTTGTTGTAACCAGGTTCAGAATGCATTTATTCAGTCAAAAAGGGTATCCCACTTGGATCTGATCATAAATTAGCGTTTATAACTTTGACTGAAATAAAGATATTTGGAACCCATTTCAAACAGACTTGCCTTGCTTTATGTGAAATGCAATAACATCTTAAAAACTTACAAAAGTATACAGCATTACGGTCAGTGAATCTGTTTGAACTATGAATTACATTCGGAAATACAGAGCTGCTTCCTGTTCAGCGGTAATTGGTAATCAATTCTATCATATCTCATAATATCCCTACATTTAGGGAAAAAAAAAAAAAAAAAAAAGTTAACCTATTTTGAATTTCCGTAAACTATCCTCATAATTTTTGAAGCTATGAACAAAAATCCGAATTCGTATTCGCATAAAACCGACCTGGCAACAGTTGTCACCCAAGTTCCAAGTTTCCTACACAAGCATTGTTTGTTCTAGTGTGTATGTGCACTACAATTTCTTAAAGTTTGCCCACTCTTTTTTAAGAAATGAGAAAAATTAAGGCTGCTTTTCAGTAAACTTCCCGATTCCCCTCGCTAATGTTATTCCTATGGGCGTAGGATGCAATCGTATTTTTAAAATATCTCCTCGGAAAATTAATATTTTTAACTTCTGTTTTCTTTGTACCGTTATTAAAGAATGCGCCCTTTTTTCTTAGTTGTCAATTTGTTTCTAAAATATATACTTAATTTTATATGAAACGTTAAAATCTTATTCAGTTTCGCTAAGATTTTAACGCATAAAAATATAAATTAAGCACACAATTTAGAAATATTTTGATAACTAAGAAAAAAAGAGACATTCTTTAAGAACGGTACAGAGAAAACAGAAGTTAAAAGTATTAATTTTCCGAGGAGATATTTTAAAAATACGAATGCATCCTACGCCCTTAGGAATAACATTAGCGAAGGGAATCGGGAAGTTTACTGAAGAGCAGCCTTAATGTTACTCTGTCGATATTTCTGAAGAAAAATATCATTGTCCTTCATACATAGATGTATCGTTGCTATTCCTTTGTCATAATACAAGAAAAAAAAAAAAAGTCGCGGATTTAAACTAACATAATTTATATAAAGAAAAAGCCACTGACAGAGCAGTTTTATTTATGATCAGTTCGTATTTCCTTATCTGTGTGGCTCTGAATCGTCTTATCCAGTGTAGTTTCACGGGCTATTCCGACACTTGCAAACAGTCATAAATTTTCTCCCTCAGTCATAAAAGCTGTATAAATAGAACGGATTAATACGGAAATCCTTGAAGATCAAATATGTATTATGTGTTATTTCAGATGCATTATTTATCGAAAGTTACAGTTAAAACGAAACAAAAATAGTTTTCATACACTTAACAGTCTACGCTAAGACATTCGTAAGATAATGCTAAACCAAGGGCAGCGTTCTTTTCAAATTTCCTGTTTCCATTTCAATATATTTAAATGTCTTTTTTTTTCTCCTTTGTTGCATAGGATAGCTGAGATCTCTGTTAATGTTACTCTAACCGGATACTTTTTTACTTTTTTGATTTTTGTTTTCAGATTATTATTTTTTTTTAATCTCCAGGAAAAGAAAACATAATAGGCTAAATGTACCAATAGTCGGCCACTTAACTACTTTTTTATATATAAATCTTACCGTAGAATTTTTAAAAAACGACACAACATTTTTAACAGTGATATATGTTAAAACATACATTTCTTATTATGTTTCGGCAATTATTTTTAAAAAACACGGTAATAGTTTTTTTTTTTTTTAGACAAAGTTAAGTCCAAAAAGGGCAAGTTCTCCAATAGTCGGCCACCTTAAATCTAATATTCGGCCATCACTGCACCAATTGTCGGCCACTTCCGTATTTTTTTTACCTGAAAAACGACTCTAACAAATTTGATTAAATTTTGCATTCTACCATTTTCGGTTACGAGAAGATGATTGAGCTATCTCACATGTTCGAGAAAATTCAATTAGTGAGTCATTTAGGGTCACTGCGGGTAAAGCTTATTTTATTTTATCTAATAAATGGCTTTAACGATTTTGACTAAGTTTTGTATCCAACATTTTCGGGATTCAAAAAGACCATTGGACTGGGTCGCATGTTCGAGAAAATTTCATTAGTGAGTCATTTGGGGGTTACTATGGGTCAAATAAATTTTATCTAAAAAACGGCTCTAACGATTTTGACTAAATTTTGTATCGTACCGTTTCGGGGTACGAAGAGACCATTGAGCTGGGTCACATGTTTGAGAAAATTCGATTAGTAGGTCATTTTGCGGTCACTACGGGTCAAACTAATTTTATCTAAAAAATGGTTCTAACGATTTTGACTACAGCGGTCTATGAGATTACTAACATTTGTTACTGGTTTATATCTCAATTATTTTATTAACATATGCTTTAATTGCAAGTGCTTTCAGCTTTGCATTCCTGTAGTCATAGGAACACGGATGCTGATGCTATTTTTCTTGAGACAGAAATTATGTCATAGATACAATACAGAACAATTGAATGTGATTAAGAAAAAAAAACACGTGTATAAAAATTGTCGATTGTTTACAGCTACTTTTGCACACACAGTGATAAAGTCAGTCTAATATTGACAAATAGTAAGTAAAAAGAGATAATAAAAATTTCGCTCATTTAATAAAATTATTCTCTAGAATAAATAAAAGAATATATATGCTTGTTGAATACAAAATTATCTTTATCTTAATAAAATATTTATGAAAAACAAATTATTTTCAAAATTAAGGGTTCTTATTTTTAAAAAGAGTCAAGGTCAGATTTCGAGAATGCGGAAACAGTATGTTTAAGATTCAAACAATGGAACTGAAATCGCCTGATTAATGAATTCTGCAGCGCAAAGTGAAACATCTTTAAAACTAGTATGTTATGGCCATCACAAAACTTTCTTCTATATAAATCAAATCAATTAAATGATTTAAATAGTACGAGAAATTACATCGATTTAGAACCTTTTTTTTATGTATACAGGGTATCCAAAGAGTATGGAAACGGTCGAATAACTCGGAAAATATACATCAAATTGAAAAACAGAAAATATGTGTTCAATATTTTTGTAAAATCTATTTAGGTATATCAAAGTTACTCCCAACTCTGGCTCTTGCAGGGAAAGGAGGGGCAACTTTGAAATCTTAAATGATAACCCGCCGTTTTTATTGCAGATTCGTATTCTACGGGAAAAAATACGGAACTTTTGTATTCAACATTTTCTTCAGAAAATCGTAGATGGCGCTGTAATCGAGTAAAATTCAGTGAAAATCGTTTCCATTGAAAAGCCTGGAAATGGTCATATAACTCTAGAAATGTACATCAGATTGAAAAATGGGAAAAAATGCACGTTCAATATTTTTGAAAAATCTATTTAGGGGTATTAAAGTTGCCCTCCCAACTCTTCCCCCTGCGGATAAAGACAGGGGGCAACTTTGAAATCTCAAATGAAAACACCCTTTTTTATTGCAGATTTGGATTCTACGTGAAAAAATACGTAATTTTTGTATTTAATATTTTCTTCGGAAAATCATAAATGTCGCTGTAATCGAGTAAAATGCAGTGAGAATCGTTTCCACTGAAAAGTCTAGAAACGGTCGAATAACTCGACAAACATGCATCGGATTGAAAAACAGAAAAATACAAGTTCTACATTTTAGAAAAATGGCAACTTTGATATCGCTAAATAAATTTGTCTAAACTATTGAACATGTTTTAGGTAGATTTCGTAAGAAATACTACTTATTACATTCTCCCATGTTGAAATTTCTGGAAAATTTTTGCAGATCTACGCCGATCATGACTCCCAGAACCCCAAATCCACCCCCCCCCTCCCCCAGGTTCAAAATTTTATCTATCTATATCACTTTTTTATGGACACGATAACGTCAATAATTCTGCACAAATCTCTTCCAAACTGATACATAAAATCAAGGGGCATAAAATCTCGGTCAAGTTCGTTAATGGGCAAAATCGAACCAGGGGGGGGGGGGGGGGAGAAGGGGACTTTTTGTGAAAACAGAAAATGCCCCATAACTTCTTAATTATGATACATATCAAATCCGTTTAAAGTTATTATTACTTCTAGGAAAAGGACCAAAAATTTATGTATCACAGATTTTTGATATCATTAAAAATGGCAACAAGAGGGGGTAAAGGGGGGGTTTAGAAGAAAAAAATTCATAACTTTGTCGATTCATAAGATATTAAATCCGCTTAAATTTATTATAAATCCTCTTATTATTATCTACAACTTTTATATTGACAAGTTCTTTTAAAACCAACCTTTACACCAAAAAAAAAAAATTAAAAACAAAAAAATCCCTGCCGGCTCCGCCCACAGACACAGGTAGATTTCGAAGTGGGTGGTCCTAAATGCCGCATCATGGCAAAAAGGTCATTTCTTCTGCAATTCCCAATAAACAGGCACCCCACGATCTGATTCTTCAAAATCTACCTGTGCCTGTAGGCCGAGCCGTCAGGGATTTATTTTCGTCTTTCAATCCGATGTATATTTCTCGAGTTATTCGATCATTTCCAGACTTTTCAATGCAAACAATTTTCACTCCATTTTACTCGATTACAACGTCATCTACGATTTTCTGAAAATACAAAAGTTACGTAAAGTTTTAAATACAAAATTTACGTACTTTTGCCGTGGAATCCGAGTCTACAATAAAGGGGGAGGGGGATATCATTTAAGATTTCAAAACTGCGTCTCTTTTCCCCTCCAGGGGGCAGAGTTGGGGGGGGGGCAACTTTGATATCCATAAATATAATTTTTTCAAAAATATTGAACACATATTTTCCGTTTTTCAGTCCGATGTATATTTCTCGAGTTATTCGACCGCTTTCAGACTTTTCGGATACCCTATTGTTATGGAATCTTGGACAATGAAGACTTTTAATACAGGAAAAACAAATTTATTTGCGTGCATTTAAACTGGGAATATACTCATCGTATATTTTGAATTAATTATCGAATTTCGGTACTCCCTCTTAGAAGTCTGCAACCAAAATTAAATTACAATCTACTCCAGTAATGAAGATTGCAAAGATAAAGAAATTTCGTTGAATTGCTGTGTGCATTTAAACTGGAAAAATAAGTATTGCATTTTTCGAATAAATCATCGAATTTCGCTACTCCGGCTTAGATGTCTTGAACCAAAATTGAATGACAATGTATTCGCATATTCAGGATACTAAGCGTTCAGTTTCGTTGAATTCTGTTCATTTAAACTGGTGATATAAGCATAGAATATTTCGAATTAAACATCGAATTTTGACACCCCTGCTTAGATGACCGCAACCAAAATTAAATGACAATCTATTCCTATCATGAGGATTCTAAATTTGATGTTTCTTTGTATTCTGCGCAAATAAATAGGAGTTGTAAGCATCGCATAAATCGGAGAAATCGATGATTTGTTCAATTTGTGTGATGCTTATACCTCTTGGGTGATTTTGCCCAAAATCTAATCAGCACCAGTGCACATAGTGATAGAACTTCATTTGAAATTTCATCCTATTCTACTCAGTAGTTCGTGAATTAGAGTGCACACAAAATTTATTTCACATACAGACAGACAGACTCATGGGCAGATATTTTTTCTAAAAACAATGAAATCGTCTTTAGGACCTTCTAAAACGCGTAAATCGGTCGAAAACCGGAAGTCGAAATTTTTCACGAATCAATGTTTTCTTCTGGTATAGAAAGAAGAAAATAAAAGTAAAATGATTTGGCTTCGATATTTATTAATTCAAAAGATGGTAATAGTTTAACGGCTAAAGCTAGATTTGGAACTAGAGGCTGTAACAATTTTTTCGGTCTATGCGAGACAAAAATGAGCTAGATTTAGATACGAAAGATTAAGTTGAAAATACAGATTTTGTCAAATTCTTAATATATTGTCTCCGGCAGGTGTCGGAAAAACTACTTTTTGTTTGTAGCGAACTACAACTACAGCTACTTTATGAAAAATGTAGTTAACTACAGTTACAACTACTTGTTTGAAAAAGTAGCGACTACAAACTACTTTTCAAAAGTAGTCACTACTTCGCTACTTTTCGCTACTTTAGTTATCATCGCTAAATAAATGCACCGCAAACGATTTTCCCCCATAGACTATAATGTAACAGAATTCTTTTGAATGTCCCTGTAAGCAAGATATAAATGCTACACATTTCATTTTCAATACTGAATATTCTAATGGTAAACTTCAATAACATTTTAAACTTTCATGGCAATCCGAGTATATTTACGAGAGTTAGAGCACGGACAGACAGATAAAGCGAATTCATAGACGCTTTTTAATTATGTTGGAACGTGTTAAAAAGAGGAAATTTAAAAACAAAAATTGTAATAATCTTACAAATTTATGAGAGTGGTATAGCACAGTAGTGCTATACCACTCTCAAATGGTGTCTCAAAGGTTCTCAAATTCCTTGCTCAACAACGCGAAATTTTCTGATACATTATCTGACTCATTTTTTAAAACAAAGGCATAAAATTGGCAGGTCTGACTATTGAAGATATTTGGAATCGAAATGAATTTCTCATTTTTTGATAAATAAATTACCTATTGGGTTATAAGCGATTCATGTCACGTTTTTTCCCCTTTCCCCTGCTGCGGCGTTGGAAATTCGGTTGAAAACGGCGACTTTGACAGTGTTTTCTGAAAAATCTTCTGTCTTTACCAAAAAATAAAATAAAATAAAGAACAGTTGAAAACGTCTTTCGGTTACAAAGTTTCTGAATAAGAACAGCTGCATTTTCATGCGTTTCCGAATAAAAATGAACTAAAGAATATGTCATAAAGTAGCCAGTTTGGATTTGAGAACAACCTTAAGAGCGGATAGCCCTTGGTAAAATTGAATATATATTATTTTTAAAAAAATAGAGCTAAATAGTCCTATTTCTTTATAATTTAAATATAGTTCCTGAAAGCAATTTAAAAATTGAACAAGATTATATAGACTTGCATAAATTAAATCCTAGCTTTTATTTTCCTTTCTATCTCTTTTTGTTTGTTTCCCTTTGAAAACCCGAATTTCAACATACTGGGCTTTAGATTAATTCTGGAGATAAATATAGAGATATTTAATTAAAATACTAAGCTAACCAATATCAAATCAAATATGAAACATTATTACATCAATTATTTTAGTGATAAAAAACCTATGCAGCTAAAGTGAAAATAAATAGCCATAAAAATAAAATTAAGCATGCTTAAGCATTTTTTAAAATAATATATTTTTATTTCCAGCCACCTTTGTTTTATCTATTGGAATTTTCAAAAGGAAATATGCAGTAAATTAATTTGTATGCATACGTTGGACAAATATTTCACAACGATCAAAAGACGCATTAATAAAATATTTTTTTGCGATAATAAACAGTTCGATAAGAATATTTTCTGAATCAGGAATCTCAATTCGAAAATACTATTTTTAATGATTTGGGAATTTTAGTGAATAACGATTTAGATATTCGGTGCGAGATGCGATCCAGTAATTATTATTAATAAAGAAAATGCTAACTCAACTCTATGTTCCACTTCAAGTTGTAGGCAGATGATTTTGATACTGATAACGTCTTATTATTTGGATAAAGTTTACATGTTACAGAATAATTGCCACTTTCTTGTTCTATAACTTCAAAATAATCATTATATGACGACCAGGGCAGTTCTATACTATTTCTGTCTGTCCTTCTATTACATTAATCTCAAAAGAAGCATCCCCACATTAAAACACAAGATCTAATAATGAGTAAGAAGATGCTGACACTTTACGTTTCAGCTGCTAGTTTGTTTGAATGCAGAAATCATTCCTTCCTACTTTTAATAATAAAATGGTGCACTTATTCTTTTTCTGTGCTTTTTCGAATATAAACATATATTTTAAACTTTTAAACTTATTTATATATACGAATATGTACATATTTTTTTTAAATTAGAGTTGTAACGATTTTAAACTAGTAGGAATCGAGCAGAAATTTTGTTCGAAGGGTAATATTTTAGATGATTGATTATTTGTTTAATGTTACCAGACAGCAAAGAATACTGAACTTTAAAAAAAAAAAGAAGAGTTTTAAATTTTGTATATGGAGAGGTGGGGGAGATTTTAGGGGAAGGGGAATAATTTATAATACTGATTATTTATCGTCACTACAGAGCACTATTTAGGGCAGAAGACTTTTTTTTATATAAAAATAAAAATAAATTAACTTATAGATTTTAGATTTATTTTTATGCTGGCGGGGGGGGGGGGGGAGAGAAGAGTAAATTAAGGGAGGTTAGGGGACAATTTGGATGGTTACTTATATATTATTACTAGGTAGAAACTAATGTGGCCATTCTTTTTAAAATAAAGAGTTTTAAATATTTGAAACTGTATGCTGGAGGAGGGGCAAAAAGGGAAGCGTAAATTTTGGGGACAAGAAAATAATTTTTATTTATTGTCATTAGAGAGCAACAAATGGAATGAAAGATTTTATTTTTGTATAAAAATAAAGATTTAAACATATTTTAAACTCATTTGTCTGCTACTAGAGGGAAGCGTGAATTTGAGAGGTTAGGGATAATTTAGATGATTTATGTTTAGATAAATCCGTTATTTTTTTTTAAATAAAGGTTTTACATTTCTTGGCTTGCTGGGGGTCGGAGACAAAAGGGAGAAGAAATTAGTCAGATAAAGACTTAACATAGCCAGACGACTATATTTTGGTAAAAATAATCGTAGTCGTATAAAAATACATTATATTGAGAAGATTTCTTTAGATTTAAATAACAATACACGAAGTTTCTGACACCCAAACTGTGAAAATGACAGTTAATTTGTAACCGTGCCCGGCATCTATGGAGAAATACAGTGAAACCTCCTTGAAAGACCACCTCTATAAGGAGACCACCTCTCATAAAGACCATTTATTTATGGTCTAAAATTTTTGGCTATAAGATCAATGTTAATTTTCCTCCATTAAAGGACCACTATTTCCAGTTTCCCTCCCTGAAAGACCACTTTTCAGTCGAAGAGTAGAGTTACTTTCCTTTGTATGGGGAAATCTTTAAATTCCACTCATTTCCGGAAAACATGCTCAGTAAGTTTGCTTCCTTAGACCTGATGAATCAAGGTAATTTCTCAACCCCCCCCCCCCCCCCTCCCGTTTAAGTGGAAAACGCTGGGTCTCGTGCATGTTTAATGTCACTATGGTTACGGAAAGATAAGTTGGTGTTGGTGGGAGAAGGGCTATTGTCGCCTTTTCTAGAATTAAGTAACAGACACCTGTAAAGTGCAGGAGTATTTTTTTAAGCTATCAAACGCAGCTAAAGTTGATTATGACCCAAAATCACATGAATATGAGGATGCTCTTGGATGTTACGATGATTTATCTGAGAACTGGGAGAATCGTATGATTAAAAATCTTGACAAAGGTAAGATTTAAAAACTTTTATCTTAAAAAAATTCTACAATAATTTATAAAAATGAATGATACTACAATCGAATTTTTTTTAAATCTATTTTAAGAGCCCATTCTGATTTAGACGACGAACTTCCGTCAGTAAAAGCTTCTATTTCATGTCAAGAAACACTTGTTGAAATCAATAGATTGATAGAAAGTCCCATACCTGCTAGAGATTATACTAAGATTAATAATTTGTTTAAAGAGATCAAAGAATGTTTAAAAACAAAAATTGTTAATGAGAAATTGTTAAAATCACAGCAAACTACAATTAATTCCTTCTTTAAAGCTGTATAGACATGAAATATAATAAAATAATTCAATAATTTTTTTTTTGTAATATGCATTTCACGAAACTTTGCTTTACCCATCACCTCTATTCAGAGACCACCTCTCTGAAAGACCGATTTTTTATGGTCTAATGAGTGGTCTCCTTAGAGAGGTTTCACTGTATATCACACTGCAACTGAGATTTGTCTCTGATTTTCGCAAATTGTTTCAGAAAACATATTTCGCACAAAAGAAACGAAGTATGATCATGTGATTTGAAGATTGGTACTTTTTCCGCCCTCCTAAAGTAGCGTCAAAAGAAGCGTCGATGCTCGCTACAAACTACTGATATTTTGTTTCGTGCTACTCGCTACACTACACTTTTTTTTAATGTAGAGCGCTACACTACAAACTACTAGAAAAAGTAGCGACTACTGTAGTTTTGCTACTTGTAGCGCGCTACTTCCGAGCCCTGGTCTCCGGACACTTTCGATTTTTTGTCAAATATCTAGAGAAATATACTTGACGAATTCTTCTGGAACTTTTGGAATATAAAGAAAATATTAAACTCCATATTTTTCAGCGAAGGTTTGATCACGAACGCAATTAGACAACGAACAATAAATAAAAAATAATACTAATATTTAGGATCATCCTGTAAAATAAAATGCACGAAAAGATCTGTCGCTGCAGCACATGGATATTGTGCAATATTTGTGTTCATTTGTATAATAGTCTAAGAGCTAGCAACGTTTTCGTCACCTGATTTTAGCAAGGCTCGTTTTTCTATATATTCTTCCTCTTTATTGTGGAATAAGAATGCGACCGGTCTGGCTGGCGGGAAACGTTACGTTTACCTGTGAGGGGAGGGGCAATGCAGGTAAAACAGTGACAAAATTATGTGATTTTAGCATGAATTTTGTTTATAACACTTGTTTCTGCTAACTATTAGTGATATTAATCCACTATTGCCAGACCATTTCAACGTTGCTAAGACCGTATTTTAGACGTTTTGTTAAATATCTGGAAAGATACATGAGGAATTATCCTGAAACTTCAGGAGTGTAAACAGCATAGTTCACGTCATGTATTTCAGCGAAGATTTTTTCCCAAAACCGTCAATAAATGAACCCGAAAAAAGGGGCCGTCAATAAATTGCAGAAAAACTAATATTTTTTGGATAACCCTGTAAAAACTAATATCGCAAAAGCGTTGAAACGGTAACACATGCTTAGGACGCTTCGGTTCTTTTCAGTTAGCCGGGCGCCAGTGATATATATACATGCATATATACACACATATACATATACACATATATCTACACATATGCATATGTATACATAGACATATATATGCACATATATGTATGAATATATATATGTATATACATATATATTGTATATGTACATATATCACTGGCGCCCGGCTAACCGAAAAGTACCGAGGCTTCTTTTAATAAACCATGTTCATTTTTATGAGAATAGCATGTATACTCGTGAAGAAATTAAGATTTTTATAAAAACAATCCTAAATTTCACCAAGTGTTTTGATTATAATATTCAGAGTTCTTAATATAAAAGAATGTTTTTTTCAGGAACGATGATATGCAGTTTTGAATTTAGGCATTTTTCTCCGGTAGAGAATTTTGTAACTCCGGAAGGGGGGAGACTTTTAAACCATTACCAAATACAAAATGGGGGGACATTTGAATGCTCCTGGAAAATCCCCCCCCCCCCACACACACACACAACCCAACCACCCCCTGAATTCATCACTGATCGCATGCATAATGCCTGATACTCAATAAATTCTAAGATTCAGACATATTTGATTTGTTTTCTTTTACGTGTTAGACATTTCCAGTAAACAAATCATTGCAACAGTTTGTGCATATTTAATTTGTCATGCAACGGCCTCTACTGGAAAACAAATGTAGTTTGTGCGTGACTGAATTAAATTTTATTTTCAAGAAAGTAAAAATAGGGCTGAAGCTAAATTTTTAAAGCTATAGTTATAAAAAAATAAAAAAATAAATAAATAAATAAATACATATATAAAACTTACTCATTTGCTGAAAACTGCAAAATTAATAATTAAGATTTGTAATGTAATTGCAAAAATTTCCGAGTTTCTTGTGAATCTTGAAATTTTAAATTACTGTGATTTTTTTTTTTAAACTAACAAAAAAAAAATTTTTTTTTTAAGTAACAAATAAAATTTTAAAGTAATTGAAAAATAAATCCAATTTTTCAGCTATTTTCATATATTTTCAAAACTTTTTTTTTTTTATTGTTCATTTTTAAATGATGGAAGTTTTAACGCAATCGAAAGATAACTCTGGATATTAAACTATATAATTAGGATATTCTAAAATTGTTGAAATTGTTTCTTCATGCAATTTAAGAAGTTTACGAATCTTCGCTGTTGCAATTTTGATTAGCTCCATTGTTGCTCTAGAGTTGCCCAATATCTTAAAATACTTCGAAAATAACCTATTAAATGACAATACACAACATTAATAACTTTCACTTTCAGCGCAATGCCTGTTATTCAATAAACTGTAAGATTCAGACATCATAACAGAATACTTTTTTTTTCTTTATGTGTCAGACATTTCCGGGAAAATACCCATTAAAACAGCTTGTGCATGTTTAGTTAGTTATTAAACAGATTATATACTGAAAACAAATGCAACTTGTGCGCGTGAGCGAATGCTGATATGAATAATCAGCGCTCCATGTGTTTTTGTTTCTGAATTAAGGGTTGTTTTCGTGAAAGTAAAAGTATCAAAGCTAAATTTTTAAACATATATTTAAAAATATATTTAAAACTTTTTTCATCAATTTGCTTAAAACACTAAAACTAATAAACAGTATTTTAATATAACCAGAGGAAGAACATATTTATCGGTCCACGGAACATACGTGAAAATCATTTTTTATTAGAAACTCTAATATATTTTTTACATTTAATATATTTTGTTAGATTTCTCAATAACAACACACCAAAAAGCATTTTTTTTATGAAAATGATCAATTATGTATTCAAATAAAGTTTTGAAAAATTATTAAAAGCGATACCTTTGTATTATTCGCATGCCAGATCATAACAGCAGCAGAAATCCCCAAAGATTTTGCTTACAGCATCCTTTTTGATTGAGATCATTTAAATGTTTTAAGCACGTAGATCAATTTCGTATATGTTAAAAGAGTTTAATTTATATTGTTTTCTTTATTGATTGATGAAGAGTTAATTTCTTTATGGAATATTAGCCGGAAACAAACATTGAACGATTTATATTGATTTAAGTGCAAACAGGTTAATCTCCAGTAATTGCACGCAATATATTTTTAAAAGATTCATGCTTGAAAATTATTTTTAAAACCATAAAAAATGCGTAACTTGAAATACAGTTTTAAAAACAAATTGCATTTGGAAGAGCATTTATTTTCCTATTTGACGGTGTAAAAATTGAAATTGTGAGATGTTTAGAAGTTTAAAAAATTGCACTAAAAGCGAAATTTATTGGTCAGATGTTGCACATTCCATATGACGTCAGCGTTATTCACGGACATGTTTTTGCTTTATAATACAGATGCTAAAACTTCAACATATACTTGTCGAATACGAGGGGAATGTTCGGTCAAAAACTGTGCCTCAGTTTACAGATTTTTTTATGGTTTAAAAAATATTTTTCGTGTTTCATTTTTTTTTAAATCTATCTCTATCGCGTGCAGCCTGATTGCGAAAGATTAACCCGTTTGCACTTAAAACAATATAACTAGTTCAGCATTTGTTCCGGCTAATATTCCATAACTAAATTAAAACTTCATTAATAAATAAATAAAATAATGTAAATAAAACACGAATTTAAAATACATGTAATCGAAAGACGTGCTTAAATTACTGGAATTATCAAAGGCTGCTGTAAATAGCGAAATCATTGACTAATTTTTTTCGGCTATTAACTCCTGTGGCTAATACGGAAGTATCACTTTTAATAAATACAAAAAGTTTTTTTGAATACATAATTTATATTTTTCATATTAAAAAAAAGATTTTAGGTGTTGTTAGTCAGCAATCTAAAATTAGTATATTAAAAGTAAAAAATCTGTTGAAATTCTGAATTTAAAAAAAAAAAAAATCTATATTTTATAACACGGGAATCCCGGGTTAGATCCCCTAGTTTTAATTATGTCAAGTCTAATGCCAATTTTTTCCCTTTGATTTTTCTAAAAATTCATGAAACAAAGCATTAATCTTATCTATCTTTTTTTTTCAAAATTTCTTTTAAAAATTGCGTACAACTTTAAAATTAAAATTTTAAAGTAACTGTGAATTAAATTCAATTTAATTTTTTTGTAAATAATTTTTTTTAAATATTCTTAAAATTTTAAAATTCATGCAGTTGCAATTGATGCAATCGCCAGATAAATCTGAGCATTCGAAAACATTGTAATTAACAAAAACGTAAAATTGATGTGATTATTTTTCTTTGTATATAGTCCACGAAATGCAAGAATAGTTTTTAAAAGATGTCATTTTGACATGCTCCCACTGTTTCTCAATATCTTAAAATATCTAAACAATTACTATGCGAACAACAGGAAACGTTAACCAGTTTCATTACATGTATAGTGACAGGTGTCCAGTAAACTGTAAGATTAAGACATTAGATTTGGATACTGTTTTCCTCGTGAATCAGAGATATTTGGGAAAATACAATTTGCAACAGTTTGTGCGTATTTAATTAGTTTACCGACATAGTGTATTTAGAAACGTTTGTAGTCTGTGTTGACTGGATGTTCTTATAAATAAGATTTGTTGCTAAAATAAGAAAAAACAATTGAAATAAGTCTTTGCAAATGTGAAATATACTTCAAAATTTAAAATTATTCTTTATTTATTTTTTTTAAAATAATTGTTTACTTTTATTATTAATATTATTTTTGAGGTTTTAAAATAACCACAAGAAAGTTTAACGTCATTCGGGATTTTTTTTTTTTAACTTTAAAACATTTTCAAATATATATATTTTTTAATCGTTATAAACTTATTCAAAACTTTAATATTAATAACATGTACGTTAATTAAATTTGAAGAGCTGTCACTTGGGAAATTAAAAAATATATATCTATATTTTTTACACTATTTTGAAAATATATATAAAAAAAAATCTTTAAAACTCTAAAATTGAGAATCAATATTAATGTTACTTAAATTTAGAAGTCTATTTTAATCATTTTCAAATCTATTTTTAAAAAAATTAGGATTAATAATCATCGTTTAGTGTTATCGTTAGAAAATTTCAAATCATTCAAAAACTTCATAATTTTCTTAAACTTTCAACTAAAAAAAAAAAAAAAAAAAAAAAAAATCTCCCTTAATTTTTTTTTTTTTTAAATTAACATTTAAGATTAACTCTTAAGTATTCGCGCAAATTCACATAACGGGACTTTCCATGTGGTGTATTTGATAAACCATAAATTTCTGCATTTATTTATTTTTTTTTTTTTTGGGGGGGGGGGGGGTTGACATTGATGTTTTATAAGATTAATTTTAAATAAAATACAATTACCATGTAGTACAACCTTAACATATGCATCTGTGAGAATATTTTCGCATAACGTAAATTTGATGCAAAATGCGCTTCAATAAAGTTCCAATATTGTTCAAAATATACATCAGCGCAAGTAATTAATGTAATTATATGTACATTAAGAGACATTCGGGAACTTTAAATTTTCTTAGAGTTTAAACTGACATTGAAATATTTTACAAAATTTATTTTAATATTTTTATTTTTTAAATTTTAATGTAGATTCTAATGAAAACATAAAGAATTCTAATCAATTCATAAGTTTAAAATAAGTTTAATGTAAACAAAAAGTATTTAACTTGGGAAATTAAACGAAGATTAAACTTTATTATTATTTTGAAATATATTAAATATCGTTCAAGAGTCATTTTTTAAAGTCTTAAAACTAACAATAACAATTTTAATGTAATCAAGAAATTTTTTAAAAACTTTTTTGTACTTTTGAATCTATTTTAATTATTTTCGATCTTTTTTTTTTTTAAATTCTATCTTCTTCAATGATAAACATTGTTTACAATAAATTCTAATTATTCGGAAACTTTAAAATTGTATTTTGTTATAATCAGAAAGAACAAGGATCTGTGGCGGTTGAAAAAGTTAAAATACAAATAAATAAATAAAATTAAACATTAATTTGAAAAACATTGAAAACATTTTTGAAGATTCTTAAAAATCTTAATATTAATAAACATTTTAATGTAGTCGCAAGTCGCAAGGATATTTTTTAAACTGTTTTAACTTTGAAGTTTGATTTTTCTTAAATCTATTTTTTTAATCGATATTAATAAACATTATTTTAATGTTATCGTAAAAAAAATCATGAATCATTTGGAAATTTAAAAAAAAAAAAAACTTTAAAATTATTTTGAAAAATATTTTAAAATTTTCAGGCAATTTCTTTAAAAAATTAAAACAAATGTTTAATTTTTTTAATGCAATTGCCATTAAATTCCGGTGTATTCACAAATGTTAAAATTTCTTAACGTTGTAACTGACTGGATGTTATTTTATTTTATTTTATTTTTATATTTTATTTTATTTATTAGTTTTATTTTTCTTTACAAATTTTATTAAGAAAAATTTTAACTTTAAAATTGTAATCAAGAATCAAGAAAGCACGAGAAAAATCTCAGAAACTTTTTGAAAATAATAATATACGTGTTTTAATACAGGGTATCGATAAATGATTGTTCCGGTTTCCTTACCTCATAACTTTTGATTTAAGAATATAATGAAAAATATTATTATACATATCCGTAAATTACAACTCAAATAGTATTTTTAATAACACAAACAAAGATAAATATGGGTAAAGTTGCAACTCAAAACGCTATTAATCAAATAACGATTATAATCAAATAATAATCAATATTAAAATTTAATCAAATTTTCGCTCCTGTACTCCCTTGAGGGTAGTAGCACCGACATAAAATATAGCCTATGTTGGAGTAGGGATTGTCGTTATCAATTTGCCACCATCACTTTTAAAATTAGTTCCATAGTTCCAGAGATTATCCCCTACAAACAAACAAACGTTACTTCTTTATAATAGTATAGATAAACTGTTTCATAATAAAATAAACTAATATGCTTGTCAACTTCCGTTGTCCAGAACTCTCACGCCTAACCCCCTCCCCTCAGGGTATCTCTGGAATTTCATAATGAACTCTCCGATTCTGGTTGGGAGTCGGGGAGGGGATGCTTCGAAAGAAGAGGAGAGGAGAGCGAAAAAGACGCAGCGGAGAGCGGATGTTTTGCCATTCGCTAGTGGCTTTGTTGACATTCTGATCTTGACCGATGCTCTCTCGCAGAAGCAAGAAACTGAGTCAAAAGCAGTATGCTTTATATGGAAATAGTTCCAATCGTGTAATATAGTTGATTATCTATGTTTTTTTTAATAAACTTGTTTGTTATATAGAGGCATGATTTTCATCAACTCTCACTGGTACACAAAATTTGCTATCGGGAACCGACAAGAAATGCAGCCTGTGACAATGCTGTTTTAGCAATCTAGACCTAACGGGTGCTCAAAAACGGGGTTTTCTTGCCAAAATGGCGCAAAACAAAAATCGCACCAACCCCGGTGCGTCTGCGACAGCTGTTCCCAACAAGGTGCTAATTATTTATACAAACAACAGTTATATAAACCAAAGTTTAAATTCCAATGTAAATAATTGCAATGCCCCAGCCCTAAAAAGAAAATTACAGCAATGAAATTAATTGGAGTTAAATCAGGGTTCTTGAAATATGCCATTAGCTGCAAATCCAATTGCAGAACATTCCTCCACAACTTGAATTATTACCGGTACTTTTATGTTAGCCAAGCAATAATCTCGCCAAAAGCAGCGTTTTCTTCTTTTTTTTTCTTAATTTTTTTTTTTCGCATGTGTAACTTAGAAACAATGCTTTGATTTTGAAATAAAATGTTTTGGCTTATGGTATTATCTCTTCTTATTATGTTTATTTATTTTATTTTAAATAAAATGAGTAAAATGTATGTTTTTTAAATGTATTTAATATATGTATTTTAAATGTGTGTATTTTAAATTAAATGAAAATAATGTAATACGAAAGAGGGTGATAGGAACAATATTTGGTGATTTATCACCTGCACCACAGACAAACATAAAAACGCTTTATTAACATGTTTTTCAATCTCCTGGCAGTACCTGACAGTACTCCGGGCCTTGCTACTTTGCTAAAAAGCTTGTCGCAATGCGGGTTTAAGAAAGTGATATTTATTGTCAAATGATATAAACAACTATGAAAATAAAACTGATGAATTAAGCTGGTTTATGTGTGCATATAACAAAATTTGCATGCATTACCTATGCATAGCTGTCTTGCAAGGTTTTCTCTATTTGTTTGTTTGCTTCGCTATTTTTTTAACAGTGTATATGAATTTATATATGGTATTTTGTAATTCTACAATTTAGTTTGCTCATTTTCGTCACTTGAATTTGTACCAGTACATAATTAATTAATTAAAGATAGCGTCTCATTTACATTACTTGTCGAAAGTTGTTAACTCTTGGTTCCTAGCAATATCACTCAGACTAATCCCTTTGAGGGAAGTCCTAGTTTTAAGAGCTAAAAAAGACTAAGACATTTTAAGTTTTTTGTACAGAAAATATATCATTTAACAAGAATATTAGATGCAATAACAACGGGACATCTTTTATATATAATCACTTTGGGGTCTTCCAATCTGAAATGTTCCATTGATTCTTATACCATTTTGAACTGCATTTATGCTTATTGTAAATTAATTATTTATCACTGACACGAAATAAAGATTGCAAATGACTAGCAGTCATTAAAAACTTCATAATCACAGCATGTAATATTGTTAAAAACAGAGTTAATGCTCTATCGAAACAAATATTTATTAAATATTTAAATAAACGTACAGTTAGGCTTAGGAATATTTTGCTTCTTACTTTGCAGCCAGCTAATGAGGGAAAAATATTAATACATGTGCCTGCGTAATGCTGGTACTGCTATCTAATTACAAAACCCTGAACATTTAATTGATTTATTTTATGAGAATATCCACTTGTCCTATTAGTCCCCCATGCCCCATTAGGGCCAGATCTAAATATTTCCTTTCTTAAACAAGAAAATTTATTTTTACATGCCTGAATGTTGAACTTGTTATTGATGAACTTGTTTTAATGTACTGTCTTAAAAATCAATGGAAACCTATTCGATATATATATATACAGTAGCACCCCGACTTACGTCTCTTCGAGTTACGTCACCACGTATTTACGTCGTCTGGCCTGGAAAAATTTTCTTAATTAAGACGCACTTTGAACTTTTTTTGAGGACTTGTGGTTCTTTGTTGAACAATTTGGGCGTTATTCCTATCCCAAAATTCACCCTTTAAGGTGATGTTAATTATCGATAACGCACCCGGGCATTCATCAGATATTTTGAATTTTGACCCAATAGTAAAAGTTGTCTTTGTGCTTCCAAATTCCACCTGTCTACTTCAACCCATGACCACAGGGCGTGATCCTTTAAAGCATATTATATGCGACGTTCGTTTGCCAATTTGAATGCAGCAATGAGAGAAGCTACAGAATTGACAGTAAAACAGTTCTGGAAGAAATTTAACATATGAGATGCAGTCACAGTCATACGGTATTCATGGGGTGGAAATCAGCAAAAAACAATAAAGGATGCTTGGGAAAAACTATCCCTCTTTTTCTTCGCAGAGACTAAGCAAACATCTGAAAATTGTGATTCTATATCTCTCCTACTGATGACATTGTCGAAAATGGAAGAGAACACAACTTAGAGATGGATGATGAACATGTTGTTGAAATCATAAATTCCCCTTATCCGGAATTAACCATCGACGAACTTATTGAATTAAAGAAACAATGTATATTGTCGAAGAAGTAGATGAAGATTTTGAACCTTCAGAAAAGATTATGACGGTCGCAAAATTAGCCGAAGCACTAAACCTTATTGAAGCTGGAATGACGGTTCTTGAAGGTAATGATTCGGACGAGTAAAGAGTAGCTACGACTTGGAAAAGCTCAGAAAACTCGCTGTGCTGTTACAAATAGCTACTAAGAGACAAAAAGAAAAATTTCTCGGTTCAAACTTCATTGCAAGATTTTCTCACATGCTCAAAGACTCGAACGGGGCAGCTAGAAGAACAATAAATAATAAGTTAACAACTTATTAATTTATTCCAAACTCTTGTAATGCAAACGGATTTTTTTTTTTTTTTTTTGCTAACGTTAAATGTATGCAACATAATCCCTAAATACAATAGAATACGTTCATTAGATTTTGGTGATTTTTTATTATCCTTTTTTGCTTATCAAACATCGCATCTGTACTTCGACTTACGTCGCTAGTCTTGGAACGATTTGTTGACGTAAATCGAGGTATTACTGTATATAAAATTCGCCCTTTAGCTCGCTTTTTATTCATTTTAAAGTCAACCGACCCTTAAAAAATATATAATAATGTTACATCTCTCTCTCTCTTTTTTTTTTTTTTTTTTTTTTTTGAATCAATATTGTCTTTTTCAATATTTTTCCCTCGCTGTTTCTTTCATCCTTAAGTTATGACTGAACTGTCCATGAAAAAAACAGAGCGCAGTTAATAAAATATCAGAAAAAAAGGAGGAGTTAGTTTTATTTTTATTTATTTAGTTAGTTAGTTAGTTTTTTTGAGTCGAATTGATTTTCAAGGTAGTACATTAAAAAAAATCAAAAGTCCTGTTTGTTTAGATTTGGAAACGATAGAAAAGCTTGTTTTGAGCATCACAACTGTAAAAAATCTTGTCTAAAGAAATGAAAACGCTTAAAGGGATGGTGCACTTTAAAAATGATTTTCCATTGTTTACGTTATTTCAGTAAAAATTTCTCCAAAGAAGTTTATCATAAATTCAATAAATATTTGAACAATAAATTGACGTACTGAATTTTTTTTTAATTTTTAAAGCTATTAATTAGATTTTTAACGAAATTTCAAGCGTTTAAATTTTCGAAATATTTTCCCCATTTTTCATTTCATTACTTAAAAGGACTTTATTTAAAAAATGATGTCTATCCATTTTTAATGCTACTGACAGTCATTTTAAAAGTAATTAAAAACTGGCGCAAAGCTGAATTTACATTTATCATTATTAACATATTTGCATTCAAATTCACATAGCAATAGGCTTTAGTACTACGCTGTAAAAAAAAAGGATAAATTTTTCTTAATCTATGAAAATATAATATAACCACACGTACGAAAATATACAATAAACTCTTCCCAGCTACCCAAGATTCCGAAAAGTGTTTTTTATCTTTAAAAATCTCAGAAACCAATATATTTTCGCGATTTAAAGACGCATTTATAAATACAAAGTATCTTTTGCTGTTACTGATTTTCAGAAACGTTTACGAGGAATTTCTATAGGGTATTGGGTTTTCTGAAACCGGAATATCGTTTTTTAGGATGCTATCAACTCTCGCAATTAAGCAATTTTAGTTGCGTAGCTGAATTTATAATACACGCAACAGTAACAAATTAATATTAATGTTAATGCTGTTAATTGATCACGTTTTTTTTTTTTTTTTTTTTTTTTTTTTTGTAAAACATGTTTGTTGAACATGAAAATGTTTACTTGAGAATTGATAGAATTCTAAAAACCGATATTTCGGCTTGAAAAAACTTATTAATAAACTACTCGGAAACGTTTAAAAAAGTCAGTGGCCCCAGAAAAAAACTTTAAAAATAATTTTCCATTATTTATCTTATTTCAATAAACATTTCTTCAGAGAAGTGTGCCACAAATTCTATAAATATTTGAACAAAAAATTAAACTTTTTAATTTTTAAAGCTATTAATTAGATTTTTAAAAATAATTCACGTGTTTCAATTTTCGAAGTATTTTCTCCGTTTTTTTATTTTATTACTTAAAACGACTCATTAAAAAAATTTCTATCCGTTTTTAATGCTTCAGACAGTTACTAAAAAATTATTAATAACTGGAGCAAAGCTGAATTTTCATTAACCCTTTCCGGCACAAACAAAGTCTATTCGTAAAATGAGAAATTGCTGACTGACACCGGAATTTACAAACGACTTTTATGGAAAATAAGAACCCCTTACTTTAAGCTTTCATTGTAGAAACTAAATTTTTATTAAATATTCTTGGTGTCGAATGCAAGTTTGGAATTAAAATTAGGTGTGCCCGGGGTGGGACCACTGTGTCGGAAAGGGTTGATTCACATGTTAATAGATTTTAGTACTAATTTGAGGACTTTAACATATATACTAACAATCCCAAACACATGCACAGATGCGTTGTAGTGCATACCAAAATTGATCCTTAGCTATAATAAGGATTACGAACAAAAAGTAAAACACAAAGATCATTTTAAAGTTGTGCAGACTAAAAAATTTGTTTTGAGAACAAAAGTAATTAGAAATACATTATGATATGTTATTTTTATTAATTATGTTTAAGAATTGGGAAAACACGTTTCCTAAAAAGTATATGGCAATATACTTTTGTTTTTTAAGTTTTAACAAGTTAATAACACAAAAAAAAAATTTGCACTTTAGGGCGATTTTTATTCGTTTCAAAGTCAACCGTCCCCTTAAAAAAATGTAATATTACATCTCTCTTTTTTTTTTAGAATCAATATTTCTCTCTGTCTCTCTCTCTCTCTCTCTCTCTCTCTCTTTTTTTTTTTTTTTTTTTTGTTTAGAATCAGTATTTTCCCTCTATGTTTGTTTCAACCGAAAGTTATGACTGAACTTTCCGGAAATGAAGAAGAGAGAGCGCGGTTAATAAAATATCAGAAAAAAAAGAGAAAGAGAGATAAAGAAAGAGGAGATGGTAAATTATTTTCACAAAATATGACAGTAAGAAGCCACTCAAAAAAATAATCATTGTGTTTTTCGTCATGTTTTACACGCGAATCATGCACTGGAGAAAATTTACCAAACAAACTCGTATCAGTAAAAAAGACTCAAAGGTTTAATTGTGTAAATCTACGAGAATAGAATTACCTACAAATATGAGGAAAATAGTTTCGAAAAATTAGTTATAACTTTACAATTAATAATCATTTTAATATAAGAAAAAAAAAATCTTTTAAACTTTCTTAAGCTTTGAATTCCATTTGGGTATTTTTTTTTTTCAAATCTATTTTGGAATATATATAATGTAGTAATTATATATTCACGGATATAATTTTGTTATAAGTGTATTATTACCAGAATAATTTTGTGTGATTTTGAATCATTTTGTGTTGGGATGTCATCGATGGTGTTGTGTTTTAAAAAAGTGTGCTCTCAACTTGTCTTTCAAATCATTTCTCTCAACTCGACTAAATCAACATGTATGATGTGTGCCATGTGGACATGGATATTATGAAGAAGTTATGATAATTTAAGGATTCTAGATTATTATTGTGAGTTATGTATTTTATCTACACTTTACGTGTTCTTATTTCCAATTTTATTATTTCAAAACTGTTATTAGGTGGTAATTTCGTGAAGTGATATAAAGTTTTTGAGATAATCGATGTGAGTAAAATATTTTATATATTCTTAATGGTTTTTTATTTCCAATTTAAATATTTCCAATTTTAATATTTCCAATTGTTGTCTGGTAATAGTTCAGTATACCTGGATGATTCTACTGTTCTTAGCATTATGCCAGTAGAATTATGAAATACTGAACTATTTTTTAAAACACATGTGGGTGCATCCAGGCTGATGAGTACAACTACATGTGTTTTTTCATATCCAATTCATATTTAATATCCAATTCATATTTAATTCTCTTGTGGTCCAATTTTAAATTGTATAGGGTTCATATTTAATTTATTAATCCATTTGTATTTACTTAATAGCAACTCCAATTTATAATTCTTTTTTTCCACCTTTCTCTCTTTTTCTTTTTAAATATTATTCAGGTATGTGTAAATTTGGCCTATTACCAATGAAGCACGAGCTATGGTAATATTATGATTGCACATGTTAAATATTTGATATGTGGTATTCTGTCTACACAATATCATTAATTATCTCTTTGGAGATTTAAGTAGAATGATAATAGAACTTGATATGTTTTTGAAATTCATAGATATTATAATTATTTAACATTCTATAAAATTATGCTGCATTGCGCAAATTGGTATGGAATGGTTTTTACATATTCTTTTCAATATTCTTTTCAATTATAGCTAGATGAAAATATTGATTTTTATATGATACCATAATTTAGCCTAATTGGCTCATAAATCACATTGATTAACTTCTGTTTGAAATACATAGTTATTATAGCTGCATTGCGCTTTTAATGGTGTATTTAATAATAATTTAATAATAATAATTTTAAAAAATTACTATTATTTCTTGGTATCATTTGTTTATCTATTGAATTTTCAAATGCATCTTTATAAAATCTTATTCAGGTTCTTTTGATTTTTTTTTTTTTTTTACCAACATTAATTTTGTTTTGACTTATGACTGCTAGGAGATTTTATATTGTTGTCTTTTGAGGTTAGTTTGCTTAATGGGACTTTATGTATATATGTAAATAGTTTTATTTTATAGCTTTATATTTAATCAAGTATTAAACAGTCAATCTTATTTTTATTATTATTATTTTTTATATGATATTCAAGTACTTTATAAAAATAAAGTTGTTTCAAACATTTTTTTTCTAATTTATGTTATAAATATTTTAATATGTATCTCTTGCAATTTTTATTGCTTTCAAACAAAAATGACAGTTATTAGTAAAATGTTAGATACTGGCAATTTAGGCCTTGGTGGATCCAGGACTAATGCTCGGTACAGGAAGATTATTAGGGATCTACCTGGATCGTTATCAGATAACCTATTCTATTGTCCCAAGCCTGTACTATGTTTTCGAGTGTGTGAATCTAAGCGTTGCCTTACATGTCCATTAGCTGATAAGTCACAGATTTCAAATAATAACAATCTTAATTTGGTAAAATTTTGCAAAGCATACAATGTAATCTATTCATTGAAATGCAATTCGTGTAGTATGGAATATGTAGGACAGTCTTGTCAAAAATTACATAAGCGGCTAAATTTACATCGTTCTCATATTGATAAATATAAAAAATCTAAATTTCAAACAACTCATAATATTGAATATACTCATTTCAAAAATCATGATTTTAAAAATATTACTATTAAAATACTTAAAATACAAAAAAAATTTACTGAACGTCTTTTTCTAGAATCTAAATATATAAGACACTTTAATACTACCTATCCTTATGGATTAAATCAATTAGTATACAAAAAATCACATCCTGTATTTTCAGATTTAACTAAATATGAAAATTATAAAAATCTTTATTCAGGATTAAATTTTTCAAACTTAAAAAAAACTTCAAGATCTGTTAGAGGTAAACATAATAACAAAAAAAACACTGATGATTTTGTGATTCAACAAGAGCTTAATGATCTTGAGGAAAAATCTTGTAATGATTATTGTTGGCTTGCTATAAGAAAACATGTTTTTAGTATAAAAAAGAAATATTTAAACCAATATTTCAAGGTATTTAAAAAGAATCACTATTCTCCACATTTTTGTGATATCTTTTATGATATTCTACATTATAGAGCAAACCTATTAAATACAAGTCTTTCTAATAAACCTAAATATAAAACTAATAATACACAATTAATTATAAATTTTTCCAATCATGTATTCAATAATATCAATTTACACAATATAATCAACAACATTACTAATAATTTTCCAATAAAAAATTTTACCATTCACAAGACATATAAATATAATCGCACACTTGGACGTAAAATTTTTAATTACAATTCTTTTGCAAAACAATTGGTCTCTTCAAATAATTACTCATGTTATTGTAATGACCCAAAATATAAAAAGTATATAAATACAACACATGGTCATATCATTACTGGTGATCTTAATATTGTAGAACAACCTATTTTACAAAACTTAATGAATAATGGAACAAAATTTCGCCTTCCATATAAGTGTAATATCAAATCCATAATATTGCAATTTATTCAAGATATTGATTTATTTATATATAAAATTGCTATTGATTACAATAAACCAATCGAGTATTTTAGTGAATGGAGATTTTCTGTAATAGAAAAATTAAAAAATGAAATTATAAAAAATTATCATCATATTACACATGCAGCTTTTAAAAATATAAATAAACATATATCAGAATTACAAAACAAATTTATAATTACTTATGTAGACAAATCTCCAAATAATTATGCTATCATATGTAAAGAATACTATAAAGTGTTGATTCGCAATGCAATCAACACAAGCAATATTTTTAATAAAACTAAATTAAATATTGAAATAAATAATAGAAAATTATTAAATTATCACAAATTACTAAAAATCAAATGTAATAATTTAAATTATCCTTATCTTGTTATAATTCCAAAATTTCATAAAACTCCTATTAAATTTCGCACAGTTACCATCGGGTGTAACACATATAATAATAATGCAAGCAATTTACTACTTAATATTTTAAAGCAGATATATGACATAACGTTAAAACATAATAACCAAAATTGCTTAAAAAACAGTTTTCAACTCATTAATAAAATACATAATATCAATCCGGTAAAATTCATAAAAACATTAGATTTTAATGATTTATTTAATAATATTGATATAAAAGACTTACATAAAACAATGTGTATATTATTTAAAGAATTTAAATCTCAATTAAAATTAAAAGAACATATTTCAGTAAATTTTTTTAAAACTTTACTCAATTTTACATTGCATAATAATTACATCATATATGACAATATTATTTATAAACAATGCCAGGGAATTCCGCAGGGCGGAACCGCATCTAGTATTCTCTCTGAACTTTACTTACATTATTATGAAAGAAATATTAGTCCGAACAATGATTATGTATTTTATCGCTATATTGATGACATTATCATTTTTTATTTCAATGAAAAAAATTGCACATCACCACTCAATTTTTATCCTACTCAGCTTAAATTAAGCGAAAATGATTTAAATAATAATTATATAAACTTTCTTGACTTAAAAATTAATATTAATAATAATTATAAATTAATTTTCGATATTTATGATAAGAGATTGGATTTTTCATTTAAAGTAAATATTTTTACCCATTTTGCTTCATGTTTACATAAATCTGTTTATAAAAATATAATTATCAATTATCTACATCGTATAAAATACTTATGCTCAGATATAAATAAAAACAAAAATATTAGATTTATTCGAGATCAAGTAAAAATATATGGTTATCCAATTTTTATGATAAATTCAATCATCAACTCTTTTAAATAACATTTATTATATCATTTAAATATAAACACGGTATGTAATAAATTATTGTTTTAGTGTGCGACAACATATAACAATAGATATAGAAAATTACAATTATAACATACATAATTACAATTATAACATATAAAGAAATTTAACATTTGATTGAACATTATATACACTTTGTATAGTATGTGATTGCGCGTTGCCGATCACCTCTGTTTAAGGTGTTATTGATGTGAAGTTTTCATACATTTATAAATTATCTTATACACTAACACATAGGGTTATACATGGATAACATTGGTGATTATAACTCACAAACATATCTATTTGCAATATATATATAAATACATATATGGTTTTTATTTTTTTATCTATGAAAAATAAATTTAACAAATATTTTAATTGCTGCATTGCATTAATTTGATTGATACATAGTAGTAATACTATTAATTATCAATTTTATAAATTTTGAGATATCTTAAATTGTTTATGTATTATTTAATTTGATATTTAAATCAATCTCTGAAATCTAAAATATATTTAGTAGTAGTAAAAATAAAACATTAATTATTTAATAACAAGTCTAACATATATTTAAGTAGTAGTAAAAATAAAACATTAATTTTTTAATAATAAGTCTATAATATATATCAGTGGATTAATACCGCTGGTAGCAAATAGCACTTTGTTTTAAAATAATCTCTTTTACATAATATACTCTCGTTAAGATTATCTAAAATGATGTGCAGGATATATTAATACTGTGTAGATTTATTCATATCGAAGGATTTTATTCGAATTTAATGTAAAATTACAAGATAGTATGTTTTTTTAAAGTTTATTTATATAATTAAATCTAATGAAGTGAATATGTAACTAATAAAGTGGATTTGTAACTATATATTAATTATGAATAATTATAATACCAACAGATGGCGACACTTTACCTGTCAGGTAGATGAGGATTATATTGTTAATATTATGTTTAATTTAACTATAGAGGGAGCTATTGCTTGTATATTAATTTTACTTTCAGGGTTTAAAATTGAATGTAGTAATTATATATTCACGGATATAATTTTGTTATAAGTGTATTATTACCAGAATAATTTTGTGTGATTTTGAATCATTTTGTGTTGGGATGTCATCGATGGGGTTGTGTTTAAAAAAGTGTACTCTCAACTTGTCTTTCAAATAATTTCTCTCAACTCGACTAAATCAACATGTATGATGCGTGCCATGTGGACATGGATATTATGAAGAAGTTATGATATTTTAAGGATTCTAGATTATTATTGTGAGTTATGTATTTTATCTACACTTTACGTGTTCTTATTTCCAATTTTATTATTTCAAAACTGTTATTAGGTGGTAATTTCGTGAAGTGATATAAAGTTTTTGAGATAATCGATGTGAGTAAAATATTTTATATATTCTTAATGGTTTTTTATTTCCAATTTAAATATTTCCAATTGTTGTCTGGTAATAGTTCAGTATACCTGGATGATTCTACTGTTCTTAGCATTATGCCAGTAGAATTATGAAATACTGAACTATTTTTTAAAACACATGTGGGTGCATCCAGGCTGATGAGTACAACTACATGTGTTTTTTCATATCCAATTCATATTTAATATCCAATTCATATTTAATTCTCTTGTGGTCCAATTTTAAATTGTATAGGGCTCATATTTAATTTATTAATCCATTTGTATTTACTTAATAGCAACTCCAATTTATATATTTTTTTTCCACCTTTCTCTCTTTTTCTTTTTAAATATTATTCAGGTATGAGTAAATTTGGCCTATTACCAATGAAGCACGAGCTATGGTAATATTATGATTGCACATGTTAAATATTTGATATGTGGTATTCTGTCTACACAATATCATTAATTATCTCTTTGGAGATTTAAGTAGAATGATAATATAGAACTTGATATGTTTTTGAAATTCATAGATATTATAATTATATATATATATATATATATATATATATATATATATATATATATATATATATATATATATATATATATATATATTATTTAACTAATTGGTATCAATTAAGATAGTAATTTGGTTGAATTATGAAACATTTATTTCCATCCAATTCCTTCGATTCCGATTATATTCACTTTACTAATAGATGGCAGCACTAATGTTCCTGTTTATTTTATAATCCATTATATTTTAACATTATTTCTGGCATCACTGCAAAGCAATTTATATTTCTAAGCAATTTATATTTCTAAAATTGGCAACATGTTACGATTTTTTATGCAATTCATTCCCCAGTCATGTTGGAGTTTTCATGATGGTTCATGATCTGCAAGGTATCTTATTTATATCTCTTTTCATCTTTATGGATTTTATACTTAATGTCTCTATTAAATGTTCTCTCTGTAATTTATAAGTATGGCTTCTTTCCTTTTTAATATTGTATTTTATTTTTTATTTTATCACTGATTTGAATCATTGTATTTGAGATGTAGTCCCAATATCATATTTTTAGCAATGTATGGCTAATATGATGATGAAACATCTCATTTCATTTTATTTGTGGTATTTAGGCAATTGGGACTTGATAATTCTGTCTAAATTCCACAAATTTCATTTCATTTAATTCCATTTATTCAATTTTTATTTAATTTCTTATTCTTTCAATGTTTTTGATTCCATATTAAGTGTGTTGGGGAATCTTTCATTGTCAACTAATTATTTCATTGTTTAAGTTGGTGTAATGATATTGTTTCATTTATGGTTATATATATATATATATTATTATTATTCCAATGATGCCGGTTAAAAATCCCGTGTGACTCTCTCTCTCTCTCTTTTTTTAAGAAAATAATAAATAAAAGTTTTTGGAAATATTCTTTAAATTTTTAAAAATCAATATTTAAGTTTATTTAAGTTTTTTACCGTATATATATTTATATATATAACCATTAATGAAACATTACCGAAACACCAACAAAAATTATGAAATTATGAATTAGAATGTAATAATTAATTGACAACAATAGTGTTCCCCCAACACTCTGAATATAGATTCCATATACATAGTAAAAAAAAAAAAAAAAAAAAGAAAAAGTAATTGAATTAAAATTGAAAAAATGAAAGAATAAGAAAAAGTAATTAAATTAAAAATTGAAAAAATGAAATTTGTGGAATTTAGACAGGATCTTCAGGTCCCAAATGCCTAAATTACCACAAATAAAATGTGTGGTTTCATCATCATATTAGCCATACCATTGCTAAAGAATATGATTTTAGGACTACCACACCAAAATAGAGAAATAAACTGTCATAAAGTTCAATAAAGTTCAAAAAATAAAAACAATATTAAAAAAAGGAAGAAAACCTTACCCATAAAAAAGAAGAAAAAACTGTGAAATAAAATCATAAAGTTCAAAACACAACAAGATTAAAAAGGATATAGGGAAAAGAAAACAACAGTTACCAGATAGAATACATTATCCAAACAGGAGTCAACACATAGCTCGGGCAATGAATTGGAGAAAATGTTGCCAAAATAAGTTTTAAAAGATGATTGACCAAGGAATATTATTGTACAGCAAAGCCAAACACAAACCAATATATAGAACAAGCTCCATCTGTAGAAAATTTAAAATAGAACACCAAACATGTTTTCAAATGAATTAATAAGGTGCTGCCATCTATGGAGAAATTAGGAAATATTCTATAATTTAACAAAAGCATTTGATTACCATTATTAGTTAAAGATTAAAACAAATACTGTTTAAAGAATGATAACTGATAGTTAAATAATCTATACTAATATTATAAAGTAGTAAAGATTGTTTTTTTTTTGTTTGTTTGTTTGTTTGCTTGCTTGTAGGGGTAATCTCTGGAACTACTGAAGCGATTTCAAAAGTGATGGTGGCAAATTGATGGTGACAATCGCTGCTCCAACATAGGCTGTATTTCATGTCGGTGCCACTGCCCCCAGGGGGGTGCAAAAGCGAAAAACGTTCTAAAATTTCGATTTTTTTTATACTGGAGGAGCTAGGAACATGAAATTTGGCATGGTAGTTACTTATAAGATGTAAATGCTCTCTAAGAACAAATTCTAATAAAATTCGAAATTTAAAAGTGTGAAATGAGCGAAAAGCGTTCTAAAAACATTCTAAATTACAATTTCTATGGAATATCTAGAACTACAGAACCGTTTTCAAAAGTGATGGTGACAAATTGATGGTGACAGTCCCTGCTCCAACATAGGCTATATTTCATGTTGGTGCCACTACCCCCAGGGGGGTGCAGGAGCGAAAAACGTTCTAAAATTTCGATTTTTTTTTTTAAACTGAAGGTGTTAGAAACATGAAATTTAGCATGGTAGTTACTTATGAGATGTAAATGCTCTCTAAGAACAAATTCTAATAAAATTCGAAATTTAAAAGGGTGATATGAGTGAAAAGGTTCAAAAAACATTCTAAATTACAATTTCTATGGAATATCTAGAACTGCAGAACCGTTTTCAAAAGTGATGGTGACAGTCCCTGCTCCAACATAGGCTATATTTCATGTTGGTGCCACTACCCCCAGGGGGGTGCAGGAGCGAAAAACGTTCTAAAATTTCGATTTTTTTTTTAAACTGAAGGTGTTAGAAACATGAAATTTAGCATGGTAGTTACTCATGAGATGTAATTGCTCTCTAAGAACAAATTCTAATAAAATTCGAAATTTAAAAGGGTGATATGAGCGAAAAGCGTTCTAAAAACATTCTAAATTACAATTCCTATGGAATATCTAGAACTACAGAACCGTTTTCAAAAGTGATGGTGGTAAATTAATGGTGACAGTCCCTGCTCCAACATAGGCTATATTTTATGTCGGTGCCACTACCACAGGGTGGTGCAAGAGCGAAAAACGTTCTAAAATTTCGATTTTTTTTATACCGAAGGACCTAGAAATTTGAAATTTGGCATGGTAGTTATTTATAAGATGTAAATGCTCTCTAAGAACAAATTCTAAAATAATTCGAAATTTAAAAGGGTGAAATGAACGAAAAGCGTTCTAAAAACATTCTAAATTACAATTTCAATGGAATCTCTGGAACTACAGAACCATTTTCAAAAGTAATGGTGGCAAATTGATGGTAACAGTCTCTGCTGTAACATAGGCTATATTTTATGTCGGTGCCACTACCACAGGGTGGTGCAAGAGCGAAAAACGTTCTAAAATTTCGATTTTTTTTATACTGAAGGAGCTAGAAATTTGAAATTTGGCATGGTAGTTATTTATAAGATGTAAATGCTCTCTAAGAACAAATTCTAAAATAATTCGAAATTGAAAAGGGTGAGATGAACGAAAAGCGTTCTAAAAACATTCTAAATTACAATTTCTATGGAATCTCTGAAACTACAGAACCATTTTCAAAAGTGATGGTAACAGACCCTGCTGTAACATAGGCTATGTTTTATATCGGTGCCACTACTACAAGAAAAAGGCGTAAAAGAGTGAAAAACGTTCTAAAATTTCGATTTTTTTTTATACTGAAGGAGCTAGAAACATGAAATTTGGCATGGTAGTTACTTATAAGTTGTAAATGCTATCTAACAAAAAAAAATCGAAATTTAAAAGGGTGAGATGAGCGAATCGTGTTCTAAAAACATTCTAAATTACAACTTCTATGGAATTTCTGGAATTACAGAACTGTTTTCAAAAGTGATGGTGGCAAATTGATGGTCACAGTTCCTGCTGTAACATAGGCTATATTTCATGCCTGTGCCACTGCCCCCAGAGGAGTGCATGAGCGAAAAACGTTCTAAAATTTCGATTTTTTTATACTGAAGGTGTTAGGAACATGAAATTTGGCATGGTAATTACTTATAAGATGTAAATGCTCTCTAAGAACAAATTCTAAAAAAATTCGAAATTTAAAAGGTGTGAGAGGAGCGAAAAGCGTTCTTAAAACATTCTAAATTACAATTTCTATAGAATCTCTGGAACTACCGAACCCTTTACAAAAGTGATGGTGGCAAATTTTTTATGGCAATCCCTGCTCCAACATAGGCTATATTTTACGTCGGTGCCACTAATCCCAGGGTGGTGCAGGAGCAAAAAACGTTCTAAAATTGCATTTTTTTTTATACTAAAGGAGCTAGAAATTTGAAATTTGGCATGGTAATTACTTATAAGATGTAAATGCTCTCTAAGAACAAATTCTAATAAAATTCGAAATTTAAAAGGGTGAAATGAGCGAAAAGCGTTCTAAAAACATTCTAAATTACAATTTCTATGGAATCTCTGGAACTACAGAACCGATTTCAAAAGTGATGGTGGCAAATTGATGGTGACACTTCCTGCTCCAAAATAGGCTATATTTTAATGTCGGTGCCACTAATCCCAGGGGGGGGGGGTGCAGGAGTGAGAATTTTTCGAAAATTGCGACTTTTTTTATATTGAAGGACCTAGAAACTTGAAATTTGGCATGGTAGTTACTTATAAGATGTAAATGGTCTCTAAGAATAAATTTTTAAAAAATCGAAATTTAAAAGGGTGAAATGAGCGAAAAGCGTTCTAAAATCATTCTAAATTACAATTTGTATGGAATCTCTGGAACTACAGAACCGATTTCAAAAGTGATGGTGACAATCCCTTCTTCAACATCCTCTTTAATATAAAGCTATGCGTTTCTGACGACCGGGTGTTTCGCTAATCTTTGCCACAGATTAATCTCGGAAAATGAAACATTTGAAGTTACTGAAAAAATAATAGCTCGAAAACTATTTGTCAGAAAATTGTTAAAAAAATTGCGTTTGAAAGGTAAAAAAAAATGTATATTTCTTAATCTAAATTTTAAATCTAATGATTAGGCCATTTTTCAAATATTGAATTTCGAAAATTACCAAATTTCACAATGGAGTACCATAGCGAAAAGATAATGATAAGGGCGACGTGTCCTGACGCTTATATTGGCTATAGCACGAGTCACAAATTATAGTAGCCTTATTATTCTGTTAAAATATAAATGTGAACTATGAAATGTCAATATTTTGTTTGATTAAAGGTTCGTTAAGAGAAATTGACCAGCGTAGCGGACGTAGCTTGCTAGTAAATAAATATAATTAAATAATAAATAAAATTATGTTGATAATTTTTTGAATTACATTAAAAAAATAGTAATTGATGTATTAATGAAAAATTCTATGTAAAAAATGATATGTAAAATGGTGAAATTAATAATTATTGATTATAATATATATATATATATATATGTGTGTGTGTGTGTGTGTGTGTGTGTGTGTGTGTGTGTGTGTGTGTGTGTGTGTGTGTGTGTGTAGCATTTTGACGAGGTTGAGATATTACGATGAATAATATTCGATGAAAAGAGGGCAGTCCTTCAACGATATAGCAAGTTGCAGTCGATATTAGCGAGTATGGCGAAGTAGAAGGCAATGAAATATGAGTCCACCAAAGTTTTCCAATAAATCCAGCCAATCTCCAGACAAATAATTTTATTAGAAGACGAACAACACAGAAACAATTCCCAAAGGTCTAAAACTTATAGCCCTCGGGATAACGTTGCTTCACTTCATTGAATTAAGATGTTACTGGGCCAGTTGAATATTCTACGGACATAAACACACCAGACACATATTTGTTTAGACTTCCAAAAACGTCAAAAATCTAGTGCTCCGACCGGTGCGGGCGAGTTTTGTTCTCTCCTCGGAGATATACAGAAATTACGTCACGAGCGCACAACCCAATGAGTGAGAAGCTAGCTCCAGCCCAGCGAATGAGGCTAGAGGGCGAGGCTAAAACAGTAAAGAATCCCGTACTTGGGTGCGGATCAATTTTGAAGTTAAAATCCCAAGCGCGCGAAAAAATCAGAGCAATAATAATAATAACAATAAAAAGAAAATGGCTTTAAAAAAAACATTCGAAATGAGAACGCGTCTCGGGATTTTATAGATTGGGGAACTGATAAAAGCTACGAATGATCTTAAATTTTAGATTAAGATTTGGAATAAAATAATTATTAATATACGGATATTTACTTTTAAAAGGACTTTAAATAGGAATAGATATTATTAAGAATTAAGGAAATACTGACTAAGACAGAAGTTAGATTAATTTTAAAAGATTAATGCGAATAAAATGGAAGGATACGAAGGAAATAAATGTTTATATATATATATATATATATATATATATATATTCGATTTGTGATTTGACTCTGCTGTTCGGTATTGTGGTTTCATTGTGAATGGTCAGTTTCTTATGTTTCAATGGTTTAATTTTACAATGAGTTTTATATATATACATATACACACCCACACACACACACACACACACATATATATATATATATATATATATATATATATATATATATATATATATATATATATATATATATATATATATATATTAAACAATATTCAATGAAAGAATAAGAAAATTCTGTTTCATTCTGCAAATTAGTGATATATATTTTAATATAATAAGAAAAAAATATATTGAAACACCTGGTGAATCAATAATAATAATAAAAAAAAAAAAGAAAGAAAGAAGAAGAAGAATGTAAAATTTAAATTTATTTTGAAATATATTAATTACATTTTGTAAAATTCTTTAAACCTTAAAATTAATAATTAAAATTTCAATATAATCGCCAGAAAATCTTTAATATTTTCTTTTCTCAAGTCCATTTGAAAAAAAATATAATATATTTTGAGGAAAATAACTAACATTGTCAATTTATATTATATACATTCAATATTATTCCCCCACTGTTTGTTTCATCCGGACGTTATGACTGAACTGTCCGGAAATGAGGAAGAGAGAGCACGGTAAATAGAATAGCAAGAGGGGGAGAAAAAGACATGGGGGGAGACGGTGAATGATTTATCACAATAATTTGACGGTAAGGAGGCCCTCCAAAAATTAATCTTTAGTTTTCCGTCATATAATATACACTAATCGCGCGCATGAATAAATTTACAGAAAAAACCCTTATCAGAAAAAAAATAGTTTGAAAAACCTAATATTGTTAATATTATTATTATTATTATCCCAAAAAAATCCAAATCATTCAAACATTTATTTATTTATTTTTTAATTTTTAAAGGCTATTTTTTTAAATTAGTTAAATTCTTTAAAATTTTAAAATTAAAATTTAATTTTTTGATATAATCGGCTCCAAATCTGGAGGTATTAGTGAGCTTTAAAATCTTTCTGTGGATTTTTTTACAACTATTATTTATTTTGATTTTTTTTTTCTTTAGGAAAATTTATGTGATTTTTTTAAACTTTAATGAGAATTTTGATATAAGCACAAAAATTTTTGGCCCGATTAGAGAACTTTGAAATGTTTTATATTTCAAAAAATGTCATTCGATACGTAAACAGAAACTAGATTTTTTTTTACAATTATTGAACAGGCTATAGCTTGTTTTGATGCATTAATAATCAGTCGAGTAAGAGTTTTACTCTGGCTCAAATGTTTCTGTACACTAAATTAATTAAAGAATAGCGGCAATATTACAAAAAATCGTTGCTACAAGAATAATAAAACTATGTAAAAAACTTGGAATTATTCTATGAATTATTTTTCAATAATAGTCTTCAATAATTGAATTTAGTTGGAGTGAAATACGTTGACTATTTATCACTATGATTCGCCTTATCTAAAACAAAGACTTTGTACAAAGTTTAAGCTTGGCATTGTGCCAAGCGTGCTTCGAAAGGAAGTTGCAAAGTTACAACCCCTTCTTGGTTCGTGCCGCGTTTTTCTAGGCAGGTTTTTAATTAATATCTTGGCTAATCACCGACAAATGTTTTCGAAAATCATTATAAACAATCCTTGAATGATTCTGCGTCGATAGTTACTCTGAGCGCTCCTCAACTTTCCCTCTGAGCGGCCGCAAAGTAAAGTTTGTGTGTAAGGAAAAAATGCAATTTTCTCAAAAACTATGAGACATAGGATAATCGCTATAGCTTTCCTGGAAAGTTTGAAAAAAACTCCTACTAGCCCTAATTTTTTCATAATTTTAGTTTCAGTATATTCGGAAATAAGAGATGGAGGGCATATTTTTGCAGTACACTTTCAACGACATCTCCCAAAATAAAAAATATAATATGTACCTAAAATAAAATAAAAAATATTTTTTTTGTTTTTTAGTTCGGAGCTACGAGATCTTCCGAACAATATCGCACACAATATATATATATATATATACAGAGTGTCCACGTATAACCTGACCGACCTTTATTTTCGCAACCGTTGGTCCTAGATGCATACTTCCAATTACAAAAATGGTTTAAATAAGGTAAAGAATTATTTTAAAATCGATTTGGGTAAAAAAAAGTCCTTCCGGCCTGTACCGGGAGGAAAAGGTAGCTTTCCTATATCTTCGTTTTAAAATTTTAGCTAATGTTACACGAAAACAGTAAGTTAAAATGCAAAGAAAAACGTTTACAAAAGATTCGTTAATACTGAATTTGAATAAGAAATTCGCCAAATTATTGAGCAATAGCCATATTAGCTTCATTTATAAAGACTTATTTTGGTCGCCAAATTTGGCGATATTTTGCCAAATGTCGCCAATTTTGTCGTCAATGTCGCCAATTTTGGCACTAACGGATATGAATATATAGTTTTATGCGTATGATTGGTAAAATTATTACAACAATGAAAGAAAATAATTTGCAAGTAATGGCGTTAATGTGCTGTTTTGTTTCAAAATGTCAGCCACCCTAGAATTTCAAACTGCTCTATCTCAGCCATTTTTTAAGATAGAGGTAAACCAAAAAATGCTCTGGAATCCTTGTATCAAGGCCTAACACGTAATTAAAAAATAAATTTGAATTTTTAATTTTTTTGTATATTTATTTTAGTTTTAAATTTTTAAATGGCCGCCACCTTGAAACAAAATGGCGGACCAAGCTGGCCAACGAACTCGGTCGAGACATTGGTGAGCTTAATACACACAATTACTTTCATCAAAATCGATTTATAAATACGAGCGTTATCGTATGACCTAGGTCATATATATATATAGATAGATAGATAGATAGATAGATAGATAGATAGATATATCTATATATATAAATAAATATTTGAGCTGAGGGTGGTTTTGGGGTCTGGGGGTCATGATCGGTGAAAATATATCGAAATTTTCCGGAACTGCTTTCCTCCGAACGGCTGCAATAGGTAGCTTTATACTTTTTAGTATTGAAAGCTACCTAAAAAACATTTATATAAAAAAATATGAAATTTAAATTTTTATACGCCCCCCCCCCCGGTCCTATAAGTAATATTTAGTAAAAATTTACTGTTACACTAACAAGTAAGACCAAAATAAAGTCCCATTCATCTAACATTAAAATTGACCGAGTAATAGCTGTTTAAAGTTGGAGTAAATTTTTTGCTGCGAAATAATTCATAAATGTAGTAGAAATCGTCAGATATATAAAAAAAAGTCCTTCCGGCATGTACCGGGAGGAAAAGGTAGCTTTCCTATATCTTCGTTTTAAAATTTTAGCTAATGTTACACGAAAACAGCAAGTTAAAATGCAAAGAAAACGTTTACAAAAGATTCGTTAATACTGAATTTGAATAAGAAATTCGTCAAATTATTGAGCAATAGCCAAATTGGCTTCATTTATGAAGACTTATTTTGGTCGCCAAATTCGGCGATATTTCGCCAAATGTCGCCAAGTTTGGCGAAAATTTGGCGCTAACGGATATGAATATATAGTTTTATGCATATCATTGGGAAAATTATAACAACAATGAAAATTTTTGTAATGTGCTGTCTTGTTCCAAAATGTCAGCCACCCTAGAATTTCAAACTGCTCTATCTCAGCCATTTTTTAAGATAGAGGTAAACCAAAAAATGCTCTGGAATCTGCGTATCAAGGCCTAACACTTAATTAAAAAACAAATTTGAATTTTTAACTTTTTTGTATATTTATTTTAGTTTTAAATTTTTAAATGGCCGTCATCTTGAAACAAGATGGCGGACCAAGCTGGCCAACGAACTCGGTCGAGACATTAGTGACCTTAATACACACAATTAGTTTCATCAAAATCGATTCATAAATACGGGCGTTAACGTATGACATAGGTCAGATATATATATATATATATATATATATATATATATATACAACCTGTGGCCAGAAAGTTCAGTGAATGAATTTTTATTTCAAATACAGTATTGTACAGCATCAAATACAATTTACTGTCCTTCAAAATAATCTCCATGGATGGTAATGCACTGTTGGGAACGAGTCTATAAGTCCTGGAAACTCCTGTAAAACAGTTCTTTCGGAATGGCTTTCAGCTCGGCCGTCACGTTGCGTTGAATGTCGGTGATGTCCGTAAATCTCTTTTCCTTCAAGGCTGACTTCAATCTGGGGAAGAGGAAGAAGTCTGCAGGTGCCAAATCAGGTGAATAAGTGGGTTGATCAAGTGTCACAACTGCATTCGCGGCCAGGAACTGCCATACAACCAAGGCGGTGTGTGGCCGGGCATTATCTGCCAGGCTGGTCCAACCTTTCCGGAAACGCTTAAACCATTCATAAACACTCTTTGATGTGACGGCTTCATCTTTATAAACTTCTTTGAGCATTTCGTGAGTTTCTTTTGCCGATTTTCCAAGTTTGAAACAAAACAACATGTTTATTCTCTGATCCATTTTGTTTACCGCGACAATAAACAATAAAACTTTCGCGCTCGGCGTTAAACGTAACAGAGAATAAACGCACTTAGAATCTTGTTAAAAGTTCAAACAGATACAGTGGTGGACATAATTATAAGACACCTACCTAATTTGACATACAGTGAAAGAAAAGATTCAGAGCTTAAAAATGCTTTATCAAATAGGACAAAAACATAAATTTATTCTGTTATCACACGTAATTGTTTTACAGAAATGATATTTTTATAGAGTTTAATAAAAAAAAATTAAAAATACCACGGACAAAATTATAAGACACCCTAACATTTTAATTAAAACACCTGCTTTTTTTCGAAATATGCAAATTTTCTGCACGCAATTATGACGTCAGCAGTTAACTAAAGCAGACGATAACAGACTTCACGCATTTACAAACATGCCACGAGGTACAGAATTAAAAGAAAGTGAAATTCGCGAAATTTGGAGATTAAATGGACTTGGTACTTCAGTTAATAATATTTCAAAAGTTATTAAACGCTCTAGATATGTAATTTCAAATGTTTTGAAAAGAGGAAGTAATGGATCGGTGATTAAAAGATATGGACGTACTCCTTGCTTGTCCTTTAGAGACAGACGCCATGTGTTTTCGCTCGCTACACAGAATAAGATGACCACTACAGGCATTAAAAATGCTTTGAAACCGAATTGTTCAAGGAAAACCATTCGCAGGATGTTGCATAATGCTTCCTATGTGAAATTAAAAAAATTGAAGAAAAAACCTCCGCTTCTAAGGCGGCACAAAATGGACCGTTTAAACTTCGCTAAACAAACTATGGCCTGGACCTCCAAATGGTACTCTGTGTTATTTTCTGATGAAAAAAAGTTTAACCTGGATGGTCCTGACGGGTTTCACTATTATTGGCATGATTTACGGTAGTCTGATGATGTGCGAATGAGCCGCCAAATGGGTGGAGGATCAGTAATAGTTTGGTCTGGTTTTTCGGTTCAAGGGAAAACCGATATCGTTTTTGTGCATTCAAGAATGAATTCCGAAAAGTATAAAAATCTTCTTAAAGATCAACTAGCCATATATGGTGAACTTCTTTGTGGCGAAAACTACACTTTCCAGCACGATAACGCGTCGTTTCATACATCACACGTAACAAAAAAGTGTCTTTCAGAGCAAAGTATCAATGTTCTTCCATGGCCTTCTCGCTCCCCAGACTTAAATCCCATCGAAAACTTGTGGGGGATCTTAGCTCGTGAGGTTTACTGAAATGGGAGGTAGTTTACATGTGTCGAAGACCTAAAGAATGCTATAAAATGTGCTGGGGCATTCTGTACCTCGTGGCAAGTTTATAAATGCGTGAAGTCGGTTATCGTCTGCTTTAGTTAACTGCTGACGTCATAACAGCGTGCAGAAAATTTGAATATTTCGAAAAAGAAGCAGGTGTTTTAATTAAAATGTTCGGGTGTCTTATAATTTTGTCCATGGTATTTTTATTTTTTTTTATTAAACTCTATAAAAATATAATTTCTGTAAAACAATTACGTGTGATAACAGAATAAATTTATGTTTTTGTCGTATTTGATAAAGTATTTTTAAGCTCTGAATCTTTTCTTTCACTGTATGTCAAATTAGGTAGGTGTCTTATAATTATGTCCACCACTGTATTGACCGTCGCCACGCGCGGCGCGTTGATATTCTACTAGTACAGCAGCGACTTCTACAGATTCCTTCACCAAACTTTCTGGCCACAGGTTGTATATATATATATATATATATATATATATATATATATATATATAAATCAACATTTGAACGGAGGGTGGTTTTGGGGTCTGGGGGTCATGATCGGTGAAAATATATCGAAATTTTCCGGAACTGCTTTCCTCCGAACGGCTGCAATAGGTAGCTTTATACTTTTTTGTATTGAAAGCTACCTAATAGTTGAGAGCAAAATTAACATTGCAAACTAATGTGAAATCTATAACATCACTCTGACATATTAATTCAAAATATACAATTTGTACTGAACATATAAGAGGATAAAAATAACAGAATTTTTGTTAAATAAAAGGATGAAAAACAACAGCCTCAATTCTTTACAAAATGATACAGATTTTAAAATGCTGTTAGATTACACTGTGTTTCAAATTTTGGGTTGTGTCATGACTTTTTGCTTTTGAAAATTGAATCTTATGTATTTTTTAGTGCTGAATCCGAAAATAACCTTCATTTTAAACCATCGCGTCAGGATTTTTCTCAAATCGCAAATTTCGAAGTTAAAAAGCTCAAAGTTAAAATTGATCCCCCCTCCCCTCCCAACCTCATCGGACCCTTGAGCTGTTTTGCTGTAAAATACCCAGTATAAGCCAAAAAATTGAATAAATTATTGAATTAAATAAAATTAAACTGAATAAAAAAGTCTTACATCTATTTCATATCAGATTTTTCGCTATTTTTTAACCTTGAAATTTGCGATTTCCGAAAAAATCCTGATATGATGGTTAAAAGTGAAGGAAATTTTTTTATTCAGTGTTAAAAAGTACATAAAACGTAATTATAAAAGTAAAAAAACACAACTATCGCAGGTTTATGTTATCTAATCTAAAACTCTTTCTTAAACTTGTTGACGGTAATCTATCCGAATTTATTTTGTGTTATCCTCTAATATAAGTATGTATAAGATAGTAAGCGTCGAAAATCATAATAATATTACATTGTCATCGGATTTAAGTCAGTATGTAAAATTTAACTTCGATCGGACATTTGAAAGTGAGTTAAAGTTCGAATACAAATTTTAAACTCGAAAGACGATCGTTGCAAGTTAAATAAAACCTTATGAAAATAACATAATTTTTGTTAAAATAAATCATAGCCTCGAATCCTTACAAAATAAAACATATGTTAAAATAGAATTATTTTAACTAATCTGAAACTTAACTAATAAAAGTTAACCCAATCGTAATAGTTATACGATTTCTTTTAAAGCGCAGATACCTTGAAATAAGTTCAAGTACTTTATATACGACCCCTGAAAGCATGGCCGAAATCATCTGTTTTGAGATCCAAAAAAGTGGTATAAGTCATGCATTTCAAAGTTTCATAATTCGGTCAATTTTAATGTTACATGAATGGGACTTTTTTTTGTCTTACTTGTTAGTGTCACAATAAATATTTACTAAATATCACTTATAGGACCGGAAGACCGTATAAAAATTTAAATTTCGTAATTTTTTAATAAATGTTTTTCTTGACCCAAATCGCTTTAAAAATAATTCTTTACTTTATTTAAACCATTTTTGTAATTGGAAGTATGCATCTAGGACCAACGGTTGCGAAAATAAAGGTCGGTCAGGTTATACGCGTGGACGCCCTGTATATATATATACGAGTTTGAACTTGCCAAGTTTGCAAGTTTGAAATTTTCACGTTCCACAGTTTTCAAGAAAAGCAGCTATGACAGACGGACAGACAGACACATGCGTGATCTTATAATGATTCCGTTTTTACTTTTTAAGTACGAGACCCTAAAACCCAATAAAAATAAATGTCTTTTTTTTTTTTTTTTTTTTTTTTTTTTTGTAAATTGAAATAATTTTTAGACGGTATATTGTAAAAAAACAAAAATAATAGTCCTGATTGTTTAGATTTGGAGAGAATCGCAACTGTGAATAATCTTATTACGAATAAATGAAAATGGAAAATGTTTAAAAAATATATAATAACGTTACACTTTTTTTTTTTTTTTTTTTTTTTTTTTTTTAGGATCAATAAATTTTTTTTCAATATTTTTTTCCATTGTTGTTTGTTCCAGCCGGAAGTTATGATGAACTTTCCGGAAATGAGGAAGGGAGAGCGCAGTTAATAGAATATCAAGAGAATGAAGAAAAAAAGAAGTCAGTGAATCATTTGTCACAAAATTTGACAGCAAGGAGACTCTCAAAAAATTAATCTTTAGATTTTTTGTCATTTTTTTTACACTAAATGTTCGTTTGAATTAATTTATAAAACAAACTCGTATCAGAAAAAATCCTCAAAAGTTTAATTGTCGAATTTTACAAGAATAAAAATTAATTTATAATGCTGCATTTTAAGCCATAAAAAGTATACATCTGATATTTTCGCACTTTCTGTATCCAGGACCTCCTAATCCAACAATATAATATTCAGATATCGATTCTATCATCTGACCATTGTGCGATCTTTTGATCAAATTTCTGTTTTTAAATGCTGTTCGAATCATTTTATTCTAAAATCTCAAAATATTTTAAGCGAAAAAATTAAATATGTGATATTTTTGAGATTTCTATATCCAAGACCTCCTAAACCAACAATATCAAACTCAGTTCTCAATTCTATCATGTATCATCTGATCTTTGTGCAATCTTTTGATATTTTTTTTGTTTTTAAATGCGGCTCGCATCATTTTATTTTGGAATCTCTATATTTTTTTAACGAAAAAAGTAAATATGTGATATTTTCGAGATCCAGAACTTCCTAAACGAACAATAACAAATTCAGATCTCGATTATATCCTCTTATCATTGTGTGTGTTTTTTTATTTATTTATTTATTTATTTATTTATTTTGTTATCAAGATTTTGTTTTAAATGCTGTTTGCATCATTTTATTCGGGAATCTATACATTTTTGGAACGAAAAAAGTAAATATGTGGTATTTTCGAGATTTTTGTTCTAGGAGCTCCAAAACTTACAATATCAAATTCAGATCTCGATTCTATCATCTGATCATTGCGCGATCTTGTGATCAAATTTTTGTTTTTAAATGCGATTCACATCATTTTATTCAAAAATCTCTATATTTAAAAAAAAAAAAAAGTAAATATCGAATATTTTCGAGATATCTGTATACAGAACCTCCAAAACTAACAATATCAAACACAGATCTCGGTTTTATCGTTTGAGCCTTGTGCCATCTATTGATAAAGTTTTTGTTTTTACTGCGATACGCATCATTTTATTCTAAAATCTATGTATTGTTTTAAGCCAAAAAAAAGTAAATATGTCATAGTTTCGACATTTTTGTATCCAGTACCTCCTAAACCAATAATATCAAATTAAAATCTCGAAACTCGATTATATCATCTGATCATTGTGCGATCGTTTGATCAAATTTTTGCTTTTAAATGTGGTTTCCATAATTTTATTCTAAAATCTGTATATTTTTTAGGACAGAAAAAAAAAGTAAATATCGGATATTTTCGGGATATCTGTATTGGGGATCTTCTAAACCAACAATATCAAATACAGATATCGATTCCATCATCTGACCATTGTGTGATCTTTGGATCAAATTTTTGTTCTTAAATGTAGCTCGCATCATTTTATTCTAAAATCTTTCTATTCTTTAAGCCCCAAAAATGTGAATACGTGATATTTTCAAGAGTTATCCAGGAACTCCTAAACCAACAGTATCAAATTCAGATCTCGTTTCCATCATCTGATCATGTGCCACAAACTAACAACTCTGCAAAATGTGTCATAATTAATGTATTTTTTTTTTTTATTACAACGAAAGAGAGAAATTAACGATGACAGATGTTGCTGTCTTTTTATGTCATCCAGTTTTTAGCCTGCCACATGAGCTTTTCTGAAGAGTGTTTCGCTTAATCCTTTTCCAAGCTATTTACTTTAAAAGCTTCGTCGAAACTCTTACTATTCTACAAGTTTTTATGCATTTCTTAGCTGGATTTCATGAAAAAAAGTGGCGGAAAATAACATATAAAGCCAGGAAACTCTTTAAAAGCGTAGATGATGAGGTAGGCTAACCAATACATCGCGATAAAAGTCACGATGCTAGAAAAAAAAGCGAAATGTGTTGCAGGGCCCCATCAAGGGATATACAAGATTTTAGCAAGATGAAGCTTAGGTCTTAGGGTTACCAGCTGCACTCTCCTGACCCATAGGAACCCAAGAATAACCTACGGTTGGGAGAAGTCACGAAGCACCAGCACACATACAAAGAATTCGTTACTTATGCGAATTCTATGAAGCATATGTTTCATAAAAGCGTGCAAATGCAAATTGGAAAGAAGAAAATAAAGTGCACTTTCATTATGGCATATTCTGTATTCATTCATGATTCATTGTACTGTAAAATATAAAACTACAGAAAATTTTCTCAGAATATATGCCCGTCTCATGTTTTTTTTTTTTTTTTTTTTTTTTTTTTTTTTGTTTCTTGATGAACATGGGCTTTCTTCTCAAAAAGTTGATAATAAATTTTTAGATGAAGGGAAATGGTTTAACCAGTACACCGATTACTTAACAATTTTTTTATTAGTACCGTTTCAAAAGAAATATTTACCTTGATGTTTCTTTATTTCTCTATTGTAGCAACAAGTTAATATTATTGGTGCTATGGACGCTAGCAGAACGAAATCCAGGAAGAGAAGATATTAGAACAGTTGTGTCTGTGATGCACAGCATAGAAAAGGTTCCTTTATTTTAGAGAGAGAAAATAAATGTGAAATAAGCTAAACTAAGAATTGTAGATCCTCCTTGTAAGACATATATAAAACAATCTAAAAAAATAATACAAAAATTTAATAATTAATATTAAATATTAATTATTTTAAAGAAAATTCTACAAGGGTTTTGTCAAATTTACAATATAAACAGGAAATAATAAAAAATGCTCGTTTGTTAGTCTGTAAGTACCCTTTACAAGACCTCTCACTACACACTGGGTTTAAGACAAGTTTTAAACATATAAACATAAGAAGAATGTAAGAATGTAACAAAAGACAAATATTAAAAACCCAAAAAGTAAATTTCAATTCGTCTTTTTTCAAAAATAGAGAGATGAAACAGTTTTCTTTTTTCATTGACCTCCCCCCCCCTCCCCCCCCCCCCACCACCACCCACACACACTCCCCGTTTAAGATAATTTTAACGTACGAACGAAAGAAGAAGTAAAAATTGTCTTCTACAAAGGATTCAGGAGGTCAGTATCCACCCCCCCCCCCCCTTCGCCCCGACGAAAACAAAATTAGTCCTTTTTTTTTTTTCTTAGTGTTTAACTATTTTAAGTCTGGGAATAATAAATTTTACTTTTTTTTCTCATAATGATGAGATAGAAACAACATTTTGTCTATTAAATGTCAGACACCAGGGAGGGGCGAGGGCCCTCACCTGCCGGCGCGGATGTCGTTACCTAGAAATTTATCGATCAGTGTTTCAAAGAAAATTACACTTATCTGTGATTCATCTGTAAAATATAAAACTACATAAAATATTATCATAGTACATAGAAAAATGTATCATAATTCATTGCTTATTGCATGCTTTTCTTTCTGTAAATATCTCATTTCCCAAAAATTGATAACACATTTTAATTCCGAGAAAATCGTTTACACTTAATCATAACCTAGTACTCCAATTTTTTTAACCATCTTTTATTATTACGGTTTCAGAAGAAACTCGCCCGATTTTTCTTTGTTTCCCTACTATTATAGTAACCAAATTCGCAGTCAGTTAATATGATCTGTACTTACGTAGAAATTCATCGATCAGTTTTTCATAGAACATACACAGATGCGTGAGCGTGATTCATTCTACTAAAAATTGTTTCACGCTCTGACTCTTTTTACTGTTTGTTTGAGAAACAAAAAGAAATAAAAAAACTTTTCAGCTGGTCAACATTTTGTCCAGTTTTTTTTTTTAAGCTTTTTTAAAAAATACGTAAAAAGTAATCGATTAGAAAATAGTTTCGATTAATTTATGTAATATAGGTTAACTAGGGTAATTTTTATTACATATTTATGTGCTTTTGTACTTTCTATGTAAGTTGCTATGTATCCTTATAGCATCATGATATATTTTCGATCATGTGTAAAAAAGTGGTTTTGTTGTTGTTGTTTTAAGCAGATTTATGCTGAGCAATTGCCTATTTTGTTCGTACCCATTTTAAGTAGAAAAATCTTCTCTGGGATGAGCACTTTATAACGGGAGTCTATGTATATATATATATATATATATATATATATTTTTTTTTTTTTTGAGGGAGGTGGGGAGGGGAGAGAGGTACAGTTCTCTGCGAGTTGGGTTGTATCCGGCCGGAACCCGAAACCCGATCCGAACCCAACAAAAAAATTTCATCAAACAGAAACTCGGCACACTTTAAGCTGAATGCGAAATATTCAAACCCGAACCTGAAGTGAAAGAAAATGAATCCATATTTTAATCAACCCGAACCCGATCCGAAAGAATCAAAACTCAGCCCGAAACTTTTTCAGTTAACCCGACCCGAACGAAAAAATTATTTGCGTCAGCTGAACCGGAATCGGGTAAAATCGGGTGACGATTTTTTCCCCTTTCTGCCTGAAGTATATGTTCTTAAGTATAGTGCACAGAAAAATAAATATTGTAATATACAAAATTAATATTTAAATTATAAAAATTCACATCACTAATACGTGAAAGAAATTCATTAATTGCTGCGCGCATAAAACGGAAAATTATGCATAATAGAAAACAATTGTTGACCAAAATAGAATCATAACACACTTACCTCTAACTTAAAATCAAAATATACACAAAAAGTATTGTTTAAAATTAATTTTAAGACAAAATTTCAATATTTTGATATTTTTCAAGTGCAAAATAAAAATAAATAAACAAAATATGTCAATTTTTTTGTTGTTGTTGTTTTAGCATGTAGACTTTGAAGAAACAAACGCACTTGTAGTTAAATTTTTAAAACTATAGCATATAATTTGAAATTAACAATACGCGCTCAAAACTTACAAATCTGAGAAAACGCATCTTAAAGTTTCAATATCCACTTACTACTTACTGGGTGCATCTCAAGCCGTCTATAAAAGATTATAATTCAAGAAATAATGCAGATTTTTGAATGCGGTTTTTTTGCATAGTGTTCAGAAATGTTTAAAGATTCGGTACTTCTCTATTATCCCGTCGACCACTTTTCATGACAAAAAACTATCAAACAAAAAAACATCAAATTGTAACGCCAAATAAACGGGAGAACGTTGCCATTGGAATATTAAAATAAATAAATAAATAAAATATAAGAATTTAAGGACATAATTGTTATTTTAATTAATGAAATAACTAATAAATCAGTAAAACATAATGAAAAATACACGCAAATGTCGAATTAAAAACCACTTGATGACATAACAAACACGTAATAATGCTTCTGACATCAAGTAAATAGGATTGCATTTTTGGCGTTTAATCTTACAGTTTGGCGATAGTTTTTTGTTATGAAAAGTGGTCGACGGGCTAATAGAGAAGTACCAAAGATTCAGAATAAAACAAAAACCGAAAATTGATTTTTTGGAAGTTTAAAAAATATATCGCTGTGCCCCTTTTTAAAACAATCTATTGATGCAATTTAGAAAAATTATAAAGTTTTAGACGTACTATCAAATGAGTTTATTCAAATCATTCACAGTAAAAGACACTCAAAATATTTCCAAGCTAATTTCCTTTATTTTAAAGAATACTCGCTTCCAATACTTAGCAATACATTTTGACATTTGAAGGAGATTGCTTTGAGACTTATAAGCTACAAGGCTGTTGTCTCGAATGATCCATATTTTTTATTCACAGAAATATGTATAGATTAAACTTACTGTAAATCAAAAAATAAACGTTAGTAAAAATTTTCCGGTAAATGTCTAAGATTTTATTTTCTAATGAATACCAACAATAGCAGGAAACGGTCCCCGTGGAAAAGTAAAATTTATCAATATCTTGAAAACTAATGATTGGCATGAGATGTAAACTTAAACACACATGTTTTTGACGATGGTCGTTCGTTTTATGCAAAATTCATTGTAGATCATAATTCATATCTTTTAATATGAATTTATCAATAATTTGTATCATTAAAAATAAGTTTTTGAATCGAAAAAATGTCGGTAATGTGTTTGGGATTATTCATTGTATCTCATAAAAAATAATAAATAAATCGGATGAATTTTTTGGGAAGATATAAATAAAAGTTGTCACGTGGATTTAAGATTGACATCCTCAAACTTTAAACTCTACTAAATCTATGAAGATTTAAGAAAAAGTGTATAAATTATACTTTTTTCCAGGCTACCTTGATCCAAAGAATTCAAATATGTTGTCAAAAGTAGGTGTTAAAATTTGAAAAGTTCAAGTTGGTACAATTTTTAATGTGTGGACGACTCCTGTTTCAAAAATTGTATTCATATTCAGAAAGTATACACAATTAATTTTACGCAATTTTACCTGAGAATTTTGTGATTAAAAAGTATGGGGTATTTTCTTTCTTTTTTTTTATGACTGTACATACACATAGAACCAAATAAATATGATATTTTTCAAAATGTCCATAAAAACAGCTAATTTTTATTCACTTTTTATCTTTTATTTCGGAAAGGATCTGTCTCCGATGGCCCTCTTTTTGACCAAAATGCTGTTCGAAAATTTTCGAAACTAAAGCTTTGCTAATATAGGGGGGTCAGTATTGAATTCAGGGATGGCCTGAGTCGGGGAGAGACTGAAATGGCCATTGCTGGAAGGTTCGAGATTTTATGCTTTTTAACAGTCAAAAAGTGCAATTTTCTACCAGGAACTCTATAGTTCTCCCCCCCCCCCCCCGGAGAAAAAAATTCTGAATTCAATACTGTATGCGGTCTACGGTGAAAACTATTACCCTCTGAAAACGGTTTCAGGGGACGATATAGAATAAGAACATCAAAAACAAATCGTGTCAATTGTTATACTTGTATAAACAGTTTTTTCGTTGACTAAACATTGATGACCAAATAAACAAACAGTAACTCTATACATCAGATAAATCAACTTCATGCAAAGTACAGCGTAATATGACCGAAGTGACGTCCACTAACAGATGACGCACTTTGTATAGCTTTAAAAAACCTCGGATTGCTTTGCGGAGTCATCACCAAACAAATATGTTAAATTTATTCCATGACCTTTATTCCAAGATTACAAACAGATGAAGGTTAGAGGTGTTAATGTGAGAATTTGTTCCATTCAGGATTCGAAATAAATGCGTCAAAAATTAAGAGCGCGAAAGTAAAGTAACATCATATGTTTTTTACCTCTCTAAAAAATGTAAAACATACGTGAGAACGCTTTTCAAAATAGAAAGCCCTTCATTCTCTGAATTATTTTTTAAAACATATTTACATGTAATAGAAAATTAAACATAAATCTGAAAACGGTTAATACGGTTAAAACGGTTTAACGATATCTAATTCTTTTCTTTTAAATCGTAGCAATTAGTTAAAAAATTATTATATTCTTTATTGTTCTTTTTAAGATGATCCGGTACATGAAAATATTTAAAAAATCCTTTTTAGAAACATTTGAAATGGTTTAGATAAGAATTGCTCCTTGAACATCTAAGTTGTACCTCGGAAGATTTTAGATTTCCAGCTTATTAATAGTTTCGATATGGAAATCCCCTTCACAAAAATCCACATTGACTCCATACACACGCTATACACCCAGAGTTGCAAAAATCTCTTACAAAAAAAAAAAAAAAAAATCTTAAATTATTCAGCACTGACTTTTTTCTTGAAACTTTTCTTTTTCCAAAAAAAGAGCCCAATTGTTTTTGTAGACTATTTTCATCAAATATAAGCTCAGAATGTTGCTAGAAACATAAGGGGCTGTACATATATAACGTTATCAAAATTTTGGATCACCCCCCCCCCCCTTTACGATATCATACGTTATCATTCCTCGACCCCCCCCCCCTTTAAAGATATCGTTATGACTGTCTAAAATTTTTTTTATTTTTTCAATCTTTTTGTTTTGTTTTGTTTTTTACAAGTTTGCAGTGATATAAAGATATTGCTATACATTTATTATTAGTCATACTTTACTGTTAAGAGAAGAAGTCAACAAAATATCACTATTATACATGAAATAACTTTATATCAAATAGCATCTAAAAGCGATAGTTACTATTTAAAAGTATTTAATAATAGTTTGTTACATAATGCATTCCATAGTAATATTGTTTTCTTGCAGTTGTCCCCTGCACGGAGATGATGAAAGTGGGAAACATTCTTTCTTTTTCTTTACTAGTAAACGCAAGTATCTTTTCAAGCATATTTCGCACCTGTTTTCTCTAACAGCGAATGATATGCGCAGAGGTCGGAAGTAGCGGGCTGCAAGTAGCGAAACTACTGTAGCCCCTACTTTTTACAGTAGTTTGTAGTGTAGCGAGTAGCGCGATACAAAAAATCCGTAGTTTGTAGCGAGAACCGACTACTTTTAACGTTACTTCAGTGGTGGGAAACGTACCATTCTGAAAATCACGTTGCCGAAATTTGCTTCTTTGGTGCTATAATATATTAAGTACTTAAATTAAAGTAATTGCAGCAACTTCATAATGGATAACTCGAGGTGGACGTTTGAACATATTTAATTTACAATTTAAATCACAATACGTACATCTACACAAACACGTACATCTAACAACACGGAACAGAACATTCTACACATGACAGTAAACAAAACTTAATATCCTTAGTTGCCGTAGATTGCTGTGGTGCTGCCATCTATTACTTACATTTTGAACTAGACACCACAGACTCTCCCCTCCTTACTCTGGATATTTCGTGGGAGATTTTCTTTTCCTGGTGGATCTTCTAGGTACCTGTTGGGAAAAAGAAGCGTTAGTATTTACAGTATCTGTAGCATGATCACTAGAAGTATTGGGCACCATGGATTTCACTTTAGAGTCGACTGGAGCAGGACTTGGAGTATTTGGGAGGACACAGTCATCTGGTTTAGGATTTGGAGGAGCTGGGACAACAGAGTCAGCTGGTTCAGGATTTGGAGTAGATGGAACAACAGAGTCAGCTGGTCGAAGATCTGAGACACTAGGAGGCATTAGCTGAGAATCACTTTTGTGACTTTCTGTACCACTTTCTTCAGAATTTGAATCATTATTTAGATGTATCTTCGAACCGACATTAGTTATCTGATCAACATGCCTTTTCCAAATATTCGAACCAACTTGAATTCTATAATGCAACTTGCCCTCTCTTGCAATAATGCGACCAATTTTCCACTTGGCTTCTGGAGTGTAATTTCTTACAGCCACTTTCTGGTTGATTTGAAATTCTTTTACTTTAGAATTGGCCTTTTTCGCATTTTGTTTATCATGCACAAAATTTGTAACACTTGGAAGTATCAAATCTATTTTCGTTCTTATATTTCTATTGAGAAATAGAGATGCAGGACTTTCCCCCGTAGTAACATGAGGCATCTTCCTATACTGTAAAAGAAAGTTATTTATTTTCATCTGCAATGTACCAGATTCTGAAGATAAGGCTTTTAACCCTTTTTTAAGAATCTGCACATATCTCTCTGCCTGCCCATTTGTAGCTGGATGGTATGGAGCACTAAACCTATGTTTAACCCCATGATTCTTCAAAAATGTCTCAAATTCTTCAGAAGTAAATTGTTTTGCGTTATCTGATACCAGAGATATAGGATACCCGTATCTTGCAAAAAGAGAAGAAAGACAAGTAATTGTATGTTCTGAAGTTGTATTAGGGACAATAAAAACTTCAGGCCATTTGCTATGAGCATCAACCACCAGCAAAAGCATTTTACCCATCACAGGACCAAAATAATCTATATGAATTCTTTGCCATGGAGCTGTAGGCCATTCCCAATGATGAGTATCTACCTTAGGAGGATTATTTTTTAAATTGACACAAGTAGTGCAATTTCGTGCAAGATCTTCAATATCTTGGTCAATTCCTGGCCACCAAACAAAACTGCGAGCTAAGGACTTCATTTTCACTATACCAAAATGTCCATAGTGCAAATCATGTAAAATTTGTTTACGGTGAACTTCTGGGATAATTACTCTACATCCTTTTAAAATGCAACTATGTTGAAGAGTAAATTCTTCTTGTTTGCCACCAAAAAGTAAATTTTTAGGAATTGGAGAACCAGAAATTAGATGATGAAAAAGTTGACGTAATAAAGGATCAGATTTTGTAGCTACAGCAATTGATTTGGCGTTTAGAGGCAATGTAGAAATTTGGTTAATTTGAAAAAATTCAGATTCATCAATTACATTACTTGAATTTAATTGTGGGGGTAAATCTTCACTACGTAATGGAAGTCGTGAAAGAGCATCGACATTTCCATGTTCGGATGTTTTCTTATACCGAATATCATATTTAAACGCTTGTAAGTATAATGCATATCTTTGCATCCGAGCAGCTGAAAGAACAGGGATACTTTTATTTGGAGAAAATATGGACACGAGTGGTTTGCTATCTGTAAATAAAGTAAACCTATTACCATATAAATATTGAAAAAATTTCTTTACACCAAAGATAATAGCTAGAGCTTCCTTATCCACCTGGCTATACTTTTTTTCTGCATTCGTAAGCGTTCTGGACACAAAACCAATTGGTTTTTCCACGTTATCTGGCATCACATGCGAAAGAACTGCAGAGATACCATATGGAGAAGCATCTGTCGCTAATACTAAAGGCAATTTAGGGTTGAAATGAGTAAGAACTCTATCTGAAATAATTTCCTTTTTTATATCTTTAAATGCTTGTTCACAAACAGGAGACCAAATAAATTTTACATTCTTTTTGAGCAAGTGATTTAAAGGATGGGCAATTGTAGATAAATTTGGTACAAATTTAGAATAATATGTGACTAAGCCTAAAAAAGCTTTAACTTGTGACACATTAATTGGTCTAGGAGCATTCACAATAGCTTCAATTTTATCTTGCGTTTTATGAATACCTTGCTTATCAATTTTATAACCACAATATGTAATATGGTCAGCCAGAAAAATTGATTTATCTTTATTTATCCTAATATTATATTCACGTAATCTTTCTAAGACTTGTTTTAGTCTTTTTAAATGAATTTCATCCGTTTCCCCTGTAACACCAATATCATCAATGAACACAGTGACACCATCAATACCACTTAATATTTGTTCGATAGATCGTTGCCAAATTGCTGGAGAGCTAGTAAGACCCATTGGTAACTTTAAAAATTGAAATAAGCCCTTCGGAGTATTTATAGTTAATAGTTCTTGTGATTTTTCGTCTACAGGTAACTGAAGATAAGCTTGATTTAAATCAATTTTCGTAAAATGTAAACCACCACCTAAAGTAGCTAACATGTCCTCTACCCTAGGTAAAGGATATTTTTCCACCTTCAAAAATTTATTTACTGTAACTTTAAAATCTCCGCATAAACGAATTTTCCCATTTGGTTTTACCACTGGAACTATAGGAGTTGCCCACTTACTACTGGTGACAGGTTTAATAATACCCTCATCCTGTAACCTTTGAATTTCATCATTTACTGCATTACGTAGAGCATACGTGACTGTTCTAGCCTTACAAAATATGGGCGTAGAACCTTTTTCTAGATAAAGTTCTGCTTTCAAACCTTTTATTTCACCCACTTTATCCGAAAATAAATCAGAAAAATCATTTAATAATGTTTTCAATTGATCCGTAGAATTTGCAATTCCATTGACATACACAGATTTAAAGTTAGTAGGGAACAAATTAAATGCAGCTACCCAGTCTCTGCCAAATAAAAGTGGGAAATTATCTTCTTTAATTAAATACAATTTAAGATTTTTAGTAATATTTGCATAAGAAACATCTACTGTTACATACCCCACAGGTGTAAACACCTCACCCGTTGCCGTTCTCAACTGAACATCTGGTGGAAAAATTTTATTATTCGGAAAAATTCTCCGAAAACGATTTACAGGTGCCGCAGAAATTCCTGAGCCCGTGTCGACCTCCATTTCAGCTTTAGCTTTATTTTCAATTAAAACCCATACTTTTATAGGTGTAGAACTTTTATCATGACTGACAGATAAAATGTCGACAGTTTGCAATACATTTGTTTGTTTCTGAGAACTGCTTTTACATACTTTACCAAGATGGCCTCGTTTTTTACAAATTTTACATATAGTATTGATATGCTTACACTTATTAGCAAGATGCGATGGATTTCCACATCGATAGCATTGTAATTTATTTTTATTTACATCAAAATTCCCTTTATTTACATTATTTAATTTCGGTTTCTGGAAATTATTTGAAATTTTATTCGGTTGAATATTTTTAGAATATGCCAATTTATTGACATTTACATTTTTATTTTTCAATTCAGATATATCCTGCTCATTATTTTGCAAAATAATTGCTTTTTCAATAGCTTTCTCAAAAGTTAAATCATCTATTTGTGAAAGTAATTTACTTTGGATATTTTCATTTTTTAAACCTCGTAAAAATTGTTCTAACAAATTTTCATTAAGTGTTTCACCAGCAAACGCACAAAATGTGGTTAACTTCTTTAATTTTGAAACAAAATCTTGTATAGATTCGTTCTCATTTTGATAAGAGTTACGGAATTTTATTCTTGAACAAAATTTATTAGGGGCGGGGCTTAGGTGCTTTAACAGAATTTCAACTATTTCGTCGTATTTTAATGCTTCAGGATTTTTCGGAAATGTTAAATCTGACAGCAAATTATACAATTTTGGCCCCATACAGGAAATAATTGCGGGTACCTTTTTTTTTTCTTCAACATCATGTAATAGAAAACTCTGTTCCAATCTCTTTACGTATGATTGGAACGTTTCAATGGAATCATTGTATTCCTTGAAATTTGCAAACATTATGAACTTTTATTTATTTCAGAGAAGAAAAAAAAATGTCAGCACTTACCACCCTCGAAATGATGTACGCCTTCAAAATATTACTGCAGCATATACAATTGTAGATGTAAAAAACGAAACTTCGCCATTTTGCGAATCAGGTGGAATTTCTTCTTATATTAATTCCGGTAAAAACCTTGACCTGCGTCGCCATAATATAATATATTAAGTACTTAAATTAAAGTAATTGCAGCAACTTCATAATGGATAACTCGAGGTGGACGTTTGAACATATTTAATTTACAATTTAAATCACAATACGTACATCTACACAAACACGTACATCTAACAACACGGAACAGAACATTCTACACATGACAGTAAACAAAACTTAATATCCTTAGTTGCCGTAGATTGCTGTGGTGCTGCCATCTATTACTTACATTTTGAACTAGACACCACAGGTGCAAAATTCGTTCTGCTGAACAACTTGCGAATCTCAGCTGCAGCGTATAGCAACGTATCACATGAAGTGATAGATTTTTGCCGTTGACACTTGCTGCTGAAATCAAGTTCTAATTCACCAAATGAATTAATTTTCTTGCTGGCAACACTTGTCTGTTTATTTATTAAGATTTTTTTATTATTTGCATCTAGAGTTGTTTTTCTGTAATTTTCTAGATTATAATATCTCTCTTAATTTACTACAAAATTTAATGTGTGTATAAATTAACATTTTGGAGACAAACCCAAAACATTTTCTTGTATGTCATATTTTTAATGCCCTCAATTATATTGCATTTATTTAATTATAACCCGACAGACGCGATATAACAATAGGTCGCTTATTATTTAATTCATGTCTTAATTTCTAGTGTAAATGGAATCATTTGACAAAATCTGAAAGTAGCGAAGCAGTGACTGCTTTTGAAAAGTAGCTTGTAGTCGCTACCTTTTAAAACAAGTAGTTGTAGTTGTAGCTAACTACATTTTCGATAAAGTAGTTGTAGTTGTAGTTCGCTACAGTAAAAAAGTAGTTATTCCGACCCCTGAATATGCGCATATAACAGAAGAACAGGAAATCCGAACGGCGGGATAGTCCATATTTTCGAATGAAATGATTTTATAATCCTTTAATGGCTTTATTAATAACTTTATATTTTCATAAAAATAGATAAGACAAAAAAAAACAAGTTGGAAATTGTACGTCAAACGTTACAAACGAGGTGCGTTCGTACGCACGTTTTAGAATTAAATTCATGATATCCCGTGCGTAGAACGGGTTAAACAGCTAGTTAAGTATATATTTTATGACACTGTTCATACAAATATCTTAACTAGTTATATAAATATTCAGATATATATGTATCAGCTAGTTATATAAATATTCAGATATATATGTATCAGCTAGTTATATAAATATTCAGATCTTGATGATTTTTAATTCTGTGAAATGAATTATATCGTCTGCAGATTAATTTCTGTCATAAAATAAGTATCTCGGTCGCTTGACGATTAAACTTCGGAAGCTCCTATAACAAAAAAGCACCGATTTTAAAAAAAAATTCAAATTTCTTAATAAATATTTTTATTAATATCTCCTAAAGTTTTGATTCGATTTTAATAAAATTTGAAATGTCTCGACAAAATTCTGCAAAGATAATATATTTTAAATTGCAAACCGTTTGGTTGGGTAGTTTTTGCTTTGTTATATGCGGACAGACAGACAGACAGACGGACAGACAGACAGACAGACGGACGGACCAAACGACGACTATAGGTGCTACGTATTTATATAATTACGAACGCACCTAAAAAGATGACAGACTATTTTGATTGAAAAAAAGAGGAAATGGTTGGATCAAAAATGATAACGATATCAAAAGACAAATCCCCCACCCCTCCCCCTACAAATATCTTACGATATCAAGTGCCAGACCCCTTACCCCCTCTCCCCCCCCCCCCCCCCCTAAAACCAAAATATACAGAAAGAAAATCTGCAAGCATACGTTCCAAAGATTTCAATGATTATAGAAAGGGAGCATGGTTGCGGGCAAAGGGATTCAAAGGGTGATGGGTGGTTATCTTGGAAGTAGGAAGTTCTTTCTTCCTCCATAACTTATCTCCCAGATTGTCTCCGTCTAAGGCAGCCATACTTTTGCGGGCCGCAAACATATATTTACAAAGTTATTCGGGCCGCAACTCACTTAAAATAGGGTAACAAAATAAATTATAAACTAGTAATATAACATAATGAGTATATCAAAGTTAATATTAGTAGGGTTGAAAGCTTGTTACGGAAAAAATTTCACCAAAAAATTTTAACACCAGTTCCAAACAATAAACTTTGTGCTAGATTTCTATAACAAAGAGCAAATATTGTAAAAATATGCCACGAAGATTTTGTTTGGAAATAATGGTGTAAAAAAATGTTGGTGCTATTTTTTTCAGCGATACACTTTTAACCTTAAAAAACAGTATAATAATTATAAAACATAATAATATAACAATGCAGAATTTGCCAATTTCTGATGGAAAAAAAATCAGGTTATTTTCTGTAATAAGTTAGTCTTTTGTTCAACGCAAAAACTTTTATTTATTTTTTTAATTGCAGAAATGTATAGTGCAAATTTAATTAATTTGGAATAATGTTCGATTAGTGTCGAGTATTCAGAAATATATACACCCTATAGCACAACTAGGACTGGGAAAACTTCATTTAATATCTTTTAACATAACTTTCAATGAATTTTAGGAATGATTAATAAGAATTTAGAATAAATAATAGGACATATTGTGTCTTCCTGTGAAAATAAATAACAAAACACTGAAGGTTTTAAATACTTTTTATGCCCATCTCAAAAAGATTTTATAAATGTGGATTAATGATTATTTGTCTCGGGCCGCACATAAAAGGTCGCTGGGCCACATGCTGCCCGCAGGCCATAAGGCTGAGTATGGCTGGTCTAAGGTAACTTATTTTCCTTCCTACTTCTATGGTGGTTATACACTGCATTGCCCGGTCCTCTGGCATGAAAAGCGGGACATGGAAAAAAAAAGCGGGACAGTGGCTTCTAAATCGGGAAATAAAAATACAGTAAATCTTATGAAAACGGAACCTGTCTATAACAATATCCTGCCTTAAATGTAAGAAATTCATGGTCCCTATACGGAAGGATTTCCATACAAGTATACCTCTTAAGACGAAAAGCTCTCTAATACGAAATCTTTCTTTGAGTACTTGAGATTCCGTGTTAGTAGATTTTACTGCCTAAATAAACACAATAAAATACACAGTAAAAATCTGTGAAAGCGGAGTCTCTTAGGGACATGAAACAAGATTCCGTTTTGGAGAGGTTTCCGATTGCGGAGTTAAAATTGTATGGTACTCCTTCCGTAGGGACTAAAAAAGTCTTACGTTTAAGACAGGATTAAATTATAAACAAGTTCCGTTTTCACAGATTTTTCTAAACAAAGTGCAGTAAAACCTGTAAAAACAGAATAGTCAGAGACCAAAGAAATATTCCGTCTCGAGGCAGTTTTCCGTCATAGCAGATAGATTTGTACTGTATTATTTTCGGCGGAATAATAAACATTTTCCGTTATAGACAGATTCTTCTTTTACAGGTTTATTTATATTAAGTTCCATTTGATCCAGGCTAATAAACAGCATGGTACAAAAAGTATTTTAAAAGAACTTGTGCATCATGAAAAATGAGGGCTTTTGACGTCCCGCGGGATGTGGTTGCGAACTGGTCTTGGAATCCCTATAAATCGGGACACCGCGGCAACACATATGCACTGCCATGGAACTGTTCCGAGGGTAGTGGGTTATGTGGCCGTCTTAGCTCTTGAATTTTGAAAAAATATCAAAAAAAGATTTTACAGTTCAGGGAATTTTTAAAGTAAATTACTTTTACTTTACATCCTAGTTATGAATTAATGAAAAATTCACTTACCAAAGCAGTTACCTGAATTTCTGAAAATAGGTTAGAAGATTTCTATAAACACTAAATACATTTTAGAAAGATTTCGTCTATTAAAATCAATAGACTAAATCAGAATCTATAAGGGTTCTGCGGAATATTTACGACTCAAGTTTTTGTTAATAGTACTTTAACGTTACCGTCGCCACTTAAAGGGTTAAATTAAGGAAACAAATAATTTAGCGATAAGTTTGAGTGGATCAGATAGGTGGAATGGCTAATTTCTGTATTATGATTTAAAGTTGAAGGGCGCCGAAAATTTTCGATTGCCTACCTACGGACTCGAACAACAAACCTCCAACCCTGCCTAGAGGTTCGTTTATATGCTTTTGCCAAGAAAGTCGTAAATCATTCAACTGGCCTTTCTTTTCCAAAGGTTCTGTGGTCATCAACAAAAGAAATTGGAGTCTCAACAAAAGAAAGAGGCGGTAATAAACCTGTCGGAGATGTCCCCTGACTTTTAGACAAGCTAGGAAGGCTGAACACTTGAAACAGACCACTTTTACCACATGAAAGCGAGCTCCTTACCGGAAAAAGGGCACCTTTTAGCAAAACGTAGTAGGTTTTAACCCTAAGGGTTGAAAAAGGCCCCACAGGTTCTTTTCCCCATCCCTCCCTCCCCCCCCCCCCCCCAAAAAAAAAAATAATATATATATATATATATATATCAATGATTAACACTAGATGACTAGACGTACTCTGCACAGTGTAAAACAAACGCTCCTAAAAATTACGAATTCTGTAAGATTTTGCATTTTTATGCGGGAAAATACTTTCGAAAAGGGTTATAATGTACTTCTCAACATTTTATTATCAATTTACCTAGAAAACAAATATTCTTATTCTAATAATTATCCTCCTATTCGTCAATCAGCTATCGCCTGTCAAACAAACACATAGTCTTCTAGGTTTAAAAGCATCTTTAAAAATTAAAGCTCTGTCCAAAGCCGTTGTCTAGATCAACGGTGATTGGTAATATAGTAATATAGCACTTGTTTTGCATCATAATCCACAGAGTAGAATGCTTTCATACAAGTACGGTCTTGCATCATGTATGTAAACATCCAATTCTAAGTAGACAGGCAATCTTGGAGAAAGTTTCTATCGTGTCTGTGTTGCCTTATTTTGAGGGCGGATACTTCTTTTCTCTCTGTTTACCTCCCCTTTCCCTCGTGTATCTGAGAGATAAGCATGGATCAGGGCCGAAATCTAAGGGGATGCAGAGGGGGCATGTGCCCCAGACGCCAGAACGGAAAGCGGGGGTGGCGCCATAGATGAAGATTTAGTTTGTCGTTTTATACATATATATATATATATATATATATATATATAGGAAATTTGAGTAAACACGTTTTGCAGCTGGAAAATCCAAAAGAAAAACTGAGCCAAATGCGCTAAAATGGACAAAAAGATAAAAAGATTGGTGAGGTCGGGCGACTGCCCGAGACACTAAACACTAAGAGGCGTAAAATTCAGAAAATAAAATACTTAGTAAAAACTTAACATTATTTTTTTGTGTTTTGTTATGTTTTAGTTATAAGTCACTGCTATAATTTTGAAAATTAGCGTTAGGTTCAGGAAAGCATCTAGTCTAGACATACCAGTCTGTTAATAGGAAGAGCAATATAAGAGCAGATAGTTGCATGAGACTGGCTGTAGATAGCATACAAAGATAGTTTACTGTATTGGAATTCATAGTTATACCTACAAAAAATCCTGGTTCACTAGTTCACTATGACTGGTTCACGATCGTATCACAATATGACTTTAAATGCCTGCTCAAGTGCGTAATGTAATATTACACCTACAGTAAAATATGTGAAAATGAGATCTATCTGTAACGGAATCCTATCATAAATGAAAAAATTACATGGTCCCAACAGAAAGAATATCAACAATTATACATGCTAAGCTGAAAATCTGTGTAAAGTGAATTTTTTTCCCGTTCCTTTCGATTCCGATTTCACAGGTTTTATTAAATAAATATTTGACAAAGTTGATTACATAGTTCCATATTACGTATTTTAAGATTACATATTTTTAATTTTAAAATAAGTCGGCTACTAGAAACTTACTAAAATTCTCTTTGTAAATTTACTTTACAGAGGAGGGGGGGGAGTCAACAAAATCCCTGTTTGCTCCCCGTGAAGAAAAAAAAAAGGCAGATTCGGCCCTGTCATACATCTATGGAGATAAGAGACACTATAGTACTGCTGATTGCTCCTGACCCCCTCTCTACGTGCTCTCATAAATTCGAAAGGGGTAAGGGGTAGGTTCCAGTCTTGTTTTGCAGACAACGTGGGTCCAGAATTTCCCGGGAATTTTGCGATAAGAATCACTTTCAATCAAGGTTTACCAAAACATGTTCGGATCATGAACGTAGAAAGTAAGTAGTCCATGGGTTGGCTTCTTGACTGGTAACTCTACAAAGCATAATTTAGTGTTTTTCGAAGATATTAAAACATCTTTCAAAAGGTCTAAAACAGTGAAATAACCGATGTTAAAACATAAATGCTTTTTAAAGAAACACACTTTATTTGTTAGAACAGAATTAGAGGTAAGTAAAGTTATTACTTTATTTTTGTTTAACAAACGGAGCTTCTTCAGAGGTATGATTTTTAGGGAGGGCAGGATAGAGTGATTGCGCAGGACCCCGTGGCAGAGGAAGACTTATTAGAACATCTCTTATGCAATCCGAATAACGTTGCCTTTGTGTAAAATAATATTATTTTTGCTCTAGATTTGTTTATAAATGTTTATTCGGTCAGAAAAAAAGTGAGTGTTAACTTTATTTTCAGAGCAAAAGTTCACTGTTAAAAACCTGCAGTAAATTGTCTAGTCAATCGACCGTTTTAAAAGATAACGGTTGACCAAATTAGTAAGCGTACCAAACCACATTATTGACCATATTATGGTCAGAATAAAGTTAAATTACGGGTATGTAACCGTTTTCTATGAAAACGGTCGTATGACTGGACAGTTTACTGCAAATTTTTAATAGTGTTGATATAACTGTTGGGGAATGTATAGATTTGATGATCCTGAAAGTAAACGTGAATGCAAAAAATAAATATTTAAAATATTGGAAAGGGTACAAGATTTTGAGATATTAAAAATAATTTTACACATTATGTGAAAGAAGCTCCCTGGTATTTTTCATACATTTTATTATCTAGGGTAGATGTGCCAGTAACGGACATCCGTCAAAGTTTTTGGTTTATGAAAAAAATAACGATAAAAATTTAGCTTTTATTATTATTATTATTATTATTATTATTATTATTATTATTATTATTTTGCATAACTTCCCCTTGCATGTTTTATAATCTAGGTCTAGGTTATTGTTGACACTCTTAATCAAACCAAGCAAACAATAATGTTTCCCAGTTCCACAGTTTTTTAGTGAAAATCTTAATGAAAATGCTAAGAGCGTGGCTTCACATAATTAATTTATATATATATATATTTTTTTTTTCTTAAAAATATTGCATGTTTTCGTTTTGATAGTAATAGTTTTTGAATTTTGTATACTAATGGAGATTTACAAAATTCATTTATTTTTAAAGTTTTACTACCAGTGTCCAGTAGTGGAATGCTTAATTAATCTAATTCCACTAATGGAACATCACCAAAAGTGCGATTTCAGTCATTTTCATAGTGCATAAAATCTTTTGATTAAAATGAAATGTTAAGTAATCAAATTTAATTTTTCATTTGCACTTTTCAGAATGTAATAAGAACAAAAAATGTATAAAAAGTTGCTTTAATTAATTTCATGTAATTAATAAAAAATTTAATATTGTAATCAAATTAATTAAAAAACAAACACGTGCCTTGCATATTTTATAATCTGACAATCAACCAAACCAATCAGGAAGTAGAGAATAATGTTTAAGGACATAGGGAAAGGTGGGGCTCAAGCCCTCTCTATTTAAATAAAGACATTTTTTTTAATCATACGAGTTGTTAAACGTTTATTAATTTTTGTCTTAAATGTTTGATTATTCATCTGTGACAAAACAACTCTGTACATAAAAAAAAAAAAAAAAACTATAATTAAATTTATAGTAGTAATGAAACTAGTATATCGGCAGACCAGGGGTCTCAAATGTCAGTTCTGAAGTTTTATTTTGAAATCATTTCATTTAGTATTTAAAACATTCAACCTACAGTTTTTCATACTTATTTGTAATATTAATTTACTAATTACTACAAGTAATATATCAAGTAGTTTCACTTTTAAGCATAGTGAGAAATACAATTCAAAACAATTTTTCTTCAGGTTTATTATTATTATTATTATTATTATTATTATTATTATTAACCCCTCTAAATCCCCCACCTCCATTGTGCCATTAATTTGATAAATTAATTCTTTGAAATTTAGTATTTTAAGTCTTTTATCTAAAATAATTAAAAATATTGATCTTGTGATAGTAACAATAGTTAATTTAAGCAATGAATTATTCTCATAAATATTTTATTAATTATTGATAACCTAATTATTAAATTTATTTGAAAATGACTATTTTGTGGCATTAGTATGCTTTCACTAAATTCTGGTTCTAACTACAATCATAAAAACAATTATATAGTAATTTTTGTAGGGTGTCCGTTACTGGAACAGAGAGTGTCCATTACTGCTTTTTTTTTTTTTTTTTTTTTTTTTTTTTTTTTTTTTTTTCAAATAAATTTAGTTCAAAATTGTCCGTCAAGCGTGACAAATGTACTGTTCGTATGTAATGTTCGTACTGTTATTATTTCAGTGAAATGAATTACATATAGTCTGTTATTATGATACGATTAATTTCCATAATAAAATAAGTACATTTTAAGTTAGCAACATTTTATCTTTTGCTAACATTTACTGAAAATTCAGATGGGAAACTTAAGCCTAGCTTTGAAAATTTCAGAACTATATTTTGACTCTTTTCCATTTAATATCTATTTCTCCGGACACATCTATCCAAAAAAACTGTGGGTAGATTATGGGATTGCTACAATTAAACAATTTTTGTATACAAATTCTGTTTTTAAATTCAGTAATATACGGAAATAATATGACTCCATTTTAAATAGGACGTAATCACCTTGGCAACCTAGAATCATTAACCCCTTAATCGTCGCGCCCGATTAGCGTAGGCTATTTTTCTTATTATTATTATTCAGATTGCTTGATTGCCAACAATTTGTTTTAAGTAGAAATCTTCGGATTATTTAATGGCAGATAAATTAACGCGTGCATAAAGCCAATTACACTATTTTAAAAAACTGGTGGGAATCAGACAATCTGAATTTTAAAAAGTAGCCTATACTGCCCTTGAATGTATCGGGCGCCACGATTAAGGGGTTAATATATTTTTAAGTTTTTATTAGATTTTCATAAAATTTGAAATGATTCGACAAAATTCTTCAACGATTATATATATTATATATTAAATTTCAAACCATTCGATTGGGAAGTTGTTTCGCTGTTATATACGGACAGATTGGCGGACCAGGCGACGACTATAGGTGCTACGTATTTATATAATTACGAACACACCTAAAAACGAAGAAGAAAATAATAAAAAAAAATAGCTCACAAAAGCATTGGGATACTTTTGAACTTCATGACAATAACTTATGAAAAACATACATTTATTTCAATTTTTTCTCTTAAACCACGACAATTATTTAAAAATTGTTTAATGATCTTCATTGTCCAGGGCACTATCTGGTTTTTATACTCCTGCAAACTGGTTGATTATGGTTGGTTAGTTTGGGGCGCTGTGTACAAGTAACGTTATTTAAAATTGATTTTCTTAAATGTTTATATTAAGTAGAATTACTTAATTTTTAATTGCTTTTCATCTTATTTATATGTAATGTTATTTTAATTTATTATGCATTTACTTAAATAGAATTACTTAATAAATTTAATATTCTGTTTACTTAATAAATTTTTTACTGCTTTTCATCTTATTTCTTAAAAGAAGTAATGTTATTTTAATATATTATACATTTACTTAAATAGAATTACTTCTTTTTAATTGTCTTTCAATTAATTAAAACAAGTAACGTTATTTAAAATTGATTTTCTTAAATGTTTATATTAAGTAGAATTACTTAATTTTTAATCTATTATACATTTACTTAAATAGGATTACTTATTTTAATTGTCTTTCAATTTATTATAACAAGTAATGTTTATATGTTATTTTAATTTATTAATTGTCTTTCAATTTATTAAAACAAGTAACGTTATTTTAAATCGAATTGCTTATTTTGATTTTTAATTTATTATGCATTTACTTAAATAGAATTACTTAATAAATTTAATATTTTGTTTACTTAATAAATTTTTAATTGCTTTTAATCTTATTTCTTAAAAAAAAGTAATGTTATTTTAATGTATTATACATTTACTTAAATAGAATTACTTATTTTTTATTAAAACAAGTAACGTTATTTTAAATCGAATTGTTTATTTTTATTTTTAATTTTTTATGCATTTACTTAAATAGAATTACTTATTTTGCTTCTCACCTTATTTTTATGTAATGTTATTTTAATATAAACTTTACATGTTATTCGATTTCTTAATAATAAATAGGAATAATAACTGCTTTCATTTAAATATACAAACGAGAGTCGATTTAATTTTTCTAAAGCCTTCATTTTGAAAATAATAATGTTCTATTATTATAAACTTTATTCGAAAAAATAGTGTGAAGGGCTTTCATTAAATCTACTCTCTTTCTTAATTAATTTTTGTATGATAGTAAAAGGTTTTTTTTTTTTTTCTTCACAGATAGATGATTTCATTTTAGCGGAAATGACCGACGATAATCCCGTGTGGGATTCTTCAGCGGGTACATCTGACGTGAGTGATACACAGGACACCCACGGTACTTCTTCCTTGCAAGTTTTAACGGAAGCCTCGAATTCATCTGATAATAAGGTTAGAATTTTGATTTTAAGTTTTGGAGGGGGAAAATGATTAGTTATTTACGCGTTTAAACAAATTGTATTTAATATGTAGGTAATTCACGCGCTTAAACAAATTGTATTTTTAAAGTGTAAATCCTAATTCAAAAAAGTTTTAATGTAAATTTTTATGTTAGTTAGTTAAAAATTAGATTCTTAAAACCTCCTTTTTTTTTAATTTTTAGGCCCAATTTTTATGTGAAACGTGTGGCAAGCAATTTACAGAAGTTCGAAGTTTAAATCGACATAATTCAAACATTCATCAAGAAAAAAAATTCGTTTGTGAAATTTGTGAAAAACAATTTTCGCGAAAAGATGTATTATACAGACATGTAAAAACTGTACATAAAAATCACGAATTTAAATGCCCAATTTGTGATAAAAAAATTTCGCAAAAAGATATATTACATAGACACAGAAAATTACATAAAAAAAAACTGATTTTACATGTGACATATGATCGAAAACATTTTTAATACAGGAAAATTTGGATACTCATATCCTAACTAAACATGTTAGTTTAAAACATGTAGATAAGAAAAGAAAGAAAAATTCTTCACCTAATTCTCATCCCAAAAAATCAAAAACAGAAAATGCCTTGGGAGTTTTTTCTTCAGTTTTTTTTAAATCCCGTCGAAGATGAGATTTTTGACTTAGATGTATTTATTGAACGGCGGGGTTTAGAAATTCGAAACATTCTTGAAGAAAAGTTAAATGAATTCTCTGGGATTAAATGGCAAATTATTGCCAAAATATTGTTTGAAAGAAAAACCCCTGAGGATGAAATTCAACAATCAAGCGCCTATTTCTTAACTCCAAATTTCATCGAACTTAATGATGATTTTATGAATGCAAATATCTACGAAGCATTTGAAAAAATTAAAAATAAAATAGAAAATTACATTAATATGGGATCCGGATGGATATTTAAAGCAATCCAACAGATTGAAATAAAAGTAGCGGATTAACATCCTTTGGCACCTAGCAACTTTATTCAAACACCGGACTTTATTGAGAAAAAGTTAGCTGTTTTAAACATTCGAAATTTCACAGATAACAAATGTTTCATTTGGTGTGTTATTGCACATAGACTAAAATTAAACTGGAAAAATCATGCTGAAAGAGTCAGCAAATATATACCATTTGAAGACACTGTTAAGCTAGGGGGTATAGCGTGTCCGGTTCCCGTAAAAAGCATACCATACATTGAAAAAATTAACGGAATCCGAGTAAATGTTTTCGGTGTGGAAAAAGAAGAAATTTACCATCTTTACATCTCACCAAAAGTAGATATTGATGTAATTAATTTGCTTATTTTAGAAAATGAGGAGGAATTCCACTATTGTTTAATAAGGAATTTTTCTCGATTGTTAGGGGACTTAACAAACCATAAATGTGTGCATCATTACTGTTATCGTTGCATGCATAGATTTCAACATGATAGATCCCTTCAAAAATATTTAGAATTTTGCAATAAACATGAAGCGCAATGAATAGATCTCCCGAAAGAAGGGGAAAACATTCAACATTTAGCGGCATACACCTTCAGCATCCTATACCCTACACTATTTACGCAGATTTCGAATCGATAATAAAACCGATACACAGTGCAGCACCCTCTTCTTTTACATCTTTCAGTGAAAAGAAAAGTAAGCATATACCGTGTGGTTATGCATTTATAATCATTGGTCCCGAGGGAATACCAATAAACCCTATTACATTATACAGAGGAGAAAATGTAGTAAAGCATTTTTTTTAAATTCAATCATTAAAGAGAAAGAAGTTCGCTAGCGAAAAAACTGATATGTGTTAAACCTATGATTCTTACTCCTGCACAGGAAGAGGAATTTAAAAATGCCAAAATTTGTCACATCTGCAAAAATAGTCTATACCAAAAGCGTGTAAAAGATAATGACCATGTTTCAGGGGCTTACAGGGGCGCAGCGCATGTTTCATGTAATTTAAATTACAAACAGAGTAGATCGATTCCTGTAATTTTTCATAATTTGCGTAATTACGACGCTCATCATATTATGACAGAAATTGGAAGCATTAAAGATCATAAATTGGAGGTAATACCTTCTACTCTGGAAAAATATATCGGCTTCCGATTACAAAAACATGGCTGCCCTATAAGCCTCACATTTATTGATAGTCTTCAACATTTACCCACTTCACTTGAAAAATTTAGAAACTTCCCAATTTAAAATTCTTCAACATGGGTTTCCCTCGGTACCCGATTTATCCTTACTCATACGTAAAGGAGTTTATCCATATGATTATGTCACTTCTTTCGATAAATTTGATGAAAAAGAACTCCCGCCTGCTTCAGCATTTTTTAACAAGCTTACGGAAGGAGCAATAAGTGAACAGGATTACGAACATGCTACAAAAATTTGGAACATTTTCAAATTAGAAAATTTTGGACAGTACCATGACTTCTATTTAAAAACGGATGTACTGATTTTAGCAGACGTGTTTGAAAATTACCGAAAACTGTTTACTGTATTATTCAATTGACAGTGCCCATTTATACACTTCACCAAGTTTATCATGGCATGCTTGTGTCAAAAAATCAAACACCCCTCTTCATTTACTAACTGATATAGATATGTTGCTAATGTTTGAGAATGGTATTCGAGGGGGAGTTAGTATGATTAGCCACCGATACGCAAAGGCGAATGTTCCGGGCACAGCGGTCTATCAGGAAAACGAAGCACCTAGTTACATAATGTACTGGGATGCTAATAACCTGTATGGATACGCTATGTCTGAGTATCTTCCGTACGGTGAGTTTCAATGGGGTGATCCATTAAAATTTTCCGAGAGTGTGATTTTACAAATCCCGGATAATTCAATAACTGGTTATGTGTTTGAAGTGGATTTAGATTATCCTCCTAATTTACATCCACTTCATAATGACTACCCATTAGACCCGGAAAAACTGACCGTAGCGGAAGATATTCTTTCACCTTTTGCGAAATCATTGCAAAAAAATTTGTAAAAACAGAAAAACTAATTCCAAATTTAAAAAATTAAATTAAATATACAGTGCACTATCGCACATTAAAATTTTATTTATCACATGGCTTAAAATTAAAAAAGATTCATAGAGTTATTCAATTCAAGCAATATCCCTGGTTAAAAAATTATATAAGCTTTAACACAGAGAAAAGAAAGCAAGCCAAGTCATCTTTCGAGAAGGACTTTTTTAGTTGCTGTGGAAAGACGAAAATTATCTTTATTGATAAACCGACCAATTTATTTAGGGTTTTGCATTCTAGAACTGTCAAAATTACTTATGTATCAATTTCATTATGAATACATAAAACCGAAATATGATAAAAGGGCCAGGCTAATATTTACAGATACTGATTCATTATGTTACCATATACAGTGTACAAACATAGTGAATGAAATGAAGCAAAACTGTGATTTATTTGACTTTTCAGAATATCCTAAAGATCATGAGTTGTTTTCTGAAAAAAAAAAAAAAAAGGTCCTTGGCAAATTCAAGGATGAATTAAATGGAGATCTAGCCCTTGAATTTGTCGGTTTAAAGGCCAAAATGTACTCCTTAAAATCAACTAAGGAAGAAAAAAAAGAGCAAAAGGTGTGTCTACCCATATTGTTAGACGAAAACTAACGCATGAGCACTATTTAAACTGTCTTCAAAATTTATCAACTTCCGCAGCAATGCAAACACGAATTGGCCAGGAAAAACATAAACTTTATACAATTACACAGAACAAAATAAGTTTGAGCCCGTATGATGACAAAAGGTTCATCCTCGATGACGGAATATCCAGTTATGCATATGGGCACTGTCAAATTCCATTGGAGGGAACATAAAATGAATGCTTTATATAAATAAGAAAAATTAATATTTTATGGACGATGACATCTTTCTTCGCATAAAATTATTATGTAAATAACAAAAATTAATATTTTATGGACGATGACATCTTTCTTCGCATAAAATTATTATGTAAATAACAAAAATTAATATTTTATGGACGATGACATCTTTCTTCGCATAAAATTATTATGTAAATAACAAAAATTAATATTTTATGGACGATGACATCTTTCTTCGCATAAAATTATTATGTAAATAACAAAAATTAATATTTTATGGACGATGACATCTTTCTTCGCATAAAATTATTATGTTGTATAAAAAGAAGAAAAATAATGTGTTGTATATAAAGAAGAAAAATAATGTGTTGTATATAAAGAAGAAAAATTAATATGTTGTATATAAAAAAGAAAGAAAAATGTATATAAAAAAAGAGTGTGTGTGAATGTTTAATGAATGAATGCGAGTGTGTGGGGTGTTCTGGTTAACCTCCACGAATGGTGCACGCTGGGAAATGAGGGCTTTGCTTTTAAACACTTTTTCTTTTAACAAAGACGAAGTGTTTTCAAGCAAAGTGCTTAGCTAAGACCAGATTTCGGCCAAACTAAAAAAATGTCTTATTGAATTTTATTCAAAAGAAAAAAATTTTCAAAATTTATTGTGTGAATGTGTTTAAAAAAAATCTTGTAAGAACTTTAAAAATGTTGAAATAAATTGCATTTCAGATTCCATTGTAAGCAGTTTGGTGAGATATTTCAAAATTATTTATTTTATACTATGCTATAATTAAATTGCATTTCAGATTCCATTGTAAGCAGTTTGGTGAGATATTTTAAAATTATTTATTAAGTGCTATGCTATAACTAAATATTTCTATTGTAAGCAGTTTGGTGAGATATTTTAAAATTATTTATTTAATGGTATAACTTAAATTCTTTTACAGATTCCATTGTAAGCAGTTTGGTGAGACATTTTTAAATTATTTATTTTATACTATGCTATAACAAAATTCCTTTACAGATTCCATTGCGAACAGTTTGCTAAGATATTTAATTTAATGCAAGCTATAACTTTTACAGAAGCAGTCATTTTTAAATTCCATAACTATTTAACCTTACGATAGAGGGCGACATCACCTTGAACTTTCTCTCTCCTAAAATTAAAAAAAATGGGGGCCGGGGGGCACGGGTATGGGGATAGTGGTCGTACTCTACGATCACCGACACCTCGTACTATAAGACAATTTTAAAAATTTTAAATTAAGCCCCCCTTAAAAAAAATACCCCCTACTATAACATGCTGTCCCCCTCCTAAAACCCCCTCTCCTATAGCACACCCTTTCGCCCCACCCTCAATTTTAAGTTTGAATTTTACCATTGTACTCTAAGAGAACAATTTAGCACCGCAGCACCGCTGCCTGGGGTGAAACCCCCTTTTTCCTACTACTAACATGTCTATAAATTTTTAAATTAAACATATTGCAATGCTTGAAAATAAAGTAGAAATATACCTTTACGTATTTTATTTTAAAGTTATTCCATTCATGACTTGTCTTGTTCCATTCATGCCAGACAGTGTCATGAATGGCACATATTGGAAAATTTTGTATTTTTGCTTCTCGTACCAATTAAACGTGTTTGGAACAGTTTTCATATGTAAAATCTAAAAACTAAGGCTTTTATGTTTATTTTTAATAATTCCCATTAAAAATATGCAGCCAGTTAAAAAAAAGAATCTGAGTTTAAAAATCCTCATTCATGCCATCTTTCCCCTACCTATTATAATTCACAATCAAATCCCATGAAAATGTTCAAAAAATTCTTTTTATTTATTTATTTGATTTTTTATATTATTTTTATTGATTTATTTATTGCACTCGGTAAAGCAAAATAAAACTTTTTTTATTATTATTTGATTTTTTTAAACCATTTACTTTATTGTCATGAACATGTCTTTATAAATCCTATCCTAATCCTAATCGTATCCTAATCCGAACCCTAATAATATTATAAATGTGATTGTGTGTGTGAATGTTTGGCTGAACGTCAAAACGGAGGATTTGATGGCCCTGTATCTTTGCATATAGATGGATTGCAACCAGGCAATGAACATAAGCCAGATTTTATTTATTTTATTCAAATATTTTTCTTAATAATTCAAATTTTGATTATTTTCATAGAGAATCAATAAACATTTTTCCATAAAATGTAACCATTTTACTTTATCGTTGCTAGAGCTTTGATCGTTGCCAATAAATAAAAACGCGGAAAAATAACTTTTCCTCACCAATTAATTTTCAATTGAAATATTTTCACGTGAAAAATTAAAATTCAAAAGAATTCAAAAGAAGATGAATTTCCGTGATATTTGAAACAAAAATATGGAGTATTTGTTGTTATACATGAAATATGAATATCGGTTACGTTGACAAGATATTTTCTGATGCGTTATAATTAGAAAGGAAAAATGAACAATTATTATATTATTAAGAAAAGATTTCATTTGGACCATTTAACTATGAAAAGGATCGTCCTTGGCTTGAACAAATATGATGTCATAAATAAAACATGTATTTTCAAATATTCGTAATAATAAAAGGACCATGAATATCAGTGTGTAATAAAAGTAGATAGATAATGGACGTCATATTTTAGGTGAAAAACTGAAATATTTTTTTTATCGATACTGATTAATAATAAGCTTGAATATCAGTTACATACAAATGTGAGTTTTCTGCCAAAAATTCACGTCATAATTGCCAGGAAAAGGAAATTAACAAGATTTATATCATTGAAAAGAGATTACTCTGGGATCAAAGTGACGTCATATTTGAAATAAAACGGGAATTTTCAAATATGTTTTAAATGGAGCGTGAATCAATTTCATACATTAATAATACAAGGATCAGTAAGATTATTAGGAAAAGAAAAATGAACACGAGTCTATTATATTATAATCTGACTGTCTGTTTGTATTTCGCAACTACTCCTCTTAGATTATCGATTGCAACGCGATTTACTTAACACCTATTATCATTGATCCGAGGATCTCATATAAACTCTTAGAATTTAAAATTTTGAATTAGATGCCGAGATATTATTATTATTATTATTATTATTTTGTAAATTTTAACGAAATTTCTCTAAAAACGGCAATTAAATTACTCCATTTTTGTGGATAAAAAAGGGAGAAATAAAACTGATTAATATATTTTTTTACGCCATTTTCTCATTAAAACTGAAAAAATAATTTATTTTCAGTTTGAATAGTTGGTGAAAAAAAAAATCTTGATAACAGTAAAATTTCCGAAAAATAAATATATTTTCCATGTATTCAAACTTTATGAATCAATTTATTCTGCAGAACAAAAATCGTCTGTCAACATATTGCCATTTAGAAAACAAGATTTGTTTCAGCAATAGATTAAACCAAGGAGGCAAATTTAAGCTCCTTGCATTTAGGTGTAGAATTATTGCTCCCTATTTACAAGAATTGAATTTAAAGGAAAAGCATGTACTATTTCCAATGAATTATTTTTTAATGATGGCTGTTAAAGCGTTTCCCAAGTCGATAAAAGTAAAATTGTTTATCAAGTAAAATTGACCTTTGTTTTTACATAATTCGTCGATTTACATGATTTTATTTGGCCGTCCTTTTTCCTCTGGTTGCAGTTTCATTTTCGCGATTATTTGGCATAAAGTTTCATTTGTTTTTTAATTGAGCTATGTCAAGGCCCCTATAACAAAGAAACACCGTATATTCTCCTATGAAATGTCATAAAGAGTTAGTAAATTATTTTATTATTTACGTTTTTAATTATCGGGGGTGAAATATTTTGCTTCATTAATGCATTTATTCTTCTTTTAATGTTACATAAACGAAGTCACGGGTAACAGCTAGTTGTAAATAAAATACTTTGTTATGCTGTAAGTGAAAATAAAGTTGAAATATACCTTAAAGTATTTTATTTTTAATTTCTCCCATTCATGACTTGAATTATCAGATGCATGACACTGTTTGGCATGAATGGAACATATTTTGGGAAACTTTATATTTCTACTTCTCGCACTTCTTAAACTTCTTTGGAAACTATTTTCATGCATAGTATCTAAAAAAACTAAGGCTTTTATGTTTATTTTTAAACAATGGCCATTAAAAATACGCAGTCATTAAAAAAACTGATTTATGCCACTTGTAATCCTATTAGAATAGAAAGTGAAATCATACTAAAATGTTCAAGAAAATTATTTTTATTTATTTACTTGATTTTTTACATATTTTTAATCATTTATTTATTGCACACGGTAACATTGAGCACTTATAAAGCTAAAAAAAAAACATTTTTTCATTTGATTTTTTAAAACCTTTTAGTTTGTTCTTATGAACATTTCTTTATCAATTATAAATAAAATATATTGTTTTGTTGCAAGTGAAAATAAAGTTGAAATATACCTTTAAGATACTTAATTTTAAAGTTGATACATTCATGATGTCTTCTGCCCCATATATGACACTGTTTGGCATGAATGAGACATATTGAGAAACTTTGTATTGTTACTTCTCACACTTATTAAACTTGTTTGAAACTGTTTTCATGTATAGTACATAAAAATTAAGGCTTTATGTTTATTGATAAACAATTCCCACTAAAAATAATAATTAAGTAGAGGTATATACCTTTAAGTATTTTATTTTAAAATTATTCCATTCACTACTTATATATTCTCCCATTCATGACACTGTCTGGCAAGAATGGGACATATTGAGAAACTCTGTATTTTTACTTCTCACACTTATTAAACTTATTTGGAACTGATGTCATATGTAAAATCTAAAAACTAAGGCTTTTATGTTTATTTTTAAATAATCCCCATTAAAAATATGCAGTCAGTTAAAAAAAAAAATTATGAATGCAAAATTCCTCATTCATGCCATTTCTCCCCTATTTAAAACATAAAAAAATTTATTCCCTTGTAAAATAAAAAAATAAATGCTGAATTCAAAATACCTCATTCATGCCACCTCTCTTGTACCAGTAGAAGGAAAATAACAGTACTGTTGCGGGTTGCGGGTTGCGAGATGCGGAAGGAAATTCTTCTCTTACAAGGAGATGACCAAGCTTGGTAATCACAGATTTTTATTATTTTTATATATGTTGTAGGGTAGAAACCCCTTAGTCTCAGGTTCAACGGATTTTATACAACGCTCCTTAGTTCTCGAGAAATAGGGGGTCTAATATTTTAACACAACTTAAATACTTACTTTGTAACGAAATTACTGCGTTGGTCGTAGCTCAGTTGTTATGGCGTCTGCTCGTTGATCCGTGGGCCCGACACCGGGACGAGCTACGTTTGTTTTTCCCATTATGTTTTATAAATATACTTGTAATTATAATTTAATAATCCTAATTAAAAATTATAATACTGTGCATTAATTATAATGTTAACCTATTTATTTTTTATTTGTTACTAAATCGTTGTATAAAACATCATTAAACGGTTAATTATTTTTAATCACTTTTAAAATGCATTTCATATATGCTTTATCGAAGCAATGATATTGAACAATTGTGTCAATTTGTGATTTTAAAGAAACATCATTTATATATTGCCTTAACAAGGGAATTCAATGCGATGATAATACTACTCTGTTTTTAAAGTAAGAAGCATAATTGTATTAAAATTTAGCATAAGAATTAAATTACAACATATTTTTTTTCATATTAAAGATTTTTAAATTTGTAATATGTATGATCGCGCTTTGAACACGACTTTGAACTTACAAGTATAGTTATAAAACAAAAAATGAGAAAAACAAACGCAGCTCGTCCCGGGCCTGTGAATCAACGAGCAGACGCCATAACAACTGTGCTACGACCAACGCAGAAATTTCGTTACAAAGTTAAGTATTTTAATTGTGTTAAAATATTAGATCCCCTATTTAACGAGAACTAAGGAGCATTGTATAAAATCCGTTGAACCTGAGACTAAGGGGTTTCTACCCTACAACATATATAAAAATAATCAAAATCTGTGATTACCATTACCAAGCTTGGTCCTCTCCTTATTAGAGTACGATGTTAAAGCAGTAAATTTAAATGTAGGATGGGTCGATCGGGTGTGTTATAGGAGAGTGGTTTTTAGGGGGAAGTATGCTATTAGGAGAGGGTATTTGGGGGGAGGGGCGCAGTTCTTTTGCATTCTAATTTACTCTAAAACTTGCTTATAAAATAGTATTATTTCAAAATTGAAATTCGTTTTTTAATTCGTTTACTTTTAAATGTTTTAAAATACGAATTATTTTATTATGAAATAGATTTCTTTAAAAAATTAATTTTGGAACCAATAAAATTTAACTAGAATACATACATGTATGTTTAAAGTCGAAAAATTCATAACTTTAGTTTTATTGAAAATATTGCCTAAGAAATTGCAAATGTCTTTATAGTTTATGAAATTAACGGCAGTCGATGCAGTTTTTTTTTTTTTTTTTTTTTTTTTTTTTTTTGGAGGGGGGGGAGGGGGGGGGGGTTCCATTTTGTAACATTTTTTATTAAATTTATTAAAAATTTTTAAAAAGTTAAATTCAAAATCGAGCATTCAATAACACTTTATTGTAAAGTTTTCTTTCTTAATCATGAACTTGTTTTAAAACCTAACAAAATAATTAATGAAGGGGCCTGCTTTATAAAACAAAGTCTTGTGAAAGGGACCTAAATCGACCCCTAATTAATATTTTGGAAGTGTATGAAATACTTTACTAAAAATTGTATTTTCGTTTCTGTTTTTCTTAGATCGATGAGGCAATCATGTAGGAGATGCAGAATGCTGACTCTGTTTGGGGCACTACTGCATGCGGATCGAAGGACTCAGAACCCTGGTTTGATTCTGAAAGCCAGCCATCTGCTGGAGGACCCAATACATTCTTATTGATTTTAGAAAACGATGATCAAATCCATTATATTTGATAAGAAAATTTTTACGTTTACTAGGAGATTTAATAAAGTATAATGGTGTTGCGCATTATTGTTATGGATGTCTTCATAGACTGAAGTATGAAGCATCTTTACAAACACATATAGAATATTGTAAACAACATAAAGCACAACGAATCTATCTTCCGAAAAAAGAGGAAAATTTGCTAACATTGACCGTAACGCAATTGCAACATCCTATTCCGTATGTTATCTATGCTGATTTTGAAGCAATTCTAAAACCCATTGACATTGTCGCTCCATCACCGATAAACTCTTACAGTGAAAAGAAGACTCAACACATCCCGTGAGGATACGCATACATCATGATCGGTCACGATGGAAAGCCCATAAAATCTTTAAAATTATACAAGGGTGAGAATGTTGTAATTTTTTTTAATTCAATAATTGCTGAAAATGAAATTCTCGCTAACAAACTCACAAGTGTAAAATCCCTGCAGTTAACCCCGAGCAATAAGATGAATTAAAAACAGACACAGTTTGCCATATTTGTAAAAACACTCTATATAAAAAAGGGCAAAAGATCATGATCATATATCTAGGACGTACAGGGGCACAACTCATGTTTCATGTAACTTGAATTATAAACAAAATCGAAGCATTCCCATCATATTTCATAATTTACGCAATTATGACGGTCACCACATAATTACGGAACTTGGAAACATAAAAGATCACAAGTTAGACGTGGTGGCTTCGACTTTGGAAAAATATATTGGTTTCCGAATTCAAAAGCATGGGTGCCCTGCACATCTCACTTTTATAGACAGCTACCAACATTTACTGACTTCGTTAGAAAAACTTGTAAAGAACCTCGACGTATCTGATTTCAAAATTCTAATTCCCTCGGAACGGGTTCCCTCTCTTTGCTAACTCGAAATGGGGTGTATCCATATGAATGCGTAACCTCGCTGAAAATATTCGAAAAAAAAGTTTCCAAAGTTTCGAGTGATTTTCTCAACAAATTAACAAACGAAGCTTAAGTAAAGAAGACTACGAACATGGCCAAAAAATCTGAGAAACCTTCAAATTAAAAGTCTTTGGTCAGTACCACGATTTGTATTTAAAGACAGATGCCTTATTACTGGCCGATGTGTTTCAAAATTATAGAAAATTGTATCTTCAATATCATACTATTGACAGTGCCTATATATATACCTCCCCCCACCTTATCATGGCAGACATGTTTAACAAAATCAAACATCTCTCTGGAGTTATTAACTGACATTGATGTGTTACTAACGTTTGAAAATGGTATTCGGCGGAGTCTTAGTGTGATAAGCCACAGGCATGCAAAGACGAATGTTCCTGGCACACCTGGCTTTCCGGAAAACAAAGCACCGAGTTACATTATGTACTGGGACGCTAATAACTTTTATGGGTATGCAATGTCTAAATATCTTTCGTACGGTGAGTTTCAATAACACGATCCAACAAAATTTTCTGAAACTAAAATTTTAAAACTCTCGGATAATTCATCAACGGGGTATATTTTTTAAGTGGATTTAGATTGTCCAAATGATTTACATGCACTTCACAACGACTAGCCCCTCGCACCTGAAAGACTCACCGTAACGGAAGATATACTTTCGCCTTTTGTAAAATCATTCATTAAAAAAAAAAAAAAAAATCCAAAACTGAAAAACTTATTCCAAATCTACAAAACAAAACAAATTATACGGTGAACTATCGCACACTAAAATTTTATCTGTAGCATGGAATGAGCATCACAAAAATACATCGAGTTATTCAATTTCAACAATCTGCCTGGTTAAAGAACTACATAACTTTTAACACAAACAAATGGTAACAGACAAAGTCCTCTTTCGAAAAAGAATTTTTAAGTTAATGAAAAACTCGGTGTATGGCAATACGCTTGAAAATCTGAGAAGGCTCCGGGAAGTGGAACTATGCAACACCCAAAAATGAGCGAAAAAACTGATTGCTTCACCAGCATTTAAAAGTTTTTTTTTTTTTTTTTTTAGGGGATCTGGTTGCAGTGGAAAGAACAAATTATCTTTACTCATGAATCATCCCATATATGTAAGATTCTGTATCCTTGAAATATCAAAACTATTAATATATCAATTTCACTATGAATACATTAAAACCAATTATCAAGAAATGGGAAAGGGCCAAGCTGATGTTTACCGACACCGATTATCTGTGCTACCACATACAATCAGCGAATATTTATATAGATATGGAGCAAAATAGGGATTTATTCGACTTTTCAGACTACCTGAAAAACCATTCCTTGTATTCTGAGAAAAACAAAAAGGTTATCGGTAAGTTCAAGGATGAATTAAATGGTGATCAATGCTCTGGAATTTGTCGGCCTTACGATTAAGATGTATTCATTAAAATCACATAAACAAGAAATAAGAGAAAAAGAGTTGTCTACAAATGTCGTAAAAAAACAGATAAAACATGATCATTTAGATTGTCACATTTAGATCACATTATTTAAATTGTCTGCAGAATTTAAAAAAAAAAAAAAACATAGCAAAGCAAACGAGAATCGGTCAAGAAAAACGTTAATTTTTTACGATCGAACAAAACAAAATCAGTTGAGTCCTTATGACGATAAAAGATATAATTTAGATAAAGGGATAATCAGTTACGCATATATGGATACTGTCAAATTCCAATGGGAAGCATAAAATTTATGTTGTACATATAAAAATTAATAATGCAAAATAATGATAACAGTTACGAAGAAGAAAAATGTATATAGTATTCAACTGAACAAAAATAAAAGGTGTGTGTGAATGTGAGTGTGTGGTGTGTGGTGGTTAACCTCCACGCGGTGCACTCTGGTCAATGAGAACTTTAATTTTAGACACTTGCTCTTAAAGTGTCTAAAATCAAAGTTCTTAGCTAAGACCACATTTCGGGAAAATTTAAAAAGAAATTCTTATGAATTTATTCAAAAGAAACTTTTTTCAAAGTTTCCACGCGTGTGTGAATATGTGTTCTACACAAATTTGTTAAAGTATCCTATTTTACCATCATAATCTAAGAGAAGAATTTATCTCCGAAGAACGCCACCTGGGCAGAACGCTTATTTTCCTACTACTTCTATCTGTTAGAGATAAATATGAAATCCTATATAAAAACGTTTAAAAAAAATTGTATTCATTATTTGGACTTTTTGTATTATTTTCATTCATTTCTTTTATTGCACTCGGTAACACTGGGCACTTAAAAAGTAAAATATAACTTTTTTTTAAACCTTTTTTCCGTTTGTTTGTTTGTTCACATGAACATGTCGTTATAAATTATAAATACAATATTTTGTTATTCTGTAAGTGAAAATAAAGTTGAAATATACCTTTTAAGTATTTTATTTTTAATTTGTTCCATTCATGACTTTTCTAGTTCCATTCTTGAGAATGCCTGGCATGAATGGGGTATATTGGGAAACTTCATATTTTTACCTCTCACACTTGTTAAACATGTTTAGAACTGTGTTTATGTATAGAATCTAAATACTACAGCTTTTAGTTTATTTTTTAATGAAACCCATTAAAAATATGCAGTCACTTAAAAATAAAGATAAATAAAAAGTAATATATATTTATGCAACTTTTTTCTACCTATTAGAATTAAAAATGAAATCCTATAAAATTTTTCAAAAAATTAACTTTTATATCAAAGCACATAAATTAACATCTGAATTTATTAAAGGTATAAGGTGAAACTACCAGTTATTGACACCTAACCAGTAACTGACATTTGCGCAAATTTTTAACTCAAATGAGCATTTTGTTGTAAAATTCTATGAAGTAATGTCATCTAGTGATAAATTAGACACTTATTTTTATTTTGGAGTCAATGTATTCACCACTAGAAGGCCAAGAAAATATTCAATGAGCAAGGAACTTTTGAGAATACAAAAGTGCAATTTTGAAGCAACCATCTTATTTCTAAAATTAAGGAAGTGTTTTTTAAATCTATTTGTAATGCAACCATCCTAAACTTTTTTTAAAGTTATACTTGTAGAAATTAGTTTAAAGATGCGTATGATACATTAGGGCCATGATTTAGGGTTTATAGTTATTTAATTTAGCTTAATGGGGGGGGTGCCAGTTATTGGTTCCTGGAATTTCATTTCACCAGTCTCTGACAGTGGTGTCAGTTATTGGTTATATTAAAGAAAGTTTAAATCTATTATTTAAACTGTTTAAAAATTCATAATAATAAATACATTAAATTTATCTTGTAGTAAACACCGTTAAAATGTAAGCTGTTTTACCAGTGTCTGACACCACATGTCAGTTACTGCTTCATAAATGTCAGTTATTGGATATCTGCATTACTAATAATTTAAAAACTGAAAAAAGACAAATGCATCTGTAGCATATCATACATAAAATAGTATAAACAGAAAAAAGAAGGGAAGAAAAGAACAAGGAAGAAAAGAAGCAGAAACAAATGTTTGAGTATGAAAAGTAAAAGCAAGAAAAACTTAAACCCAGGGATCGGAAGTAACACACTACAAGTAGCGAAACAACAGTGATCGCTACATATTACAGTAGTTTGTAGTGTAGCACGCTATATTTTGGAACAATGTAGTGTAGTGAGTAGCGCAATTAAAAAAAAAAAAAGTAGTTTGTAGTCAGAACTGCGCTGCTTTTTTTAATGCTATCTCCGGTTTTTAAAAAAATGCACCAGTCTTCAAAACGCATCGCCAAAACTTACTTCTGTGCAAAATTGGATTTGCTAACTCCCAACTGAAGTGTACAGTAACGCATCGAATGAAGTCCATAGATTTTTTCCATTGATATTTACTGCTAAAATCAAGTATTAACCTACCAAAGGAATTAATTTATTTGTTGGCAACACGTGTCTACTCATTATTAGGTCTTCATGTTTTAAAGCTGGGTTTCTTATTATTCGGAATTATTTATTGTTTACATTTACAGTTTTTCTGTAATTTTCTAAATTATAATATATCACTTAATTTTTCTACGAAATTTGCAGTGTGTGTATAAAATAACAATTTGGACACAAGCGTAAAACATTTTTTTATATATTATCGTTCTTAATTTTTTAATTCCCTCTGTTATGTCGAATTCATTTAATTGTATCTGAGTAAGTGCGATATAACGAAGAGCCGCTTTATTATTTAATCTGTGTCTTCAATTTCTAGTATAAATTGAACCCTTTGACAAAATCTGAAAGTAGTGCAGTAATGACTACTTTTAAAATGTAGATTGTAATCACTACTTTTTAAAACAAGTAGTTGTAAGTGTAGTTAACTATATTTTCGATAAAGTAGTTGTAGATAAAATATATAAAAAGCAGTTTTTCCGACCCTTTCTAAGTATAAAAAACTTGGTTTATTACCAAGACAAAAGAGAAAATATAAATCTCCTTTATCAGAATCCAGTGAGAGTCAGTCTTAAAAACAAATATTGTATATGAAGACTCTTCGGACCTGGATTCAAATCAAGATCTGGATGAAGACACAGAAAAATATTGGACTAAAATAAAATATAATAATCAGCTGAAGAAATAATGCTGTTATGTATCACAATGAGAAGTTTAACATTGGACGTATTCTTGAAGTCAATGAAGAATATTGTATAGAAAAATGTCTACGAAAAGAAAAATTGAAAATTCCTATTCTTGGTCATTGAAAACAGACAATGCCGTGGTAAAAAACTGTTCATTTTTTTTTTTTAGACCTTTGATTCTTATAGGTAATGATCTCTCTCTCTCTCTCTCTCTCTCTCTCTCTATATATATATATATATATATATATATATATATATATATATATATATATATATATATATATATGTATATATATATATATATATATATATATATATATATATATATATATATATATATATATATATATATATATATATATATATATATATATATATATAGCTATAATTAGGAAGATAAAAACAGCCTATCGCCAAATGAAAAAACAATGATTGATATATTTTTTTAAATAACATTTCAATATATGCATTGTGCTTGGTTAAAAGAAAAAAATAATTTTGTAAGGCTACAGTTGTTAAAATAAAAACTATATTAAATGATGTCAAATGTTTATTTCCTTTTTTGTTTAAATTTAAAGTAAAGCACTTAAAAATTATAACTATTTGCCTCTTTTAAAATTTAAATCCCACTCTTTATAATAAATATTAATGTATTTTGTTTTTATAATAAGGAATAAAGTTTTTATAAAACATTTTAATCTTTTGAAATCAAGTGTTGGTCACTGGTGCTTCAAAATAGAGATAGTGTCAGTTACTGGAGTTTTTGACCAAATTTTGGAAAGAAAATAATAATAATAATAATAATAATAAAATGTATAATTTTTCAAAATTTTGCCAACTATATATTTTTAATATATCTCTATTATCCTTTCAAAAACAAAGGTACGTATAAAATAGATTTCAATTTTTGTAATAGTGATTTGAGCAAGACAGAATCGTTAAAGTGTCAGTTACTGGAAGGTTTTTTTTCTGCTTGAAGAACATATTTTATTTCAGACTTTAGTACACACAAATTAATGCAATAGACCCAAAATTAATTTTTCAATTTGATTTTTTTACATTATTTTTATTTATTTCTTTATTGCACTCGGTAACACTGAGCACTTAACTGAACATTTATAAATAGAAAAAAAAAAAAAAAAAAACCTTTTTTTTTTACATTTTAGTTTGTTCTTGTGAACATGACTTTGGGAATGATAAATAAAATATTTTGTTATGCTGTAAGTGAAAATAAAGTTGAAATATACCTTTAAGTATTTTATTTTAAGGTTGCACCATTCATGACAGTGTCTGGCATGAATGGGACATATTGGGAAACAACTTTATATTTCTACTTCTCACACTTATTAAACTTATTTGGAACTGTTTTCATGTATGAAATCTAAAAACTAAGAATTTTATCTCCATTTTGAAACAATTCTCATTAAAAATGTGCAGTAATAATAATAATTCATTATGGCACTTCTAACACTAGATCTCGAAATAAAATCCTATAAAAATGTTAAAAAAATTATTTTTAATTATTTATTTGACTTTTTACATTATTTTTATTAATTTATTTATTGCACTCGGTAACACTAAACACTTATAATGTTAAATTATAAGTGTTATTTTTTTTTTTTTTTTTTTTTTTTTAATTAACCTTTTACTTTGTTTTCCTGAACATGTCTTTATAAATTATAAATAAAATATTTTATTATGCTGTAAGTGAAAATGAATACATTTAAGTATTTTATTTACTGGGAACATTATTGAGAAACTTTACATTTTTACTTCTCACACTTATTAAACTTTGAACTGTTTCATGTATAGAACTAAAAACTAAGGTTTTAAGTTTATTTTTAAACAATTCCCATTAAAAAAATGCAATCACTTAAAAAAATGAATGCAAAATGCCTTATTCATGTCACATCTCGTCAACATATTAGAATTGAAATAAAATCCTACAAAAATTTGAAAAAAAAAATATTTTTATTTATTATTTTGATTTTTTACATAATTTTTATTCATTTACTTATTGCACTCAGTGACACTGAATACTTACAAATAGAAAAAAAAAAACTTTTTTAAATTTGATTTTTTTTTTTTTTTTTTTTTTTTTTTTTTTTCATGTACATGTTTTTATGAATGATAAAATATTTTGTTATGCTGTAAGTGAAAATAAAGTTTAAATATACCTTTAAGTATTTTATTTTTAATTTTTTTTCTTCCATTCATGAGACTGTCTGGGAATGAATGGGAGATTTTGGGAAACTTTACATTTTTACTTCTCAAACTTAAACTTTTTTGGATCTGTTTTCATGTAAAAAATCTAAAAACTAAGGCTTTATGTTTATTTTTAAACAATTCCAATTAAAAACATGCAGCAATTTAAAAGAATAATGAACGTAAATTGTCTCATTCATTCTCTCTCCTACCTATTAGAATATAAAATGAAATCCTATAAAAATATTTAAAAATTATTCCTGTTCATTTTATTTTTTATTTTTTACACTATTTTTATTCATATATTCGGTAACACTAAGTACTTATAAATAATAAAAATTGATTTGTTTAAACATTTTTTTGTTGTTGTTGTTCTTATGAACACGTCTTTACAAATTATAAATAAAATATTTTGTTATGGTATAAATGAAATAAATTTGAAATATACCTTTAAGTATTTTATTTTTAATTTGTCGTATGCATGGCTTGTCTTGTCCCATTCATGTCAGACAGTGTCATCATGAATGGCACATATTGGGAAACTTTGTATTTTTACTTCTCGCACCTATTAAACATGTTTGTAACAGTTTTCATATATAGAATCTGAAAACTAAGGTTTTTATGTTTATTTTTAAACAATTCCCATTAAAAATATGCTGTCATTAAAAAAAAAAGAAAAAGAAAAGAAAAAGAAAGAAAAGAAACTTCATTTATGCCACATTTCTACCTGTTAGAATTGAAAATGAAATCATATAAAAATGTTCAAGGAATAAATTTTATTTATTAACTTGACTTTTTGCATTATTTTTATTCATTTATTTACTGCGCTCGGTAACACTGAGCACTTATTTTGCTATTAAGCAAAAATCAATAAATAAATAAATAAATAAATAATATAAACAATTAAGTAATTTAAAAAATAAATTAATGGATTTTTGTAATTTCGAAAATCTAGTGCCCCTTTAAAAAATAAATAAGAAATGCAAAAATAGAATGAAAACTATGGGAGAATTTGTGATTTAATTACAATAATTTAGTTCCCATGTATTTATTTATTTTTTTAAAACTAACACAAGTATTTTTAATTTCCCTTGCTATTCTTTAATTTCTTTTTATAAAGTTTATATTTTAAAATTCTCCCATTTTAATTTCAGATGTATCGGATATTAATCAAATACAAATCGGAAGTACTATAATGGCATAATTTATGAGTGGCAGATGTGCTTAAAAAAAATCTTTTTTAAAAATAGTGTGACATTTAGGAATTGGGGAAGTGACTTTAACTTATAATCTATTAAAATCATAATTATTTCGAAAAAGAATTTTTTTTTTAATTTGAAAAAAAAAAAAAATTGTAACCTATGAATTTTTTAATAAAAAAAAATATTTCTAAAAACTTCTGAATGCGATTCCAAAAACACAGCTAATTCCACCAGAAGTTTTTTGGATTATTCTTAAAACACTACCCGCATTGCAATCTGTTTTGCAACCATTACAAATGAATTTGACATTTAGGAGTTTCAAACTTTAAGAGTTCATAATTCCTAATTTACTTGACCGAATGTCGTCCTGTTGATGTCCTAAGTTAAAATTTATCGAATAAACTAAATATGATCTCAAAATCAGATGTGAGTATTCAACATTTCAGAATTTAGTATACAATTTCAGTTTGAAGACGATTCCCTAAGTTTATGTTTTTAATATAAATTTTTTAAAAAAAGACATAATTCCCAGTTGAATGGTTATTTTTGAAAGAAAAAAAAAGACATAATTCCCAGTTGAAGGGCTATTTTTGAAAAAAAAAGACATAATTACCAGTTGAAGGGCTATTTTTGAAAAAAAAAAAAAAGACATAATTCCCAGTTAAATGGCTACTTTTGAAAGAAAAAAAAAAAAAAAAAAAAAAGACATAATTCCCAGTTGAATGGTTATTTTTGAAAAAAAAAGGACATATCTCCCAGTTGAATGGCTATTTTTGAAAAAAAAAAAAAAAAAAGACATAATTCCCAGTTAAATGGCTATTTTTGAAAAAAAAAAAAAAGACATAATTCCCTGTTAAAAAATTATTTTTGGAAAAAAAAAAAGACATAATTACCAATTGAATGGTTATTTTTGTTTTTTCTGTGACAGTTTGAAGATGTATGGGATGTTCTCGATTTCTTTTCCCGGCTGCACATTGAAACAAGAAAGAATAGGTATCGATCCAGGCAAAATTTGGGGCCTATTTAGGGATCCTTCACAAAATTCCTTTTAATGAAACAGAGTTCCTTCACAAAATTGCTCTTAACAAAATAAATAGACCTCTTCACAAAATTGAATTCGATAAAAAATTACGCTTCATTAATTATTTGTATTTTGTTAGGTAGGTTTTAAAATGTGTAATTTGCAAACAAAATAAGTTATCCAGGAAAGAATAGGGATCGATCCAGGCGAATTTGGGGCCTATTTAGGTGTCCCTTCACAAAATTTCTTTTAATAAAACACGATCCCTTCACAAAATTCCTCTTAACAAAATAGACCTCCTCACAAAATTGAATTCCATAAAAACTTACGCTTCATTAATTATTTGTATTTTGTTAGGTAGGTTTTAAAATGCGTAATTTGCGAACAAAATAAGTTCACCAGGAAGGAAAACTTTAGGAGGAGGACTTAAAGAAGTTATTACTAATAAATGCATAATTGGAATTTGGGTAACTTTAGTTACAAAATGTTATTTTTCACAAACATTTAATAAATTTCACGAAAAGAACATTTACTTTTCACAAAATGGGCCCAAAGAAACAAACACCGCATTAACCACTGAAAAAAATCATGCGTCAAGCATATATTATGAAACCCCTTCCAACACTTCCAGAATTATTTAACCAAACTTCGTTGTTTAATAAGATAAAAAAGATACCTAAGTAAACTTTTTAGAAAACGCATATTTGAAAACCAGGATTCAGCAATTACCACCCATAGCCGGAAAAGTACTCCAGTTATTTTGTGCAGTCCTGTATTTGATCTATAGATTTATATATATTATGTATGCACATATAGTAATATGCTAAAATTTAGTATAATAAGAAAACGCATAATAGTTTGAAAACTCACCGTCAGCAATTTCTACCAATAGACGGAAACATACTTGAATTCTTATGTGCAGCCCTGTATATTACTACAGATTTTCATAAACGCTGCAATATTAAGCTAAATTTAATTCAGGCTAAAACACGCTTAAAACTACTTAAATCACACTTCCAGAAATTATCACCCATAAGCAGTCATGTATCTATTTTTTCATGGCCCTGTCTATGATTTTATTCATATTCTACAAACATCTCTTTGTTGGTATACTAAACATAGTTCTGTTTGAAAATGCAAAACTCAATTAAAAATCTCCTCTAAGCAATTCACGCTCATAGTCAGTAATGCTTATAAATTCTTTTCTGTACCCCTGTATATGATCTACAGCATTTATACAAATCACGTAGCATACAAAAATTTAGTTATACTTAACGACGCATACCATAACTGAAAACGCATTTCCAGCAATTATTGCTAATAGACAGTACTTCGAATACAGTATACTGTATGCGTAATCATTTTTATGTCCCTATAAATGAAGGATATATGCTATGTACATCATATTCTACAGCAAGTCCTTGTAGTATAAACTTCAGTAATATATATAAATTTCATTATATTTGAAATAGGGTAACATAGTTAAAATATGCTGCAGACAGTTTATCCCCGTAGATCATTATATATAAAGCGATTCTTTTGTGTGGCACAGTAAATCAATAATAAATGCTTTGCACCCCATATTCTGCAGAATGTAATGTTTTAGTACACTTCATAAATGAATATCAATTTCATTATGTTTTAATTGATGTAACATCATTAAAATGCACTTCAAACTATTTTTCCCATTGACCAGGATGTAATAATACTTTTGGATATCCTGTTAAGGAGCTGTACATATATAACGTTACCATTTTAGGGGAGAGGGGGGGGGGGTCTGGCACTTGATATTGTAAGATATCTCTAGGGGGGAGGGTTGTCTTTTGATATCGTTATCATTTTTAATCCAACCATTTTTTTTCCTTTACACCTGTTTTTTTTTTTTTTTTTTTTTTTTTTTTTGCTTTTTTTAATCTATTATCTATTTTTATGAAAATACGAAGTTATTATTAAAATCATTAAATGATTATACAGGGTGTTCTAGAAAGGACTCCCCAACTTTGAAATGACATAACTTCGAAACAGTGAGAGATAGAAATGTGAAACAAGTTGAATGTTAGACAGATAGGTCTGGAATTTTTTATACATCAATTAAAAAAATAGTTCCAATATTGGACACGAGAGGGCGCTGCAATCACAAAGCTGTGTCTTTGAAATAGTTCCTGAAAGTGAGCTGTTTGAACTGAGATAAAAATCACATTACAATGGTTTCGATATGGTTACCTTTTTCAGCAACAACATGACGCAACCTACAGGTAACGTTCGAAATCACTTGTTGCAATACTTCTATTGGAATGGATGCACATGCCTCACAGATGAATTGTTAGAGCTGTTCCAACGTTTGGGGATTCTTAGAATAAACAGCGTCCTTCAAGTAACCCCACAAAAAGAAGTCGCATGGATTCAGATCCGGGGAATATGGTGAATACGGCATGATATTCTTGAATTCCGAATTATTCTCTAATTCTATACAACTTTTTTTACACGTGTCAGCAATGAAACAGACGCACGAATGAAATTTCTGTCCTTCTGAGTACCATTTAAAGTTCCATGTGCTTGTGCTGCCACCTATTATCCAATATTGGAACTATTTTTTCACATTGGTGTATAACAAATTCCAGACCTATCTGTTTAACATTCAACTTGTTTCACATTTCTATCTCTCACTGTTTCGAAGTTATGTCATTTAAGAGTTGGGGAGTCCTTTCTAGAACACCCTGTAGAATCATTTCATTCCAAAGAATGGAATACCCCAATGTTTGTCATTCCTATTTTTCTGCCATATGCTCATATAATTTCGTTGTTAGAGAAATCATGTTCGAAATGATACTTGTTATGTTTGCTAGTAAGAAATGGGGACGAATGTTGAACACCTGTTTCGTTTATAAGAAGTTATACTTACCCCTGTGCAGGAGGCAAGTGCAAGAAGACAATATTACTGTTGAATGCATTATGTAACATAAAGATCTTATTAAATACTTTTAAATAGTAATTTTTTTTTATGTTATTTGTTATAAAGTTATTTGATATATAATAATGATACTTTATTAACTTCATCTCTTCATTTAAATCAGTAAAGTATGCGAATAATAAATGTATAATCACATGTCTGTATATCACAGCAAACGTATAGAAAAAAAAGAAAGAGAAAAAATCTAAAAACAAAAAGAATTTTTAGACACTGATAACGATATAATTAGGGGGAGGGGGGGGGCGTTCGAGCAATGATAACGCATGATATCGTAAAGGAGGGGGGGGGGTCCAAAATTGCCAAAAAGTTGATAACGTTATATATGTACGGCCCCAAACGAATTATAAATGCTACACACTTGATTTTCAATTGCGATCGTGTCATAAACGTCAGTAACATCTATCAATGAGTATATTTACGCGAATTAGAGGACGGACAGACAAACCAAATTCATAAACACATTTAAACTATGTTGGAAAGTGTTAAAAAGAGCAATGCGCGATGTCAGAAACATTTGTCTGAAAGACACTTATGCCATTTTCTCTCTCTCTCTCTCTATCCCAAAAAGTTAACGCTGGTTCCGAGAAAATCTCTTATTCACCATCCTACTCTCATTTACAAAAATAACCGCCCGGATTTAAACAGGCACAAATTTAATCAATTCGGATTGGCTTCCTTTCACACCGAAAGAAAGGCACGATGACTGTCCCCTATCACATAAATAAATAGACATTTACAAACAAGAAAGAAAAATCATGCGTCAAGAATAGGTTGTGAAACACTTTCCAATACATTCAATACTGTAACAAAACTTCACAGTTTAATAGGGTGAAAGATGATGTGTAAGTGAAAAATTTGGAAAACGCGTAACACATTTGAAAACTCAATGCCAGCAGTTACCGTCAATAGTCGGAAAACTATCATAATTATTTTGTGCATCCCTGTGTAAGACCTATAGTTTTGTATATATACTACATAGTATTCTAAAATTTACTTCAGTTAGGAAAAGGATGGCACAGTTGAAAATCCCCCCCACAGCAAATTTTGTCAATAAATCGATATTTTTTTACAGCCCTGTATAGGATATATAGAATTTATATACACCAAGTAATATGCAAAAAATGGGTCACAATTAAAAAACGCGTACCACAACTGAAAACGCACTTACTTCCAGCAATTATTATTGAATTATTATTGATAGACTGTACTATAACCGAAATATCTTGTGTGTACCTGTAACTGAACGATGAATGTTACGTACACCTTATTCTATAGTAAGAATCTTGTAGTGCGCATCAATTATATATATATATATATATATATATATATATCAATTTCAATATGTTTGAAATAGAGTAACATCATGAAAGTACAGCGCAAACTTTTTTCCCTCATAGATCGTAATTTAACGGAATTCCTTTGATTGTCCCTGTAAATGAACTATAAATGCTATGCACCCTTAATTGTCAATACTGAACAAGCCATACTAAACCTCAATAACATGTATCAATTGCATGGCAATTCGAGTATATTTACACGAGTTAGAGCACGGACAGACGGCAGACAGACACACTGAATTTACAAACTCTTTTCAACTATGTTGGAAATTATTAAAAACACAAACTGCATATTTTATTTATTTCATTTATGACTACTAATTCGTAATATGTAATGATAGGCAGATATAGATAGAAAGATATTTTAAAAAAACTTCTTAATAACACCATAAAAATATAAAGAATGCGCTAGGCCTAGTAAGAACTTTGTAAAGAACTTTGCATTTTTTCGTCAGGCGCAAAATAAAACGTGCAACCACTTTGAAGGCAGGAGCAAGACTGAAAGGAATGGGAGGTGAAAAAAAAATTAAAATGCATAAAAAATTAAAGTAAAATGGGGATTAAATATAGAAAATATAAACAAACATAAAAGTTAATACCAAAATGAAAAAAAAAATATTATTATTATTATATATGGTTGAGCTGAACAAGTTTTTCCAAGCTGCAGAGAGCATGGTGGAATCATATTTTTTATTAACTATAACCTCGCGATTGAAGTAGATAGCTAAATTTTCAAGAAAGTCCAATTCAGAGAGGTTATATTGGCATTCAAAATAATTTTGGCATTTTGAAAATCAAAACTATAACCGGAATCCCAAGAATTCTTGGCAATAGAATTTACAGGATTTGAGATAACATGAGAGGGATTAGAGACAGAAAAGGGTATTCTATGAACACAGGTTTTGAAAAAAAAAAAATCACATCTGGTAACAAAAACATCAAGGAAGGGGAGTGTATTACAACTTTCTTTAATTCAAAAGTAAACTGAATATGTGGGTCGATAGAATTGACAGTTTTAAGAATGGTGGAAATATCAAAAGGATTATCAGCTAAAACAAAAGTATAATCAACGTAACGCATCCAACATTTAAATTTTAACAGATTTGATAACTTTTCTTCAAAATAATGCATATAAATGTCACAGAGAATTGGTGATAAAGGATTTCCCATGCTTAAGCCAGTGGCGTAGCCAGGGTGGGAGTCCAGATGCTCTGGATACCACTAATATTGTAAAGTTTTCTTTGCCTTATCTATAAACGAATAACTTTCTGCAATAATCAAGGAGAAGAAAACTTTACAATATTAGTGGTATCCAGAGCATTTGGACGCCTCCCTGGCTACGCCACTGGTTTAAGCCATCAGATTGTTTGTAAAATTTACTATTAAATTCGAAAGTAGTATGAGTAATGCAAAGTTTGTTTAAGTTAATAAAATCTTTGACTTCAATATCAGAATAATGAAATCCGCTTAATCTAGTTTCTGAACACAAAAGAGCACCTTCAATTGGAACATTAGTACATAACGATTTGACATCAAGTGATAACATAGAACAATTGACAGGATTGACATTTTTTTAATTTACTGACAAAATAGTAAGAATTTTTTATCGTATGCGTATTAGTAATGCATAAAAAAGAAAAAAAATCGAAGTTAAAAACTTGGGCAAGAGGGTAAATAGCAGTACCAATATTAGAAACAATAGGTCTTAGAGGAATATTGGTTTTATGAACCTTAGGAAGGGCGTAAAAAAGAGCACAGATGGCTGAAGAAGGAATAACAGAATGTTTAGTGTAATTATTTATTACAACAGAACTCTTAACAACTTTTTTGACGCAGGAAAAATACGAATTACTAGGATCTTTTTTTACTTCAATGTAAGGACCTTCACGTAAAAGGGCATAAACTTTATCAGAATAATCTTGTTTATTCATCAGAATAATTTGCCCACCTTGTCCGAACGCTACACCTCTACTCCCTCCCTGCCCCTGCCGCCCCTTTTTTATGGAAGAGAAATTTTTAAAATGTCTTGCTCCCTTGCTCACAATGCAATCTGAAACATAAATTTTCAATTATAACATAACAGTTAATAAAAAAATATAAAGTATCTTATCATACAGAATGGAATCTGTAATATAAATTTTCAGTTATAACATAGCACAAAATAAAAAATTTTAAAGTAACTTATCAAACTGCTTGCAAAGGAATCTGTAATATAAATTTTAGTTATAACATAGCACAAAATAGAAAATTTTAAGGCTTCTTACCAAACTGCTCACAATGGAATCTAAAACAGACATGAATGTTAATCAACGCTTATGGATCCAAACGACGAGTTGGCTATAGCTGGGCCATCAAACATAAATCGAAATGGTATAAAACTGTAAGTTTAAATAATAAATAATAAACTGTAAGTTTAAAATTAGAAAAAATCATTTAATTAAACCAAACCAATCATTAAAAATGATATATAATAATTTAAAATTTATTTTTTAGCAATCTGTTGAAATTATAAATCTAACATCGTCACCAGATGAAGAGTAAATTAAAAGTAAATTAACCTTTTAAATTTAAAAATGCCTGTGTTTTAAAATGATTTTATTTTATTTTATTTTTTTAATTTTAGATGCAATCACAAGAACTTTTTCAGTCGTATACACAAACCTCACCTGTGTACACCCCTTCCCCAATTGAATTTGAATCGTCTTTTCCTGACGCACAACATTTAACACAACCTTCATCAATCATGAGTGAATCGCCTCCAAGTTTAGAAACTGATGAATCTCAAGAACTAATACCACATCTGTATCTATGTTGATTCTCTGTCTTTATTCATTGTTTTCACTTTTCTTCTTAGTCTGTCTAGCGCCGGCAATTTTCGTGATACAGGTACCGTTCCAATGCTTTTTATGGTTTTTCACTATGAAAATCACATTCCAATTAAAAAAAATAGGTGTTGCCATTTGAAATTTTCAAAATTTTGTCACTGTAACCGTAACTGTTAGAGTTTAACTGTTGTTTTTCATACGATTCTTGAGCGCATTACCTCAAAATACTTAAAACCAAAATTTCAGTCACTTTCTGTGAACGGTGTGATAGTTAAGGACTCAAATATAGGGATAGTTTTTTTATAATCACCCTGTATATAACTTACTTTAAATTCTATTGTATTCAAAAAATAAAAGAATAGTTATGTTTTACAAAAAGAAAAATTAATAATGCAAAATAATTATTCAGAGGAAAAATGTATAAAAATGTAATATAATTACATAGAAAAAAAAGTGTGTGTGTGTGAATGTGAGTGTGTGGGGTGTAGCGGTTAGCCTCCCTGCGGTGCACCCTGGGAAATGAGGATTTTGTCTTTAGACGCTTTTTCTTTTAATAAAGACGAAGTGTCTTCAGACAAAGTTCTTAGACTGTATTTCGGCCAAATTTAAAAAAAAAAGAAAAAAAAAGAAAAAGTCTAATTCAAAAGAAACTTGTTTTCAAAATTTTCATGTGTGAATGTGTTCTAAAAGTCTTTTAAAGAACCCTACTTGGTAACAAACTTTAAAAATGTTTAACTAAATTTCTATTTCAGATTCCATTGTAAACAGTTTGGAAAGAAACTTTAAAAATTTGTATTTTGTGCTATGTTATAACTAAAAATTTATATTACAGATTCCTTTGTGAGCAGTTTGGTAAGTTACTTGAAATTTTTATTTTGTGCTATGTTATAACTGAAAATTTACTTTACAGATTCCATTGTGAGCAGTTTGGTAAGATACTTTAAAAAGTTTTATTAACTGTTATGTTAAAATGGAAAATTTATGTTTCAGATTCCATTGTGAGAAAAACATTTTAAAAATTTCTCTCCCATAAAAAAAGGGGGGGCAGGGGGGAAGTAGAGGAGTGATGTTCGGACTCTACCATAACCGATACCTAAATTGCACTTGTACTCTAAGACAGTTCTCAAAATTTTAACATTAAACGCCTCTAAGACACCTTTCCTATAACATACTTCCCCCCTAAAACCCTCTCTCCTATAACATACCCCTTCACACCACTCTACAGTGGTGGCCAAAAGTGTGGACATTTTTTGAAAGTTTCATGTTTTTCAACTTTGTGTGCTTGTAGAATATATTAATTTTCACTTAAATACAAACCTTTATATATCAAATTGAAGGTAATTTAATGTAGAATTTAATAATAAAAGCAGTATTACAATATCTGTATTACAAAAAACGTTATGCAACTAATAGTAAGATCTATCTTAGATTTGCATTTTTTTTAAGTGATACTTGCACATTCAATACTTAGTAGGATAACCCTTATTTTTTAAGACAGCTTCACATGGTCTTTTCATCGAGTGAACGAGTGTTTGGAGTTCATCTTTCGTAATCACATTGTGCCAAGAATCAATTATAGCTTCAATAAGTTGTCTTTTATTGCATGGACGTTTTTTTCGTACAAGAATTTTCAAACGTCGCCACAAATTTTCAATTGGATTGAGATCAGGGCTGTTTCCTGGCCATGGTAATATATCTATGCCTTTATTTTGAAACCATGCTTTGCATACTTTTGCTGTGTGACATGGAGCTGAATCCTGCTGAAAAATAAATGGTGCGCTGTTGGGGAAGAGATCCCTGATGGAAGGTATCAATTTTGGTTTCAGGACAGTTTCGATGTATTTTTTGGCATTCAGGATGCCCTCAATCACTTGAATTCGGCCCACACCATCTGCAGACATACATGCCCAAATCATGACATTTGTTGGGTTTTTTGTAGTTGCTTCAATGCAATCAGGATGACGTGCTTCTCCTACTCTACGTCTCACGTGTTTTCTCCCATCACTACCAAAGAGCGATATTTTACTATCATCGCTCCAGGTTACTTGCTTCCATTGATTTTCTGACCATTTAATGTGTTCTTTTGCCCACTTAAATCATTTTTCGCGTCGCTTTTGATTTAAATATGGTTTTTTCCTTGGAATTCTAGCTTGTAGTCCAAATCCCGATAACCTTCTTTTATTGTTCTTGCACTTACTGCAATACCCGCTGCATTCATTTCACATCTAATGGCATCTGATGAAATTTTTCTATCTGGAAGGCATAACCGTTTAATTCTTCTATCGGCAGTAGCACTTGTGCATTTTTTTCGGCCCGATTTGGCCTTATTTTCCACTGATTTCGTTTTTTCATAACGTAAACAGAACTTTCGTACACCAGAACAAGTCACTGAACCACCAACTTGTCTTGCAATTTCAGCATAACAGAGGCCATTTTCTCTCAATATGACAATTCGGCTTCTTTTTGTAGATGTCCAATTAGTTCTTCTTGTTGATGACATTGTTTAAAATTAGTTTAATTTAAAAAAAAAGGAATTTAAATATTCAAAAACAGCAATACTCTATTTAATTGTACTAGTATGCATCATTCCGCAAAATATTTCCACAACAATAACTCTTTTACCATCCAAATAACCTAAACTATAGTTACAGACATTTCATTGGTCCTCAGAACAGTGTTTGTGATTGGCTAGTACGCTTTTATTACAAAACACGTCCTTATTCAAAACGATTTGGGTTTGTTTGTTCTACTAAAATGAGCATAACTTTCTTTTTAATACAGATATTGTAATACTGTTTTTATTATTAAATTCTACATTAAATTACCTTCAATTTGATATATAAACGTTTGTATTTAAGTGAAAATTAATATATTCTACAAGCACACAAAGTTGAAAAACATGAAACTTTCAAAAAATGTCCAAACTTTTGGCCACCACTGTACATTTAAAGTTCCTATTTAACCATCGTACTCTAAGAGAGGAGCTCTCCACCTTCTACTGGCTCATTGCTCCTCCCGGAGTCGGAGCCCCAATTTTCCCCTACTTGGGATTTCTAAACTTTTTTCTTAATCTCTCTAAACTTTTTTCTCAGTCATAATTTATTTAATATTGGTTTAATGATGAAAGAGGTTTTTATTAATTATTATACTTTTTATTTTTTATTTATATTATCTACTTTTTAGTGTTTAAAATATTTTGTTGTTGCAGTTTTACAGCCAGCTGAGATGTTTTGGCAAGCTTGGTTTGGCACATAATTAACTCCATTGTTTTTGTAACTCGTAAAAATTGTCACCTTAAAGATTATTAGATGATTTATCGTCTGCGGCCGGCTAACAGAAAGATGCCTTAAAATTACTTAATTGATTAATATATATATTTTTTTTTTTAATTTAATATTAAAGTGCTGTATTGTCATCGGAAATACACTTACGTACATAATTTTTATAATTCTAGCCTATTAGAAAGTGAGTGAAAAATCCATCTTTAAATTAAAAAAAAAAAAAAAAAAAAAAAAAAAAAAAGTTAAGTTAAATAAAAGAGTGTAATAAATGCAGGAGTCGATACAGGTTTTTTTTTTTCCCCTTGGGGCCCATTTTGTGAAAAGTTTGTGAAATTTATTATATTTTTGGGAAAAATTACATTTTTTAACGAAAGATAAAATCCAGTTACTCAAATTCGAACCAAGTATTTATTAATAACTTCTTTAAGTCCTCCTGCTAAAGTTTTCCTTTCTGGTGAACTTGTTTTGTTTAGAAATTACGCATTTTAAAACCTAACAAAATAGAAATAATGGAGAGTATGTTTTTATGGAATGGAATTTCGTGAAGGGTACTTTTTTTATGAAGAGGAATTTTGTAAAGGGATCTGTTTTATTAAATGGATTTTTGTGAAGGAGCTCTAAATAGGCCCCAATTTTTTTCTGTATCGACATTTGAAATAAAAATGAATTCATGTATTATGAATGAAATCTTTATTTATTGAGTAAAGACTCAAGTATAATAGATGAATTCCGAAGGTAAAAAGGATAGTCCAGGGAAATGTACATGTTACCTTGCAAAACGTCGGGTAGAAGATTTTTTTCCGACTTGTATATAATGAGGCCAGCATGAAAAAAACAAATTATCCAACAAAATTTCCTTCGGGAGAATTTTCTGTGGCCAAAAAACAACAAAATGTTGGTACTTTTTGTTGTTGTTTTTTTTTTTTAATATCGCGAGACCCGTTGTCGTAGCGTATTATTTGTTAATTACAATGTTAAAGAGGACAACATTCTCTACAACTTTCATATTTACAACTTTTTTATGCATTCAATAGCAAGCGCAGTACGATATTTCAAATATAAGACATTTTTTTTTCAATTTCGTGAAAAACGTAGCTTTGTCCCGATGATTCAAATGTTCCCCACGGATGCAATGGTGTATGTCAACTTCTACATATTGACAGCAGAAATTTATCTATTATTTGCACACCCTCTTCTTCATTTTCATCACAACAGACATATTTTATATTCAATAAATTTATATAATTTAGCAAGTAGGGGAGAGTGTGGATGACTAGGACAATTTTCATATTTAGACAATAACTTTAAGTACACACAATTGTCAATTTTAAAGTATTATTTAAAAGAATGTTTCAGCATTTAGTAACTTATTGACACGACAGTTTCAATAAAAAAAATCTTGTTTAATTTTAATAATTATTTTTATAATGCATACAAATTGTTCATTTTATTCTATAGTACAATAGTATATTTTATTTACGAACTATTGAAGGCATATGTTTTAATGTACTTTTTAAGTACATCAAAAATTGGATTGTAGTTCCATATAAAAGGAGGGACTCAAAAAATAAATATATTTTATGTAACAAATACTTTTACTTATAAAATATCTACAATAAAAATGACAACAGATTATTTCATTAACTAATATTATGCATAGATCTCTTGTAAAATTTAAAAATTCTATCAATAAAATATTTGAGATAACTATTTTCATAAAAATGTTCAAAATATTAGTTTTAGTAAATATTGCCAATATTTTTCCACTTTTATTATATAGATATAACAAGAGATTATAACATTTTAGCGTGCAAAAATATATAAAAATTTTAAGATTTTATCTATTAAAGCTTTAAAGCTCAAACAGAAAGACTACTTTGGTTGTCGGAAAATACACTTTGTGGAATATTCTAATCATCTGTAATATGTACTGCTTTGAAACTATGTCTGTTGAATGATATCAGTGTAACCATTTTATCAAATGGTTACACTGAGTCTAAGTTATTTATGATTATAGACCATATAAACATTTTTGTTGTTACATTCATCCCCTATCTCATTCAAGTCCACTTTCCCAACAATATAAAGTAAGGTACGCAATATGACTGCATAAGCTATAAATGTAAAAATGTATTTTAATAATAATAATTTCTACGGGATATTTAACAATATTTTTGGTATCTTTGATGGGACTGTTGTAGGATTATTAGCATCCTGAATAGACGATATATATCAGGATCAAGTTCCTTCAGAGCAGGGTAACTTTTCGCAAACTTTTAGACCGACGTACCACTAAATCGAAGTTCATACTTCCGCGTACAACCAGGTAAGAAACGTAAAGCTAATATAAAAAAAAACCTATAAAAAGGAACCTGCCTAAAACGAAAT